>OX596018.1:46990996-47696084 GCA_951394055.1 Villa cingulata
CTTTTATTATTTTTTTTTTCTCCTTTTCAATTCATTTTCTTATTATTATTTTGATTTTTATATTTTGTTTTTGTTTTATGTTTTATGATTTTATTTTTATTGAAATCGATTAAGTGATAAAAGCGGAGGAGAATCGATAAATTTAAGCTTATGTCAACAGAATATTAATAAAAGAATTTCGAAATGGATATGAAAAAAAAAATTAATTTCAAGTGTATATATGTACATACATATGTATGATATTGATATATAAATGTACGATTGTAATTCAAATTCATTATTTATAACAAAACATATAATCTAACTTTATATACATATACAAATATGTATATCTTCTTCCATAAATACTATTATATACTATCCATATTACATAAGTATGTACACTCCAATCTATATAAATGTATTTATATTATTATTTTTATGCACTTTGTGTATGTGTTGTAATTTTCTTTATTCCATCATCATTAAGAAATGAAAATAGTCATATAAACAGAAAAAAAAAATTGTGTTCGTATGCTGAAAGAGTATATGAATGATGTCAAAGGCAAAAGGAAAACAATTACAATTAGAAAAATATTGATTTAAGTCGTAATGAAAATCTATTTGGATATACAAAACAAATATGTATATATTTATCTATATCCACAAATAAAAGATTTATTAAACTTTTTTTTCTTTCAAGGATATCATATATGAAAGAAGTATAAAGTTGACAATGTACTTTCAATGAAAATCGACTAGGACCCTAGGACTAAAGAAAACAATTTACAAAATGCTAATAAAATATATAATAACCTGTATGTACATAATAATTATTTACATAGGTATATATACATATATGCAATTACATATGAATATTTGTATACATAATTATACAATTTGTGTTTGTATTTTATGATAAAATTACTATTGTAATTTCTATTATATAAAATGGTTGAATAAGAAGTGACAATGTTAATAATAATAATTTTTCATTAATTTCAATAAAGATATATGTACTTGTGTTTTTGTTATTTGCATACATAGAAATATAATTTTTTGTTTGTTTTTAACATCACGACATTACAATGTTCATGAATGAAAAATTTTAATTTTATGGTCAAGTGGGTTTTTATCTTTTCTCAGACAATATGTAATTCCTTATAGGGTGAAAAAGAAATATCATCTGATGCCTCAATATTTGGTTTTTCTTTCTTGTACAGTACTTTAATTTGTGTTTGCCTATTTTGTAATTATGAGTAATTACATGGAAGTTTATATAACTAAGTAAATTTATGTTCATACTTGTATATATGTATTTGTATGTATATGGGATTGACTTAATTTCTTTAAATAAATTAGGAATAATTTTGATATATGTATTTCCATGTAATTTGATTTAGCATGCAAAAATGTCATCAATATAATTCTAAAAAACTTCTAGTTAGTATACGTACTCCTACATATGTACATTAAGTTTTAAACTAAAACCTTGGGGTCATTTTAAAAATAATTACATGCATATACGTATGTACTATATCATGTACAAATTATTATTATTATTAATATGTATACCTAGTATTGCAATAAAAATGTTAGTAAATATTTTATGTACATTTTTATTCACATGAATACATGTACATATAAACATATGGGAATTGAAAATAGGTGTTATATTGCGTGACGTCTAATTAACATGCAATAATGAACACAATGAAATTATATATACATAATTTCCATGTGTATCAAACAAATATACATATGTAGATAAATAAAAATAAAAATTTATTTGTTTAATGAATACTAATTTGAATGCATTTTCACACTTTTCTAACTGCTGCATATTCTTATTCACATGCTTAGATTTCATATGCAGAGTAGATACGTAGATGTATTATTTATAACGTTGACAATATTTTATTGCATTTTACTACTACTCATATCTTATATGCATATATGTATGTACGCTGGTATTCACTGTATAAATATTGAAAAGTACACTTTAATAATTTTATTTTGTATTTATTTATATTTGTCATGAAACCGCATCATGAACATAGAAAAAAAAATGTGATTTGATTATTTTTTATAATCCGTATATCTGTCTGTCATATATATGTATATATGTTGTATATGTAGCAATATAGAACTCAGTATATAGTAATGTAATATAGTTTTGCATACACGAAACTAATTTATTTTTAATATGAACATGAAAAGTTGATAATGTGCAGAAAAACTGAAACTACAGGATATGGAAAAAATATATATTTTATATGTATATGTATAGCACATAATAATGTATACATATGTACATATATAAAATTATTTTTGAATAAATTATGTACATTATATACATATATATTAGCTGTATTGTCTACAGTAATTTTGGACTGAAGTCAATTTTTCATCCCTTACTTTCATTTTTTGAGGTTATTGACTTTGAAAATTATTTCTTTTCAAATTATATTATTCTCGTATATACTTGTGCATTTGCATTGTACACATACAAAGATGTATATAGGAATTGTAATGATGTTGTAAAATGAAAGTACGGAACATGTTCTCGTATATAAAGATTATTTGTTTACAAAATACTTGCTGCATTATACATTTTTCATATTAATAATTTTGTGTGCTTTTGGCAAGACAAGAATGTCTGTAAAATAAAAGACCAGTTTTGTTTTGTTTTTTACATTATAATATTAAATTTTACTTGGATTTTTTTTTTAAGATTTGAATATGTACATAAGTATGTAAAATTAATTTCTTAATATTACAAAATAAAAAAAAATGATTGAAATTTATTTCTATATTAATTTAAAATGCTAATATTTTTAATTTTAAATTATACATAAATATTATAACAATATTTTCGTTTATTTATTATAACAATTTTAAATAAATGTAATGTGTTTGATGTTTATTTCTGTATAAATTCTATATTAAATGTAAACGATGCATCAAATTATTAAATATGCAATTGAAATTTATAAAAAATGAAATTCGATTAAATTTGAATTAATCAAAATCATGATTGTTTTTCATGGTATATTATATAAAAGTATAGTATGGTAATATGAAAATATGAACGAACGAAAAATATTTATCTCTACATCATCTATTGTTGCATTACTAACATACGTAAATGTACTATGTATATGCACATATCGCTGTTAATAAATCAGAAAATATCTTTAAAAACAATTTCTTATATTTTTAAAATAAATTGTATATGAAAAATGAATCAAAATAATAGTGGAATGCAATAAAAATAAACAGATTGTAAAATGCATTCATGTAACTTCATTTTATCTTCTAAAGTAATAAATCACGATAAATACATATATTTATAATATTTTTATTATATAAATATTTTAAATCTTATATTATGCTACACATTATATACATACGTGTATGTGATAAGAACTGATCATAGTATTCTATCAAGAAATATAGTACATGAAGTATATTTATATAATGTACATAAATATTGTTGTATACATTTTTTATGTGCATATTATTGCACACTCATTTCATTCCATCACCATTATTATATTTGTGTTATGTGTAAAATACATATGTATCTGAAAAAATTTCTTCACAAACCCTAACAACATACTGTATATAGTACGCTATATAAATTATATGTACATACATATCTTCTGGCAGAATAATTTCACTGGTATTTAAAAAATATATATATTAGTAATAAAATAAATAAAATCTAGCAAATTCTTGAGGTTTTCAGTTGAAACTTTTAAAAATGCAGTCAAGCTTCTCATTGAAAATAACATACTCATGTATATATTTTTCTTTAGCATGAATTGAACTCGAACACTCGAGGATAATAATAAAACTGATAATTCAAAATTTTTTCAAACATCTATATGTGTTATATTCTTATACGGACATGCATATGTATGGTTTTATACACAGCTATAGCAAGTTGTAGTTTAATAACTTTTAACTTTTGTTTCATCTGTATTTTTGTGTAAAAGTTTTAGATTGATGTTTTTGTTTTTTTTTTTTTGAAGAAATAATGCATTAGTGGAAAATTAAATTTTTCATTTCCTTCATTTTTTCTCATATATATGTAATCAGTACAATGTGTGTGATTAAATTTAAATATTACCATATTACATAGTTTATTGCAACTGTGAGTGTATGTAATATCATGATATTAACCTATATCCTAATTAGGATTCCAATTTTAAATTATGAATAAAAGAATCAATAACGAAATCAATAACGAGCATTAACCAATCTAAAGTTTAAAGTTTTTTAGGTCATAATTAATTATATGTAAATGGGTGTGATCATAATTTGTACAATTTTTTAATTTTCGATTTTCAATTTTAAATGTTATACGTTTACTATTTTGCCGAATATACATAATATTTTATTCTAAAGGTGAGGAAAACATTTAATATGAAATCTGTTTAATATATTGCTATTAAAACAGATTTTGATATCAGTAAATTATAAAATATGATTTGAGGTCTTTTAATTCACTGAGGTTCAAGTGAGTAATTTGCATTTTAGAATTCAAAATTTTAGAATTTTAGCATACTATATATGCACACATAAGTTTGATTAAGTGAATGGTCGTTAGTTATTTACTAGATGGTTTATGTTCTCTATACTCGTATGTATATCAATTCATGCTTTTATTATATGTTTTCGACATCAGTAGGTTCTATATGTTTATAATTGTACTAGGATAATAAAAATAAATTTGATTACATTGCAGGCAATTTTAATTTTTAAAATTTAACATTTCAATAAATATACAATACTATTATTTTAATAATCGTATAAACAAATTAAGTTTTACCGCAAACTTTTTTTTATTAACAATTGATTTTTCAATTATAAAAGAAAATAAATAGAATAAAAAATAGTGAAAATTAATTGACCACAAATTGAAAAATGTGTGGAAAGATAAAATTTACCAAAATAAAAACAAATAAAAATGATCCTGTAATGAAAATGTATGACAGAGCAAATATAAAAACTAACTACAAATTGAAATGTAATTAAAAAATTTTTTTTTTTTTTTTTTTTTGCATTTAAAAAATCATTGTAAAAGCATAGTGTGTTTCAATTTCAAGTTATACAATGCAATACTATGATATTTTGGCTATCTAAATATTTTTTTGTGAACTGCAGTTGTATTTTTTATTGTTTATTTATTTATTTATTTTTTTTTTTCATTTTGAATGGAGCAATAGTATTTCCATTAAAACTCAATTAAGTTCAAAACGATTTCAGAATACATATACTCGCATATGACATGAGATGAGTATGAGTATATTCCGTTCATACTCGAATATTTATGTATATATATGTATTAAATAATATATACAAATACATACTGCAGAATTGAAGCATTAAATTACCTTGATATTTGATATGTGTGCATAAATATGCGCATATCCTGTATGTGTCTATAAACTTATTTTAATACGAACAGAATTCTGTTGACATAATAAAATTAAAATAAAACCATTAAAAAATATTCAATTAAAGAGCTATATGTATTAAATTTTTACTTCAATTTTTTTTTTGTCATCATGAAGTTCGAAAATTAAAATCTCTAAATATTGAAATGGATTTTTACGTCTGTACATACATAGATGTTGAATGAAATCCATTTTTTGCAATCAATATTTTTTTAACTCTTAATATTAACAAAATGTTCAATGTTGGAATATTGAAACATTTGTGTATCATATTTTTGGTTATTTTTAATTAAATATCTATATACTATTAATTCATGTGCAAGTGTGTATAGACATTATATATCTATAAAAATGATATCTGCATT
This sequence comes from Villa cingulata, assembly GCA_951394055.1. Classification (NCBI taxonomy): domain Eukaryota; kingdom Metazoa; phylum Arthropoda; class Insecta; order Diptera; family Bombyliidae; genus Villa; species Villa cingulata. The sequence goes on from OX596018.1 coordinate 46,996,806, forward strand.
TGATTGAAATTATTTTAAAATTGATAGAAAATACACATGTACGTTATGTGCACGAATTTGAAAAAGTCGTCATCGTTCATACAGAATATAACTTAAACTCGTGATATTATTAACTATTAAAATCTATTCGAGTTCAATTATAAATTTTCTATAGTGTTTTGGTATTGGATAAATCTAAAATTTCATACAATTTATATTTAATAATTCACTCAATACAATCAATGTTAGTTACAATCGATGAAAAACCGCAAAATATCTTATTTATATATAGTTAAATTTCAAAAAAAAATTTTCATCATAAAATTATTTAAAGTATATATTTTTCTATCGTAATTAATAAAAAAAAAATAAAATACGTACTTCAATTTATATTTAAATTTCGATTTTTATTTCAACAGAATGAAAACTTCTAATGTTATTTGCAATTTCTTAAATTTTATTTTTATTTCAAATTGATAAAAAAATTTTCAACAATTTAATGTATGATCTTTTTATCACTTACAATCATCATCTATGTACATAAGTATGTTTGTGTATAATAATCATTAATAACACATAACATTCTAAATAGGTATTTTACACAAATATTACATTCATAAATAACTAGTAAACAAAAATGTATGAGTATATGAATAAAATTTAAGCACTTATTTTAACCATGTATGCCCGTTAAATGAATTAAAATGAAAATGTGTTCGTTTGTATATATATATTTATATAATTATAAAAGCATCATATAACACTTTTCAAATGAATGAAATAATACCAAATAAATACAAAATAATAAAACAAAGGCATTAAAATCAAAACACATTATTACTTCTTTTGTATTAAAGTAGAGTATATAGTATAAAATGATAATAGGTGTAGAGCGAATATAAATGTTATCTATCTACATACATACATATCTGCAACTACATTATATATATATATATATATTATATTGTGTTGTATTGTTATTGTTCTTTAATGAATAGACTAATTCTGTATATATATTTATATAGATATGTATGTACAATAATTTTCAAAAAACAATAGAAACTTAATTTTAACATTTTCATAAAAGATTTATTTTGTGCTTTATAAGCTGTTTTCATAATGAACAAGAGGATACTACAAAAATAATAATAAAAAAAATTGCTATAGCTTTTAAGTTTTATTTTTATTTAGTTTAGACATGTTTAGAACGTTTAAATAATTATATTCGAGTATATATATTATTATTGTATCGTTTGTTATCGTTTTTATTACGAATATAAATGTGTATTAAATGGATGTGTGTAAGGACGTAATATAATGAATTGTGAATTTAATTTAAAGTCATTCTAAAGAAATAAGTTTTATAGGAATTTTTAATTTAGATTTTTTTTTTTTTTTTTTTTTTTGTATCATTATATGTAGATGGACGATAGTTTAAAAATACAATTACATAACGTTAATTGACGTTAGTTTTGATTTTGTTTTGTTTAGATTTGAAAAAATAAAAATGTTTTTGACATAGGTACTCTACATCAGAATACTTTTTATTTCAAAAATGTGTAGAAGGAAAAGATTTTCAACTAACATTGAACGAAAAATATATAAGTATGTATGTATATAATTTTAGGAATTAATTAAATTTTGTACATTTCAATTTGTTGGCATCTTTTAAAATTATAGATGATAAAAGACGTTTGAATAAAAATTTTGAATAAAATATACAAAAAAAACCAAAAAAAAATGAAAAAATATTTAATTTGATTTTATTTCATAGCAGCATAATATTAAATACTGATTTATACACAATTTCACTTAAAAATTGAAAATTTTGTTTGAAGTCGTATGTGCATATGTATGTCGGTAGGTACACAATCATATTCATATATTTTTTTAATTAATAATTTTTTTGATATTGAATTATTGTATTTTTGTTTCAGTTGTCATCAGAATAATTGTTTTTGACATTCTGACGTCGTATAACTTTTAAAAAACCAAAATTGGATATTATGTTTTGCATTTTGTAGTGTAAATGACAACAAATAAATATTAAGGTTAAACATTTTTTAAATATTTTAAATAAAAATCAAATAAATGTACGATTGTATGTGATTAAAATGTAATTAGGATAATGATTGATTTTTATTTAACTCTCGTACCCTTTGTAAACATGATAAATACGGACTTTTGTAAACTATTTAAATGAAAAAATGAAATACGAGAGCTGTACAGTATTCAATTTCTCAAACAGAAAATGAACATTTAAGCATATATATTTCAGCTCAATTACTTTTTCATTTATTTCGAAAGAAATTTCATTTACTTTCAGTCTCTTAATATACTGTTAACTAAAATGATATTTATTTATTTCTTTAATATATAGTATTGTATCATATATCATAAATAATCTACAATACGTACATATACATATGTACATGAAATTAATTTAAATTCATAGTACATAATATATGTAAGTTATACACACAGATAATTTTAAATTGAATTTTGTAAAATTTAATTATATGAAAGGTACATAATATACCTTGAATACGATGATATTGCAACTGAATATACACACTCGTATATTAATTTCAATTTTATATGCGTAATTATTTTGTAATTAAATCAAATAAGTACAAGTATGTATAGTAAATTTATAAACATGTAGGTACGTATATATACCTTTCCAAATAATTAGTTATAATATTCATTATGTGCTTGTATCTATATAAATAATTTCAATTTATTCAGCTTGATTATATCTAATTCCAGAGAATACATTAAATATTTAATTTTACATTTTATTAAATTCTATTTTTACTTGTTAGTTTTTAATTGACAAATGAAAAGAATGAAACATTTAATATATCTTTTTATGTTAAGTTGTTAATATTCAAGTAAAATTTCTGAATGTGTCTTAATTTTATACGTACTCGTATAACCGTATAACAAACAATGTGTACTACGTTACATAGTTGTGTACATACACTTCAAAGGAAATCAAAAATTGTTCTAAATAAAATTATAATTTAAATAGAATTTTAAAAATTAAATTTGAATACATTTTCATTTAGTTAAAGTGTGTGTATAAATACCCTTTGAACTCGTACATTGATGTATTTGTATGATACTATGAAAATTTAGTTGAAATTAAATTTATAATAAATTTCAAGAAAAAAAAAAAATAAAATAAAATGTGAATATTATATTGTTGACATAAAGAAGATGTTGTCATCTACAGCATTTACACTTTCTTCTGATCGATATGTGAGAAATTTATTATTTCTTATAAAGTAAGTATAGATATTATACTTATGTACATAATCAATTTGAACAAAATATGCAGGCTTTTTCATTACATTCTATTACAGTTGTATTTAAGGAGTAACTCTTGAAATTTTAATTACTCTTCTAGTCTCTATTTAATGAAATATAACTACACTACTACAGAACGACACCATTAAATAGATATACATATTATAAAATTTGAATATTATGTATTCATTATATGACTCAATAAATTCAAATCAAAAACACAAAATTCTTACAAAATGTATATATTTTGATTTAATTGTTTCAATTCAATTTTAATTAATAGTGTTATAATAAAAACTTTCAATTTCAGTATAAGACATTTTAAGATTTTCTAGTTAGTTGTATTAATAATTAAACATTTACTTAATTAACTGCTAACTAACAACGAAATGAAAGTAAATTAAAAGTCTGGTTTTGGTTTTAAAATTTGATTTTATTCAATTTATTTTTATTTCTATTTCTAATCATCTTTATTAATCTTTAATTAAATTGGAAATCGATTCAATTTATAATGTTAAAATTTCGTTTAGTTATTGTGGCAGAAAACTATACCAGAATTTAATGGAATTTTAATAATAAATTTTTATAATGGTAAAGATTATTTGGAAGGAAATATTGTACAGTAATAAAAAAATAAATCTAGATAAAAAAAAATTCTATACAAATTTTTATTAGGAAGAATCTTATGTATTTGTAAAAGAGAATTAAATAAAAATAATTTATATTTCATTATTCATTGAGAGTATGTTCTTTTTATATTTATTTCATTGTTCAAATATGTAAAAATTTGGTTTAAGTTTTTATTTTTTATGCAAAGTTGATTTTTATAATGTGGGGCTTGGTAACTTAAAAAGAAAATAAATCAACAATAATAAAATAAAATTAAATTAATTATAAATTTTTATTTTTTATTTCGTTTCTTAATTTTGAAGTTTCCATGTATGTTGAATAAATGTATCTTTTAGCATACTCGTATGTTTATGTATCTACATATTCGTATTTTTAAGTAGACACATGAAATTATACACTAGAATACATATGAACAGTATATGTGCGAATGTTAAATATTTTATTTCTGTTTTAAGAACATTTTCAATGGATCATTTCCAGACAATTGATTTTTGTTGATGCTTTTAATACTGATACTGATATTATTATTCTTTTTGTTTATTTTATTGTTGTTTATCTTTGCGGGAAAATAAAATTTCAAGACAAATTCTAATATAATATGCGGAAATTATATGCATAAGTATATACATAAATACGTATACATATATGAAAATGAATAAAATAACTAGAAAAAAGAGTAAAACAGTTGAACATTAAAAAAAGGAGAAAAACACATATTTCTCATCCGTTTTGTCTCTATTAAAAAGAAATTTATGTGTCTCAGAATATTTATATGTATGTATCTAAAGAAAATAATTTTCATTCATACATAACACATAATGTACATTGAAATTCGAAAGTTTTACACCAGAACCCAGAATGATAGAGGAAATAAGTTTGTATTATACATAAAGATGAAACATTTTTTGTTTTTATTAAATTTTAATTTGTTTAGATATAGAGTTGTTCCTTTTTTGCGTTATTTTTTTTTTTAATGAAATTTTCTAGCCCAACAAATTGTAAACTTGCATCAATTAAACTTTAAACTTTGACATTTCAGCATTACATACACTTTAAAATCTCTTTTTTGTTTCGAAATTATTACTCTCACGTGTTTATTTTGCAATTGCATGTATCTATATATGTATATGTTGAAATAATATTTTCTTTCTTTAAAATTATCTTCATTATTTTGTTTATATACTAAATTCACAAAAAGTTATTGCAGAAGTTAAACCACAACCACACAAAAATAGTACATTTTTCAAAACACATAACATTTACATGCATTCGTATTCCTTATAAACGATTGTTTTTCAAAATCAAATAGTACTCTAATGATATGTAAAGTTGTTATCTTTTGCATTTTTATATGTTTAACTTTCTTAATAATGTCAAATAAAATACATGACTTCGCCTAATGATCTATAATATAGGTAGAGTAATAAAATGCAAAGCAATGTCAGCAATAATATCATACCAACAAAGCACTTTTAGTAGTAGCTGAAACAGATAAAACTATGATGAAAATGTGGCAGCTATTTACTTACATATATACCATTGCACCATGTTATACGTACATTATGTACATACATACATAAACAAAATATTCAAAACAACACAAATAGAAGAATATTAAAAGACTTCATGAGGAAGACAGCAAGGATAAGTAAGCACATATAAAATGTAAGTATTTTGTATAAATAATGCGGGAAATTTGTTATTATCGTACTCGTATGTATAATCATTTTATCTGACGGATTAAATAATTTATGTTTATAAATTAACGTAAATATATGTATATAGAAATGCATATATGTAAGTATTTACATAAATATATATGTGTAAAACATACAATATAAATTTGTGTATTATATGTTTGTGCCAAAAAAAGTTGATGAAGGTGAAGACGACGAGAATACAAGTGTTAAAATTCCACATAAGTTTATGTACATGCACGCGTACATCTACATTAAATGTATATGTAGATTGTAAATATTATTATATGTAAATTGTAAATAATTAAAGTATACAACAAATAATGTACGACAAATAAAATTTCATGTAAAAAAGCTAATCACATCTGGAAAATTTGTTTAAAAGTGAATATGTGCACATAATTAAAATATCTTGATGCAAATTTTCTAATAAATACTTGTCTTGTACTACGTAACGAATAAATTTGAATGAATAATATTGAATGAGTTATATTTTAAAGTTGTATACAAGACGTATTTTTATATGCATAGGATGCATATATTTAAATTTAAATGAAATACTTATTTTTTAATTACATAATTTGATCGTGTCATACCTATTAAATTTTTATATCTAATTTTAGTTAATTTAATATTTTGATTTAAAGAAAATTTGATTAATATATTTCAAATTGCAAGTATGTACATGTTTACATCACATAAAAATTCGATATAGAATTCGAATTGATATAGATATAGATTTTGTAATTTGAAAAACATGAATTAAGAATACTATTTATTTACAAATTTATTTTAATTTTAATTGAATTACTCCATTATTGAAAAATGATGTTGGTTTAAAATATTCAAATAAAAATTATAATAAATAAATTATAATGCAAAAAATTGATTTTTGAATAATAAATTTATATAGTAGCTCTTCTTTTGTTAAAATCTAAATTATTATATTAGATATACTTTTATTGCTACAGAGTAGTAAATTCTTATTTACTTTTCTTGTCATAAATTTTTCCCTAGGAATTTCAATTCACTTATCTAATATTTGTATGTATATGGATGTACCAGCATATAAAATATAAGTTAGTATATTTTGTACAATTACATTATACACTCACATAGAAGATAATATGTACATAGTGATGATCAAAATAAGGATTGTATCTACATATAAAGCGTTTATTTTTTTTTTTAAATATGAATAAAAAATTTGCATAAGCTTTCTTTCTGACAATATTCTTCTATGTATGCAAATTATAAATAAATGAAAAAAAAAGTAATAATAAGGAAATGAGTGTACATTATTTTATTTTCAGTGTAAAACGAACATAATATTATTAGATTACTATATATACATACATATAAATTAAATGATGATACAATAACGATGGGTCGATGGGTGACGAGTTTCTTCGGTAATTTGTTATTGTATAATAATTCATATTTTCCTTTTTAAAAATTTAATAAGGAAAATTATTATTCCATCTGGTTTTTAACATTTTTATATATTTTGCTTTTTAACTAATAAAAAATTCATACCAGAGAAGCTTAATAGCGTCTGCCTATTTCTAATGAATTTATTTTTTCTTTACATTTTGCTTCCTTTTGTTACGGATTTTTTGTCCCTTTTATTATCGAATGGATGAAAATATTTATTTAAAAACTTTTAATAATGAATACAGTATATTTTATGAATTTAAATAATAAAATAGGGTAAGAAAAATACATTATAATTTAAAATTGTTAATGTTTAAGTCAACTGTTGAATTAGCTAGTAATATTTACAATGAATGGTGATAGATTATATGTTACACTAACAAAATTGTATGGAAAATGTAATTTTCACATAAAATGAAATAAATATAAAATAAAAATTATTTAAAAATGTACAATGTAGTAGTTTGAAAAGAAAAAATCGTATTTTTAAACTATAACAACACTAATGAAAATTTCATAGAATGAAAAATTCCCAGAAATTACTGATACCGAATATTCTACAAATTAAGAATTTCATATTTGATTTGCTTCAAATTTTACAAAAACAAATATTATACGTACATATTTGGCTTATTATGCATAATTTAGTTATCTGAAATATGTATGTCATAATAAATTTTAATCAAAGTTCATTTTGTTATTCAATAATAATAACTAAAAATATTTCTAGGGAAAATGTCAGCAAATTATTTTCGAATTATTTACGACAATACGACAACAATTTATCTTTATTAGTCAGTATTACGGTATTACGAGTAAAATATTTGTCTGGAATTTTAAGAATTTTTCGACAGATGTTTATGTATGAGTATGAGAATACTTTCAAATTATTATCGATTAAATTTTCTGTATAATCTAATTAAATATTGTTATAATCATATTTTCAAATGAAAACAGGAACATTCTAAATGCATGCATATTATATAGATTACATATTTTAAATATATTTTCAAAAATTTTCTAAAAACTTTTTATTATTATTATATTTATATATTATGCAAATGTTTATATGATGTTCATAAATGTACGAATATAGTTACAAATGTACATATGTACAAGTACATACATATGCATGTTGAAAAATTTACCAGGTAATTGTGAAATTTGTAAATTTATTCGTTCGCTGTATACGATATATGTGTACTCGTATAATATATTTATACGTTCACAAATTGTATCTAATTTATAAACATACATATGTATGTAAATATGGCGCACGAGGAAATTAATATACATATGCCTGTATTTGTTTTCAAAAACTTTCAGTATGAGATTGTTTATGGGCCCAAATATTCTTGTATAAGTTTAGTTTCCTTTCATTTTTAATGAACATAATTTTACAGGAAAATAATACTTAATAAAAGTATTTATGTACATATCTCTGCAAACTGCAGTACATATTATTCATATTCATATATTATGTATTTAATATGTAATATGTAATGTATCTCGAACGCAACAATATTTATATGTAGAAGAGGCACTTGAGAAAACTTTATCCAGTAAAAGTTATGAAAAAAGAAAAACAAAATTTAATTGAAATTGATAACAAATAAAGTGAATCGAATGAACAATAAGCCAGAATACTTATGAACACACTTATTTGTATAATATGTATAGTTGAAGTGAATAGTAAAAAAAAAATTGTCTTAATTTTTGAAGATAATCACCACGCTTAAAGATAGAAACAATAAAATTTGTTTATTTTTTATATGAATTTTAGAGAACTGTATGGATGAAATTTAATTCAATTTTTTATTTTGTATTCGTATATAGTTAACTTTTTGATGAAAATGAAAAAGCAAATTCAAATTGAATAAAATAATGATATTAATATATGTTATTCAGTGTCTATTTATTATTTCCTTTTCTTTTTTTATTTTGAAATTAGAAAATTTATCAATAAGTTTTTTGGTACTCTTCAATCATCAATGGATATTTTTCATTTTAGCACAATATGTATAATTTTTTGTTTTCATTTTTTTAGTTGAGTGTCAAAACTTTTTAAATTTATTTTATTATAACAAAAGAAAGAAAGGAAAAAAAAATAATAATGGCTATTTGCCTTCTTTTTGTTTGCTATGTTTGCAATGAAAAAATACTACCAGTCAAAGTATATTATTGTTGAAAATGAAGGCAACATTTCAGAAATATCCTTTGCAGGTTACACTTGTAACGAACTAAATGAACTATGTATATTTTTGATTTAAGAAAAATTTACTTTTACTTACACATATGTATATATATTTTTTGAATAAAAGTTAAATAAAAATGAAAAAAAAAACGAAGAAGAAAATGTGGTGAAAAGTTTTGTTATTTAGTATTTTCTGGGAGTGATTTTCATTTATATAAAGATACATTTATTTATCTATATTTTCTTAGTACATTATTTACACTTCAATGAATTTCCAATCACTTCCTGTTCACTGTCATTATTGGTTATATGCATGTATTTTATCGGGATATGAACCCCCTTGATATTCATAGGTTGAGATTTATTAAGACAACGATCAATATACAAGTTTATTTGTGCATTATTGTATTTGTGTACAACTATAAATGGATATAAAGAAATATACATGTACATCTATATATATGTATAAATGAATAGTGTGGATCAATTTATTTATATTTTATCACAGAAATTGTGTTGTAGAGGAAATCATCTTAGAATATGTATGTAAGTATCGATGTACATGTACTAGTATTACATGCATATGTATATTTTACTTTATATTTAAAAGCTATTCTATGAAAAATACAAGAAAAATATATAAATAAATAATACAAAATCGATGCGTAATCCCAAGACATTCAATCTTTCTTTACATTTACATCAGTATATAAATATAATATATTTATACATGCCATACATATAATAAATATACATTAAAAAAACTTAGCAACACTAGCATATGTTAATGTTATCTATTATACATAGAGTATTTGCTTTTAAAAGCAAGAAAATATGTATACATTGAGAAAAATAAATGCATGCATATATACAAAAGACATTGTTTGGTTATATTGGTGTTGATTTTTAAATCAGGATTATTGGATATATTTTTTTTATTATTTTTTATTATTATTATGTTTTTAAGATATTATTGTTATCTCTGTATCAAATTTAAGTGCATTCATGTATTCATTGTACGTATCAATGCATGTGATCAATTTATGTAAAATTTGTGTTGAAAATTTAAAATTATTGTATATATACTCGTAAGTATGTACATGTGTGATTTATAAAATTATCAGATATGTGTACTATAATGTATGTATAAGTAATAAAAAGCTATATAATCTTAATTCGAAAATGTAAAACTTTTTAAAAATTTACTCTAGATACTTGCAATACTTGTATGCTTGAATACACAATACTAAGACCTATACTTACTTACATTGTAAATAAACTTTTAAAGAATAGATTTTTTTAAAAAAAAATTATTTTGTGAGAAATATACATAAAGAAAACATTTAAATTTGTATTTACTTTTGATTAATTAGGATATGTGGAGTTATTTCATGTGAAATTTTTTCATAGATATAAAAATTTATTATAGTCATGTATCAATGTAAATATTATATTTTGAATATAATACATAAATAAATAAAATAATGTCCAAATATGACTAAAACCATAGAATAATAAAGTTTCACATATTACCTTTATTATTCTATGCTAAAACCTATTCATAATTATTTTAATATAAAATATCAAATTCAATATGTATATATTGTGTGTATTTTAACTTTATATTCATTACGTTCGAAATTCTAGAATTGTTAAAAATAAATATTTAAGATAAATGAATAAAAATAATAATTAAAAAATGTGAATTAAAAAAAAAAAAAACATTGACAATCAAAACTTAATGATAAAGACTGTTTCATTGGTAAAAAATTCAAATCACATATGTACATATTTTTTGATAATATTTTTGTGCACTTAAATTTAAAGGATTGCATTATGAATACAACCTACATATTACCAATATTACATAATCTTACGATTAGTTCCTTATGTATTGAATTTTCTTTTTATACAGAACATGGTGGAACTAAATAACTAATGGTATAGTTGTATAAATGTATTTTAATATTGAAACTTTAAAATAATATTCAGAAAATGTACACCTGAAGTAGAAAACTATGTACCATGACGAGTAGCATATTCATCTTTTCACATTGAATATTTTAACTTTACATGCATATACAATACATTAAATACGTACATATGTATATATTCGTGTGTTTATGGTTGATTATATATAGGTACGAGTATAAAATACATAATATGTATATTTGACTAGACTCTTTCGTATATTTTTTTTATTATATTCTTATTTTAAAATATTTTTTTCTCTTACTTTTGAGATGTATATGTACTTACAAAAATAAGTACTTCTATACAACTTTCATTTCATGTTTGAAAATAAAAAAGTGAATGCCTAAAACGTTTATGTCAAAGGACAACAACATTTCCAAAAGCGTTTTTCATATAAAAAAAAAGAAAATATCATCATAAACAACAGCAACAACAACAACAGCAGCAAAATCATTCTCTGCACCAAAAGTATGTATGTAATACCACTATATTATTACTACACTATACACTTGTATACTGAAGAATTATTGTACTCACATAAACGAATACATAAATGTATACCTAAAGAGCAATAATGCATATAGAAATAAAAGGGAAGAAAAAGTTTATTTGCATATGTATGCAATTTTAAAGTGAAGTAAAACTTTCTTTCATTTTATACTTGTTTTATCGACTTTTGTCTACTGTCTGCTTGTTTATTTTGAAGGGAGAAAGAACTGTATTTATGAAGAGAAAGTGGCTGTATCTTGATTCAGAGGAAAAAATAAAAATTTTTTTTATATTTTTTTAGTTTCTTTTTTAAAGAAAAAAAGTGAAAAAATTGAAAATATGGAGAATTGAAGAGGAAGTAAGTGAATAATTGGTTCATCTATTTAAGAAATTTTGCTTGTTTATGTTTACAAAAAACTGCTGAATGAAATAAAAATAAAAATTTTTTACATATACGAGTATACATAAGTATGTTAATAAAACAAAAATGAAAATATAAAATATTGTATGAAAAGATCCTTATAACTTTGTATAGAGCATTATAGAGTATAGATTTTGTTCTACACATGTTCGAATATCATTTTCATTTTAACTAATACAATTATTTTTTTTACATTTAATTATATGCTTATATGTATAATATACTTAAGTATAAATTCTCGTATTTCTTTGTTCAAGTATATTATTTACTTAGAACTTTTTTTTTTTTTTTATAAATTTTATGATAGAAACTGAAGAAAATATACAACAGTATGTATAGAAGTTATGTCTTTTCTATTATATTATTTTTTAAATTTATCAATGTTTCTTAAAGAAATTTTTATATCGTAATTTTTTATATTAAAATTTTCTTCTTATAATGTGCTCTCCTACGTTTTATCTGAAATGTCGAAAGTAATAAAATGACATGAAGCTCAGCACGTGAATTGAAACATGAAAACAAAAAAAAAAAATTTTTTTTCCATCTACTATTTGTATTACTATGAAAAAATACGTAAATAAAAATAAAAGGACTTCATCATTTTTCACAGTGAATTTAGTTACAGATGCACGAATCGAGCATAAAATTTTATGTAAATAATACATATTCGTATAAAATTACGAAAAAAAAAATAAAAATATGTATACACTTTGAACAGGATTTCTCATTTTTATGGAATATAATTTTTGTTTACTTTCATTTCTATAAATAAACGTATACACGTATGTAAATATGTATGAATGTATTTTAAATACTCATAGGATTACATTTTGTTTTGATGAAGATGACACAAAAGTAAATAATATAAAAATGAAGATTTGTTTTTATTTTCTTGCATAATATTATGTGTAATATAGTACAGATAGAGATACATATACATATATGTATATATCTACTTTATATGTATGTGTGCGTATGAATAAAATTTCAAAAATATCATTCGAAAAAGTACATATCAGGTGTATGACATATTTGATGATAAAAATGTTAGCAGAGCAAAAAAAATTAAAGACTCCTCTCATCTTTTTCGTTGTTACTTTTATCATCTTTTATTTATTGAGCTCGTATTGCTTGTATATTTACTTATATTTTCAAGTATTAAATTCTATATATATATGCGGATGTTTATTTGTATAGATTGTAATTGTCTTTGTATACGAATGAGTATATTTTTAGCCTTACAATATTTCCACACATATCGAGAAAATAAATATAAAAATGAAAACGAAAAAGAAATTGAAGTTGATAATAGAAGTAACTACAACAAAAACAACAACAACAAGAAAATCAAATGAAAAATTACATTTCAACTTTTGAATTTTGTTTTTATCTAGATATTCGAGCAACTGATATTACAGGAAATGGAAAAGCGATGTTAAAAGTAGAAAATATGAAAATTTTTTGAAAAACAAAATGAATTTTTATCTTTTGCTTTTGAAACTCATGAAAACGACATATGTAGAAAAACCAAAATTTGGTCATAAATGACTGAAACAATTTTGTATTTCATTGGATTTTTTCCCATCAAAAAAGTTGTTTGTATGTATATATCTATGTGTGTGCATATGGGTTGACAACATTTCTAAGAAAAAAATTAAGTAATCAATCAATGTAGAGTGATTATAAAAAATTAGTTTTTGAAAATTTAATTTTTCCTTTTTATAGAATATTTTGATATCAACATATTTCATGATTTTTCAATGTCAATTGAATGAAAATTTGTCATGTGATTGACATTCATAATTATTTTTGGTATTACATTTATTCCATCTGTTGACTAATTTTGCAATAATAACTGGTTAAATGTTACATTTGTATACGTTGATATAAAATGATTTAATGATTTACCTACTATTTTCGAAGTGACACTTCCTTTTGTAATCTTTATTACTTTATCTATCTTAAAAATTGATTTTGTAATTCACAGAATATTTTTAATATATAATATAAAAAGGTTATATAGATACTTACAATACAATATAATTTGATATGGATCGAAAATTAAAGAAAAATATAATAAAAATTGATGTTATTTATAAATGTATAATTGATCGCAATGAAGTCTGGGTTGTCAGGAATGTTTTATGTTCGAAGTCATCAGAAAATGTTAAAAGTGCAAGTAAATATTTATTATTATTTTTTTTTATTTTATTTGAAAAGTTTACATGTACGAAAATATACGAGAATATACATACTTAGTATTCAAATTTTGGTACTACGATAAAATATCAATTGCAGAACATCGTTAAGTGAGTAAACATTTTCATTTGCTTTCATTCTAATTACGTTTTGGTAATTTTCCTGGAAAGATAATTAAAAATTCCTATTTCATTAATTTGCTATGTCAAATAAGAATGATAGTATTATACTTAAGTTGAAAAGGAAAATAGAAAAATTGAAAATATTGAAGATGGTTTGTCTGTCTCTTATAAATGTATACAAAGGAAAAAATCAAATTATATTTCAATCATGAAAAGAAAATTGAATTAAATAAATGGAAATTCTTTTACTTTCAATGTTTTTTTCCCTATATAGGTATATAATATTAAAAAAATTCAACAATATACCACTACATTTATATAAACTATAAAGTGTACTATGTTCGTTAAGTGTGTATACTACTCGTATGTATATACCGTGTACAGTACATTGACTTTGCTAAAACTTTTTCATGTGGATACAGCTAATACTGTTGCAATAATTTCACTGCGAACATCAAAGGTGAAATGCAGAGAAGGTAACTACTAAATATACACAGCATGAAGCTACAATTACATTTGGTACTACGTATATACATATACGTAAATGAATTTTTATACGACCTGAAACTGAAATGTATATATGTATGTATACATAAAATATATTGAAAAAAAAAAAAAATAAATAAATAAATAAATGAGAATAAAAATGAAAAATGTTGAATCAATATTCTGTAATTTGATGTTGGATACATAGAAAAGCGCAAGAAAAATACTTAGGAAAATGAAATTACGAAATTGATTTTCACTATTATTTTATTTTATGATTAAAGTTTTTTATGAATTACGTATATTTTTACATGCATCCATTTATAGATAGATCTCTGTATGTATTTACATTCATGTATAATTTAAAAAATAGCAGGAAATGAATTGCAAACTGTTTCAGAAAACTTTTTATTATTATTATACACATGTACTCGCGTATATTTTATTGAATTTATATATGTATATACATTATTACAGTGCACTGATTTTTTTACTATTGTACTTATTTTATTTTATGTTTTGTTTTTATATACTTATCGAAAATAAAAAAGTTAATATTATGTATGTTCATTCATGTTTACATATTAAGTATGTAGATGTAAATGTTATAATATACATATACGTATATTACATACACAAAAGTAGAATACGAAAATATTGCTAAGATACTAAAATGTATAATCTTTATTCTTATTCATTATTATTAAAAAGGAAAACATAGTGTATTGTGCGGCTAGGATGAACATTGTTTTTTCTCTCTTTTATTTACATGAATGACATTTAATGGCTTCAATCAGAAAACGTGTTCATATACAAAGCACATACTTAATACCATACCCAGTATAATATGAACTAAGTATGTTTATATGTATGTACCTTTATATAATGTATATATGTATTTTATAAAGAACGTAAAGGAAAAAATAATAATGAAAACTAAGAAAATATAAATTTCTTTTGTACAAAAATATTAAAAAAAAAGCATACATAGGTACACATAGCATACATATCCCGCACATTGTAATCATACATAAGTATACAATATGGATTACATTTGTGTATAGAATACCGTATTGTATTATGTCATTTCAGTTTTAAAGACATTCATTCAATTTACGTGTACAGTGTCTAGTATGTTATTTTCTTTTTTATAGTTTAATTCATTTCGAATATGTTTTGTAAATTTTTGTTTTTCATTTATTTTGTGTACAGTATGTATTTTGTTGTTTATTTTATAACGATAACCTGTAAATTCGTTCGCAATATGGTTTAAAACTCATTTTCAGATAATATGCTACAATAATGTTTTGTCTGAAATTGAAAAACATAAAAAGTTGAAAAATAAAAATAAAAAAATATGAAAAAATTATTACATAGATACATTGAGATTATCATCATGAAAGTTTATCTGTACGGTATTATATGTATTATTTTAAGATTTTAAGTAGTATAGGAATATATAAGTTCTATATAACTATGTACTACATGCGATTATATGAAAGTTTTCATTATTTTTCATGAATGTTTACATTATATTCATCTGTATATTTATGTATGCATAGTCATACTTATATATGCTTTAAACAGTAGTACACTATACGACCATTAAACTAAATCGTAATGTACAAATCTTCATTAAATACATTCTCGGACTATTGTTTTGAAATGAAAATACGAAAACATACGAGAAAAAAAATATTGTAGAGAATAAATTCATGTGTAAATATATACACACACATATGTATGTAAGTATATGGAATGTACGATTAGTACCACATATTACCTACAGAGAAGTGTATATTTATTTAGAAAATCCTTCTTATTATGATTTTCTTATATATGAAATAGAATATAAAGAACGATAATAAAAGAAATAAAATTACATCTGCTAATTTTTTTTTTATTTTTTGATCATAGTGTGTTGTGATATTATATGTTAAAAATACAAAGAAAAAAGTAAAGTGAAAGAATGAGGATTGTAAAAGTTTTTGTAACAAATGTCCACAAAATTTGTTTGTATTAGCCTCTATTTAAGTTTATTTTATGATACAAATTAGAAACAGAAAAGTCTGCTCGACTAGTTTTGATTTCAAACTACATATATACAAAACAAAGTTTGAAATTGAATATGTGTTCGATTAAGAAAGTTAACATTTCAAAATGATATCAAAATAGACGTATTAAACATGATATGAGACAGGATAGTAGATTGTAAAATTTTTTGAATTGAAAATTGTTAAATAAACTGAAAAAAAAATTATTTTGAAATTAAAAAAAAAATTGATTTAATTTACGATTCTTCGATTACATTTAATTCTAGAATTTAAATAAATTTCACAATATAAATGAACAGCATGATATGTACCAGAATTTTAATTTTTATCAAATAACGATGGACTGCGAAATTTAAATAAAAATTTTATAAATATATATTTGATGTAGGTAATGCACCACTTTAACTGCGATTTCATTGTTCATTTAAAGTTGTGCTTTTTTCTACTGTTGTAAACTATTTTTAATTATATTCAAATATTTTGAACTTAATTCCATATGTATTTCCACATTTTCAATAACATGTATACATATAATAAACTAAAGAACATAAATAACATAAAGAACATATAATACCGTAATGAAAATATTTTCCAGATAATTGAAATTAAATATCTGATGAGAATAGAAAATATTTAATGTTTTACTACCTTAACACATAAACTTATAAACAAATTGAAAAATTCTTGAGTATATTTTCAAAATCAAAAAGTTTAAACGATAATGATACTTTAAAAATAATGTTTATTCAGGTTATTCATAATAATAATTTCGAAAATTTAGCGTTGAAAAATTGAATATTAAGAATTTTTTCATCCTCTTCGCTTAAATTGTTTTTATTTTTCAACCAGAAAATAACACGTAAAAGCATAAAACTTTGAACTTCAACTGAAACGAAGTAAAATCCTAATATCTAATCTTTGAAATTTAACATAAAAACTGTTGTAGTACCTACTTTATGATTATGTATGTATGTTTATGAAAGGATAAAATATAAAATGTTTTGTTTTCCTTTTACAAAATATGATAGGGTGGATAAGTCAAAAAGTTTTCTATTTCATTTATCCAGCCACAATGATTTTTTTTTATTTTGAATATTTTTTTTTTATAGCCATGCATAAAATTTGATCATATTATTTTATGAAAAATGAGAATAAGACAAAAAAAAAAATCTCCCCTTTATGTATACATAATAGTCAATTAAACGTCAATATATTTTTCGTTTTATGTATTCATAAGTAAATCATAATGAAAATTTATTTTTAATATAAAATTTTATCGTTTTTCTACTACAAAACGTTTCTCTAGTAAAACAAGATCTATAATAATAATAATACAAAAAAATTATGATATATTTTCTTCATTCTTTAATCAGTATTTTGGTGTATGTTAAAAAAATATGTATGAAATAAGGTATACCTAAAACAGATTTTCATGAAGACGAGAGAAAAATCCTTATAAACACATACTCGTATCTACATACATACATACGTGTGTATGTGTATATATCAGATGAAGAAAAAATTCAAGAACAAAAAAAAAAAGGAAACAAAAAGGAAGAAAACTTTTAAAGCATACAAAATAATTTTTTTTTTTACAAGGATAAAATAGTATTGTAAGTAAGTATGTATGTAGAACAAATAAAAGTTTCGATAGATGTGAACAAAGAAGAAATTTCAAAAACAAGATGCTAATATTTTGTTGCAGGAGGAGGAGGATTATAAAAGTGTTCGTACATAACCACAATCTACACAAGATGAATAATTTAAATATAGCTGAGATATATTATTAATAACTAATTTATTTTTTTTTTTTAAACGTGACTAAAGAAAAAAAAAGCTAGTAAAGAAACAGAAAAGAAAAAAGAAAAGTTGTTAAAAATAAAAAATAATTTTTTCTCTTTTTTTTTTCATTTGGAGAAACTGTGGCTTATTTAAAATTTGATTACTTGAAATTAATTATTTTATTTAGAATTTCAAAAGAAAAATTCCAAAATCACGAATTGTACGCACAAAGAATGTCAAATATTTAATTTAAATGTGAGTAGAAATAAAATTGCACGTACATAATGTACTATACATATGGGCATATATGGATTTACCATACAATTAATACACAGTAATTTAAATCATTAATAATATATTATTTTACCATAACCTTTTTTTAAAAAATATAAAAATTCTAACCACATTACATTCATAATTTAAATATAAATAAATAGTAAACGAAATGATGTCAAAAGGAACAATTGGAAAAGTAACATGCACAACACAAGATAAAGTTTGATATTGGATATTAAAATAAAAGTTTAAAATTTATATTGTATACATAGAGTATTTTTATCATATGATGTAACGATTTATATATGAAAACATAGACTTAATAGTGAATAACAAAAAATCATAAACTATTTTTGATAAATTTATAAAAAGAAATGTAAAATGCAGTAAATTCATAAAGTTATGACCATAGATTATTTTTCTAATTTTTGATGCTAATAATTTGAATTTGAAATTGTGTGAAAATTCATGAAAATGTCAAACATACTTGTGAAAAACCACAAATTGATTGTTTCATGTACATATTTTGTTTTAAATAATAATATTAAATATAAAAATTAACTGTTACTGACTTTAGCATGAACTTACTTATGTAGAAAATAATTTTGAATTCACCTATTTTCTTTTCCTAAAAATGAACTCTTGAAATGCTTTCATTTCTCACATTGCTCACATGTAAGAACCATGTTTACAAGTTTCTAAAGTTCATCGATTTGAAAATAATATTAAAATATCAATAATTTAATTTTTTTACAAGAAACTATTATTTTTAAATTCATGACACATGAGGATGTTAAAGTATATATAATAACATTCTGGTAATTTTCAGATGATTTGATATTTTTTGTTAGTGACTGTAGTATAAAATACAAATGAAAATATTTACTCCATATAATATTTAACAAAATGAAATTTTTTTTCAAAATAAAAGTTGTTAAACGTCTGTATAATATTTCGCTTATATGTATAGGAGAGGAGCTAGTATTTAGAACATGATTTGCGGTATTCTATTCAGAAAGGAAATATTTATATAATATCATTTTAGAATAAATACGTTTATTATAAATAAAATGATATACAAAATTATATGTACTTATTGAAATGTAAGTAAAATTGTTAAAATGTAAAATACTCGTAATTTATAATAGGATAAAATAAATATAATATAACTTTTATGCATATATTTTATTTTTTTTTGAATTCTAAGGAATATTAAATTAAAAAAAATAAAAAGTTGTAGATTTGCATTCCTGATGTATGGATGTGTATAATTTTAAAAAGTTTTGTTTATTTCATTAAATGTACATGTGTATACTATTTATACGAATACAAATTGGAATTGGAACATTACATAAGTAATTTATAAAATAAATTTGAAAAAAATAATGTTTTGGTCATTATTCTGATAAATCCGTTTCTTGGAAACGCTTTACCAAAATAAATTTGAATGATTTTTCCAGATGCATACATACATATTTGTTAATTCAAAAATATACGAATAAATAAAATTATTCATATATGTATCCTATTAAAAATATAAAAATTTGAAATTGTATGTAGGATGATGTAAAAATATTTTAATAATGGATTCCATGTAAAACGATTGTTATCAGTTTTTAATTTTTTATATTTTTTGAATTAATCGCGATTTTATTTTACATTCATAACCAATTTTCAAGTATGTATAATTTTTAAGAGTACTCATACTTACTTTAGTTTTTAAGCCAAAAATTGAATATCTTCTGAATTCATAATAACTCCACGATAAAAATGAAATAAATTTATTTGAAAACGTAAAAACACCGTACAAAAATTTAATTATTAATTTGGTATTTATACATACATATATTATATATTTATGTTTTCATAATAAATATATGCATATCAAATATAAATAAAATTTAATTCATAATAATGGGTATACGAGCTTACCATCAGTACATGCAGATTTACATTCGTACACACTACACAATAGAAAAATCATTCATTTGAAAAAAAAAAAAAAATTGTTTTTTATGTTTTTAAAAAGTTGAATACTAGAAAATATGAAAAAATAAATAAACAAACAAGAAAAAAAGAAATAAACAAATAAACAAAATAATATGAAAATCGAAATGAAAAATTTGTGAATATCATACAAATAAAGGGTAAAAATATAAAAAAATTTTCAGCGAACATATTATCATACTTGTAGTATGTAGTCGTATAATAGTACCTCACCACTATAAGAAAATATGAGTATAAAACGAAAATTCATATTACTATATCTACCTATATGTATGATTTCAGTTGAACAAACATTTTATGTACATAATATCATATGCCTTCAAGGATATAATTATTGCGTACTGATTTGGAAAATTTTTGTTTGTTTCAAAAATAGCCATATTAGTATCATCATAGTATAGAATAAAGTATAAAATATACAAATGTAATATGTATGTACTACCTATACGTAATTATATGTTTTGTTTATATAAAACATAAAAATATATACACATTTTGGGAGTATTTATTCATTTGAAAATTTTGCATATCCTATTCTTGTATCCTTGAACAGAATATATGTACTACGTTTTGCAATTCGGTTAAATTCTTTTTAAATTTGAAATTTGTTCAAGTTCAAATGTGTTGGTAAACATTCTATAATACGAGTATACAAGCAGAAATACAAAATAAATGTTTTAGGAATTTTCTATTTATTATTACCCAATTTGTATGTGTACAAATGTATTGCCAAAAGCATATTTTGTTATACATAGTTCAATTTCTAAACAGTTAAAAGAAAAAAAATTAAATTCAATTTTATTTTTACATACTAAATATTAATGATTGATGTTTGAAGCATTTCAAATAAAATGTTTATTAAATTCGTATAAGAAAAGTATTAATTGCAAGACAGTGTTTGCAAAATTGATTATATTAATCAATAGGTAAATTTGATAGATACATTATCATGGTTTATCATTGTATCCTTTAACAAAAAAAATATTTTTTCATTAATACTTATTTGTTGCTTTTAAAAATTTGTACATCTGATTTTCTCTTTCATTTATAATGCAAATATTGCACATGACACACATGGAAAATCAACTAACAACATTTTATACTTGCTCTTTTGCTCTATAAATAATACTCCTGAATATTGACTATAACAGTGGAGGTCATTGACTATAACAGTACCTACAGTGTACGCTACGATAGTACGAGTAGTATTCTACACATTATGTGCACTTATTTTTGATGCTTAGAGTGATGCCTAGAGATGCTTATTCGAGAAATTCTCCTCTGTGTATGAATTATGTGGATGCAGACACAGATAGTTAAAAACATTAAAAGCTAGAAGGTGGAAAATTTAAACTGTTCGATGATCATAATAGTAATCTCTATAAATCTAATGAAATTTCTTCTTCATTATTAAAAATTTGAAAAATATTTTTTTTTTTTTTTTAAATAATTTGTGTTCTTGTTTTGTACGGTATGTGATTTTGTAATTTAAATCAATGTGTGCATGTACTACATAATGAAATGTATATAATTTAAATTTTAATTAAGTGTGTCTGTGTGATTCAGTATATGGTCATTCTCAATTTAAATAAAAATAAAAAATTCACTGGAATTGATAACAATGTATTTGTTTTTATTTACAAATATGTTTTTGATTTTGTTATTTTTTTTCTGTACAATACTCATATGTATGTATGTATACATATATGGTACAATTAAAATTATATTTAGATATAAAACTCATTTGCTAATTGCTTGAATTCATTTTAGATTTAAATGTATAAATGGTATTGTATATAAATAATATACTCATATGTTAGATAGATATAATATAATATATTTTACTCTCGTATATGTTTGTATAGAATAGAATGAATTGAACTATGAAATGATACAATGTTCAAGTAAGAAATGAGTTTACGTTATTTGTGAATGCAATTCAAATAATTATAGACAATCCGTATATGCTCATATGCAAATATGCATATATGTATATACAATATATTCATATATGTACATATATGTATGTATGTCTGTAGATACATAAACGTTCATAGGAAATTTATACGTTTAATATAAAATATCCGGTCAAAGTAATTCATCATTCGTTTAATTCCGCAACCCGTCTAGGAGGTAATTAAAATTTAATCAATACATCACAAATCTGTTAGATAACTTATGTATAAAATCATGTACATAATGTACATAATGTATGTATGTACATACATATTTAGATTGTTTAGCATAATGTGTTTTTGATTTTATAATGTATGTATAATAAAATATGCATCTATGTATGTAGACATTTTTATTTGATATGCGCTATAGGAGTACATAAACATACTATATGTATATAAAAATTCATTCTTGACATAACGTAAACATTTTTTTCTTTTTTTAATTTTGTGATGTTGTTGTTGCTATCGTTATTTGTATTATCATTGTTGGAATCAATATTGTTCTGATATAATCTTTTTCGTTAAATGTTACCGATCTATATAAATATTCACATGTATGTACTTATATACATACATACATATAAATAAAATTGCATACCATCATTATAGATATGTATATTTCTACTCAATTTATACCAAATTATAGGCAGATAAATATAGATAGGCAGAGGCTTTTGTGGTTTTATATAATTTCATACAGGATATAGACCACAAAGAGACATGAAGAGACAAAGGATGAAAATGAAAATTTTAATGTTTGCTATTTTATGCATTATCTATACTCATCATGTATATACATACATATTTGAGTATATAGGATATTATAGTGCATTCTATATGAAAAGTTCAACTAAATACATAAATAAAATTTCATAGAGACTATTTTCATTAGATAACATTTAGAATATACCTATTACATAATTGTAAATTTGTTTGTTTTTTTTTTTTTTTAATATGAATTTTTCTAAACATTGATGTTCATGTTCATAGACATAATATTGTCGAATGGAATTTTGTTAAAGAAATAATTTTCATATTGGCATATGACAGACATAAACCACAGACTATAGTAATACTTAGTATATATGTAGGTATCTTATTATCTGTACATGTCATATATGATAAAAGGATGAACGACTGGAATTTTTCATTTTCCTTCTGGAAAGAAAATTATTTTATAGTAAACTTTTATTTATTATGCTCTATACTTAGTTTGAAGTTTGATCGTAATAATTTTAAAAATTTCTACTTTGAATGAAGAAGAAGAAACATTTTAAAAAAAAATTAATTAATGAAAATAATATTTACTGCTTGTAAAAATGTAGTATATAACATAAAATTTCAGAGGAAATAAAAAAATACATATTTACAAAAAATATCTATATGCTTATACTCGTATTGTATAGTTTACCTATGGTTAATAAATAATGTACTAGATCTAAAATTTTGTTTCTAAGTATATACTGGCAAGTATGATATTTTTGCATATCAAAATCATTATTCAAAGTACAAAATAATGAATAAATTTCTCATGTTGGTTCGACATTATCTTAAATATCACAATAAAAGTTAAAAAAAAAAAATACAGTTCATTTTATAAAAAACTTTTTTTCGTAACTAGAATCGATCGAATATAATTTATTATGAAATGCAACCATGAATTCATATCATTTCTATTTTACTTCTATAGTAGTATACTTCAAATTTTTCTCACTCTTTTGTATAAAAATGCAATGTTGAATCTTCATTATACATACATATGTATATGTATGAACATCTTCGTATGAAACTATAACGAAATGATATTAAATGAAATAAAGCAAAATAAAATTTGATCATTGATTATTATAATAGTAGTGTCTTCTTTCTCAACAATGAACATAAAAATGAACGTGATTTGATTTCTTTACGAAAATTTATAAAAAAATAAAATAAAATTCATTATATAATATATAATACTTTATATACTTACGTGTAAATATACATTTAACAATATTATTTATATATAAATGATAATTCAAAGTAAATGTATTCGTACATGTTTTGAAAATATTGAAACATTTTGAGGAAATAAAATATAACAACAATTTTCTCATCTAGTACGAGTATGTGGATACTTTATTTTGGATAAAAGCCAAATGGTAACTTTTTCAAACTTTCCATTCATTTATTTCTATAGGTAAATGAAATGAAAAAAATGAAAAATTCCAAAAGTAATGGAAACGTTTTCGTCATTCTTTAGAAAAAAAAAAAAAAATCTTGAAAAATACGAAAAATTATAAGGATTATTCTTTTTGTGATACTCAGATAAATATAAAATAATTGCATTGCTTATTTGATCCTTTCTTGAATGTGTAAAGATAAAATTGCCAGTCTCTTTGTTGAATAAATAACAAACAAAAAAAAAAATGTTTGACATTTTTTCTTAGAATAATTCTATTTTGTAGTATTAAGTAGTTAAAAAAATAAGTTAGAATTACAAGAAATGGACGACAATAAAACAAAAATGCAAAAAAGTTTATTAAATTCACACAAATGCCAGTAAATATTTATAAAAAAAAATTGCTTTGTGCTATGTACATATACACGTTTATTTTATTGGTTGAAATGGTTGACTAAAACTGGGCGCCAAATCTGGGGAGAGCGAATAAGAACAGAATGAAAGTCTCACATACGTTTTTAGAAAAATAATTTTACAAATCACAGTTAAAATATTTTCCTCATAACAAATACACGAAGAAAAAATTTATGAATCACGACTTTGAGTTCCGCAACTTATACTACTTTCATTATAACTTTTAAAAGATTGGATTTGGCCCAAAATGAAAGCCAGACATGTTTGTTTACAAAATATAAGATTCAGTTTTATCCCTTTATGAGAGTCTTCTCTTTCATTGAATAGATATTCTGTTCCTTATATTTTGCAGCTTTATTCTTGTTTCACAAATTAGTATTTATCTGTATTTCGAGTTTAGTTCATTTACATGTTTAAATAATAATTATTTTTGATATTTTCAATTATGTTCTGTTACTCTATTTCTTACACGAATATTTTTATGTCCTTTCCTTGCATTAGTTTTTTAAAAAGAAAATTAGGAGGCCTACCGAAGAATCTGAACTTCTATGAGAAATAAACTTCTCGATAATACTACCTCTTGTAATTCACTACTCATTAGAATGGAATAAACTATATTTTAAATAGAATTTCTTTAGACATTAATAAAATAAATAAAATAACATATACAAATACGTGCAGTTTTTCTTTCTGGAAATCAAAGAAATACTACATTCATAAAAGTCTAATTACCAAAAACTAAAAAATAAATAAATAGAATAAATAAAATAAGAAATGCTATTTGAACAATTTTTTGCATTGAAATTTTAAAAATGGATAAAATATACATATATATTTTATATTTCTTATAAAATCTTGATTTTGGATAAAATGTATGGCATGAACATGAATGCAAAATTTGTTGTATACGTATTCGTACACAAACAATATACTGACTTTCCATACTGAAATCTCGTTATATTGTGACTGCATGCTACATGAAATTTTTTTCTATAAATTATTCAAACCACGCAATTTTCATTTGTAGTTTGTTCTAAAATTGAATTTTATTTTAAATTTTTATTTATTTCCTTTAAAAAATTTTTATTTTCTGTTGTTATTGTTGAAAAATTTTTATTTTCTAAGAATGAATAAAAACCAGACATAAAATGCATAAAGTTTGAAACTATACGAGTACAAACATGCACGAGTAAGAAAGTAAGAAAATTAATCAAAAACAAAAAAGAATAGTTTATTTCACTGCAATTTATAGTCAAATTGTATCAAGAAAATAGATCTGTCTATTCTGGTATATGTACATACATACATATGTACTATGTATGTGTATTTACAAATTCGATAGTTTTTTAATGCTAAAGTATTTGTTATTTTATTGCATCAACATAATGAAATAATTTTGTTGTTGCACGTCTAGTGGTAGTAGTAGCATTCTTAGGCTCAGAAATGTTCTTGTATTTTTCAAAATTCAAACGTAGATTTCTGTCAAATTACTATGTATTCGTATAGTACTTATTTATAAAATTTCTTTTATTCATTTTAAAAATTCAGTCAACACAAATAACATGAGAGAATGAATAATGATTAAGTATAATTCTGAATAAAGGTATAAATAAAAAAAATGTAGAAAATAACGAAAAAGAAAAAAGAAAAAAGAACACAACCACATAAAAAACAAAAATCAAAATAATTTGATTGTGATACTGATTGTTTCAATGTTTTGTTAATGGTTTTTTTTTTCATTTAATTTGAATGTCTGTTTCATGTTAAAAGTTGCAAAAAAAATAAAATAATAATAATAAATTTGCATGCACATATGTATGTATAATTATAATTAAAAATAATTAAATGAAAAATATTTAAATGTTGGTACTTGAAATTTTAATTCCGTTTATAAATATTATTCATAATTTATATGTATGTATGTATACATATTGTATGCACTTTATGAGTAATAAGTAGTACCACTAGTACCTATTCATTTTAATTTAAAAACATATAAATGAAAAATGTTATTTTTCATATTTTATTTATATATGTTACATATATATAAAAAAAATATATTATAATTTCCACCATTATTCCATTATAAGTGCCAGCAACATAAGTGTGGATTACATTTCATATAAATATGTACATTATATAGTGAATATCTGTATAAAATGTATACACAATCCATTACTTTAACAACCAACTTCAACAGATTCAAAATTGTGATTATACATATTTATAATATCCATATAATAACAGAAAAATAATATATACATATACATACATAGTATAGTACATACATATATATATTTTTCAATATTTTTTTCTTTTTCTGGTGTTGTTACTGTTTTCTGGTTCAGTATATAAATTAATAATGTGTACAATATGCGTACAAGAGGACACTTCAGTTTTGCTTTTTATAGCATCCTTTTTTATTTATTTGTTTATTTATCTACTATGTTTTTGTTTTTGTTGTTTGCCAAAATCATTCATACACGCAGTCACATAAATTTTAACGAAACAGAACAAAAAATTAAAAAAACAGTTATAATTTGCATATTAAAAATAAAATAAGTAAATGAAAACAATAATAAAAAAAAATTATAAAATAAAAATAAATCTATACGTACGCCATGGATATGATATACTGTACTCGTTTTGTATTGTTCGAAAAAATATACTCGAATGAAAATTTTATCATATATCCAGTAAGCAAAAAATTATAATAATATAAAATAAAAAAAAAAAAAGAAGAAAAACAAATTTCGTTACCACTTTCTGAAATTGAAAAGTGTCGTAAATGGACAGGAAATGAAAAAAAAAAAATAAAAAAATAAATAAATAAATAAAAAGTTAAAAAAAAAAGTAACTAAATATTATTGTTGAATAAAAAGGGCAATTTAGTGATAATATGGTTCGAATATGAAGATAACAGTATATTGAAACTTATTTTTCTTTGGATTAACATCGTTTTTTATATCCTTTTTTATATGATACACACGCATAACTTGAAAGGTATGGTACATACTGTAAATTGGAATCATTTGGTTATATTTATGTATAGTTAGTTGTAGATATGTATCTACAATAATTTTCACCATAAACATATACTCGTACATTAGAAATGAAAAAAAAAAAGAAGAAAAATGTATACTATGTGTAATCAGTTAAGGAAAATGGTTGTAAAGAACGTTAAATGATGAGGAAATATATACAACAAAATGTATAACAAAATGTATATAAATATAAATGAGCGTAAATACATATACATATATGAATGTATGGATAAAAATAAATTTTTAGGCCATGAAAAGATAACAAAGAAAAAATTTTATTTAAAGATAACACTTTGAAAATATTAAAGATTTCTATTCAATGAATAATATGAATTTTTCTAAATTTTTTTTTCGTTCATTTTTTTTTTCATTAATTTTCCTATTATACTTTTTTGTTAGAATAAAGTTTTATACTATATACGTAAGTACTGAAAAGTATTTTATATTTATATTCTTTATAAATTAGTACATTTATGAAAATATGAATGAGGAAAAAAATGTAATTTGGTGGAAGAAATTTTTGATTGATAGCATTTTATTATAGATTTGACTGATAAATTTGTAAAATTTTGGATGAGATTTATTGTGTCCGGTTGAATGTGTAATCATTCATCACGATCAAAATGTGCGTTGAAAATTTATCGAATCATTTGTTATGAATATGAAATAAAATTTATATGTAATGAATGAAAAATAAAATTTCAGTGATTTACTTAATAAAAAGTGTTGTTCTTTGATTGTAGGTTTTTGATTCCTAAATAGCCTATCTACATACATTTAATATGTACTTAGTAAAACACTTAAACAGTATAACAATATTGAAATCATTTTTTTAATATATTGGCATTAAATTCTTTTAACAATATCAAATTCATTTGAGTTAATTATAATTAAAAAAAAAATACTAACACATTTTTCTATATGAGAATAACACAAAATTTATCCTATAATTTGAAAATATTTTTAAAAATTTCTATTCTATCAAAATTATTATCATTCTGTTTCAATTGAAAATTATTCAAAATTTTCAACAATCGTTTATAAAATAACTTTGGTGTATTTGGACTCCATATGAAATCTAAATGATTCCATTGTGGATTCGGTGCCAAATATATTCCTTTACCATTACCCAATTCATTGTATGTCTGATTAACATCGATTGGATGTGAAAAAAAATCATTTAATGAATAATGAAATACAATCGGTGCTGTTATTGATGACAGATCATATACAGGTGGTTTTATACTATTGTAACGTTTCAAATTATTAATTAAACCATAATCGAATTCAAGAAATTTTTTCGAATTTACAATTTGTATATAATGTTTTAATTGTTTGATTGCTAAGCCAGCTGGAATATGACCAAATATTACCGGAATCATAGTCTGAAATGAATTAATGGAAATTATTTTCAGTTTATATACACTCACTCGTATAATCGCATGAAAATTTTATTTATTTAATTAGAAATGCTTACTCTGTTTAATTCATTGTGATCTATTCCGATAATATTTTCCAGTAATTTTACGCACATATTTTCAAAAAAATTATTTGATATACATAGTGATTTATACATTCCATGGTTTGATGAAAATTTTTGAATTATCCTTTCTGGCATGATCTATAGAAATAAAAGTTTATAAATTTTTAAGAAATTTTTCTCTATTTTTTCTTACAGTTAAAAGAGTATTGAAATATGGAAAGAATGGTGTCTTGATGTGAGTTAAATATCCTACAGGAGCAATAGCTTGCATTAATTGTATTTTTTCATTATATTCTGGTCTTTTAACGCACAACACAAAAAATGCTGTTGTTCCCTGATATAAATAAATTTAAATGAAATAATTGTCAACTAGAAATGCTATCATATATTTCAATTGTTATTTGTAAAATACCTGAGAATGTCCTATGTAATAGAGTTTCTCATTTTTTGTTTGTTCTAGAACATAGTCGATCATAGCTGGTAAATCATAAATTCCCATTTCATGCCAACTGAAATCCCAAAAATCAAAATCATGATCAGCATTAAGATATTTATGATTTTGAGAATAACGATTTCCACGAAAATTTCCCATCCAAACATCATATCCTTGATTCCAAAGGTAATAACCTGAACCGAAGAAAATTTAGTAATTGTGTTGTGATGTGGTATTTTTTAATATTTGTATAGTATATGAAAATTTACCTAAACCAACTTTGGGTCCCATTAATATAAATGTAGCAGAAGAGTCTGCCAAACCGTGCTGTAAAAATATCGGTTTTTTACCTTCATTTGTGATTCTGTGCATTTCCAAAATGTAACCGTCAACAGTTTCAACTTTATGAATCTCGGATGGATAAGAATATTTCTTTATTAATTCTGGCTGTAAAGATAAAATAATAGAAACAAATAAAAAATTTATCAAAAAAAAAAAAAATTATGTTAAATTTTCAATATCCCATATACAATATTACAGTTTCAAGGAAGCT
This sequence comes from Villa cingulata, assembly GCA_951394055.1. NCBI lineage: Eukaryota > Metazoa > Arthropoda > Insecta > Diptera > Bombyliidae > Villa > Villa cingulata. Next base: position 47,027,908 of record OX596018.1, read on the forward strand.
ATCTTCCATAATATTCGAAATCGTATAACCGCGAATATAACTTGGATTACGAAAATCTATACCATAACTGAGAAAATTGAAAAGTAAATGCATCATTGCCATTGTTGCGTACAAATTTAAAAAATATGGTTGATATTTTATACAGTAGGTACATATAATTACACAAATATTCTACTCCACGTATCAAAAATATCAAAATAATCAACTAAACTATTATTTTGTGTTGCACAGAACAAAATTAAAGTTAAACAAAACTAATTAATTTGAGTAGAGTAGGAAAAATAAAATTAATCTAGAATGGAAAACTGTTACACACAAGAATCAAGGCGTTCTACATGTCAGTAAATTATTTAAAGTCATATATATCTGTGTATATGTACCTGCATTTATATAATATTCTAAAAATTTATAAACTAACTAAATATTTAAAAATAATTTTTAATGAGTGATAAATTGATAAGAACTATAATTAGTTTCAAAGTAAATGCAAATAATAAAAATGTTGAATAAAATTAATTTATTAAATAATAATCATGTAGGTACATTGTACATAATATACAAAATACAAAGCAAAAAATAACAAATTATGTGTGAAAAAATATTCAATGGTAATTAAGTATATTTTATTTTTTAATTGATTGTTTAAAAGATAAAGACAAAAGCTTACATGATATTGCTAATGTATTTGACATCAAAATTTCAAGAACACATCGAAGTAAGAAAATAAGAAAAAACTGTCATAGTTCAGTATGTTGCGGGTATATATTATTTTATTTCAAGGACTTTAAAATATAATTAATTGTACGAGAATATAATTATATGAGAACATAAAAGTATTTTAATGTGTATATGTGCCTATAACATTGCTACGTAATTTTTGAAATTATTATTACAAACAACATAAATGAAAAGAAAGAATTCAAATTTTTATTGTAAAAGTTAAGTATATACTAGAAATTATTAAATATCAGTTTAACAAATTGGTATAAAATATGTGCATACTCGTATATTGAAAAAAGGTTAAGATTTAATTCTAAAGAAGATTTTTTTTTTAAATTTTCTAATTTTAATTTTCAAACTTTGTTTTGTTTGAATGCGTCTGATATAAAATTAGTTTGGTCAGACAAAATCACATCGGTTTGTGTCATTTGTGTGTAAATTTAAACCAGTCAAGTTTAATCAGTCTTAACGTGTATAACATTTATAATATATGTACATAATGTTGATTTACCAATTAAAGCTTCGTTTGCATTCTACAATTACAGTATGTAGTTATACACGAATTTGTTATTTGTTCCAGTTTCTGCTTCACTTATTAAATATGCATAGGTTTATTTATTTGTTTAGATTTCAAAAAGAAAATTATTTGTATTTTTTTTTTAAAAATTTTATACATACGGTTTTCATTTGATTTGATGTACCTCTTCAGTAATACCACACATAACTTCAGTAAGTTCCAGTTTTTCTTATACATACATATATGATGACATAATGTATTTATATGTATATAAGATAATAAATATCATTTCACATTAATCACATACAAAAATTATTAAAGTTTTTGTAATACTTTTTATATTCACATGTATTTTATATTCATTTTTATATGTACGAGTATGTATGGATATGAAAAACTATAAAAAAATCTATATAAATCAATTTCAAAAGCTTTTAAATATATGAATAAAAGAATATGTAATAAGTAATTTGGAAAAAAATATTTTTCTTGTAATAAATGTCACGGTAATCATTAAACATAAATTTATGATTACAATTATATCGATTATTAATCATCTAATGAAATATTTGAATTATTCAATAAAATTAAATAAATCGACTAGAAAATTGTTAAGCAATTTCTTTAACTCATACCTCATCATACTGTAGTAAATATATTGTAGGTAAAATGTATACATTTTATATGAGAATAGAAAATGAGAAAGGGAAAGTGGATTGATATGAGTTGAATGAAGAAAGTTTTCATGATTTAAATCTTAATTCAATATACATATATACATATATAGGTACCTATATATCTTATAAATATATATATTATAATCTAATCGAGATAAAAAATAATTGATAAATTTATACATATATTATTGAGTTAAGATTATACACATTTATTTATGTATGCATACTCTATAGAGACGAGACTAATTTAAATAAATTAAATTTTATTTATACATTATGTAATACTCGTACATTTATTTTTTTGATAACTACATATACCTATATGACAAATTTTTATATTTTCAATTTCATTGTGTGTTGATTTTAAAATTTTTTGCAAATAACTTTTAGGTTAAATATTTTATTTATTTTGAATTTTTATGTCGGAATTTTTCAAAATAAAACCACAAAAACAACAACAAAAAAAAACAACATAATAATACCATCATCTCTCATTATATAATGATGTGAATGAAACGATGAACCAATAAACTTGAATGCGCCGCGCCACAGGTGGATGATTGTAGTATACAGATGTAAAAATATTTTTTTTTTTCTTTCAAATATCATACATTATTCTATTATTAAAATTAATATATTTACATGTGTATAATATCAATACATATACATATGTATGTAATTTAACCAGTTGATAATAATTCATACAAATAAAAATTCAAATTATCTAATTATTGAATGACTTTTATGTTTTGATGTTAAAATTTGTAACATTTTGAAGTATTTATGTATATGTAGTATCGATAACGAAAGTAAAATAACACAGAATGTCACTATGTTTTATTAACATAAATACAATATTATGTACATAATATGTACATATGTAAATATGAATATACAATTTTTTTCTTTTTGTACACATTGAACTATTTTATATTTATGTGCATTTGTACATATTTTAATATCATTAACTAAAACTCATCTTCATCACTTATTTATTTACCTATGTCACACTTATGTAACTTGTTATATTTGTAATGCTGTAATATTGTAAATGGTTTTATGTTTATATGTACATATATTTCAATGGAAAAAAAGAAAAATAATAAAAGAAAAAAATTAAAAATAATAATAAAATAAAATGAAAATTATAACCAAACAAACAAAAGAAAGAAAATAAAATTATTCATAAAATGCAGGTAAATATTTTTTTTTTTAAACTTTATATAGTAAATACTGGTAATGTACATGTATACTATCATATCGTAAAGTAGTTGCATACATATGTTAAATTATGGGATTTTGTGCGTTGTTTAGACATATTGTAAAACATACATTTATATTAATGTTAGATGGATATAGATAAATCTTATAATTGATATATATATGTATTTATTATAGTTTTTTAATATGAAAATTAATAGGCTGGAACACTATATGAAAATACAACATATTCGATATTATTGTTATTTGCGAACATAATCGTATATGAATGCACATATATTTTGTGTACCATTTTGTGTATGGATACGTTGTGAATTGAATTATTCCCACTTTTTAAACAAGGCCTTTTTTTTTTAGTTGATATTGACCATTTAAAAAATTTTAAATAAAATGAATTCATATGAGTGATAGAGTTGATACGATCAACACAAATTTAATTTATTTGTTTTTTGTTTTTCACTTTCAAATTTCTTAATAAATTGTGTATGCAATTTATAAAAGAGAAAAAAATTGCAAATAATTGTATATAATTACAATATTTAATATTTTGATTATAATTGCAAAAAAAAAAAAAGAAAAAGAAAAATGCGTTGTATTGTATTGTTAATTTTATTTTTTATAATTGCAATTTATTCTGTTGATTATGCTATAGGAGGTGTAATTAGTTTAAATAAGATTTTTCGTAAATCAAAGACAATCGAAAATAACGATAGAACGGTTTTATATCAAAAAGCCAATGAAATTGATGAAATACGAGAAAATGCGTTTTTAACGACTGTGAGTAAAAGTGATGACAAATACTTGTGTTAAATGATGGTTATAATTTTGTAAAAATTAAATTTTAGCCTGCATTAATAATTAAAAACGGATATCCGGTTGAAATTCATGAGGTTGTTACAGATGATGGATACATTTTAGAAGTTCACAGAATACCGCGTGATCAAGGTAAACCAGTGCTATTACAGCATGGACTTTTAGATTCATCAGCAGCTTTTATTTTGATGGGTCCCCAACAAGGATTAGGTAAATCAGATAATAATCTTTTGTCGTTATTTTTATATAGGGAGTATTTTTTGTAATGTACTAAAAAGTATAACAAATGAATTGAATTTTACATGTAGCATATTTTCTTTGGGATTTGGGCTATGATGTCTGGATGAGCAATTCAAGAGGTAATCGTTACTCTAAAAAACACAAAACGTTAAGTTCAAAAGATGATCGCTTTTGGTCATTCAGTTGGCATGAAATGGGAATTTATGATTTGCCAGCAACAATCGATTATATACTAAATGCCACTGATTATTCGAAATTGTATTATGTTGGACATTCACAGGTATTTTTCATAGAGATTATCTACATTTATTATTTATTCTTATTTTGTCATTGTCCTTTTAATTCAAGGGTACAACAATGTTTTGGGTTATGTGCTCAGAACGTCCTGAATACAATATGAAAGTTTCTCAAATGCATGCTTTTGCTCCAGTAGCTTTCTTGTCGCATGTAAGAGGAGCCGGTATGTTATTACGATATACACTAAATATTCTTGAGGTTTGTAGAATTTTGTTTACATTGGCTTTAAACTGCTAACATTCATAATTTTTTATTTTAAATTCAGTTTACTAGTTCGGCGGTAGGAATTAGAGAAATATTTCCAGTCAATCCTGTAATGGCAGCAGCTGGTACTGCAGTGTGCCAAGAGAATGCAATCACTCAAAGATATTGTTCAGATTTATTATTTCTTCTTGCTGGCTATGATTATGAGCAAATGAATAAAGTATGAGCATCACAATTTTTTAATATTAAAACTCATAAATCCATAACATTTATTCATTTGTTAATATTTTGTAGACAACACTTCCTGTAATTTATGGTCACATTCCAGCTGGATCATCATTAAATCAGCTACTTCACTATGGACAATTAATCAGATCTGGAAAATTTTGTCAATTCGATTATGGATTTTTTTGGAATTTAATAAAATACAGCCGTCCAGAGCCACCATGTTATAATTTAAAAAATGTTCAAGTTCCTGTTTACTTATACTATTCATTAAATGATTATCTAAGTGCACCTGAAGATGTACAAAAATTATCTGAACAATTACCTAATGTTGTAGAAAAATATCAAGTGCCAATGGAAATATTTAATCATTTGGATTTTATTTGGGGCATTGATGCCAGATCTTTACTTTATGATCATGTTACTGAAATGATGAAAATGAATTCAAGTGATGTGATTTTGACAAAAAATTAGTGGATTTTATACGTATGAAATTCAAGATATGTGAGCAGCAAAATAAGTAAAGTATAAAAGGTAAATATAAACATACAGGGAATTGGAAGAGTGCGTAATGTGAAAAGTGTGAATTACACCAAACGAAAATTTAAATAGAATTTCGAAAGTACATTGAATAATCACGTATGCTAGACAGACGGTGATAAAAAACAAAAATAAAAGATTAAATTTACAGATTTGTGTTGATACCGATTGCATTTGAGAAGGACGAAATGCAAAACCAGATAAATTATGAATATATTACAGTTTTTTTTGCAGCAATTAAATAGTTTGAGGTTATTGTTTTTTCTTTGTTTTACAAACAGTTGAAAAGATGAATAATATGATTTGTGAATGAATTTTGTAAAAAAAAAAAAGATGAAAAATAAAATTTAAATTGGTACAATCCATCTGTGATTTCGTTTCATTTACTGTAGTTGTGTTTGTTATGTATTATTTCATATTTGAAATAAAAATTTTATTGAAAAATGAAATCGCATATATTGAAGCCACAAATCGATATTTACGAGTATTTAATCTTCATAAAATACTTACATTGTTTTCATTAAACTGATGAATTGGGAATTAAAATATATTTTAATGTGAACACATGTTAATGTATATTTAATTACATGTGTGCATTGGTAATATTATGATTGTAATATTCGAAATGTAAACACGTTATATGTATGAATTTTACAATATATTTATTGTTCAGTTTTTCATAAAAATAATGATTATTCTGATTTGGATTTAATCACTGGAGATTATCCGCTCATATATGTATATAGTTGAGATTAATAAATATTTTTACAGTATGTATTTTTTTTAAATTTGTATCAATGTAGGTACATAAGTATGTATAACGTATAACTCATATGAGTATGTGTATGCGGTTACAGAATAACTCTATGGAATATTATATAAAATTTTTGAAAATAAATAAGGAACAATATTATTTATGAATAATCCTGATATTTAGTAATATAAATTAAAAGTGATTAATATTATTTTTTAATGTCACAGTTTTAGTAAAATTGAATGACATAATACACTATATTTTAATACAATAGAAAAGAAAAAATATTATTAAAAAAAAAAATAGATTCGAATATTTAGTACATTAAAATTGTAAAAAGCATAAAAAAAATTAATATTTTGAAAACTAAAAGAAAAACACTAAAAAATTATGCATTATTACAGACTATAGAGTTTACAATGACTGCACGAGAAGAGAAAACTTTTAAGCAGAGAAAAAAGGAAATAAATAAGACAAAACTATTACAATTTTTAATACATATTTACATATGTATGTACATATATATGATACATAATATTATAAAAATGAAAATTAAAAAAGAAATTAAAAATTAAAAAGTATAATAAATATATACATGTGTACGTACAACGAATTTACGAGCACATAATACCACAAAATATCCTTGCAATTTGTTAAAAAGGTTTTCAATCTCACATTTTATATGTGCATATTATTTGTATATTCGTATCTTGTATGTATGTATATATGTACATATTCGAATGTAAATACTCATACACTTTACATAAATTAAGCATACAGAAATAAACAAAAATAAAAACCGAGCAAAAAATGAAATAAAAAATAAAGAGTATGTATGTATGTATGTAATTTTCGTATATTATTGTCAAAGGATTTATTTACCTTGGTAAGTTTTATGAATGCATGCATTGTATGAAATAAACAATTTACGAAATGAATTCATGTTTATATATACATAGTTACAATGGAATGAAACCAAAGGTATAAATGGTATATAAAGTAATAAATACAGTAAAATGAATGATGTGTTTCACATATACAAATTTATTAATATACATATAAGTACATTTACAATTTACAAATATATATTTACGAGCATATACTTATACATGTACATGTACATATGAATCTGTATGAAATTTTATTACTTCTATGATTGTATGCTCTGAAGTGCAATGCAGTAATGTGCAAAAAGATATTGATTATATATTTTATGATGCAAATATTTGTACATTTGTAAATGCAATATATGTACATAATCGTATGTGTATAAAATTTATATTGTTATACATACATGTATATAGTATTTATAATTTTATATTGAAATTCAATTTGTTTACATTTTACATTTTATTTTTAATTTGTTTTTATACATTCGACATTGTTTCAATGCAGAATTTAAAAAAATATATACATACATTTGTACATTTATTCATGCATGTATTGAATGTCGGATATTATATTGTTTATGTAATTTTGAATATTAGCAGATACGTTTTAGTATTTTCAGTATTTAGTGAAAGTATTTTTAGTATTTCATTACAAATGTTGGTATTCAGAATAAATGCGATACATTATGGTTTGTATATAGAAATATAATCTTATGATGGAAAACAAAATTATATCAATAAATTCTTCAATATGATGAAAATGTAAATGAAAATGAAAAACAAAAAATGAAAAATAGAAAAATTATTTGAAGTTAGATTCAATAATTTTAACGGATTAAAAACGTTTTTATACAGGGAAATATTCGTACACATTTTGTGCGATGATTATTTTGATTTTCTTTTTTCAACTAACTTGCCTGCATTTAGTCGCGTTGAAAATAATAAATAATGAAACCATGAAGAATATTTAAAAAAATTTATTAGAGAATACTGTCTCGTTATTCTTTGTTATTGAATTGTACATGATACCATATTATACCTACAATAATTGTATAAGTAAATATTTCTAAGTACTCCATCTATTTTGGGTAATTATTATTTTGATGAATTTTTGTGAAATAAAATCAATAATGATGAATTTAGCATGTAATCGGGTTTTAAATATTTTTATTTTGTATTAAATTGAAGATTTTATATTTTGTTTATTATCTTGTTCAGAAGATTAAGTTACCTAAACATTATAATACCATTAAATTTCACCTTATAATTAACATCGATTTATACATTTTTTTTCTTTCATAATTTGATCTTATTATCAAAGAAGAAAAACATTTTTTACCTTCATCATAATAAATATTCCAATATCAAATACCATATGCGCATAAATCAAAAATAATAAACATTTTATTCATGATAAATTAGTAATCGAGATTGTACATATGTACATTAATTTAAGAAAAACATAATAAATCGATAATAAAAGTTAGAATTATTATTATGAATAACAGAATTGTAAACAACCCTTTTCCAATTCGTTGATTCTTCTTGTATAATATCGTATCATCGTTCGTACTTTTGCTTTGAATTTTAAATATTTCTCATATAATATTTATTTTACATTCATTATGTAAGTATGTATATACAAACTCGTACCTGCTATAGTAAATACTTAGATGTGTTCGTGAAGTCATAACTTTTAAAGTATATTATTATTATATTTATCGACTGCTTCATTAATTTAATAAATATTTATATATCTACGGAATATTCGTAAGAAGAAACAGTGATAGCAATAAAAAGGTAAGTAAAAGCACAGATATATATTGTCTGTGGTAAAAGTATGAAAATAAAAACATAATACTGAGGGTGTGTATCGTACACGAACTATAACTAACTGTAACACTGTAATGATAATAATTAATCATTCACAGTTAGTATGAGAATTTATAATTTTTTTTCATATCATATACGATGTAAATTTTATGACATAAATGTTCATAAGTATGTATGTATATGTATGTACATCTTCATGATATATTCTACAACGTGATTAATTATTCAATTTTATTTTATATATTTTTGTTATTATGTTTGTTGGTATATACTGATTTTATCAGTAATGTTTTTTAAATTTGTTAGGAGGAGTTACATATTATTTTATGTAATATTTGAAATACTTACTTATTTTTTAAATGTATAAGCATGTAAGTATATATAAGAAAACATTTTTTTTTTAAAATGATTTTAATAATAATTACATGTATGTATATATGCATAAGATTAATTGAATTATAATAACGAGATGTGTGTTATATATGATATGTAATGTATAATTAAATCAAATATGTATATATTTTTTTAAATATGTATTTCAGTGTAATAGATAATAAAAAAAAAAATAAATAATTATGAAAATTGAATTCACTGTTTTTTGTCAGTTAAATTTATTAATAGATACATTTTTATTATCAAGGAATTTTTGTATTGAAAATATTAATAATAATTTAATTAAAATCAATTGATTCAAAGTGATTATATCGTTTCAAGTATTCACCAGAATTAATATTATTGTTTTGGTTTTTAATTTCCTCAGTTAAAAAGATAAAGTATAATATTTTTTTATGTCTCTTATGTCAAAAATTGTCTTCTATTCTTGTGTTGATTTGATAGGTTGATTTGATATCTTGTTTTGTACTATAATAATGTGTTAAATGCATTTATCGTACAAAGCTTTGTCTATATGTCAATCAGTACGATCATTTATTCAATTATTGAAATGTCTGTCTGTGATATTGATCTAAAAATATTTTAAAGTAAAATGCATTCTTTTTACTCTTTTGTAAGGTGCATAATATACCACTTAATAAAAAAAATTTCGATAAATAGAAATTGAAAAAAAATTTTTTTTTTTTTTTTTTTTGGAAAAATTTAAAATGAAAATATTAAATTTTAAACAATTGTTATTGAAATAATCTACATATTCAATACTAATTTACTTTCATACTATGTACAAGAACGAGTATATATATGTATATGTATTGTATATGTATAAAGTTTTTTGATTATATCTTTTTCCGATCCGACCTACCCACAAGGTAAATTATTATTAATTGATGCAGTATATATAATCTTATCTATAATTCGTATAGTAGACATTTGCAGTAATTTTTAATTTATTTTTAATACATAATTATATGTCCAGCATTATATATATGTATTTAAATTACAAAGTGAAACAGAAAACTGATTAAAATAGAAAAGAAAAAAGAAAAATACAAGAACAAAATTATAAATAATGTTGTATGTAAAGAGTAATTAATATGTGTAGATAATAAAATAAAACATTATTATTATTATTTAAGGAGAAAACAACATAATTATTATACCAAAACAAAATATTTTCAGTTAATTAAACAAAAAAAACAAAAAAAAAATACTGGTACATATGTATGTATAATAATATATATAGATACAAACTATATGACTACATAATAAAAACAATACGTAATGTATGAATACAAGGATATATTATATGCATATTGTTATAATATGAAAATAATTAAGTTAATTAACAAGATACATATATAATATAGGTAGTAGTAGGAAGATTTTTATAAAGCTTTGTGATTAACTATTTTTTATTATATTTTATTATTTATATATAATTAATAATTATTAATAATGTTCTCTCTGATATTATTATTATTATTATTATAATTATTTATTTTAATTTAAATGTAATTTAATTCAATAAAAATATAAAAACAATTATTTTGAAAAAAAAAAAAAATAATAATAATAAAATAAAAAGGTTAAATATGGTTAAATGTTGTTTTATTATTAAATTAGTTTACATACATAGTAGTACAATGTATGATAAATTTATCTGCAATTAAAAAAAAATAATGAATGATAAATAAATAAATCAAAAAACCAAAATGTTTTTCAATATACTTTATATGTAATAACATACTTACTTACTTGTACATTTATATTATATGCATTTTATTACCTGTACATTCATGCATACATATGCATATTGAATAAATTCAATAAAAATGAGAAAAAAAAATGATTTTTTTTTAAAATAATGAATTTATATTTTTAAAAATGTATTTATTATTTACATTTTTATTGTTTAATAATTAAAATTATTCAATAATTAAAATCAAAAATTTAATATCAAATATTGTTTTGAATGCATAAAAGTAGGAAAAATTGTTTTTACAAATTTATATGAAAAAAAAAATAAATAAATAAAAACGAGCATCAATTTGTTAATGATTTTTTCAATTAATTTTTAGGATAGGGTACATGCATATTCGGACATTTTTTTAATGTTTGTGTGAGCTATATTGATATTATTATTGTATTGATATGAATTTTCTGAAATATAATCATTATTGAATTTATTTACAAATTTTCATTATAAACAATATTTCATTTTTGAATTTTTATTAAAATATTGATTTCGATTGACATTATTATGTATGTGGTCAAAATATTGTGAATAACAGACAAAATGAAATATATCGATATAAATATATATATATATATATATATATATATATATATATATATATGTATATATATATGTATTTATCAAAAGTAATGGTATAAATCATTTAAAATTATTATATCCCTTTCCTATAGATACCTACATAGATACATAATTGATATATAATTTCATGTATTCGTATGTATCCATATACATAGATATTGCACAATAATGTTTAACAACACTTAACAGCTCAGAATCTCGACAATCTTAATTATTAAGAATACAAATTGGAATATAAGAAATAAAATAATTTAATAAAATAATGAAATTTCAAGTTTTCATAAAACTTTTATACACAAGTAATATACTCGTACATAACTTTTAAATTTTATTTTTAATTTGAAATAAAATCATGCTATATGTATAAAATCAATATTATAATTAATTTATATAGTACATAGTACACTTATTGAAATCATGATAAAGTAAAAGTTTCAGATGATTTCTACTTGTTAAAACCTGGTTAAAACTATTGAAAGTTATTTAAAAAAAAAATGTGCATAACATACAATACGTATATATGTATACTCGTAAATGCACATATGAATATTTACGAGTATGTATATATTGTTTCATTGCATAGAATTGTACGAGTATTTTTGAAAGTTTTTCTTTACAAAAAAATATAGTGCAGTAGTATTATAGTAGTATAATAGGTCTGTATTGTATTTGTATATCGATATAACATACATTTCTGCATTTCAGCTATTGATGATTTGTACATTATATGTACTTAATATAGGTGCCTACATTATATACATATTCGAATATGTGTATAAGCATGCAGATATTTATGAATGCTTATATAAAAACTTCAACAGTTCAATACTCTTTATTCAATTTGTTCATAAATAAAAATGTGATATATAAAAATGTATATATACTCGTATGTGTATATACTTATGTATATATTTGGTCTACTGAACTGTATATGCGTAAAATTTTCTACCATATACCATAAAATAAAAGTTTAACCACATTTAACATATACATACATATCTACCTACTGCATATGCATATGTATGTCTGTTTATTAACAACTTTATTATATATTCATATACATATATATATATATACATGAATGTATATTTGTATAAAAAAATTTTTTTAACACATCATAATTCCAGTTATACCTCAATATAATCAAGGAAATTATCAAGTAAAATCATTTTCACATGATATAGTACTATGAATGTATATCTATGTATGTATATAACAATATCCTTTTACTATAATATGTATGTATGCTCCAGTTAATTTGAATTATTATGATTTTTAGTATTACCATTACTATCACGCATTTTCAATGAATCTATACATACATGTATAGATTGTAGAATTATATTCGAATTTTGTTTTTATTTAATTTTATTTTTCCTTTTTAATGGTAGTAGACTTTTGAATAAATTCTGATTTTCGGACAACAAATCAATGGTATGTAGTTTTCGATTGTTGAATTTTTTTTTTAAATGGTTAAAAAAATTCAAGTGTAAAATAAATTTTAAAGTGTGTACAATTGGCATAATATCTATAAAACATACAACTTTTTTTGTATATAAATGAGCAGAAATGAATTAAAAAAAAAATTTTTTTTCCGGTAGAGAAACATAATTTTATTGTGGTTAAATAATTTTTAATTTAAATCCATTACATTATGATATAGCATTATAGTACATATAGTATATGTATACATAGATATATGTATGTATATATGTACGTGTACACATTTTGTTTGCTCTACAAAAAATTATTACAAATTGCAAACATTAAAATTTATGTTACAGATTATATTAAAGCCTTTTTCAAGCATCTACTATATATGGAACATAATGTATGTATAATTCTATTGAAAATCATTCAATTTATTTAATTGTAAATACATAGTCCCAAATCAATTTCCCATAGTTCAGTCTATCTTGGGAATAACGATTAAATTTTCAACGTTAAAATTCATGAATTACTTAAATTTCAATTTTGCATTTATGTATATTCCTTTAAATGAATTACCTGTAACACACCGTATACACATTTAGCATTAAAATTTTCCAACTACATACAAATTATGTACGTCAAACATCAACACAATACTTTAAAGCATCGAAATTTAGAATTTTTTATGTGAAAACATTAAAATTCATACCTTTACAATTTTATTTTTTTTATTATTGTTAAGGTAAATTCTACGTTCATTGACTTTTCATAGCCGTTTACAGCTTTATATTTTTATATTTTGTTTTGGTTTGGTTTTGGTTTTTTCCGTCTATGCATTTCCTTTCTTTTTAATAATGTTAATTAATTCTAAGGGCCGGTACTCACTTCGAAAGCTAAATTTTTCTCCATATAAAACCTATGTAAAAAAAATGTCGCTAAATTGTTAGCTAAATTTTTAGTTTCAAATTTCGCTTGCTGGTACTCACTTCCAAACTAAATTATTTCGGTGGAACTTAATAGTGGAGAGTTGTGGAACTCATTTTTCACAATCATTTTATATGGTCGAGCATATAAAAGGCAAGCGAAATATTGACAAGTCATATATTTTGACAAATAAATATTTATTTATTTATTTTTTATTTAATTTAATTTCATAGCCTCCGCGATTTTTTTTCAAAAAATTTCAAAACTCTATATACTCTACAGACGTTTCCTTCCACAATTTTTAGCTTGTAGAATTATATATGCAATTGCAAGCGAAAAATTTCACGGGAACTGAGTACCAGGTCTAAGACCTGGTACTCAGTTCCCGTGAAATTTTTCGCTTGCAATTGCATATATAATTCTACAAGCTAAAAATTGTGGAAGGAAACGTCTGTAGAGTATATAGAGTTTTGAAATTTTTTGAAAAAAAATCGCGGAGGCTATGAAATTAAATTAAATAAAAAATAAATAAATAAATATTTATTTGTCAAAATATATGACTTGTCAATATTTCGCTTGCCTTTTATATGCTCGACCATATAAAATGATTGTGAAAAATGAGTTCCACAACTCTCCACTATTAAGTTCCACCGAAATAATTTAGTTTGGAAGTGAGTACCAGCAAGCGAAATTTGAAACTAAAAATTTAGCTAACAATTTAGCGACATTTTTTTTACATAGGTTTTATATGGAGAAAAATTTAGCTTTCGAAGTGAGTACCGGCCCTAAACAAATAATTCAGTCGTATGAAAATAAGTAACTTACTCACGTACTTATATACATAAATACACGAGTATATGTATGTGAAATAATTGTTAAAATTCTAAGTACTAAGTATGTATAGTTTACACATGAAAAGTTCTTTGCAATGGTAATTTGTTTACGTTTATACATGTGAATTACATAAACACCGAGAATTTTACTACAATTTTTGTTTTGTATGCTACAGGACTACAGGCTTACTTATACATACACAGGTACATAGTATTAAAATTGAGCTTCATATATGTACAAAAATTCATATGCATATGTAATATTATATAAATATATGCACATATTTTTATGCAATTTTGTGTAAAGTTCGGATATTTCGGATTTGTTTGATAATGATTTTGTGTATAAGAATTTAATGAAAGCTGCTAAAAATTTTCGGTATTGAAATTTGGTAGTTACATAAGTATATGAGAGCAGCAAAAGAACATTTTCTAAATTTAACAATAATATTAAAATAATGTTCTAATATTTTTCTGTATTTGCATAATTCATTTGAAATATTTTCTTTATCAGTTTCAAGGATATGTAAAGTTATAATTATAGGTAGAATATAAAATTTACTCAAATATCTGAAAATATATTTCATTTTAAAAAGAAGACAATGTAAGAAATAAAATTTATTAAAATTGTTGGCAAAATGCATAAATTTTTCTCTTGAATTCTTTGAAATAAATTCACAAATCAACTTACAGTGAATCAAATATTAAAACCAATCTTAAAGGATCCATAAAATTAATATTTGAAACGTTTTTCTTCTCAAATAAAATATTAATACGCAACAAATTTAAAATGTACATCGAAAAATTAACAGCAAGACAGAACCTAAAAGAAAAGAAAGAAGTAATCAAAATTTATACAAAAAAAAAAAATGAATTTCGAAAAAAGAAAATGGACAATAGACAGAAGGAATAAAAACAGACTGAATTGAACATTATAACATATTATAATGCATTAATGGTCATTTATCGTTAAAATTGACTCATTTTTCTTTTTTACAGCATACCAAAGAATTCGTTCAAAAATTTAGGATATAAATGTACGTATAAAAAAGTACATACAAATGTACATATAAGTATAAAAATATTTCTATGTATTTTATTTTTTATTTTCTTTTTGAATAAATCAACAGGCGACTAACATGATTTCTTGAAACATTATTGTATTTACGCTTATACGTCATATGAACGATATGTCGAATATGCATAAACTGCTGAATACAATGTCTAAATATAGTTATTTACTCGCACATTCATTCATTCAATTTTTTCGAACTGATTTCTGATTCGCCTTAGTAATTTATTTTTTCTTTTTGAAAGTATCATTTGTGTCTAGCTATGAACATACCTATACACAAATACAATATGTTCTGTCTGTTTTTGAAAAATGACCAACAGTTTAATACTGGTGCCAATATGGTGTATACTTAAATTATTAAAAATTAACGTAAATTTTTTAAGATAAAAAATATGAAAGAACGAAACGCATTAACAGTACTACCGTACTACTTCATATAAAGCGGAAACGTATATATATATTTTTTGCAATATAATTATTTTGCTTTTAGCATTATATTCTGCGATAGTGAGATATGATGTAAAATGGATAAAAAATTTCCACAGTAGGATTTTTTCTTAAAAAACAATTTTTCTTTTTCACAGCTGTCAGCTATGATTTTAGATATTTTATTCTTACATGTATTCTTATGTAGACTTATCTTCTTATACATAACACAGTGTGTACAAATATGTATGCAGTATGCTACATGAAAATGCAAATAAATTTCTTCATCATACACATAATACTTATATAATATGTACGAGAATAGAATTAAAAAAATTCTGTATACATCATGTATGTATATATATGTGTGTGTCTGTGTATATTCAAAAGAATATGGTAAATTGTAAAATGAAATCAAAAGTATGTATAAAGAAAATTGTAAAAAGCTTTCAAAAAAATTTTCCAAGTTCCGTTAACACCTATAGAATGTGGTACGGTCAACAATGGAAGGATGAAAATGGAAGCTGTAGTAAAAGATGATGTTTTTTTTTTCACTTTTTTCACTTTGCATAAAAATGAATAAAAACCATGAATAAAACTATATAAAATAAATGTACACTTTGTACTTGTAGCCTCGTACTCGTAGTATAGAAATATTATGTACATATGTACATACATATGTATGTTTGTGCCTATTGACATGCTACATGAAATATCAATTCTATTTTATATGTTTACGGATTCACAAAAAAAAAAAAAACAAAAAAAAAGAAGAAATAAATAAATAAAAATGATGAGAGAAAACCAGATAATATAGCTGGATGGCTGGATTATACACACCAGACCATAAATACCAGGAGTCTTGACTACATCAATATAATACATTACACACACATATATATATATGTATAATGTATGTATATGAATATATTCCGCAATGCTTTAATAATATGGCTAGGCTATGATATGACCATTCTTCGACTATATGGGAAAAAAGTGTAATTTGAATGCACCCTTAAGCTAATATGTTTTTTAATTAAAATTCGTCTGCTATAGTTCCTCTTACATTTCCTGATCCTTTTGTATTGTATACAGAAAATTTTTGCATTTTTTTTTTCATGTTCTTTACATATTTTTTCTCTTATTTTATTTTCATTTTCATTTTTTTTTAGGTTTTATTTTTTTTATTTTTGGTGAAATTTTATGTCGGATAAAATATCATGAAAAATTGTTATTGAAATAGAGATTTTAGAAAGTTTTCACGTATCATTATTGTGATATCTACTTTTATTTACTTATATCCATCCAGCACATATACTATGATATTACATTGCATATAACTCTATATAGAGTCCGTATTATAATGTTTGTATCTATTGTATTCATTATCAAATTAAATAAAAATTCAGTTTTTATTAATACATAATTTTTATTTTTCATAAATGAATGATGAAATATGAGAGTATGATGAGATATGATGCATTTGTAAAGAAATACTTACTTTGGTATAAATTCATCTATAAAATTGTATAAAAGTTTTTGGTTTCGACTGTTAGTTAAGTTACATTGAGTGTTATGTCAACGTTAAATTTTTTTTTCCTTCATTTATGTACCATGATGTGTAGTGTGTACACTAATTTGTGTTTAAAAGGTTAGAGGGAATAAATATATGTATTTAAAAAATAAATAGTCCTTTAAAAAAATGTTATTTTTTTTTTCAGAATTTATGAATTCAAAAATGAAGATTTTTTTTCCTTTTTTTTTTTTTTTGTAAACTACTCAACAGTAAATTTCTAATGACAAGATAAATGCAAACATTTTTTTTTAATGATAGTGTGTACATAGATGAAGACAGATGAAAGAAATTTAGAGAATATACGTACAGTATGTATGTTGAGCTTGAGGATAATATGTATAATAGCATACGAATATTTTTTTTTTCAGTACAATTTTATGTGTTATTTTAAAATCAAAAGTTTATATAATTTATTAAGATATTTACTCTTCTAGAAAATTCCATTTGAATCTAATCAAGTATTTTATCGTTTTTATGTACATATACGAATATGAATGTAATCATCATATGTATGTACATAATATATACGACGAACATTATATATGTATGTATTTATGAATTTACACTTTTGATGATGTGATGACATAAATACAAACATACAAAGAAAAACAAGATAATTTTTTGTTTTAAAAGTTTTTCAAAAGTA
The DNA here is from genome assembly GCA_951394055.1 of Villa cingulata. Classification (NCBI taxonomy): domain Eukaryota; kingdom Metazoa; phylum Arthropoda; class Insecta; order Diptera; family Bombyliidae; genus Villa; species Villa cingulata. Next base: position 47,046,478 of record OX596018.1, read on the forward strand.
AAGTATGTATATCTATGCATGTACATAAAAGATAATAGTAGATGTACATTGATGTACATATGTATGTAATGTACAAAATTTCAAATTTTATTTAAGTATGAGTTTGAGGTTTGAGAGTGTGATAAGCAAAGTCGTCAATGTTTTGTACCCTATCTCCATATATTGAATAAAATGTTGAATGAAATTATTCAGAGCATTATAATAACAGATTTAGGAGGAGTGTACATTATATACTCGTATGTACATGCTATGTGTAGATACACGGTTTCTACTACATTTGATGTGTAGATTAAATTTGATCAGGAATTTCAATTTTCATTAAATGTAAAACGTAAAACTAAAATATAAACAATTTTTTTTTAATTTGCACATGTATTCCTTCTATTTATACATTGGATACAATACAAACATATCATATATATACATATATAAATAAGTGATTTTACATTTCTATAATGGAATATATTAGTTTTCAGAAGTTTATGTACGATTCAATCAAGAATGAATGAATGAATGAATTAAATTTATATTCAATTATTTGTAAACAAATTTAATTCTTTATATTTGATTGGCTGTATTCCGTTTTTTTCTTTTTTTCAAATATTAAATTCATGTGAAATAATTCAGTTGAAATATTTTGTTTACAATGACAAGTAATAAATCAATAAAATTATGATTAATTGTAGATTTTTTGCATTGCATTATAGCTTATTATGACATTACTGATATCACAGAAAAAAATTTTTATGGCTTAATTTATTGTAAATTTGAAATTGAAAACAAATAAGTACTTAAATTTTCACTGGCATACTTATGTACCTATACATACGAGTACATATGCATTCGGAATATAGTAAAAAAGATGAATTATGACATCCAATATTTGGATAAGTGTATAGGTGCACGTAAATGGGAAATTTATCTAATCGCGGTATCGCATATAGTACATATATTTTGGATGCAATTTTGTAAAAATTAGAGAAAAAACAAAAATAAAATAAATTAAAATTATGATCGTTTTGTATACGAACGGCTGCAAACCATCCACCACGAATCAGATCGTTATTTGATCGTTATAAGTGTAAGAAATAAAATTCATAAAATTTTATTTATTTTAATCGAATTTTAATTTTATTTTTGTTGAGTATTAAATTAATTTGTTATAATTATAACATAGAATTGTTGCTTTTACAAAATATTTTAATTATTTTTCTGTTTTTATAAGAGGTGTGGAACAAGTCACTTAAATATGTACGTAACAAAAAATTCAGATATAATCATAGTTACAATTTTAATAAATGAAACAGAAATTTATGAATGAATGTTATTTTTTATTTTTGTTCAGATAATTATGTATAAAATTTAAAATTTTCGTTAAAAAAAAAAATTAAAATAAATAAAATAATTTAACTAATAAAACAATTTTACATTAAATGATAAAGAAACAAATTTTGTTTTCCTTGTATCAATTTAGAAATATCAATTTAAGTTGTGTTAGGAACAAATTTAATTAAAAATGTTTCTATATTAATAAATCATATCACATTCAATTTTAATTTTTTTTTTTTTTGTCAAATTGTTATTGTTCGCTTAAGAATGCACAAAAACGCGAATTTTCATTTTAATTTTTCAAAATTTTCCTTTTTATATTCATTTTTGATCGATTCTTCGGCCGAAATACTCGTGGATCTAATTAAGAATTATTGTTCACATTTGATTTTCAATATTCTTGGCTTTATTAATTTTTTTTTTCAATTCCAAATACGTTTTTTTTGTCAATATTTGCTCATTCATTGAAAGAATAATGTCCAATAAAAAATTTTCAATAATTTTAACCAAAATTTATAACTCAGCTCAGTTTAGCCAAATTAATTATTTTTTTATTCCATTTTTTTTTGGTTTTTTGTTTTTGTTTTTTTTTTTTTTTTCATAAAAATTAACTTTTATATAATCTTGTCAATTTTTTTTGTTCGGCTGCTTCTCCCTATTCTTACGTTCAACTTCTCCAATAATCCTTATAACTTCGTCATAAACTAATGGACGACTATTAATTGCCATTAGGAAGTCCATATGATTGAATTTTGGCATCGGTACTAAATAATGTTTTATGATATTCGGCAACTTACTTTCCAATTTTTTAACATCTTTAACGTGTGCTAACCAATCATTTAATGAATAGTGTAATGCAACTGGAGCTTTCACTTTTGTTAGATCATATGATGGTGGTTTAAAGCTACCGTATTTTCTTAAATTCTTAAGCCAACCATAATCGAACATTCTAAATTCTTCTGACTTCACTAGCTGAGCATAATGGATCATTTGTTTTGCTGATGCTCCAGCTGGAATATGCCCCATTATAGCAGGTAACATTGTCTAAAGAAATAAAATTAAATATTATTTCGATTGTCATTAAATTTTTATAATTTTTTATGTTACCTTATTTAACTGCTCCGAATTATATCCAGCAATCATGAAAACAACATTCTCGCATAAACTCTGTGTTATTGCTTCTTCTTTGCACAATACCTGTCCGGCCATTGTCATCAAATCATTATTTGGTAAAAATTCATATGCACCCATTAATTTAATTAAAAATTCGATTTGACTCAAGAATGGCACCATCATACGTATTACAGGGCTTCGTACATGTTTCATGTAAGCAATTGGTGCTAGCGCATGCATTGATGAAATTTTATCACAATACTCTGGTCGCTGTGAGCACATAACCCAAAAGCTTGTTGTACCTTGTGAATGACCGACATAATGAATTTTCTGATAGCCAGTTTTAGCGATTATAAGATCAATCATTGACGGTAGATCTTGCATTCCAATTTCGTGAAATGAAAAATCCCAAAAATCTCGATGATTTGTATCCAAATAAACATGATCACGTGAATAACGATTTCCGCGTACATTTCCCATCCATACATCATATCCTAAATCAGATAATTGGTATGCGAGTGCTGTTTGTGGTCCCATTATAACCCAGCCCGCTGATGAATCGATAATTCCATGTTGTAAATAGACCGGTGTTGCACCTGGCTTAGGTATTCTATGCATTTCCAAAATATATCCATCACCAGTATGAAGTTTATGAATTTCAACTGGATAACCGTATTTTCTGAGAAGTTGTGGCTGTACAATACAATAAAATTTTTTATTATTTTTTAAATTTACGCACTGGAATATATGTATTTATATAATTTTATTAAATTTATAATTACCGTTGTTAAAAATGCATCATCAACAATGTCCGGATCAATTGCTCTGAAATTGAATTTGTATTTTTCTAAATCTTGTATATTTCTGGCAGGTCCATAATTCAGTTCGATATCATTTTCTGGAATATCTAATTCTACAGTTTCATCAATTGGCAGACAAATTGTTGCACTAATCAAACACAAAATTAAAATTGAAATTTTGTGCATTCTAAATTTCTTCTTTTAAATATACAAATATTTTATTATTTTTTTTTTTTTAGAATTTTTACTCAATAATTGATTACTTGTTACTTATTTAATTGATTAGTACCGATTGAATAGTGTTAAATTTGTAATTGATCACTGGTTTTTATATGAAAAATTTTTCAAAGGAACATGTGTTTTGTTATCTTATAATGGGGGGTCAGATAAGATTTCCTTAATTGTTTACGTGTTAAAAACCTTAAAGTATTCGTATATTGAATTTAATAAATAAAAATAAAAACTAATTTAACCGTAAATATGTATTTGGTTTATTATATTTCTTTTTCGTCATAAAAATAAACTACATTTGTATGAATGTGCTTTTACATATTGATGTACGTAAATATATATGAATAAACGTACTAGTATTAGAAGGAAAAATAAAGAAAAAATAATCAGAATTGGTTTTTTTTTTCTTAATTTTTTGTTTTTGAATTATCAGATTGATGAATTATTGATAAGCTCATAATATAAACTACATACATATATGTACGTACGAATACGATTTATGAGTCCTTACCTAAATACTTACTTAATTATATATTGACAATAATTTCAATTTAAAATAAAAATCATTGTGTTTATAGGTTTTTGTTTTTTGTTTTTGATCTTGGATATGAGCGAATGCATGCCATGCCGTACATTTGTATGTACATTATGTATAGCAAAAAGAGGTTATAAAGATAAATTATTGTTTTGAGAAATACCCATGCGAGTATATGCAAACGAGAAAAAAAAAGGAATTTTTTTTTATATTTCAATGACCGATAATTTAATTTTTATGAATTTTTATGATTTTGCTATTATATTGCTATTATAATTGATAATTAATTAATTGAATATTTGAATACAGGTACCTATATTTAGAGGTTTAAGTACAAAGTTCTATTGAGTAGAAGTTTAAAAGTCATCGGTACACAAAAATAGATCAATGAAGATTACGCGACGACAGGTGTGATTATTTTATTTTTCTCTCTTCATAATTTAATAATAATAAAAAAAAAATGTAAAAAAAATGTTTATAATTTATTTACTACGAAATTTCTAATTTGATGAATTGCGAATTTTCTTTTACAAAAACGAACTAAGTATGAAATGAAATTTCTCACGCAAATACATATTTTTGTCAACTTAAATAATATCGATTAACCAAAGAATTTATGTACATATGTGTATACATATAGGTATATTTATGTAGAAAATATATATTCATAAAATGTAAAAAGCATAAATTTCAAAATGATACGAAATTAAGATTTGTTTTTTATTATTTTTTTTCTGTATATGTGTGTATGTACATATTTTTTTATTTATTATAGTTTTTTATTCAAAAAAATAATAAATATTTTTTTGTTTTTGAAATAATTAAATAGTTTTTTTATACATATAAAAAAAATTGAATCGATAAAATTCCTCAAATATTATTGACTAAATATGTATATACTTAAAGGTAAGTGTATTGTTTTGATATTAAGGGTGGTATTCATAAAGTAATAGTAAGTCGGTATTATCTTTACTACCACTTTAATCATTGTTCGTATTCCTGTATTCATGAAGTGGTAGTAGATTCTGTACACAAACCAATATCGAAAATTTTCGATGTGTCAAACGAATGTACCATCTGTCAATTGTATCTATAAATTAAAATAAACATGATGTATAAACTAAAAATAATTAACCTATTTCTGCTGTGTGTATTCAGATTCGAAATAATTTTATTGACGTTTCGGCGATTAACTTTGCTACTACTATTCACTGGTAGCAACATCACTAATCCAAGATTAAACTACTACTATGAATACATTTACTACAGTAATAATCTATGTACTACCGTTCTATGAATACCACCCTAAATGTGAAAAAGCAAAAAAATTGAAAGAAAAAAAAATTGATTCAAAGAGTGTTTAATTGACACAAATATCGACCATTTAATATATACATACTTACATGTACATCTAATATGCATACATACATACATACATAACATATATAATGCATATACGTATATATCAAATTAAAATTTCTGATGAATTGTATAAAAATATATATCAAAATTACAATCTTATTATGAAGAAAACAATAAAGGAATAACAAAAGAACAATACAGAATTAATTAATTATTATTAGAGATTATACGTTATATATGTATATAATTTACGAGTATTTATGCATTACTGGTTCACAATATCATTTTGATTATCTCATAAAATTTTATGCTCAATCCAATATACATATTTAATTATTGATAATTAATTAATCTATTGTAAACCATATAATAATGATGTTAAATGAATTCATCGATTTCTAATAAGAAATTACTCAAATATACAAATGTCCAGTCAATGTAAAATATGTACTTGTAGTAAAATAGTAGTAATGAATAATATACATGGTTATGAATACTTTTTATTTTCAAAATCTTTAAAATAAAATTTAAATGAAAGCTGTATGAATATGCATATGTTTGCCATTAGAACATAACAAAAGAATTGTTTCATTATGTACATAAAGTTATATCATACTTAAATTTGTAAAATTTTTCTTAGACATTCAGTTATAATAGTCTGTGTGCAGGCACATGCATTCAGGATTATTTGGAGATCTTTTGAATGAACAATTAATTTGAACTATTAACAAAAAATTTTGATTTATCGATTTAATGTATTTTTCAAAGATTCATTCAAATGAAAAGAATGATCCTTATCATAAAGCAAACTTATATTAGTCCATTACAGCACCGACATTAATCCTGTATTTTCATCAATTGTACCATTTATATAGTTAATAATCATCATACATATTCGATCAAATTTCTCATCGAATTTAGCTAGTCAGAGATAAGTAAGCTGGATATGAAGTTCAAGTTCATTATTTTGTTTCACATTAAGTTCATAATATTAATGTTGCATAATACTGATTGCTATACAAAATTTAAACATTTAAAAAAAAATAGTGTAACTTATATTATGTGTGTACATATTTTGATTGGATTTTAATATTTAAGTAGAATAAAAATAAAAAAACACAAACAATAATATATACGCATATATAAATTTTGTACTATGTAATATTTATGTAGTTTATTTAATCACAAAACTCATGCCTCATATGATAAAAATTATCTATGAAGTGTGATGAAAACAAAACAAAAAAATTTTTTTTTTTATTATCATTGACAATATATAAGATTAAGAATTAAAATTAAAAAAAGAAAGGAAGAGAATTGATTGAATAATAATAAAAAAATATCATTAACTTTTAATGGGGGGGTAATAAGAAGAGGCTGGTTCATAGAGGCTTGTGGTGACAAAACTTATGATAATAAACATAAATATGTAAATATAATAATTTCTCTTTAGGAAAACGTAAAAACGGATAATATAGTATATGTATATAAAATGAAGTTAATGTAACATGATTACATACAAAATTATGAAGTATGTAAGATAAAATCACACAATTATAATACAAATTCAGTTTTTACGAAAAAATTACAAAAGAATTTAGTTGTTTATTGGTTTTGAGAATTTACAAAAAAAAAATTAAATTACATTATACTTTTTTGTCTTAAATGAATTATTTTGCATGCGTGTTAAAAGGCCATAAAATTAAATTTGTAAACTAATTTTTTCTTCTTCTAGATATTTCTCGATAATTAAGAACAGAATTGATTCTGATTCAACTATATATACGAGTATTTTGAGTGTACCTAAGTAATTATAACGGATAGATGTAATGTATTTGTATTTGTATATAAAAAAATACGAAAATTACAATCGAAATAAATAAATGGTAGATAAATGAACATATTTTTAAAATGAATCATAATAAAGTAGATATAATTTTTGTACACATTCACTAAATATATCATATAAAGAAAAATCGAAACATATCAAATACAAAAATACAAATGACAATAAGGTATTTTATCATTTAATATACTATTTACTTATTTATTTATTTTTTTTTTTTTTGTTTGTGATACTATTCATTACCAAATCAAAATATATTATTCAATGATAGTTTTATTAATCTGCGCTATAGGAGATCGTGTATAGTATTTTCAATTCTCTACATGATTTTTTTTTAATCTAAATACAGATTAAAAAGACGTATTTATATATACAGTGCACTCACGATAACTTGAACCCCCGGTAACTTGAACTATCCAGTAACTTGACCACCCTAAAATTTAACATTGGCTGCTTTATAACTTGAACGTTTTTGAATTTTTGGTCGCTCTGTAACTTGAACTCTAATCGTTTTTACTTTCTAAACATAGGAAATTTGATAAAGCATGTTCGTGCATGTTCGATATTGTCTTTATTCATTACTACATACATAATTGTACATTAAGAAATAAAATATAAATAAAATAATGCAAAATAACGGTAATCCAAAATAACACAGTAAGTAGTAATTGCGTAATTGGTTGCAGGTTGCAGGCGGGTCTAATAGTCAGTCAGTCGTCTAGTCGTCTTTCGGTAATCAATACATATTTTTTGTGGTAATTTTTTTAAAAAGTTTATTAAATTAATAGAAATGGGTTTAATTAAGGGCCAAAAACTAAATTCACTTACCCTGAAACAAAAAAGAGAAATTATAGATAAGTCAAATTCGGGCCTCAGTTTAGGAAGTTTGGCTAAAACGTATAATGTAGCCAAATCTACTGCCAAATCAAAAAAACAATCAAAGTATATTTCCTATATTTATAACCAGACTTCTAACACATATTGTTGCAAACAAAAGTAAACCTCTTAATGAAACATTAAGAAAGTTCACATTACGTGATGCAGTATCATATTTGAAACTTTCATGGAATAAAATAAATGAAGAAACTATTGCAAAAAGTTGGAAAAACGTTTTAGAAGGCAAAGAATCTCTAACTGAGGATGATGAGGATATTCCTTTAGCACAATTAAAAACATTGTGGGAAGAAGATATGCGACATAATCAGCAAGAGTTGGTTGCGCTTTTAAATGAAGTTGATAGTCAAGTAAGATACCAAATAGTTTCTCATAATTATTACATAACTGCTGTCTTTTTTATAGAACACTTATGATCGGGAGGATATATTTCAGTGGGAAGTGACTGAGGCGCAGTGTGATGAAGACGTGGAATCATGCGAAGAGAACATAGAAATTGAAAAAAATACAACAGTAAATGTTATTTCGGACATAGAAGTAATTGAAATAACTAATAAATTAATAACATGGGCTGAATTTAAAGAACTTCCTTACAAGGAAATTTCAGTACTGCAAAACCTACGACAAACAGCAGTTCTATCTTCATTAAAAACATGTAAACAAACTAATATGTATGATTACTTTTCAAGAACAAATAAAAATTAATTTTCTGTTCAAAAGCTTGACTTTCGATTAATATTATTGCTTTAATGTCATATTAATATCCTTGTTTACCAAAAATAAACTGTCTTATATAACCCATTCGGTAAGTTGAACGATTCGCTAACTTGAACAACCCCTTGCACGAGTTCGGCCAAGTTAGCGCGAGTGCACTGTATACAAATTATTTCGTATGTATATGTTTTTATTTTTATTAATATTATGAAAATTGAAATACATAAGAATGTAAACAATATTTTTTATATACATAATTAAATTTGTATACATATCAAAGAATTTTTAATTTGACTATACAAAGAAACATATTCATAAGGTAGATGATAATCGTTAATAATGATCAAGCAAATTTTATTGGCGCTATATTACATATTATGAAACTTAGGTATACAATACTTTACATACTCATATTCCTAGTCGTATATCTAAGCACTAAATGAGTAACATTAAACTACAAATTAAAAAAATAATTTAATCAAAAATCTTTGTTTCATAAAATATCAAGTGATACAGTATATGGTTAGTAATAATTTAACTTCAGTCATTTGTTTATTATTTACTTTTTACTATATGTATATTCTGGTGTTAATAAGATAATACATAAATATGTATATATAAAATTTATTCATTAATATCACATAAATACTATTTACAAAATACAAATACAAACAAAATGTTACATAGTACATAGTATTGAACAACACTTTACACATAACATTTTGTAGATAAATAAATACAATGTAATAAACATACATACGGAGTACATATACATACGTAATGTGTATGAATCTATGGATTATTATTATAGTATTTTTATATAAGTATAAAAATGTTGTAAAAATGTTTTCAATGTACTCACATATGCATGAAAACATAAAAAAAAAACGTGTGTTTCTCGTTTCGTATTAATTATTATTTTATGTTTTGTTTTCTTATTTTTTTTTTATTTCTATACGTAATTTTGGTAGAAAAAAATATACGTATATATGTACGAGTATATGTATATGAAACATCTTATTAGGAGATTAGAATGACATATCGATATTTTCTTATCTGTATTAATATTATTCGCGTGGATTATTTTTCGTAATTTTATTTTAAAGATTTGTTTTTATTTTTTTTTTTATTTTTTTTTTAAGTTTTCGATGATCTACTTAGATCATAAGTTTGAAATTTAAAAAATATTTGTAATAAAAAAATACAAATAATATATAGTAAAATGTAATTTGGTATTGATAATTTTTTATATCAAATTCATTATTTTACAATTTATTGTTGCTGTTCTGTTATTGTTAAATAGTTAAACAAAAAAGAAATTTCTTATTAATATTTTTTTTTTTTTTTGGCCTTTTCAATTCAATGTAAGAAATGTAAATATTTCAATGAATAATACGAGTAAGTATACGAGTATGTATGTAGTAACTTATGATAATTGAAAATACAGATAATATCAATCTAAAGATAAGAATTGATAATTTTTATATTCATCATAGGTATATTAGAATTTCTAAAATGTGCTTGTATTTCATTTTTAAACTGTTTCTTCTATACTTAAAAATATTTCTTATACTATAAATAATTCCACCATCCTACATTATCAGAAAAAATTGTTTAAACATAAAATATAAATTAAAAATAACCAATAAACTTTATTTCACAAGTAAATTATTAATGACTTTCTTTCATTCATGATCTTAATTATCGAATTGTTTTCATCATTTTTCAAAGTAAAACAAATTTTTCATTTAAATTGATTTATTTCATTTCTTTTCTTAAGTATTTCCGTTTACATTGAATACTGTATATATACAAATATGTATCTGATATTTTCTTTGTATTTTAACACCAATTTTAAATTTTGTATTAATTATGTATATCTACAATCTTCTTAATAAATAAATAAGTATTTATTTTTTTTTCAATTATTATGAAAATCGAATAGTAGATAGTTAGTTATAGGTACTTCAAAAATTTTTTAATATTTTTTTAAATTTTCAATTAATCTATTGTACAATAAATTTTTAACATCAACTGCCCATAAAAAATCTAAATGATTAAATTCTTTCAATTCAATTAAATATTTATCTTGAACATTTGGTAAAATTTCATATAATTTTTTGATATCATTTAATGTTGCTAACCAATCATTTTCTGAATAATACAAATACGATGGAACAATACAATTATCTAATTTATAATTTGGTGGTCTTATTTGTTTATAAATTTTATAATTATAATAAAAACCATAATTGAATTTACGAAAATATCCAGAACGTGCCATTTGTCCAAAATGTATTAATTGTTTTATTGATGCACCGGATGGTGTATGACTTAATATAACTGGTAACATGGTCTAATAAAATATTTACACAATAAAGCAAAAAAAAAGTAAATAAATTAAATAAAATTTAAAATTACACACATGTGTATGGAATGTATGTATATATAAAATTTATAATATGATGCACACAAATTTATATAATAGCAACTATAACTGGTATTTATTTAATGTACCTTATTTAATTGTTTTGAATTGAATCCAGCTATTAAAAATAATACATTGGAACATATCTCTTGTGTGAATGCAGCATCATGACATGCTTTCTGACTACTCTCAACAAGAAATTTTGAATAAGACATAAATTGATTGATTTGTAAGAAGTTGGTTGAAATCTATAATTAAATTAAATATTCGATTAAAATACAATATACAAAATAATAAATGTATGTGTGTGTATGCATCAAGTAGAGTACAATGAATACATGATAATATGTATAAATAATTTAATTTTGAATGTACACTTATACCCTTTAAATTGATGTAAAGGAGAGAAATTATTTGAAGTGTGGAATTAATTCAAGATTCTATGCATATGTACCATGCTAACAACCTTGTCCATATAATGTACATTTATATACGAGTATAATATACATTTTGATTCATATTAAATTATTTTAGCCAAAATATGTACTATCATAATTTATATTAAGTAACATATATGTATATATGTGTTATACATATACAATTAATATTAAATATGTGGTGTCAAAACATATGGTTAGGTATATCGTATGTATAAAAATGTAATGTACGTTTATATAATTTCTTAGTGGTGTACACATACATATGTTACATTTGTGTTCAATATACATATTATTTTATATGTTATATAAGATTTACATTTACTTGTATCATTTATAGAATTTTGTTATACTTACACTAAGTAAATCAAAAATCAAAAGCATACCCTTGATAAATGGGCTTTTCATGTCTGAAACAAATGCAATTGGTGCTAAGGCATGCATTGAAATAATTTTCTTTGCATATTCTGGTCGTTCAGAGCACATTACCCAAAATATTGCAGTACCCTGTGAATGATTAAAATAATATATGTATAAGTATATATAATATATGTATATATTTATGTAATAGGAGAGAATGTAAGGAAATTAACTTGAGATTTAGATTGTTACAACAAAAATTAGCATTATATTCTTGTACATGCATAAATGTAATTAAACAAATAATAAATACATAGATATACAGATTCAAGTGTTCTGTATAGAATTTCACATCTTACAATTAATGTTCGTCATACATACGTACTTGTGAATGACCAATATAATGAATCTGTTCATGACCAGTATTTTGCAGAATATAATCAATCATTGCTGGTAGATCGTATACACCCATTTCATGAAACGAAAAGTCCCAAAATTTTCTATCATCGATACCTAATGTTGTATGATTTTTTGAATATCGATTACCTCTAACATTACCCATCCATACATCATAACCCAAATCATACAGAATATAACCTGCACATATGAAAAAAAGATTAGTTTAAAGGCAAATATTTATATGCATATATGAAATTAAACAAAATTTGTAATAATGGCATTTGTCTGAATATACATTGTAAGTACAAAAGTGAATTTTCATATCATACATAAACGTATTACATATTTAATACAAAAATATGAAAGAGCTACACTTACCTAATCCATTATTTGGACCCATCAATATCCATGTTGCTGAATTATCTAATATTCCGTGCATTAATAAAATTGGTTTCCCTTTTAAATGTGTTATACGATGTAATTCAATAATGTAACCATCTTCAGTAATTACGTGATGAATTTCTGATGGATATCCATATTTTATAATAATATCAGGCTACATATATACGAAACATAAAATTTTCACTGACAACGAATATTTTTAAAAATTAAAAAAAAAAAATAAATTTCCAATATTTACCCCCAACAACTTTGCATCTTCCATAATAGGAAGAGTTGACACTGTCATTAATGATTTATCTTTTAACAATGATAAATTATCATTTTTATTTGTATCGAAAAGTTTATCAAAAATTATTTTTAATGTAAAATTTGTATCAGTATTAATATTATTTTCACTTTTACACAAATTATATGATAAACAGAAAATAAAAAATATTGAAAATAAATTCATTTTATTAATTTTTACTATAAAAAGTATATTATATGTACCATATAAGATATAAGTAAATTTGAAAAAAAAAAACTAAAATTCAAACTGATCTTTGTCTGTACTCTACAGACACCAAACGATTATATGATTAAACAATAATTTAAAAACATTTTTATCGTTACTTACTAGAGTCATGTCATTAATAAATTTGATAATAATTGTAGTTAACTGAAAGAATGAATGAAAATTGATTAAGAATTAAATCAAAACACACATAATGTATCATTAAATTTCAAATGAATATTTCAGTAATTGCTGTACATTTGATCTTTTAATCTTATTTATTATTTGTGTCATCGTATATTCATCAAAGGAACTTACAAATTGAATGAATTCTCATGTTATCAGTATACATAGTCGTTATGTTATATCATGCTTAAAAATGAATTAATTAATCATCAGAAAAATAATAATCATACAAACAAACAAATATTATTTATTAAAATATATTTTAAAAAAAATATCTGAATGTAAATTTTAGTTTTGATTAAAAATTTTTAATTATCAATAACTATCTGAAGTATGTAATTTAGATAATATGTACATTCATATCAAGATAAAGTATAGATTGTTATTAATTTTTGGTGGAGAATGTTTTATATGATATAAAAATTATCTGTTATTTTATTCGTTTCCATCCGCTGCATTGTGCACTTAGGCAGTTATTGCAAAACTTACTATTGAAATGCAATTTTAATTGTGCAACTATAATTTTGTCGGTTATTCATAAATAATGTAAAAATTTTCTCCTAAAAACATGCAATTCATATTCCAGTTTAAAATAAAATATTATATTTATTCTCAATTTTGCGATACCATGGTTCAAATTCAAATGGTATATACCAATGTAAAGGTAGATAATTTTAAGCATAATATTATTTGCCATACACCGGAAATTAAATTTTTAATCTGTTAGAAATTGTAAATTTTTTAAAAATATTTGATAAAATCAATAAATTTCCTGAAATTTTTAATTTTTTCCAAAAGAAATTTTGAAAAAAAGTTATCTTTTACAATATTTATACATTCGTAATTGTACGGAATCTTGATTTCTATATTGATTCACATTTAATTTTGTATGTTGTTTGATTTTTTCAAAGAAATTTGATTTAATATTTGCTTATGTTGTACATTTTACTTCAAAAAAGATTAGTTACATAGTAAATTATCTTCAATTCAGTTCATTTATTAGACATCGTCCAACAAGATGCATCCAGATACTTATCTTAAGGTGATTTTTTTGTTAAATATGGTACAATTTTTGAAATGTGACAATCAAAATCGAACTATAAAACGAGAATTTAGAATTGATCTTTCTGTACAGGAAGATGCTAGCTTATTAGTAGTAAGTTAAAACTTAAATATTACAGTGAGAGAAAAAAAAATTATTGCATAAAATTTAAATCTATTATTTCATACAGCCTGGCCTATTGAAAAAATATGGATATCCGACTGAAACTCATTATGTGACCACAGATGATGGTTATATTCTGACACTGCATAGAATACCGAATGTTGGAGGTAATCCAGTTCTTTTACAGCATGGAATATTGGATTCGTCGGTTACATGGATTATAATGGGTAAAAAAGTTAGTTTAGGTGAGTTTTTCTATTCTGTTACTCGTTCTTATATATATTATATTTTTCTTCACATAAAAATATTAACAAACAATAATAATATGAGTCAATAAATAATTTTTAAAATAAAAATAAAAATGATGAAGTGCTTTTAAAAATAAAAAACGTGATAACCGAAAAAAAAAAGTACTCGTTTGTACTAATTGGGTGGTATTATGAACAATAAAAGTAATAAATGTGTACATACAATGTTATCAAAATAATATTTTTATTACACGTTCAAGAGTGTGATTGACATTTAAAGAATGAAAAACAAAAAAATTAATTTTATTGTGAATAAAGTAAAATGAAAAAAAAAATTTTTTTTCATAAAATTCTAATAATAAAATGACCTGTTGTTGTGGTAATTTGTTATATTATATTGTACGTCGCACATAAGTGAAATTCTCAATAATTTTGTTAATTGATTTCTACTATCACTGTTATTAACAGATTGTAAACTGTTGATAGAATATGATAAAAAATGTGATATGTATTTTCAAAATTTTAACACAATTATGTACATATGTGTGATTAAGTGCACTGTGGGGGATCATGGACTAACTTATACTTTCGTGTGCATCATAAATATATATAATCATTACTTAAGCCTCTATTTATGACTTTTAATATACAAAACAAGTGATTGTTATTCTTATCAGAACCAAAAAAAAAAAAAAAAAATTTATTGCCTTGTTTTCAGGTTATTTATTGCATGATTTTGGCTATGATGTTTGGATGGGGAACAATCGAGGTAATCGATATTCGAAAAATCACACACATTTACCAATTGATGGGCATGAATTTTGGAATTTTTCATGGCACGAAATGGGTGTACATGATTTACCAGCAATGATAGATTTCATCCTACATAGAACTGGATACAATAAACTTCATTATATTGGACATTCACAGGTAATAATAAAGTTTGAAATAATCTTGAAATGTTTTGTAATAATGTTTAAAAAAATGAACTCTTGCACCTAATTATTTCTGAAATAACGATTGAAGAAAACATTTAGGAAATGAAATTTAATAAAATTGTTACAGGGGACAACAGTATTTTGGGTAATGTGCTCTGAACGTCCAGAATACAATAAAAAAATTCTTTTAATGCAAGCTTTAGCTCCAGTTGCATATATGGATGGAACTAGAAGTCCAGTTATTAATTTAATGCTGACATTATTTAACAGTGCTGAAGTAAAATTTTCCAATCATTTATAATTTTAATATTATATTTACCAAAATCATGAATTGTAAAATTTTTGTAAAAATGTATAGGCTATAGCAGATACAATAACTGGAATCAATGAATTTTCTTTGAGTAAAGAATTGTTGAAAAAATTCGGTGAATCTCTTTGTCATGATCAAGCCATAACTTTACCAATTTGTACAAGCGCTCTATTTTTAATTTGTGGCTACAATAATGAACAATTGAATAAAGTAAATTTAAAAACAATAAAAAAATAAAAAAGAAATATCAAAACTCCAAATCAATTCGAAATTTATATGATTTTCATTTGTAGACGATGTTACCAGCACTTTTAGCGCATACAGCAGCAGGTGCATCAGTTAAACAATTCATACATTATGGTCAATTGACACATTCGGGAAATTTTTGTAAATATGATTACGGATATACGGAAAATATGAATCGATATGGAACACCACAACCATTAAATTATCAGTTGAATAATATAACTGCACCATTAATATTTCATTATTCAAAAAATGACTGGATATCTGGTTGGGAAGCAGTTGAAAGATTTTATCGTGAATTATATAATCCAATAATGAAAATACGTTATTTAGTACCAAATAAAAATTTTAATCATTTAGATTTTATATGGGCAATTGATGCTAGAAAATTACTGTATAATCGAGTTGTTAAATTAATGAAAAAATTTGAGAAAAAAATAAATTTTATATTATGAAATATTATATATTTATACATTTTTTTTTATTATACACTCAGCTATATTCATTGATGCATTTCGGTATTTTATGCGTGTATCAGTTACACAGAAGATACTAAAATTTTATTAAATCGTGTGTGGGATGATAAATCTTAAAATACTTTCAATTTTCTGAATAAAAAGAAAAATGTATTTTCGGTATATGGATACAGAGATTTTTCCACTTTTACTTTTTATGATTTTTTTGAAGAGAGCTACGCTACATATATAACGTATTTGTTTGTACATATATGGAATTTTCATTTTTGCTTTCATTATACGGTTTATTAATTCTTTCAGTGATTTATAGTATTTGTATCATGAGCCATTAAAAAGCATCTGTAACATAAATTTGAAAATTATTTTAAAAAAATGAATAAAATAATAGAAAAAAAAATAAATAAATAAAAAAAACATGAAAACATTTTTAAAAGCTGAAATTATTCTAAAAATCCGGAACCAATAAGTCACAACAGTCAGATATTCATGTGTGAACTGATCATCATATGTTTTAGATATATGTATACATATTGAAGGAATAATTTTCGGTATTCATTTTCACAGTTTAACATTACCGCACAATCAATTAACAGTTAAGCAGCAGTCTGTAATACCGTAATACTGAAAGGAAACATTTTTAAATTAAATTGAAAGAAATTTTATTTACTAAAAATATATACTCATATATACATTTATTACATATGACTTTGTAAGAATGAAAGGATTGTGTTGTACGTACAAACATTTTAAAAGAATAAAACATCATCAACAAATTATTTATATGTATTTTTAAATTGTAACATCTGGAAATATTACATTTTTCAATATTTTCAAGTACAAAATGTATACACGAGTATATTCGTTAATTTTTATACATTTTTAAATTTGTAAAAAAATTAATTAAATAATAAATAATGTATTGAACAAGGAATGAATATATACATATGTATGTGTATATGATGTGTAATAACTAGTAAGTATATACTTTATGTTATCATATATTATATATATTTATGTAAATGGATTATAAATAGTTAAATTACGAGTATATCTGCAGATAATATTATCATATGACAATACAATATATACAATTTCATGCTATGAATTCATTATTAATTTACCTTTATAATTATTTAATATCAATCAATATGATATTTTATGATATGATGTATAAGTACAATTGTGTATCATTTATATCCATGTATTTATGAGTCTCAGCATGACGGAAATTATGTGATAAATATATGCATGGCATACCACCACATGACAAAAATTTTGAATCTGTGCACTTCGCTGATAATATATCTCTTTTATTCAAATCAAATGAATTCGCCATTTCGGTATTTATACTGGATGTATTATGTATTCATATTACACAAATGTATTCAAATTTAAATGCATTAAATGTACATATATTATTTCAAAAAATATTTTGAATTGCATAGATGCGCATTGTTTGAAGAGTATGCAGAAAAAATAATTTTAATAAATAAAAAAAAAGTTTTTTCGAGAATCTCATTGAAAATTTTATTTTGTATGATTGTCATAGGGCCTTACTCATAAAAATTTCTTAAAGTCGACTTTATTTTAGTAATGACATGCCGAATTTAGAAGTGACTTTAATTTTGGTACTCATAACAGTTTACTAAGTTCTAATTTAAAAAAGCTTTTTTAGAAAGCTCTTTTTGCTTACTATTGTAATTTTATATTTGGAATTTATAATTTTGTTATGTCAATAGTCAGTTAGTTATGTCAATTTGAATAAAAAAAAACAATTTTTTTTTATTTTATGTCACATGTTACTATGTTATGTTATGTTATATGCCCATTTTATATTTTGCTTTGAAATTCTTCGATAGTTTGATCAAAAATTAGGTTATTATGCTCTTAATAACGACTTAGCAGAGCTCTGGCCACGATTAAAATTTAAAGTCTCTACTAACACTAAAGTTAAGATTAAATTTGTTATGAGTATGAAAAAATAGTTAGCAAAAGATTAAGTTCTTATTAATAACTTAGTTACGGTTTATAAGTAAGGCCCATAATTAATAGAATAAATAAACTATTTCTAAATGTAAAATCTAAAACGTCCTATATTTATTTTATAATTTTTGTAATGAATCCGTATAAATATTCAATAACTATAGTATGTGAGTGTGATGAGTAAAATTTTTTTCTACTTAATTTATGAAAAAATTCTATTATTTATTATACGCGAAACTGTTTTCGTTTGTTTTCTCTTCATTACAGGCATTATATTAAATGAATTATTTATTGATTTATTCTATAGTTCTCATACATATAATAATGCACACATAATGTATATGTACATACATACATTATATATATAGTATGTGCATGATTAATTGTTAATTATATGTAACCTATAGTCATTTTAATTTTTGATGAAAATAATAAAATTTTAGATATTCATAGGTATTTTGTAATATAAATTTGAAATTCGATCAAAATAATCATATAGAAAAATTTGAAAAAAAAAAAAAATATTATGTAAATATATTCAAAATCAGTTAGTAATATGAATTTATATATAAATGTACTCGTATATGTACATACGAGTATTATATGTATGTAATAATTTCAAATACATTACCGCACTACAACATGTATTTGGTTTAATATTATTATTTCATTTCATTATTTACTTGAAATCATTATCAAAAAACCATAAACCTATATGCATACTTATAGATGAAGTGTGAATATTTACATCTGTATACAACGTAAGTACATACATAGACATCGATTTACATTTAATATGATATTAATATAAAAGTAAAGTATTATACAGTAATATAATATCATATCTATAAATAAATGAGAATTATTTTACACATAAATTAAAATATTATATTGGTAATAAAATTAGATTATGTATGGATATGTATTTTAAATGTATATATGTATGTGTGTATGTATTTTTATAGGTAGAAAGAGATTATTTATAAAATAGAAATCGGAAATATCTATTGAATATCAATTATTAGTAACAATACCGTTTGTTTTGTGGAATAATTCATATGTATGTATTAAATTCTATTACATATATGTAAATATATTTGTAGTTGCATATACATATGATTATATTATGTTCAGAATGCAGCAGTTAATTTTAAAATTATTTCAATATCAAATCAAACACAAATTCAGTTTTTAACCAAACTGACACATGAATATTTACTACATGTTATGTATGTATATAAAAACATACATAAATGTTAATATGTATATAAAACCAAAGTTTCTAAATCTAAATTTTAATATGAATTATCCATTGGTGTTACACTCCTGCTGTTATTATTCCAATTATTTAATATGAATACTATGTCGATATATGTAAATACTTACATTCATATGCTCAAATAAATTTATTATGTGTTTATGTAATTTTAATCACTATATATATACTGTTCAAGAATTTACATATGTTGTAATGTAATACATATGATAATCCAGGCTAGTATCAATAACAATGAATTTAATACGAATAATATACGATTACATATACTTATTTATTGGCATTTTATTTGTAATTGACAAATCTCTTTCATGTTAAAATAAACTTGTAATTATCGTCTATAATACTTATATATATACCTGCATTCAATTTAAATAAAATTAATTTTGGTTTAGAATTTTTTTTTTCTGTTCAAAATCAAATTAAAGTTTTTTGCTTTCGTAGAATATAGAATAGTAGAAACAAAAAAATAATTGAAAATTGAAAATAAAAGTAAAATCATTCTTACAAATACTTATATTTTTGTTTTATTTACAAATACTTGAACATTATGCATATAGTTTAAAACTGAAAATGCTTGTTTACCTTATTATGTAAGAGTATGTATCTTGTGAACCACTTGTAATTTTATATTTAAAATAAATAAAATTCATTAAGTTTTCAATAGGTCTACTATTACATATGTGTATATTTTGTGTATGCTTGCATGTACAACATAAAAAATAATCAATATCATCAATGTGCATTGGAACAACTACTCGAAAAGAAAAATAAAACCATTCAAGTATATACGGAATCAATAAAATTGCATTCAATTAAAATTTGATTCAGTTGAACAAATAAGTATAATAAATTAAATGTAAATATTCAGAACAAATGCAAATACGAGTATTATGTATGTATTACATACGTATGTATGCGCGTAATATAACCTTATTGTAACAATTTCAATTTGTGCATATTACACATTAAATAGTTATTACATGCATTTGATTGATCTTAAAAATACATATTCTTGGCATAGTTTATTTTTAGCCTTAATTAGCTTAGATTTGCCTATATACCTCATTAGCTCATAACCTACATATATCTACATAAAATGCCATTAAAATATATAGTGCATGAATAGAATATAATTTCAAAAAGTGAATTATTTAAACAAAATTTTCATTTATTGTATTGTATTGGTTGATGAAAAAAAAATTAATCTCATCTCTATACTTTTATTCTTGTACGACGAACAGTATTACTATGGGATGATATTTTTCGGCTAATAACCAAATTAAGAATATTACAGCTAATTCTAATAAAAGTAATAAGGCATAAGGCATAAAAATTGATCTACTTTTTTTTTATATCAAAATATGATATTATAATTTTTGCATTTTTAACAATTTTTACAAGCATTATAAAAAATTTTTTTAAAACAAAAATATCTACCTCTCAACATATCCTATTTTTGTTTTTGAATTATTCGTAGAATTATATATTCAGCTTTTTAGACTTGAAAGTGAATGGAAAATCAAGGCTTTTAAAAAAATAAAAAATAAAAATACTTTAAAATTGCTAATTTCATTGAAATTCAACAAAAAAAAACAACAAGAAGAAAACATTGGATTTTTATATGAATAAAAAGAATCCTTTCAATTCTATTCATTTAATAACATTCAAAATATAATTTTTTCTTCAATTACTGAACTTCAATTCATTTTACAAAATAAAGCAAGAAACAACAATATAAAGAAGTGAAATAATAGACTCGTAGAATTTCATTTATTAATTCAAGTTTTATGTATTTCGATGTTCATATGCATCTACTCATACTCAACGTTTAGATAATGTTATACGCTGATACTGGTAGATTTTTAGATTTCTCATATTGCCGTTCGCATGAATATTTTGTTTTGGTTTTTCACTGAGAGAAAAAATGAATGAAAATTGAAGAAAATACAATCACATTCATTCATATGGTGTGTGGCGCAATTCTAATTTAGCATGTAGCATGCCATGTTAAATACTATTATACTTAAGCATTCGCCGACTATACTTATAAAACAATACGTTCTTTTTTGTTTTTCTTTACTACTCGAACTCGTAGAGTATGTACTATTTATTTATAATGGTACTAGTTATTATGTTAGTATAGTATTTGCGAACACAAGTAAGAAATAAATTTGTAACACTGCTCCTACTACTAATTTATTGTATTTCGATGTATTAGATAAATTCATGCTTTTTCTTCCTACACATGAGAAAATTTTCAATGCAACCAGACTACAACCATGACTACAACCAAAAATCATATATACTAGGAAGATATCTTACGCCATACAAAATTGTTTGTATGAAGTATGAATTGTACTAGGTACTAGGGTACTAATATCAGTACCCAAGCTTCAAAATGAAGTTGAGCGGCGTCGTTCAACTTGAAGTTTTCATATTCAAACTTTATGTTATAGCATGCTATGCTGTGGATATGTTTTATAATACATTATATTATGTATGAATTATAATAATTATATTATACAGTCAAATTCCTCTAAGTCGAAATTCCTGTAATTTGAATTTTCCTCTATCTCGAATTTTACAGACATTTTTTTGCGTTCCCTTGAAATTTTCATAGTTAAATCATCCTCTAAGTGGAAATTCCTCTAAGTCAAATATTCCTCTAACTCAACATTTTTGTCAAGTTTTTGTCGATCTTTAAATTCCCTTAACTCGAATTTAAACATGAAACAGTGCTTTAAATTTCTATACATACATACATATTTGGATACATTTATTTCTAGTTAGCTTAACACTTGTTCTATGATGCAAAACATGATTATTCATGTTCACTTTTGTTTGGCTTGTGTATATACAATATGCAAAAATTACAATGAAGAATCAATATCTGTTTGTTTGCGAATTCTGTAATGCAAAACATGATCATTCTGATTTAGAAAATGCCATTCAAATATTACAGAATGCTATTGAAATGACTCCTGGTGTTCCTGATGAGGTGCATGTTAGCTTGTATAAATTAGAAACCTTTTTTAAGCAAAAAAATGTAAATTTTCAATCAAAAATAACTGATTTTTTCTCAAAATAAATTAAATAAATATGTACATATCTAAACATGTATGTCCACTGTTTTTTTTTCATATACATACATACATATTTTTCAAAAAAAAAAAAAACTTATTTTTTATTTATGCCATTTTTGTAAAAATTTATCTAATAAATTGTACGAATTTTATTTATTGATTTAATCCACCTAAAATAATTTTTTTTTTCAATTCCTCTAACTCAAAATTCTTCTAAAATCCCTCTAACTCGAAGTAATTTTGATGGCAGTTGACGATTCGAGTTAGAGGAATTTGACTGTATATGATTTTTGCTACAACGAAGCAGAACAGAAAAAAAAAATCGTGTATACATGTCTGTGAAAAAATTTCACATTACGTTATTTAACTTTGAAATTATGTATGTTTCTGATAACTTTTAATATTTTCCACAATTACAAACAAAATAAAAATAATATAGCTATTTAATCGAATTCAGTCAAATACAGGAGAAATTAAGTATAAGATTATAGGTTACATAAGTAGGTATACATATTCAGAATATTCCTTTCCTATTCCTTCCTATTCACTTTAGGAGTTTCATTTTTTTCAAATTTTAAATTGTAAACAGTTTGAACCATTGCCGAAAAGCATCATCATTCGAATTGCCGAATTTTTATGAAAACTACATATTGAATTGAACTTATGATAATGAATTTTTCCCTTAGCTGTACTACATACTCCTTGCATAATTACAAAAAGTCTACCCTTTAAGTTATCAGTGACATTTTGACAAATGTTCAATACCATCAAATCATTATCACCACATAATTCTCACCTCATTACATGTAACATTTATATTACAGAATTAAATGAATTACGCAACACAACTAAATGTCCTAAATATTTTATGAAACTTTTCATATTACATACCTACATACATATAGGTATGGTGTGTATATAGGTGTTTGAAAATAACATCTGCAGCGTACATTTATTTGGATCTGCTTTGTATGCTACAAGCTACATATATTGAATCAGAAAAAATGTATGGATATTTGTTTGTACAGCCATGTGAATACGAAATTAATAGTATTAGTAACGTTCTTGTCAAAATATGTAATAATGAAAATAACAGAATTGCATTGAAGTCATTTTATAAAATCGTATTTTCTGCTAAATACTACATACATATAAATGTATATGAATACCATGTTGGTAATAAAATATGTATTCGTACGTAATGCATGAGCAATACAAACCATCATACAACTTGAACGGTATCATTTTTATCGTCGAATATATAGCATTTAATAATTCATGTTTATTTGCATACGATAATATAGTATATAGGAGGTGATACAGCAAGTAGCAAGGAGTAGTAGTAATGTGGTTGACAATAGGGAGAGAAATAATTTTCCAGGTGATTATAAACACAAATGCATTGTCGCATAATCATGTTGCTTTTATAAATGAATTTGTAAACGACAACTATGTATATGCTAATTTTCAAATTTTAATCAATGTTTCCGTACACATTTTATGTAATTTAAGTAAAAATTATATATTTATGCAAACATGTATTTACGTCTACAGTATGTGTATGGATATAATTTCTATAAATTGTTATCATTAATAAAAATTGCATTTAGAGTTTTTGGAAATTTTTGTCATATGAATGATGATAATGATGATGTGATGTGTATATGTAGCAAATATACGCTTGTACATAATATAAATGTATGTTGTGTATTTAAGTGTGCGTTCGTTTAAATATGAATTTATTTGATCGAATAAAATATAATTTATGAGGTGTAAATGAATTTATCAAAATAAAAAAAATAAAAAATTATTTACGTGTTTTTACAGATGGTGCACATAACGAATGTATGTATTACCAGGCTACGTATACAATGAATAAAATTGAAAAGCATTGTTTAATTATTTTTTTTTTATGATTGATTTTTGTTACATTATTACAAGCGAATGCATTGATACGTGAGTATATACGGAAATATTCATTTCACTTTACTTCAATAAAAGAATAATATGCATTAACGAAAATATTAAAAGTTTAAAAAGTTAATTTTACATTTCTGGTAAATAATATACGAGCATGCAAATGAAAATACTAATTTTCAACCAAATGTGTACTGATGAGTACTAAATTTCGTATTAAATCATTGTTAATCAAGAAAAATAATTTATTTTCTGTCATAAATACATAAATGTGTTACGGTCTTACTGTACATATATGTATATATTTGAACGGAAATAATGAATTTTCGTTGATACACATTTCGAATTTTCATACTGAGTGAAAATTCAATTTCTTTTATATATGAATTTCAAAAATTACCTATTATACCTTTCAAACATTTATTTCTCATATTACATCTGCTATAATACATATGAGTACATATATACATATGAGTGTTATAACATGAACATGCACATTCAATATATAATAAGTAACAAAGTATTTTTATTTTTCAAATAATTTTTATAACATCAAATTTTTAATTTTTTTTTTTTTTTTGAAAGAAAAAGCAAAATAAAATGAAAGTAAAATCTGTTTTTGAATTTTTTTGTCATAGCAGGGTGACAATAATATTAAAAATAAGTTAAAAAATTTTTGTAGTTAGTTTAGTGATAAAAAATTTTTTGATTGTCATTTAAAAAAAAAAAAATAAAATAAATAAATGTTTCTTCTTACGAAAAAATTTCAGAATTTATACTTATGACTATAACACTCAAACATTAACAAATAAAATACAAACATGATAAATAATTTATGTGTGTGTATGAAAAAAAGTTTTATTTCGATTTTCTTTTCAGATTTCTGTTCGGTGGTTTCTACATGGCATATTCATATAGCATCTAGAAATATTCTCATGAAATTATTCTTATGAATTTTATGACACATTGAATTATCAGTTTGTATATACAAGTACTGTACATCATGCATCATTTATATATTTACGTTTATGTGTACATACATATAATGTTAAATATGACATTATATACATAATACGAGTATATATGTATGTTGTGTGAAATAATATGTGAAAAAAATCTAATAAATTCGTAAATGCAATTTTGTACTTTAAATCTTTTCAGTTGCATTTTAAAATTTTTTTCTTATATGTATTTATATGGATGTACACGTGTATGTATATATATATATTTGTATATATGTTTATTAGTATAGAAGATAACTTTGGTTACATTTTGAAAAATTTTTCTACATTTTTCTTATTGTATTTTATTTTTTATTCAGATAAAACTTATCTTTTTAGAATAATCCATTATATATATGGTTAAAATTGCATGGGTGTGTACAACTTTATTGTGTTTATTGAGTACACCACCATATATCTATATAGCTAGCTGTAGAAATACAAACATACATTATATATTCAAACGTACAAACGACAGTGCATTAAAACATATTCAAAACTTTTCTTTTTTAAATGTGCGAATGGTATACTCATACATAAATAAGAGTAGATATATACATAAATATATTATATTATTTATGTATACATAATATGTAATAGTATGTGTAAAGAATAGTTATAATGTGTATGACATATTAAATCCGAAAACTGACAAAACAGATATAAAAATTTTATCCGATTTTTTTATGATATTTTTCTATAATATATGCATATATACGTTTTACGGTAATATGGCAAATATAGATAATACATAATATATATGTATACGTACTATGACATATAAATTTGATATATTCTTCACAAGAGTGTTTTATACAGTATAGATATATTTTTACAGAAATAAAAATCTAAAAAAAAAACTGAAAAGATTCATATACGATGTGATAATGCTTGAAAACTTGTCATAAGTTGAATTTTTCATTTTGTGAAAATGAATAGTTGTATATCAAAATAGAGAAATTCTTCTAAATCTTTTCTCCTCCTCTGTCTATATCAAAATAGTATTTATTATTTTTTGAGTAGATTTTAAAGAAAATTTATTGTAATCATTTGTTTGTAGATACATAGTCCTTATAGTGGCGATAAAAATAAGTAACTTTTACTTGTACATGTACATATTGGAATACTGTGTAATGTATTTGTGAATAAATTAATAAAACAATAGTATATAGAGTAGAGTAGATAAGGTATGTCAGTTAATTTGTTATTTAACAGGCAATGTAAAGTTAAAAAATGTTTTAAACAAATTCGATCACTTTTATCGAATTGATTTTAATATTGAAGAGACAGTAAGTAGTAGCAATGATATTGATTATTGACATTTAACTACAGTACGATATACGCTAGTAGTACCTAACACAGATCATAATGCAATCGTATTATCATTCATTAGAAAAACTCATTTTCTTTTTATACTTGCTCTGACTGTACTACACTTACACACCATGAGAATTAGGTATACAAGAAACAGAAGGAGACAGTAAGAAGTAACAATGAAAGTTAATGGTAGCAACAATGAATGCAAACAAAATGTTACATCGACACAATGACGTCAAACGTCATGAAGAGAAAGATATATAAATATTTTTCATTCCATCATATTTATACTAAAATATCTGAGAAATTGATGTTTATACGCGTAAATGTGTTCTATAATATGAAAATTTACACTATTATAGCTATTTGCAGGAAATATTTTTTAAAAAAAAAGAGCTGTTAACACAATTTCCGTCCTTACGATCTACGTACATCAAAACGTACATATTTCATCAAATTTCTTAAAACTTTGTTACAAAAACTATAGTATGTATGTATATTATGTATGTATGTATACAAAACTACTTAATTTAGAAAATTGTTTACAGTTGTTAGTTAGGAAAAGTTCTGAAATTTTTATTCATTTCATTCATTCAATTCTCTTTTATTAATTCATTGTGTTCACTTCATTGTTTGTTTATTTGAATAAATAATTTGTTCCTTTTATTTTATATATGTACTTCAATATAAACCTCAGAAAATGTCCATTTGATTTTAATTAAATTTGAAAAATTATACAGTATATAAATGTAAATAAATATGTCAAATTTTATACATATAATAATATTGTATACAAGAATATAGTATTTAGTATACAGTAAACCAAAAGATTGGACATTTAAAATTAAATCAGGTCAAAATACTTAATGTTTTCTATTGTATACGAAGCATACCAGAATGTTGAATTTATTTAAATTTTATCATTGATTTTGTATATGCAAATTTGAATTTACTTTCGTTACATAAAATCTTTGAATAAGAAATTTTTCTAAAATCATTAATTTTTGATATTTTGTATTCTCTAAATTCGAATTATATTTACATCCATATACATACTTGTATCTATATTTTAATATACATATTATATATATGAATTATATTTTATACAAACAAATAAAAATGTCAACAGAAATTATGTAAACTTTATGTTTATTTGTATTTTTATTAGTTTACATTATTATATTGTATTATGCATGAAATTGAAATTTATTTTCTCTTCATTAATTCACCATAAAAGAATCGGTTAAGTTTATTCAAAGTACAGGAACATAGGAATATATTAAAGCGTCTATTCAAAGTGCTATTATGAGATGTAATAAGTGTACTAGACAATATGTAGTATTTTCATGAATAATGAATAATAAAATTAAACGAATGTTAAGAATTCGTATTAAATTCTTTGTTAAATTATAAATTTTCATCATAAAATGTTATTTTTTTTTTTTTTTTTTATTCTATCGAAGTTTTTATAAAATCCAAATTTTTACAACTGTTTTTATATTTTGTTGCATATTCCGTTTCGTTTGAGTGGTTTAAATTTGACTAATGAAAGATACATATAATATGTTATGTGTACATATTTTATATGTAATAAATTTTATACTTCTTACATTCATAAGACAGTATGCTTATACCTACATGTATTACAAATATGTAAAAACATTAATCATATTTTTGTGCAAATTAATACTTCACGAGATGGTACATGTTTTATTAATTCATAAATAATATCATTAGACATTTTTGTACATACATGGTGCACAAATTATATATTTATTATGTACATACATGTATACTTATGTATATTTATAATCAATGAAAATTTTATGCTTATACAATGTATATTTATATTAAACATACGATATGTACATCATTATATCGTATTATATAATATATACATTTATATCTAGATATCTTATGAAATTATTTAGTGAATTGTATGTTTATATCATGCTTATATCGAACAAATATTTTCCATCTAATATGTATATATGAATGAAAAACATGGATATGAGTACAGATGTATAAAATATGTACAAATATGTACAAATATGTACATACACTTAAATACAATTCATCATCAATTTATAAAATCGAATTATTATTAGCTATCGTCTTACATATACCTATATACTCGTATATACTTGATATTTTTGTGTATGTTCATGATGGTGCTCATAATAAATCGATCAAATTTATATTACATTACCTTATGAATAGAAAAATGTATATACTTACATTTGTTATATGTGTTGTTATTCACACTGCGTATGTACGCAATACATTATATGTATATTTATCTAATATTTTTAAATATATCAAATGTATCCTTATACATTTTTAATGTCTTCTTCATGTTCATAAACATTATCTATGTAGACGCCATCAGGAATTGTCTTATAGGGCGTTTTTCTCTCTAAAATTAAAATTGTGAAAATATTAATGAAAATACTTTGCCATACACCTTTTATATTTTACATGCATTCAAAATAAATTTGACTTCCAATATTTGTGTCATAACTTTTGTAGATGTTAAATTTTGTTTGTAAAAATACTTTTCTTGGTAATTTTATTGAAAATAGTAGATTTTTAAATTTTTGTTCAATATATAAATTTTAAAGTAATTAAAGTTACCACCCTTTTCAATTTTGATTTAATTATGTTACTTATGTTATTTAGTAAAAATTATTTTCATTCTACGAATAGGTAAAGAAATTAATAAATTATGAATATGCATATTATCATGTCTCTATATATGAATTCTGTATACACAAATAAACAGTTCTCTCTTTACATGTAATTGTTTTTTTTTTTTTTTTTTGAGTTCTTATCAATATAAAATTTTTAAAGACAGGAAAATTTTATCCATAAAATGATATTTTTAAGCTTCTTGTATATAGCACTTAGTATTTATATGATGATGCCCCATAGCTATTATCTTAAACAATACAATACATATATTTTAAAATCAGCAACAATTTGACAGCAACACAAGAAACAAAATGTTTACAGTAACACTATAGCATACTAATGGCAATGGTATAGAGCAAAAGCAAAGTAAACAGCCACCATATCCATACTTATGAATGTATACTTGGCAACTAAACATCTAAATATATTTCAAAGTGGCACTAGCACATCATTAAAGTGATAACATTTCAAGTACGCTAATATGAGTCATACTATACAAACATAAATTTTATTCACGCCATTATTTATATAATTTTCACATATACATTATGTATACCTTTTGTGTGACTTGAATAAAACCACAAAATTCCATTTTATCATCATCTCACGGAAATTTTGCATATACGCAATCATAAAGGTGATAATATATCAATATCTTTATGTATATATGTATGTTTGTATGATTGTAAGTATGAATATAGTATTTTGTGAAATCTATACTATACTATGAAGATGAAGTTACAGAAGAAATTCTGTATTTCATTTATATAAGTATATACGAGTATAATAAATAATAAACGTATAAATTCACATTTATAATATTTATGTTTATCTATTTGTTTTTCTTTTAATTTCTCCTGAGAATCATAGTTATTCTTATCGTTGGATATGAACTCTTCAACACTCTTAATCATATACAATTATAATGTAGATGTGTGTAAACCTTAATTTTGTTAATTTTAATACGATATCTTTCTATACAGCTACAAATACACAAAAATGGAAATCTTGCAAAACCAAACAGAAGAAAATAATGAAAAATAATAGAAAATGTAATGATTTTTCTCAATACACATGTTATTCATGATTTTTGTTAAAATTTTATCTTGAAAATAAGTTGTAAGTAAGAAAAATTATTTGAGATTTTATAAAAAACAATAATATTTTTTTCAGTAATATAAAAATTACATTTTAAAAGAATTTTCTTAAGTATGAAGGTTTACAGATTCTTTAAAAAATTAAATTCTCATATAAAAATGATATCGGTTTGTTTTAATTTAGACTAGACATAACAAATAATAATTAGTATCGATTCATTTCAAAGCTAAGGTAAGCCCGCACACATTGCATACTTATATGTGTATATATATGAGCACAAATACAGATCCAAAACATTTGTCTACGTAATAAAATTTAAAACTTTCAATTTCAAATTCGAATTTTCTTCTCTTGAATTAAAAATATGAAAAATTCCAGACATTTTTTTTTTATTTTTTTCATTTTCCTGTATTTGATTAGTTCAATTTATTTGATTGTGTTAGAAAAAAAAATGTACATATCCTAGAAAAAGGAGTATCACTACAAAATGTTTACTATATGCGCATATAGAAAAATATATAAAAGATAAAATGTGATAAAACAAAAATGAAATAAGAAAAAACTAATAACAATAATCATAATGATAATAAAACAGAGAGTAAAGTGTATGTAGTAGCTATAGTAGCACTAGTAGGCAGTTTAGCCAGTTAATGTAGATACTCTATATGTACATATATAGAGTTGTATATATTTACTTGTATAAATTCGAAATTGTGTAAGGAAAAATACTAAACTTATATGTCCTATTTTTATGTGTATAGATGTATACAAACACTGTATAATAAATGTATAAAATTATCCTTAAGCAATGTTACTAAAATGTTTATTTTTTTATTTCATTTCTTTACTTTCTTTTTTGTATAAATGCCAGTACAAATATTCATACGCATACGTAATATATATTCTTGTATATAAAATTATATACATACATATATTATGTATATATCCTTTTTCATATATGTACATATAATGTAGTATATTTTTTTTTAATAGCAGAAACTAAAGCAAAATTCAAGTCAAGAAAATATTGTATAAAAGTGAAATATGTACATATGTATGTATGTATGTATATAAAATGAGTATTCAGTCAGAAAAATGTCGTATTTTTTATACTTCAGTTGTAATATGAAGGTAATAAAATACAAATTTGATACATACAATTGTCAAAGGATATACATTTGTATGTAAAAGTCAAATAGAAAAACAAGAACAAGAACAATAAGAAAAAATAAGACAAATAAAATGATAAACATAGTATGTAAAAAACAAAGGAAGTAGAAAAATAAATGTAAAAATAAAGAGAATTTACTGTTTTTTAGAACTTAAAATATAATCTTATGATCTTATTTGAGAAAATAAAATAAAAGATATATAACATCATAACTGAGTTGATATTTTGTATATGGAACAAAAATAAATACACGTAAATATGTATATTTATGTACTTCTGTATACATATGTGCATATCTCATATCTAAGATATATGTATGAACAATTATCCTAAAAATACATAACTCGAACGAACGAAAAAAAAAATGTTTATAGCTTTACATTTTCATTTAAATATAGCGTTTAATAATGTTCTAATGATAATACACGAGAATATGAAACATTGCGCAATTATACAGACCCGCACATAGAAAATATGTAGGATAATATTTATACGATATCAGTCACATGCATTAGATGGTGTATGGTATGTATGTATGTAAGCAAGTGTAGTATATAATGAATCCGAACAGTTGAAGTACTTTTTTTTTCCTTTTTTTTTATTGTGGAATAGGTAGAATTATAATAATTTTGGTCAAACTAAGTTAAAAGTCGAAGAAATAAAGCAAAAAAAAAAACAAAAAAAAAGTAAATAAATGAACAGAAATTTTAACCTAAATACTCGTACACATAAAAATATTTTGATTGCAAGTTTAAAAGAAAATAGAAGAGTACCAATTAGCTATTATACGTATACAGGTACAATAATTATAGTACACAATACAAAAATAGGTTAAGAAAGTCATCGTCTTCTTAGATAGTTAGTTTTTTATTTCATGCACTTAAAATGCTTGTTCTAAAAGTAAAATAAAAGATATAAAAGGAAAACTCGTAGAAACGTGTTTAGAAATGTGCAATTTTTTTTTTCTTGCTGCTTTGCGAATATGGTTATTAGAATATAAGAGCTAGGCGATGAAAGTCAAGAAAATTTAAAGAATGAATTTTCTAGGTTTTTTTTTTGTTTTGTTTTTCTTTTCTTTTGGTTTTTCTTTAAACGAAAAAATTCATTAAACATTATCATGTACTCGTATATGAATTGAAGAAAATTAAAATTCAATACAGAAATACCAGCAATTACAAGAGGATTTAAAAATGAAATGAAAAATTTTTTTCTGTATAGTTTTCAAAAAAGCAATTAAAATCTTAACATAAAAATTATTTTTAATATCACAATCAAATAAAAACGATTAGATAAATACGATATGTACTAATATATCCATTAGTCTGAGTATTTGTACCAGTAATAATTGTTACTTTTGTTTTCTAAATGAAATGTAATATGTGTACAGTGTACTGTACTGTATGCACAAATTTAATATATTATATGAATATCTAAATATTTACATAGAATACATACAATACAATAAATTCATTTGTATATAAGTATGGATGGATATAACAAAAAACAGCCTTGCGGATGTACATAATCATTTCGTTATTACAGCTTAATGAGATACCAATCAAAGCAGAAGTGTATTTGTATTTGCTACCTGTATGCACATTTAACCAATTATTGTAAAATAATCACAAAGTTACGTAGGTCGTGATTAAAAGTCACGTGCATACAAAATTTAATATCGCCATATCGCCTAACAGTTAGGGTAAAATCTTGAATCGAATTCGAAAAACAAAGAAAATCACAAATAAAGTATTTTCAGAAGTTTTAAACGTAATTAATAGTTTTGTTAAGTTTCTTAATTGGCTAGGAAATAAAAGAAGACAAATTATTTTCTATATATGTATGCATGTATACATTGGAACACAAAATTTGAAATATTGAAATTCTATTAATTATAGGACTACATTCGGTGCCTTTAATTTATACATTTTGTCGCATTTGAAGAGAAATAATAAAAAAACTCCTATATATACCATTGTGGACTAAATATAACGTGAATTGAATTTAATTATCACAACCTCATAGTTAAAGATTTTTGCAAATTTTCCGTTGATTGGACTGTTTACCCTAACAAAATTTGATATTGTTATAAATACCTATGTACTTACTTAATAAAATTTATAACTAAAACTTGGTTAAAGGTATTCATGTTATCCATTTAATTTTTTGTATGGTATCCTCAAGGCAGTAACATTATTATTATTATTATGTTTTGTGTGTGTGTGTGTATTATTATAAATTTAAAAGCATATATAACATTCGAATAACCTCATTTTTAATGCGCTGTTAAGAACTAATTTCAATACACGATTTTATATGAGTGCTACGTAAAAGATAATGATCACATAAACACCATATTGTTAGCTGATTATAAAATTAAGTACACAATGAAAAAGAAAAAAAAGTATCTCATTACGAGTATGTACGATTATATCCATTACAAAGAGGATGTTAAGTAGTTATATTGGTCATGAAAGTAAGTAGGTTTGGATACATACTTCTTATATGTATCTGAATCTGTATATACATATATAGTATGTTACATTTTGCCAGATATTTTTTTTTTTAAATTAAATCCCTTAACAATGAAATTTAAAGAACAGTGTAGACTTATTTTTATCTCTGCATACGTCGTATATGCGCATAACTCTATGTACACGAACCAAAAAATATATGCCGCCGCATATTTATATCAATGCATTCGTCGATACACACTGGAATAGTCAACTTGTATTCATCTCATGAATAACCAAGCAAGATATTGATTTGTTATTCACACGATTATTATTCTTTTTATTACGATTTTAAGTTTATAATTATATTTGGTTCATGGGTAAGTGAAAATTTAATTTAATTTTTTTTTTATCTGAATTTTTTCTTTTTTCGATTTTAATTTTCTACATGGTCTCCCCGAATGAATTTAAAGTAAATTGGAATAATCAGATATTTTTATTCGCTAATATATTTGCATTGATTTTAAATTTAAATTGACTCTATTTTGTTCGGTACTGATGTATACTAGCATATGTTACGTTATACCAGTTATACATACAATAAGATTAGAAAATAGATTCTTTTTTTAATTTTAAGATATGCAGGTAGGTGCCAATAATAAGATTCCAAGTAATGATTGTCATGTGAGTACCAACATTAAATTAACGAATTTCGTAATCGAATTTGATTATAAATTACTATTTAGAGTACTCTTATACCTCTAATATCAAAGAAAACATTTTGTGTTTTGCCTTTCTGTTCTAATTGATATCGAATATCTTTCTTTGAATTAAATTTTAAGATTTCTTTTAAAAAACACTTTTTCTGATATCCCGGTAAAATATTATGGTGTTACCATATTGATGCACTTGTACATAAAGTACATAGTTACAAAGTGTATGTAGCATGCTGAACAATTGAATATTCATTGCTCAGTAACGGTTCATTAATACATGATTTCTATGCATAAAATGTATTACAGTATAAAAATTATAATTATATCAACTTGAAAAATTGAATTGAAGTGTTGTTTACTTTTCTTACACACAGAATTTTCTATTTCCTTTTTGTTGTCAGTGTTAGCAGACAGTTCAATGATCTAATTAACGAAAAAAATTTATTTTTCTTATTTTACCATAAAAAAAATAAGATGATTAAATCACATGAAGCGATTAATTACTTCAATTCTTTTAATTTATATCATTAGTCATTAGCTGGGTGGGATGCATTTAATGAAATCAAAAAATTATTGACGATGTCAGCATGAAATTGAAAGAAAAGCAAATGAAATCTAAAAGGAAGATGGGTAGGCGATAATATAATACATATAAGAATAATATTATCAAAGTTGAACATTTTCCTGAGTTTTACTACATATATGCACATGTGAGAAATAAAATCGATTCATGTACATAGTATATTCTCTATACTGTTTTCATATACCAGATATCTATCTATAATCTGTAATGTAGTTGACAACGAAATGAATATGTTTGGGGGAAATTTGAAGAAAAATGAAAAAAAAAAAAAAAAATAAAAAAAGCAATAAAGGATATATTTACATATGTGGAAAATTGCCTGAATCTAAATTAATACGAGATGAAAAATATTTTTGGTTTACGATTTTTTGTATAAAATATGAAATTTTTGAATAATTTTATCGTAATTGGTAATATTATATTGTAATATGCAATTGGATTCGGATGTATAAACTGCTGAGTTAAGGGAGTTTCTTATTTCCTTCTCTGTTGTAAAACAAAAAAAAAAAAATAAAAAAACAAAAAATTAATTCTCTTTGAATCGATTATTTTGAATCATGATTACAAAAAAAAAAAAAAATGAATAAACTGATTCTTGTTTCTGATGATGCACTAATTGACTCAATTTTTTTCATTTCATTTAAAAGCAATATTTGTGAAATATGGTAATTGGTAAATAATGGTAAATATTTAAACAAAAATAAATTTTTCGTTGCATTTAAATATTTTTGTTTTTAAATTTTCATGTTTACGTAATTTTTTTATAAATAACGTTGTGCAAAGAATGTTAATATTTCACGTGTTTTATTATATGGTTCAGCTGAGTAAATTTAATCAAATTGTTTAAATAATTTCTGTATTACAAAAATTTCCATTAAAATCGATATGTATAGTACATACATACGTTTTGTATACTTGCAGAATATGAATTGCGAAAAAAAAATGTGTGTTTTGTTTTTAATGTCTGATTGCAAAAATTATTCAGAAACATTTTTTGTTAAAAATAAATGAAAATTGAGAGAATAAGATTTATGTAGCTAAAAGTAAATAAGTAGTTAATAAAATTTAAACTGAAATCTGAAATCGATTCATGAACTGGTTACATTGTAAGTGAGAAAGAGAGAATTAATTATATATGTACTTATATGTATTTAATTAATTGCTAAAATTAATTTGTTGCAATGCAGAATATAATTAATTGACAAAAAGAGTATCAATGAATGTATTGAGAAAACACATTAGAACACGATGCAATTGAAAAGAAAAATTTTTTTTTGTATTTTATTAATTTTTTATTTTAATTTTTTATTTTAATTTTGTTAATTAATTATTTATAGTTTTTCATTTAAATAATATTTACATTTTACACAGTCTTTTTTGGTTGAAAATCCGTTTGTTACATCATATCACCGCAGCTGAGATCACTGAGGTTTTCTGTCAAGTGGTAATTATAACTTACTTTAATTTTTCTTCTTTTTCACGTGCTTCCATGACCTGTATAACTTCATCGTACAATAAATATTTACTATTTATCGCATACAAAAAGTCCATATGATTGAATTTCGGCATCGGTACTATTCGTCGACCATAAACGTTTGGTAATTGCTTTTCTAATCTGTATATATCTTTTGGATCAGCCATCCAATCATTCATTGAATAATGTAATGTAACTGGTGCTGTTACTTTCGATAAATCATATGTTGGTGGTGATAAACTACCGTATATGAAAAAATTCTTAAAAAAACCGTAATCATACATACGAAATTTTTTTGAATTCATCATTTGTCCGAAATGTATTAATTGTTTGGATGATGCACCAGCAGGTATGTGTCCATAAATTGATGGTAACATAGTCTATAATTATATACACAATAAAATCATCAAATTATAAAATTAATAAATAAAATGAATTAATATGAGCATATGTTCGTATTTTACAAACCTTATTTAATTCTTCAGAATCGTATCCAGTTATCAGGAATAGTAAATTTGAACATAATGACTGTGTCAGTGCACTTTCTTTGCATAAAACTTGTCCAGACATTGACATTAAATCATTATTTGGTAAAATTTCTTTGATACCGAAAATTTTTGTTACGAACTACAAATTGAGAAAATTATTCAATACGTAAAATTGTTTTAAATTAGAGATTATAGATTAAAAATTTACAACTTACTTCCAAAGAATTAACGAACCATGATAAGAATTTAATAAGAGGACTTTTGATGTGTTCAACGTATGCTATTGGTGATAGAGCATTCATTGATATGACTTTGTCACAGTATCCTGGTCGTAAATGACACATCACAAAAAATATCGTAGTTCCCTTAAGTTCAAAGTAAAGAATAAATACTTTTAAATAGAATATTCAAATTTTTTAAGTATAAACTATTTATTTAAAATTCACCTGAGAGTGACCAATGTAGTGCATCTTTTCATAACTTGTATTTTCTAGAATATAATCGATCATTGCTGGTACATCAAATACTCCAAGCTCATGAAATGTAAAATCCCAAAATTTACTATGTTTCGGATTCAGAAACGAATGCTGTTTAGAATAACGATTTCCACGATTATTACCCATCCAGACATCGTATCCAAGATCGGAAAGAATGTATGCTATTAATAAAATTCATTAAAATAAAACGGTAGTATATATAAATCATAAATCATTTGCATATAAATTCATTTGATCTATCTGATAAATTCTGATATCTTACCCAAACCTTTTCCAGGACCCATAATCACCCAGCTCCCTGAACTATCTAGTATACCATGCTGTAAATAAACAGGAATTCCACCCGGTTTAGGTATACGATGCATTTCTAAAATGTAACCATCTGGAGTTTGAATTGTATGTGTTTCAGATGCATAGCCATATTTCTTTAAAAGTTGTGGCTATCAAATATAAGATAACGAATCGAAAATTTATAATCAACTTAAGATTTACACTTAATACAAGTATTAGGAAACTGATAACGAAATAGAAATAAAACTTACTGTTGTCAAAAATCCATCGATTAACATTAAATCCATAATGTTAAAATCATCTATAGGAATTTCTAATTTATTCTCATTTATAATATTTTGTAGAATTTCTTTTAACTCATCTTGTGTATAATTATTTTGAATTTCACTAAAAGAATATCCACTAGATTCTATTAAATACTCATCAGGATCATTTTTAATTAATTCATTATTACTTAAAAATGTTAGTTTTTGTAAATTTCGTCCTTTCGTATAATTTAAAATGGTTATCAAAATGAAAATAAATGAAATTTTTAATATCATTTCTTCTTTTTTTTTTTATGTTGTTATTAATTGAACTAAACTTAACTGAACTGAATAAGGAAAATTCTTGTATTGGCAATTTTAAAAAACGACCTTGTCAATAATTCAAAATTCACAAATGACTGATTGAAAGTATGCAATTTTAACGGCTTATATGTACAAAAAAAAAATGAAAAAATGAAAAAATATACAAACAAAATATGAAACATTTTTAAGATCTTTATCAAGAAAAAAAAAAAGAAAAAACCGACACATATAGAAATGTTCTTTTACTTTCTGGGGGGTAGATATTTTAGATGAGTTAATCGTGAAAACGAAATAATAGTATATTATATTATATTATAACAATGACAACGAAAAACAACAACAAAAACAGAAAAAAAAGTATGATATGATATCATATGTGTGTGATATGTTATATGCTATACGTATACAGTGTTTTCATTGTTTATTGTTTTTTGAATGAAAACAAAAAAAAAAAAAAATTCCTTCATTATCAGTGATACTTGTAGATATCAATGGAAATATTCAAATGAAAAAAAAATGTAAAAAATACGGAGAAACGATGAAAATATGAATATATGTATGTACGTGTTTCATATTGTGAATAATTAAATAATAAAAATAATCAATTATAATAATGACTTGTATATAAACAGTTTCTCATTCTTGTATGTGTGCGCACAAGTGTGTCATTTGTGACGCAATATTAATTTGAAAATATAAAAAAAAATTAAGTAAAACAAATTTTACAGTTAAATATTTTCAAAATATGGTGTAGTAAAATTATAAAATATTTATTTTAAACCAACAATAAATATTGTATTTGTTCTATTATGAGAACATTTTGCGTTCATATCGAATATTTTTCATGGGAAAATTTCAAAAATTCGGAAAATTCATTTTGTGTAAATGTGTAGGTAGTGAATGATAATTTAATTAGACAGACTAAAAAAAACTCTGATTATACAGAATATATAGATTCTAGATAAAAATAATAAAATTAAATTAAAAAAAAAAATAATTGAAATTAACAAGCTTTAATTTGAAACGGGTCAATAAACGAGATATATTTCTCATTGTGATAAAATTATTTCAGTAAGACAATAATTAAGAAAGTCAATTCAATTTCTAGATTACGACAATTACAAGAATGTATTTGATTTTTTCATTTTTGCAATTGAATTATTGAATTTTAATATCAAATCAATTTTAAATATTGCAATTAGTGAATTTTTTTTTTCCAATATAATCTACAGATTTTCAGATAAATCATTTAAAAGAATACAAAACGTCTGTGTTTTTTTCAAATTTTCAATTATAAAACATAAGCAATATACATTTTAAAATTTTATTTTTTTATCTAAAAATTTTTACGATATTAATTAAGTACATTAAAACATACAAAATTTTTTCATATTTTACACAATATTTTTGTTATTTTCAGACATTTTTATAACAGCAATAACTTGATCGTATACCAATTGTTTGGCGTTCATTGCTAATAAAAAATCCATATGATTGAATTTCGGTAAAGGTATCAAATATTTAGCAGATGTATTTTGTAATACATTATGTAAACGTAAAACATCTCTTTCATCGGATATCCAATCATTTGTCGAATAATGCATTGTTATGTTCGCAGTTACTTTTGAAAGATCGTACAATGGTGGTCTAAACTGACCATAAATCGGTATATTTTTTAATCGTCCATAATCGTACATTTGAAATCTTCCAGATCTAACAATTTGACCGAAATGTACCATTTGCTTTACTGATGATCCAGCTGGAATATGACCCATAATTGAAGGAAGCATTGTCTATATATAATACAAAGTTTAAATTATCTATATGTAACAATATGTAATAAAGTAAAAATTTTTATTGTGATTGTTTGACTGATTGATACTACGTACCAGATTCAATTGTTCCGAATCATAACCACAAACTACAAATACTAAATTCGTACAAAGTGCTTGTGTCAAAGATTTCTTATTACACATTATTTGTCCACCCAATTTCATTATTGTATTGCTCGGTAAAATTTCCTTTATTCCGAAAATTTTCGATATTGTCTGAAATATTGAAAATGAATCATTATAGATAATTTAATAGATATATAATTAATTAATTGAATTCATATATGGTACTTCAAGTGGATATAATATCTTTGATAATCCTTTTATTAGAGGGCTTCGCATATGATCCAAAAATGCAACTGGTGAAAGAGCATTCATTGTTATGGTTTTCTCACAATAGCGTTGTCTATGATGACACATTATAAAAAAAATTGTTGAACCCTATATGAAACATTTTGTTTTTTACATTTTGTTTTTGACCTTATATAATATGATCTTACTTGAGAATGTGATACGTAGTGAAGTTTACTTTTATTCGTTTTAATCAATATATGATCAAACATTTCTGGAAGATCGTATACACCCATCTCATGGAATGAAAAATTCCAAAATTCCTTACTATTTACCCTCAGGAATAGATGATTTCTGCTGTATGTATTTCCTCTACAATTTCCTAGCCATACATCATATCCCAAATCATAAAGAATGTAAGCTGGAAAAAAAAATATATATTGAAATAATATTATATATTCGTTTTGCAAGTGCATGATATAAGCCCAGTTTGCTGCGCGGAAGAAACTTTCCTTTTTCTTTAAAATTTATGTAAAAAAACAGCTCAAGAAACGCTAAAGAAAGTGATCAATAAACTTTTTGCATTTTGCTTTCTTGACATCGTACACTGTTCGAAAGAAATTAAATGTGTTTTTGTTTTTTAGAAAAGATGGCGATGTTGTAAACAATTATAATTTCTTCGTCAAAAATGTACCACGACACGACACTCTTTGGAGCAGAAATTTTTTACATTTCATTGTTTGTATGCAGAAATTGGATAAGAGGAGTGAAAATAAAGTAAATGAAACGCTGTCAAAATTTCTTTGCCTCTGTCAGAATTTCTTCGCCAAAGTTGTATCACAAAATTTCTTTACAAATTTCTTCCGTGCAGCATACTGGGCAATATAATAGAGGTTTTTACATTTCACAGAATAACATGAATTAATTTCAAAGAAAGTGTGTTTATTATTCTACATTTTTATACATATATTATAAATGAA
Organism: Villa cingulata; assembly: GCA_951394055.1. NCBI lineage: Eukaryota > Metazoa > Arthropoda > Insecta > Diptera > Bombyliidae > Villa > Villa cingulata. The sequence goes on from OX596018.1 coordinate 47,089,101, forward strand.
TGATCCACACATACGTAATGCAACTTACCAAGTGCTTTTTGTGGACCCATAATCACCCATCCAGCAGAAGAATCTAAAACGCCATGTACCAATAGAACTGGTGTTGCTCCATTTCTTGGCAATCGATGTAATTCCAGCAAATATCCATCAGCTGTTTGTACAGTATGAATTTCAACAGGATATCCATATTTCTTTAAAAGTTGTGGCTTAAAAAATAAATTTTAATGAAAGAAACTCTTTTGGTTGTCATACGAATGTTTATTTTTCAAATTCCAATAAGTAAATTTTTTTTCTGTAAAAAATAATTTTTCAACTTACTACAGTTAAAAATGCATCTGAATTTTTACATTTCACAATGTTACTATTAAAAGATTCACTTTTGTAATCTTCTTTATTATTAGCTGTCTCCAATGAGTTGTTCAACAATCTCTTAAATATTTCACTGTCAGTTGAATTTAAACTATTATCAGATTCTAAATCAAACTCATCTGCGTTAGTAACTTTTGAAAGTTTCAACACCAAATACGATATCAAAATAATTTTCATTTTACTTAGTTTTCAATGATTTTTTCCCTTTTTTTTTATTTTATTTTTAAACTATTTATTATTATTTTCTTAATAAAATTTTTTATTAATTTTATAAATTTATTGTTTACACAATCAGAATAAACCTAAAACTAAAATATAAAATTTATTTCAAATTAATCAATCTGAAAGATTAAATATTTTCTAAATTTCATATTACATTATTTACAGAAAATCAAAAAAAAAAAAAAAATCAAAATAAATAATTAAATATATTATGTATTATTATCAATGTTTTTTTAAAATTTGTCCGATAAAAAAAATTCAAAAATTTTGATATAGATTCATATATGTATATTCCTTAGGAATTTTCGTATCACACTATAAACGAACTATTTATATATGTGTATCAGATCTTTGAGATTCATGTATGTATTTGTTTTTCATTTTACCTATGTACATAATGTATGTATGTGTGTACATTTTTTCAAAAATTATAAATATCTTTTTAAAAGTGTACGTTGCATTTTATTGTTTAATAATTCTCCTGATATCAGTTGTTGTCATCTTATATGTAATATAATAAAAAAAAAATAGTTTTATTGATTACCAAAATAATAAGAAAAAAAAATACACATATGACATAATTTTACTGAAAAAAACATCAAATTAAACTCAAAAACATACGGTACATACTAAACACAAATATGATTTTAAATTTTTCAGGTAATATATGTGTATGTACCTAATAAAAATTAATCGTTAATTATTGCGTTGATTTTTTTATAAAATTTTTGAATCTTTAAAAAATAATCTACCAAAAACTCGATTGCTTTACTTCCGTAATATTTCGTTATCATTTACTCCTCTTCCCGTCCATCGTTGTTCCAGTATTTTATACAGTTTTAATAGTTTTGATATCCCAGTTATCTAATTGCAAGTCATTGAAACTTTAACGATTGAAATTTTAAACATTTTCTATGTAGTGATTATGTTTTTCTGTCTATTTCTAAACTTATAATTTGATTCCATAACTATACTAAGTGAAGATGTTAGCCTTACATCAAATTTCCTAGAGATGAGGCAGAACTATAATTCCCTAACGTTATTTTAATTTTCCCCAGACTATACCTTACCCTAACTATCCAAGTTTCATTACAGATTAACAGCACCATATCATATAAGAGCGGAAAATCGAATTGGGTAGAGAAATATGAGCAATAATTTTTATTTCAGATGCAGATCTACCATCAAGTTGTACTTCATTCCTCTTTAATGTTTTAGCTTTTACCATATCTTTTACTGTATTAGAAACTCTTTTAAAAGATGATAGGTTTTGTGATATCAAATATATACATACTATAGAAAATTAAAATTTTTAAAACATCCTCAATCTTCAATATGAAAATTTTCTTTGAGAATTTAAATGATTTTGAATGAATAGAATTTTTTAAATCCAGAATAAATGTGTAGGCAATTTTATGTAATCGCATATAGCAGGTAGTTAATTTATATACAGTATATTGTAAAATAAATAACAAAAACCGTAAATGCCTTATCAGTTTTCATAATTATAAATTTAATGTAATGTAAAAATAACTTATATTGATTTCTTATATACATATATATAATAGTATATAGTATTATGTATTATCATAGTTGTATACTTTACTTGAAATAAAGTCACCCGACAGTACGGACGTGTTTGTGTTTCTTTTTGTTGTTTTTTTATATCGCCCTACAATTTTCAGAAGTGGGATAATAATTTTTAGTGAATTCGAACCAATAATTTTTGTGAATTTAAAATTTCTTTTTGCAATAAATCTTGTTTTTTTTTTTTTTAAAAAAAAAAAAAAAAAAAAATTTGTAAGTGATTTTTGCCGCGTGTGAATTTTTGCCGGTAAATTGTGCTAAAAAATGGCCGCCGTTGCATGGGAAAATTTTTTGGAGGGTGCTACGATAGTACAATTGAAGGTAATCCTTACGAAGCTGGATTTACCTACATCTGCTCCAAATAAGGCATCTCTGAAATTGAGAGTTGAAGATGCAGTGAAAAAATTTTCCGACGAACAGCTGCTGGGCCTTATTCCTGATGAAGCACATGGTGAAGATGACGACAGCAAAAGTAACGGTGATAGAAATGATAAAGAAGATATAGATCTCGAAAGTGAAGACGGTAGTGAGGAAATTAGTTTAGATGAAGAGATAAAGCGGTTAAGAAAATTGGTGGAGAAGAAAAAAGAAATTTCCAGATTGAGAAATGTACTTAAAGAACTTCAGTTAGAGGACAATTCGGTCATCTCAAGGTCATCGACATATTCATTTAAAGACATAGAGGACTCCATTCCAAATTTTAGTGGTGACGATAACCTGTCAATTCAAAGATGGATTGAACTGTTTGAAGAGGTAGCAGAAAGCATTCAGTTAGACGAAAAAACAAAATTTATTTATGGAAAAAGACTGTTGGTAGGTACAGCTAAATTATTCATCAGAACTGTAAGTGTTAAATCGTGGACTGAATTAAAAAAGTCATTAAAAATAGAATTCCATAAACATGTGACAAAAGCAGATTTACATAATGATTTAAGAAACCGAAAGAAGAAACACGAAGAAACGCTACAACAATATGTTCTTGCAATGCAAGAAATTGCGTCTATTGGTGAAATAGAAGAAGAAGATTTGATGCAGTATATCATAAATGGCATACAGGATAATGAAGCAAATAAAATATTGCTTTATAGTGCAAATAATTTGGCTGAGCTTAAAATTTGTTTAAGAAAATACGAAAAAATGAAATTTCATTCAACAAAACCAATCCGTTCTTCAACTGTATCGAGCAACCATTTTGTCATGCCCAGTAATAATATCCATCATAAGAATGTACAGAAAAGTGTTGTGAAGTGTTATAACTGTTTGGAGGATGGCCATATAAGCAAATTATGCCCTAAACCAAGAAGAGCACATGGTTCGTGTTTTCGCTGCGGTAATCCAGATCATCAAATAAAAAATTGCTCTGCAAAGTCATCAGTTAATAATCTACAAGTACGAACCGAGTATCCTTCGGAAGCTGAAACATGTGGTAAAATTAATGACTTTGAATATATGCTAGAATTTTCATTTTTTGTAGAAGAACAATTCACTTCAACAAGATTAAACACCCTAATCGATTCCGGCAGCCCTATAAGCTTTGTACAGGAAAGATTTGTGTCATCATTCGGCCCTGAAAACATCAGTATTAATCACCATAAATTTTTCGGAATCAACAATAGTCCGTTGGAGGTTATAGGTAAAATTAATTGTAAAATAAAATTTGAAGGTGACTTTATTGATTTTTGTCTATATGTTGTAAAAAACTATACTATGAAATATGATGTAATTTTAGGACGAGATTTTTTAAGAACAAATAGATTAGGTTTAGCCAAATTTGGACGATGTAGTGAACACAACATTAATGTTCAACTAAATAGCGAAGAAAATAATGATAAACAGGTACATCGTACATCATATGGAATCTGAAAATTTTGTAAGTGAAATACTGAATATTGATGTAGTAAAATTTAATTCCAATTTAACAGTTAATATTAATCCAAACCTACCGTACGAATACAAGTCGATTATAAATGACATGTTGTCAGATGCTTTTGACCGCAAAGTTAATCCGGAGAAATCTTCACTTGTAAATAGTATACAATTATCAATAAAATTAACTCGTTTAGAACCTTTTTATTGTTCGCCGCGAAGGTTGCCGTTCGCTCATAAAGAAGAATTACGAAAAATTCTTGACGATTTGTTAAAAAAAAATATTATTAGAGAAAGTAATTCTCCCTATACATCCCCCATAGTTTTGGTACATAAAAAAAATAAAGAACTTCGGTTATGTATAGATTATCGCGAATTAAACAAACATACGATCAAAGATAATTATCCGTTGCCATTAATTGATGATTTGCTCGACGCCCTAAGAAATAAAAAATATTATACTGTGTTGGATTTGAAAAATGGTTTCCACCACGTTACAGTAGCTCAGGAATCAATTAAATTCACTTCTTTCATTACGCCTTTAGGCCAGTTTGAATATTTGAAAATGCCTTTTGGCTTAAAAAATGCACCATGTGTTTTCCAACGGTATATTAACAAAATTTTTCAAAATCTAATCAATGAAAACAAAGTACAAATTTACATGGATGACATTTTGTTGGCAACAGAGACTCTGGAGGAACATCTAGTTATTTTGAAATCAGTTTTAAAATTAATTAATGAACATAGCTTAGAATTGCGTTTGGATAAGTGTATGTTTCTTCAAGAGAAAATTACCTATTTAGGATATGTTGTCAGTGTTGAGGGCATATCTCCGAATCTTGAAAATTTAAAAGCAATAAGCAAATTTCCAGTGCCACAAAATGTGAGAGATGTACAGAGTTTTATTGGACTTTGTTCTTATTTTAGACGTTTTATTCAAAATTTTGCAATAATAGCGAAACCACTGTATGAGTTGGTAAAGAAAAATGCACAATTCAAGTTCGGTACAGAAGAAATGGATGCATTTGAGTTGCTCAAACGAAAACTTTTAGAATCTCCAATTTTATGTGTTTATAGTCCTGTCAATGAAACTGAGCTTCACTGTGACGCCAGTAGTATCGGTTTCGGGGCGATCTTGATGCAAAAGCAAAGCGATGATAAATTTCATCCTATATTCTACTTCTCTAAAAGATGTACTGATGTAGAATCACGATACCATTCATTCGAACTCGAAACCTTGTCGATAATATACGCACTGAGAAGATTCCGAATTTATTTGGTAGGAATAGAGTTTAAAATCATAACAGATTGTAAATCACTGACTCTCACTCTTAATAAAAAACTTCTTAATCCACGCATTTCCAGATGGGCACTCGAAATGCAAGATTTTAACTTCAAAATTGTGCATAGAGGCTCAGACAGGATGCAACATGTAGATTGTTTAAGCAGAAGCACTAACATTTTGCTTATAGAAAACGATTCATTCGAGTTTACTTTAGCTGCATCACAAAAACGTGATTCGGTGATACGTCAAATAACATCGGAATTAGAGAAAAAAGAAAGTAAAACATTCACTATGGTAAATGGTTTAATTTACCGCAAAAATAAAGACGAAGTAATGTTTTATATACCAAAACAATTAGAAAATTACGTAATACAAACTCACCATGAAGCTCTTTGCCATGTTGGAGCCGATAAATGTTATAAATATCTTAAAGAAATTTACTGGTTTCCTAATATGAAAGCTAAGATCAAAGAGTACGTTAAAAATTGTCTAAAGTGTATTGAGTTTTCTGTCCCGTCCGGAAGAGTTGAAGGTGAACTTCACAGTATACCTAAGGGTGAAAACCCATTTGATACGTTGCATATTGACCACTTAGGTCCTTTACCTGTTACGGGAAAGAAGGAAAAGTACATATTCCTTGTTATTGATGCTTTTACAAAATTTGTAAAATTATATGCAGTGAAGTCAACTCAATCTGGCGAAAATATAAAGTGTCTCGAATCATACTTTCATACGTATAGTAGACCTAATAGAATAATTTCAGACCGTGGCTCTTGTTTTACTTCAAAAGAGTTTTCGCGATTTATGAATGAAAACAATGTCCAACATGTCAAAGTGGCCACAATGTCTCCACAATCCAATGGTCAAGTGGAAAGGGTCAATCGTATAGTAACACCAATGTTGGCTAAAGAATGTGATCCGTGTACTACTGGAAACTGGACTAAAATCTTGACAAAGGCAGAATATGCCATTAACAATACTGTTAATCGTAGTACAGGGCAAACTCCCAGCATATTGTTATTTGGGTTAAGGCAAAAAGGTGATGTATGTGATAGAATAATGGAGGTTTTAGAACTAGAAAAAAATAAAAACTTGGAAAGAAATTTAGCGTATGTTAGGGCAAAAGCATCTGACGAAATCGAAAAGAATCAACATTATAATGAATCATATTACAATAAAAGACATAAACCACCGACAAAGTACAAAAAAGGTGATTATGTAGTTATTAAAAACGTTGAAACTACACCGGGAGTAAACAAGAAGTTTTTACCTAAATATAAAGGTCCATATGAAGTTACCAAAGTGTTAGAAAATGACAGATACATAATTGAAGATATTAGTGGTATGCAAATAAGTAGAATGCCTTATAAGGGCATTTGTACACCGGTAAACATGAAACCATATACAGTGCTTATTAGTTGAACATTGATGTTGAATATATTTTACTTTTAGTATAGTAATCATGTTTTAATATTATTTTTAGTGTATTTTTACGTTATATGAAAAAAAAAAAATATATATATATGTATGTAATAAAATATAAAATAATAATAGGAAGGTTGATGCATAGAAAGTTTGTAAATATAATACAATTTATAATCGGGTCGATTATGACGTCAGGAAGGCCGAATTGTAGGCAATTTTATGTAATCGCATATAGCAGGTAGTTAATTTATATACAGTATATTGTAAAATAAATAACAAAAACCGTAAATGCCTTATCAGTTTTCATAATTATAAATTTAATGTAATGTAAAAATAACTTATATTGATTTCTTATATACATATATATAATAGTATATAGTATTATGTATTATCATAGTTGTATACTTTACTTGAAATAAAGTCACCCGACAGTACGGACGTGTTTGTGTTTCTTTTTGTTGTTTTTTTATATCGCCCTACAAATGTACCTAATATATTATTTTTTTATTTTAAAAATACAATAATGTATAAAATTAAAAGGAATCATCGTCGAAATTCTATTTGACTAATTGAAAGAAAAACCTCGAAACTGTATGCGAATGGGTAAATAAGTATACTTGTTATTTCCAGTCATAATTATAAAAAGAAGAAAAAAAAATAATTTTTATATATCAAAAAAATTTAAAACTATATAGAAAACCTCAAAAAACAAAAAATTTTTTTTTGTAAAAAGTTTTTATTCTGCTACTGTTTAAAACAATATATACATATACAAAATGCGTTCTTAATATCGTTTTCAATATAACATTCAAGTCATGTACCAAAACAAAAATATCCTTTACATAGCTAATATGAAATTTATAAAATTAAAAAAAGAAAAAAAAAACAAGCCGCATTTTTATTATTATTTTAAAAATTTTCCATTATCAATTCAGAGAAATTTTTAATTGCAACGAAAACATTTTACTTGATTCTATATAACAATAAATTAGTCAGAGTCATTATAATGTATGTATATATGTACACACTTACATTTAGTTTTTCGCTATTTTTTGTATGTATGTATGTTTGTATATATGTACTTATGTGTTTGTTTTTACTTACGGTAAAAATTTTATATTGTGTATAGAAAAATATGAACATTATTCTAACTTGACAGATTTATGTATATGTGAATGTGTATATTAGGATATCTACAACTTTATCATTTAATGTTATGATGGAAAAGTTTTACGATACAATGTAATGTAATTTTTTTTTTTTGTGTTACAAAAGTGTGTATAAAATACTAAAATATATATGTATGTGTGATATTTCTGCATATATCCTAATGCATACTCTGTTTCGTACATTGAAATATTTCAGTTAATGTGCATTTCATTCTAATCAGTCAAATGCAATTTAACAATAGTTTGTTCATTTTTAGCTTTTAGTTACTGCTATATACTCCCTTTTCATAGCCACTATAACGCAACGCTAGTATCATTTTGCTATATGATACATAATATTAATTAGCTGCCGGTCTAATAATAATAAAAAAAAAAAAAATCTTTTCTTTTTTATATACACACACTAGTACATACATATGTGTAAAGTTAAGTATACATACTTATATGTACACACAATACGCGTCAGCATTCATTTATCATAAATTTTTTTAGTTGCAATATTTCATAGCGAACAGCTTTAAAACTTTTTAATTTCATTAATTTACTCCAAGTGTACTGAGCGAGAAAAAAATTTGCAATCGTTAAAAGTACATTTTTATCTGTTAAAGGGTTATTATATAAATTTATATTTTCACTATGAAGTTTCATATAGTTATCCTTCCTTTCTTCTTTTGTGAATTTATTTTTTTTTTTAATTTACAGAATCTTTTCACAGTTTTTCCAAGCATTCTTTACTGTGTTTTTATTTCAATTATTATTTTTTCTATCACTTGATATTATCACATTTAAAAGAAATTATATGAACGTATATCTACATACATATATACGAGCGCATTGTAGTGTAGAATCGTATCTCATCATATCAAACGATATTGTTGATTAAAGATGGGTGTAGACCAAAGCGATTGTAAATTGGGTCGTTCGCACATACGTGATAGTGTTGATAAGGATTGCGATAACACGATAGATGTAATAAGTAGTAGATTAGATCGCATCGCAATCAACTATTTTTCTGCTCTTAATAAGTGGCTCTATAAGTAGTTTATATACTCTGAAGTATTGTAGATGATTTAAAATATTTTAAATTACACATGTCTATATACTACTTGAATTAATTATAATATTTTAATTCAATAAAAATTTGTTAAAAACTGATCATAATCGGTGTTTCATTGATATGCGAATGAGTTTATTTCGCTATCACAATCGTTGTCCATGTTTCATTTTGATCTGTGTCTACCTTTAAAACTTTATCAATCTATAATTAAAACATGTACGTATAATAATGTGTAATATAGAAGTAAGAAAACGTAAAAGAAAATAGTAGGATTTGAAAGAATTATGAAAAAAAATATAAGTCCTTAGTTTGTAATACAACATATGATATGACATGACGTTTCAGAGTTTACAAAACCAAAAAGGATGTACTATTATAATACAAAATTTGAAAAGAGAGATTAAAGCTTCAAAAAAATAAAATATAAAAAGATTAAAGCTTAGCTAGTTGATTTCTTGGTGTGTAGGTGTGTACTTATAAAGTTACAGTTCAGAAGAAAATTGAAATTTTTAAAATTTTAACTTTCTTCACCTACACATATTTATATACATATACGAGTATGTATGTACCATGACATATGAAAAGAATCATAAATCAAATGCAACTGCTAAAAATTCTTTTGAATTTATGTAGTTATTTTTTTCATTTTGTTTTTTCGATATTTAGTTTTGGTGTTTTAGAATTTCATAAACCTACATACTTATACATAAATACATAATGTATGTATATAATATATACATATATATGCATAGACATTGAATTAAATAAAATACACACTCCGTGTTTAGATGCAGTTCGTTTTATTCGTACCATGGTATATAGAACAGAACAGATTATCGGGAAAACATTTTTCCTGTGGCGCATTGCAGTCATTTTTTTTTTCTTTTTACGTTTCAGTTTTTATTTAAAATTTTTATTTATTTTTATTTTTTTTTTTTTTTATTTTCGATTCTCCATATGTGTATTTTAAGTTTATTTGCGCGACAGCTTATACATATAAATGCATATAGATTGAATACATATTCGTGTTACGAATAGATAATAAATAGTGAAATCTCCCACTATATGTGTACTATCTTTTGTATGTATCAAAACTGTGTAGATTTTATATGGATACAAACTAAGTATATTTTGAATATTTATGTATAAATATATATTAACGTTTAGGTATGCATGTACGAACGTACAGACAATGTATACTATGCATATATGAATATTGTGAATAATACAAAAGATCGACAATATAAAGTGGATGATAAAGGAATTTTATTGTCGTTGCTGTTGTTATTGTTGTTGTTGTTGTTATTGTTGTTGTTTTCGTTTCCAATATCCAAAACTACAAATACACAATAACATAACATTTATGTAATATATCGTTTCGTATGTGTATATAGTTACGGTTCGTTTTAATTTTATTTTATATTTATTTTTTTTATTTTTTGTATATAAAATTTGTTTTCGTTAAAACCGTACAGCAGTCATCGTAATATATTTATGTACATATCATACAAAACATACTACTAGTATTTACTCATGTATGTATATGTATACATTATTTCTGTAAACATGTCCAATGAAAGTTAAAAAGCTGAAAAACTAAATAACATGAAATTCTTTTTTTTACTTCTTTTTGTTCCGAATTTTTTTTTTCTGCATTTTCACCATTTTCATTTCGTGTAGTTATTAACTGTATGCAGGAATAAACTTTCAAAAAAAAAAAACAAAAAAAATAAAATAAAGTAAAAATAAAAATAAGAATGTAAAAAAGTGTTAAGTGTTAACTGTTAACTTTATTACTAGGAAAGCTTTATATTGTGTAATGGTGTAATATGGTGTAATGTAGTAAATAGAGACCAAAAAGAAATTGTAAATTTGTTTTGTGTAAGGTGTGCTTAGGTGTGTAGATGTACATATAAACTTACACTTACACAAGTTCAGGTAATTTTGAGTAATTTTCATTCGAAAAAAAAATTATTGCGTTACTTTAAAATTATTATTCTACTTTCATTTCTATTCCGATTAAGAATTCATCATTTAATCTGTAAATATGAAAATTTCCATATTTTCTAAGAAAAATAAGCAACCATTTACATAGATGTTCCTATATCTAAATTTATGGCTAAAATATACATATTTTGGATTACTGAATTTTTCATGTTTTTATTTTTTTTATACCCATATTTTTACATTGATTGTTGTTTTGTTATTAATGCAAAAATTTTTCATTTTTTTGTGCTTTTGTTTTTCCATTTTCAAAATAGTTATGTCAATTATTATTTATTTTCACTAAAACGTTTTTAAAGGTCACGAGAAAAAAATCGTTTTCTATAGCAAATATTTAATTTTTTTAATCAAATACATTATACTTAATTGTTTAACTCAAATCTGTCTTAAATGATAAATGCCATATAAATGACACACTACTAGACTATTTATATATATGTATGATTTTGCTTGTAACCCATAACAATGAATTTTACCTTTTATTAAAATCACCTATCATCGTCTTTTTACTGCTTTGCATTTTGCACATGACATCACATTATAAAACTTTCTAAATGTCCGTCATCAGGATATTTTACTGTAAACTATGGTATAACTTGATTTGATGAATTTCAAATTATTATTAATTTGATATCCTTTTAAAGCAATTTTCATAAAATTAAGTATATACACTATAGCTTATTACAATGTGTGTATAATATAATCGTAAAATAAATTTTTTTTAATGGTGATGATATGATATTTTGTACGTTTTCAAAATCTTTTTGGGATTTAAAGGCATTATAGTACTCTCTCTTGATCTTGATTATATTATACTAAATACTAATGTATACATATATACAACTACATGTTGCGGATATTATTGTTAGTAAAAGTTGCTTTAATAACAACGTAAATGAACGTATGTACATATGGCATACATACCATACAAAAATATTCATTTTATTGCAAAGTGAACCAAAAGTATCATTTTGTTGCATTCAACCTTTTGTAACAGATAGTTCATATCATTTTCAGTATACGTACGTTATCTACATCTCTAAACATTAAAACAAAATATAAAATATGTGGTGTAAAGGTATGATAGTATGAGAGTATAACGTTTTCATGCATTTGCATAATATTATTTTTCTTCTAAAAATGATCGCAGACAGACACATAAATTGTTAAGGAAACTTTATATGAAATCCAATTAGAATTTTAATTTAACCTGTTGTCATAATGAGGATTGTAAATGACATCAAATATAATAAATAACTTTTTATATTGCATACATATTTTTATATATGAAAATGTATAATTTCATGTACTTTTAAAAACATATACATACTTACATAAATATATATTCTGGCAGATAATTAGCTATATGAAATAATGATGAAAATAATACTTTGGTGACGAATTTTATCTGAACAATATAAGTTTTGTCATGTTATTAGATCATAACTTTAATGACAGTTAAGTGAATATACTTACTTAATAGTTATAAGTGTATAACGATACATTTATGTATTAGATACTTATTTCTATATTTACTCGTATATCTATATGAATAACCAATTATACAAAATTTAAATAAATTGTATTATTCTACTACAGATAATTGTAATTTATAACAAATGTTAATACACTTTTAAAACAAACTGTAATATTGTAAACAATAAAATGATAGGTAGCCTTAGTGATGATGATACCTACTTTATTGATGTAGATAAGAGGTGATATACTCTTTACAAATTCAAATATGTATTTATAAACAGAATTCAAAATAAATGATATATAATTCATTCTTGATATTTCATAAGTGCACAAGTAATATGTATTTAAAAGCGAATTCTATCTATTTGTTTATATGAATGCATGTACAATGAGAGTACACAATATCTATATGAGAGTATCACAATATTGTTTTGACTTTAACCTTTTACATTTTACATTTTACCATACTTACTAAACCGATATCGTATTAACAAACAGTAAAGTTCATGTTGATGATGATGATGATGAAGATGACGTATATGCATGCACATATTGTAATCTAATGCTAGATAATAGTACAATATGTATGTAGTAAGTATAGTTTTGGTAGCTTGGTTATACGTTATACGTAGAGTTCCGTGATAGAACCAAATGAATAAACAACAACAAAAGATGATGAGAATGTTTGTAATTCGAAAATGGTAAGGTATACCTATCCCACCTTATATACATTTGGAAAGTATGTTTGTTTGTTAGATGAGAATATATTCCATAAAATGAAAATTTCGAAAATGGAATGGTTAGGTGATAATTTCCGATTCTCGAATCAGATTAAAGCAACAACTAACAATATCAGATTTATATGAACAATTCAAGTTCATCGGCAGTAATTACAAATACATATATATAATACACTTGTACATTTATTCTTGAGTGGATTATAAGAACATTCAATTGGATTTTAGCCAAAAATGATGTCTACATCAATATAAAAGAGGCAGACGAAGAAGAATTAAATTTAAAGAATTTGATACTGTTCTGTTGTGTATAGGAAGACTGCAAGAAGTGAGTATTTAGTTAACTTCTTATACATGCTTTGAAATAAAAAAGATATATATCTGTTGTAGTAGCTTTACAAATGTTGAATTGAGAATAAAAGGATTAAATAGTTCGATTGTTTGAGCTTTGATTAGAGTATTTACGTATGCGTTTTGTGTGCAGATTTCAAATCTTGGAAAATAATTAACTGAATTTTGTTGTTACTTATTTAGATTATACACAACACATACACATAAGATAAAAAGTTTATCATTTAGAATTTTTGCAAAATTTTTCTGTGCTATATATCGAACACCATCATGAAATAATAAAAATAACTGGAATGTAAAAATTAAAAGAACATTGATTTGTTTGAACCTTCGCTGTTTTTATATTTTATGCACATATGTAAATGAATGTCCGTTAAATTTTATCAAGCATATTAACCGTTACAATTACAGATTATACAAAATGTAAAATAAAAATTAATTGCACATACTCGGACTCCAGAAATAACTTTTTTTATTTTATTATTATTTTTTTTTTTTTTTGCAAAATTTCCATTTACCAAAATCCAAAAACGATAATTGGTAAACCACATAAATATGGTGCATAAAAACGATATTTAATTTAATTTCATTTTATTATCAGATGATGACTTTTTTCATATATGTAAGCGTATATGTACGTATAGATACATATTCATCGTATGTACACACACACACATATGTATTTATGTATTTGCAATTTTGTATAATTTTCATTTATCGTATCCTATTGTTGATTATTCGGCAAAGTAAATAAATAAAGTAAAAAAATTGAAAAAATATATGTACATATACATAATGAAACACAGTAATTAAATTTACATTCCCTATCCTTTACAGTATTTTTATGCTCCAATATTTATAAAAACCAAAAAAAAAAAAATAAATTTAAAAAAATTAAAATAAAAGAAAAACCTTTTAAAATTTTTAAATCCAAAATGCAAAAATGATGACAGCAAATAATATAAGCAGATAATAAAATTCAACTGGAAAAATTTTTTTTTTGCTCTTTATTGATGCTCCTTGCCTGTATTTTGTTTGTGTTGTGTTGAAAGTTTTAAAGTCAATTAAAGTTACAATGAAAAAAAAAAAAATATAACTCTATATAGTAAAGAATTGAATATATGGGAGTAGTAGTCCTTCATTCCTTCACGAGCTCAATAAATGACTTTTAGGTTGAAAATTACCCATAATTGTATGATGGTATGATTTTTAAGCCTTTTCTCCTCTGGTAATGGCGCACATTTTAAAATTCATTTCACGTCTCTGGCAGAATATGGATAATCTATTTACAGCTTCATGTACACATACTCTCACATTAACATACAAATATGTATGTATTAAAGCAATATTCCTCTTTTAATATCGTAAAATTAAGTTTAACGGTTAGGTACGTACATGTGTATGTGTAGATTTACAAATATATATATGTATATATGTATAGGATATAATAAAAAAAACTTCGGCCTATCCTTTCTACTTTCATACATCTTTTCACTTTTTAGTGTACGAGTCGAGTATTTAATTTTTTATTTCAAAAATTTGTAATCTCTAGTATACATGTGATTCACAGTTGAGTGTTTGTATGTAAATTCTCTTTTCTCTTTTTATACATGTTATATAGTACATGTATTTACACTTTGATGTAAATTTATTTTTTTTAAATAAATAAAATACAACCAGACAAATATAGGTAATACTTGGTAATATGTGGTAATACACATCTAGCAATAGTCAGAGTTAAAGTAAATATCGTATAGCTACTCTACTACATACATAAGTACGTAACACGTAAAAGGGAAATGACCAAAACACAATTCAAAATGATATCAACAACATTAATACGAAAAAATGAAATATTATTAAAGTACGTGTGGTTTCGGTACATTATTTTCTTCTTTATTTTGTTTTAATATCCAGCAAAGAGAACAAAATACAATCAAAATGTAAATATAGATGAATAAAAAATGAAAAAAAAAAACAAAACATCTACTGCACTACACATACAAATGTAAAACTATACTGGTAAATAAACATTAAAAAAAAAATTTCTCAATTTTCTAGTTAATTTTAAAAATATGAAGAAAAAAAAAATTTATTATAAAGCAATATGAATTTTATTTAAATTAACATAAAAATATACATGATATATACATACATATACATACATATACATGAGTTGAGTTGGTATATGATGTACTATACGAATATGATAATGTATATGTTCATATTTGTTTGGTTATATGAATCAAAAAATTATACGGAAAACGAATAAAAAATACATAGCTGAATTTTTTCATAATTTTAATGATATTATATACGAAAAGTTAAAATGAAACTTTTAAAAAAAAAAAAAAATTTAAGAACGAAAAAAATAAAATAACAATAACAACAAATAAACGCGAACGGAATGTAAAAAAAAAAGTAACCGAACGTAAATTTGAAAATAAAGGAAAAGTTAAAATAATTCAAAAATACTTATGTATACAAAACGCATAAGTATACACACAAACATCAATTTGTTTATTACATACATAGTCGTATACACACACAATCTGTAAAATAATTATTTTAAGTTTAATTTACGGATATAAAGTCTTAGCAGTCTTAGGTATACATTTACAAAGTGTAATGTAATTCTAGTTAATATATTATGAAAAATATATATAGATTCCATAATTCTACATATTTCTACATCAAAAATTCGACAAAGAATTTTGTTTTTTTTTCAAATTCGAAATATGTACATACGTATTTATTTTTATTTTTAATTTTTTTTTTCTCTTTTTGGCAAGCAATCAAAATTCAAAACAAACCGTTCATTGCAATATTATACTTTTGTTATCATAAGTACACAAATTAATTTGTATTTTGCAATATACAAGTGGCAGGAAAATGAGTTTAAGGATTAAGAAGTTTTATTTGTGAATAAAATTATAATACTTAACTGAAAAATAATTCCAAATAATTTGATTACTATAATAATGTCAATAACGTGTATTATACATGAAAAAAGTTTGAATAATTTCAAATTAGTTTGAGTGAATACAGGTTCTATGTGAAAATTTTACTAGAGCTTCATTTTTTTTTTTTATTTACAGTTGAAAGGAATCCATAAAATTCGAAGTGCACATTAATCCACAAATTATAATGATATTTTTTTGATTTTGATCATCGTGTTATGAATAATTATCGCAGTGATTAAGTTTAAGATTAAATTTTAAAATATTTTTGAGTATATGAAAAACTTATACATAGCAGTTTCATATTTCATTTAATTTTTTTTTTTTCAATATTATTTTTTTGTAGTGAATTTCATATTAAATTACAATTATAACTAAAAATCCAGGTAAAAATTTCTAATTTGAAATTTAATTAAGAGATATACATATGTATGCAGATACCCATAATTTTCTATCTTCATGATGATGATGATGATGAAAATAATAAAACGAAAATATTATTTTTATTTATTATTATTTTTTTTCTAACATGAAACGTGATCAATCACGTAAATGTGGTTTATATGTTGAAAATATATATGCATGAGTCTGTATGCTGTAGGATACATTTTTGTATAAAAAAAATGTTGTATTCCATATATGTACATAATATCATATACCTATGCATACATATACTCATACGTTCATGTTCTATACGAGTATGTTTGAAACAATTTTTCAGTTTATCATCGTCATATATAATGCTCATTATCAACCACCCTCGTCGAATTCATATACATTCATGTTATATTTGTATATACAAACCTATATACAATTTATATTTAAATGCGGTATCTGGGGGTACGTACATAATATTCGTTTTGAAAATAGAAAAAAATCTTGAAACAATATAAATGTAATGTTCAATGATAAACTCACATGAACGGACATACGGTCATATGGATACATAATCATTCAAAATGACCACAATATATGCATTTATATCCACAAGTATATGTAGTTATTAAATTTCAGGTCACTAATACTTTCCGTTAACCAGAAGTCTAGAATAATTGTGATATAACATTACAGTTCGTATATTTATGAGAGAGAATATATACTCATGTACTTTAAAAGCATATTCCATTCATAGGTACATATGCACATATATATGAATAAGTACATTTACCACCTAACCCTGAAGTTTTATGCTGCTCTAATAATGTACTATGTACATAGCCTCTCCCTTGTTACTCATTTAAAACGAACAAATATAATGATGATAGAACGGAACATAATATACAATGGAAATGAACATGAACGGAATGTAATTTTGCTCGTTACAATTATACAAATGTCCTTTTTTCTTCTCCTTTCATTTCAAATTTCCATTATTTTCAAAAATTTTCCAAACCATCCATTTATACAGTCATTCAACCATTATACGAGTATGTTTCTTGTACACTGACTGAAGCATACATAAATGTATATGTACGTACATACACATTAATGCATTTAGTATATTGAGTGATTTATAATTTTCCTATCTAGTACCCACACACTAGATTCTTTCATAGATTTTCATGAAGAACTAATTTTTGTAGAGAAAATAGCATGGTTTTCAGTCAATATTACATTCAAATTTCATTTGAAATTTATAAGAAAAAAAAATTAAAAATGAAAGTGAAATAAAAAAAAAAGAACAAACACAACACAACAACAAATTGTGGATAATCCCCAGTGTATTATTCAATATTTTTAAAGAAGGCGCATACGTAGGACACACTGTACAGAATTCAAGAATTGCAGTTACATTTTTTTTTGATCCCTTACTAAATATATTAAGGAATTAACAAAGGTAATCACTTAAGGGGCACGTGTCGTAAGTATTGGAAAATAAGGGGCGATTATTTCTTATATTTCTTCCTCACAGATTATGTTGATAAACAAGAAAACAAAAAAAAAATTCAAATAACAAATTACCGCATTAAAAACATTATAATCTATTCGTATATAAGGAATATAGGAAAAAAATTGAATTCAATGAGATTTTTCCCCAGAAAATTCACTTTTAGATTCGAAAAACAAAATCAATAATAAAAATCTTGGTTGTATATTAAATTCATGACCATTGCAATATAACATGAAGTGAAAGAAAACACACGAGGAAAAATAAAATTAAATTGAACATCATCATTTATTTAGGGTTTACATGTACGATTCTAGTATATATTATTTACCACAAAATTTGTATCTTTTTCCTGTTTTCTTGTTTTGATTGTATGTACCGACAAAATGGGAAACTTTATATTGTCAAAATTTACACAGAAAATAATCAAATATTGACAGATATTTTTATAAATTTGTCAAATTAATGTTTGTATTATTTGTTTGATGATGATGATTATTATTATTATTATTATTATTATTACGATGATGATGATGATGAAATAACAAAGGGCATAAAGTCCTCAAATAAATATTGTATTACTATGTTTTGTAATTTACATATATATATTGTTTCCTTATTCAAACATTAAAGAAAAAAATAAATCTAATCAAGTTGCTGTATCTGATTTTTATTTGAAATCCATGCGTGCAAAATTCTAGTGTTAGAGTATAGTCTCATTTTTTTTTAAATCGTTATATTACTTTAACTTTTCATCCTTTACTCATATTTATGAAAATTAAATGGAAGAAAAACCATGATAACATTGTACTTAATTTTACCACAATGCACCTTCTCCTACCTACTATTATTTTGCATTAAACATAATTCAAGTTTCATTTTTGTTAACGAAAATGTGGTCAGCTTACGAATATTGTGGTATGGATTAATTTTTTATTTTTCCGCAAACATGTAATTAAGTAGTGCATAGAGTGTGTATACACAAAAAAAAAGTATAAACTTCACTCACATATTCATTTATCGAAAACAAAGTATGTATTTATTTTTTTTTAATTTTTTTCCAGTTATTTTTGCTTCGTGTATTAGCATGAATTTTCGTATTTTCTTTTTCCCTTGTTACCAGATTATAATGATAATGATACTTTCCATGCTTTTCATAACACGCCTAATCCCACCTAAATACTCATACATACATTGTAAATAACCAACACAAGTGAATGAAAATTAGTTTCAATTTCAAACTGTTATCAGTTATAGATGTGATTATATAATGTACAAACATACGAGTATTATGTATGCCTTTACGTGTCATAGCCTAATAATAAAATACACTATCAATTCTTTACTAATAAATTTGAGAAAAGAATAGAAAAAAAATCTCCACCTCATTTCCATTATAATAATACTAAAGCTATGCTATACTGCTATACTACCATAATATGCATTTATGTGATAAAGCTCTCAAATATTAGAATGTATATATGTGTAATATTTAAGTCATGTAATAACTGCTTAAATATATATGTATATACATAATTGCTGTACAGGCGAAAAATCTATGTATGTACACTCATAAGTCAGTATGTTATGTGATAAGTAGTTGTAGTAGTCGTGTCTGAATGACTGACTGACTGACTGAATTGTATGGTCATTATTATTAAGTAATCCACTTATCAGGCATTCTAATCGGGGTGTGATGATCGTTAATTCATAAGTAAATTCTTTTATGAACATAAAGGATAAAAACCGCATGAACATACATAGATCATATATGTACATATGGATATATTTACTTATGTCTACATATGTGCATACATACACAGATATTTGAATTATGTATCAAACATTCAAACATATTTATACTTTGTTTTATTACCCTATACCACCCTCTATTACATCAGCCTATATTAACCACCTACACTTCATATTTAATCTTTTTTTTCGCACATACAGTTTACGTACTCATATGAGTGCATAGAATGCTTGTTAAAAGTCTTTAGAAAATGAGTAAAAAGTTCGATTATGACTGGATAAATTTCAAGTAAGTACATACGATAATTATTGCAATGAAAATTGCGTGCATTTAGAGATTATTATAGTACGATAAGTGTGGTACTTAAAAATTGTATAAATGTAAGTCAACTGATTGTGGATTATATAATAAATAATATTCCACAACTATTATACTCTTATTTTTCTCATTTTCATCAAATTTTCAATCAAATAGATAAAAATTTGGCTCAACGCGATATAGCAGCCACCGCTACCTAACCTACTAAGTAGATTTTTATTAATTTCTATGCTATCTTAAAAAATTAAATTTTCAATTTTACATTAATACAAACCCTTTGTGTATGAATTTTTATCGATACACATTACTATAAGAGAAATAAGGAAAATTTGTTCTAAACTTTTATAATGTATGTATATGTATTTATCTTTTCATATACTCGTATTAGTCGTTGTCTTGAAGAATTTTGAATTGTTTACAAAGGAAAAATGAATTTTGCATAATATACGAGTATACAGTTACATTATAAATAAGTATATTATGACACTGCTATATATTAGCGTATATGTAGATATAACCAATTATCTATGATTCTGGAAAAAGGTGAAACAGGGTAAAACATTAAAAATTCTTTTCATAGTCTTCTTTTTTATTTTTTTGTATTTTGAATGTTTTTATAATTTATTTTTCTTTGTTGTTCTTTTAAAGCCTAGTTAACCTGAAGGATTTTGAAATAAATGTAAAATAAGAAGCTATGTAACGTTACTATATATTGAAGAGTTTTTGAATATTTTATCATAACATTGCAGAATACTTATCAATGTGCAGGGCTGGATTTTGGTATAGGCAACACAGGCGCATTGCACATTTTTATTAATGTGATGTGTGTATATTGCATTTGTCTATCATTTGTACATAAATAAATATTTTTACATTATGTACTTATGTGCATATAATGTATGTATTTTAAGATATTCCAAAGACTTTTTCCACTATACATGAGTAAAAAAAATCATAAAATAAGAAATAATATAAAAATGTAAAATTAAGGAAAAATATATATGTGTGATTGCTATCCTTTATAGTAGATTTTTCAAAGCAATAATACATAATCATATTATGCTATCGTATGCGCTGTGATAGTACAAGTAGTATATTTCACACATCATGCGTACTCATTTTTGAATTTTCATTTTCAAACTCCGAGTGATGGATGCCTGGGGTTCCGCCACTGTCAATATGTATTCATGAATTTATTCATACGTATATGCATATTTGATATAAAATACACATAACGTATATGTGTATATACATATCTTCATACTTATTTCGACGTATTCTCATGATACAGTTGTTATTATTTTTATAAAATTTGCTTTGAGATATTTTCTTTCAGGATATAGCAAAAGATATATAGCAAAATATACTGCTGATATATACTGGAGTCAAATTTCATTCAAGTATTCCTACTCGTGTAGCATTTTTTTATACATAAGTACTCGTATATACTTGCATATGTAAATGTACTATGTATTGTAGTTAGTGTTATATGTTATCAAATTTATATTTGTGTCAGTTAAACTCTGTTCTATAGGTTCTTTGGTTTTAGGTAACAAAATGAAATTTTTAAAATTTTTTTCTTGTTTTTAGCAAACCAGCTATAACAACGTAGTAAAGAATGAAACTCTGATGATAATATTCATGGCGCACAGAACGTTATGATAGAAGTAAAATTAAACTAAAAACTTTATTCAATATAGGATCTATTATATGTTGAAGTAAAATCAAGAGACAGCCAGGATAAATAAAGTTACAAAATAAAATAACCTGAAACTGAAATATAAAACATGAAACATATCAAGTGAAACATTTTTTTTTTTCGTTTTATTTAATTCTTACAATAAGTAAACTGTGTGGCACTTTTTATATGACTGTGTAGACATTATTTGAGAAAGAAAAATCTAAAAAATTGAAAACTTATAAATTTTAAATGACACAGGAGAAAAATAAAAATTTCACATTGTTGCATGGAAGAAAGAGTTGATAAAATTTATTGGATATTTGAAACTACTTAATCAATTCTTTCGCTCATTCCTATATTTTTTGTTTTGAGGGCAAAGAATTTTTTCCTGTTATTAAAACATTGAAACGATAATTAAAAGAAATACAGTTACTTAAAAAAAATAAATAAAATAAAATAAAATGTGTTGTTGTTAATTTTAAATCCTAAAGTAATCCTAAAGTAATTCGAGATAAACAATAATTTCGTTGACAACTAGTAGGTGTGGATGACTAAGTATAGTACTTTGTTGTACTAAGTACTAGCTGTACTAGGTACTAGTTGATTGTCATTTTGGTTTTTTACAACTATAGAAAATTGCAAAATTATATTAATTTTAGTTTTAGGCTGTTGCAGTTAAATTGCAAATTTACACTCAAATAATTTAAATCTGAATTGTCTATTGGCAATTGTCTAGTTGGAGCATATACATTTTACGGCCTTTAGGGATTTTTGATTGTTCTGATCGTGTTTTACGCATTTTCCAATTAAAATAAAATCACAATTCAATGTTTTCTGTATCGAATTTGAATATTTTACTGTTATTTCTTTTTTTATTTTCGTTTTTTTTTTCAAACTACATATACAAATTTTACTACTAAATTCAACCAATCAAAAACGACATGAAAATTAAATGAAATTTATGTATACATATGTTATTTATTAGTTTCGAAAATGTAAATTTATGTGCATACATATGTAAATTTTTTTTTTTTATTTTCATATTATAATTAGGCTTTCGAATTTCTATAACATGCATATAATTATTTGTTGTAAATGATGGCATTATAATTATAGATTTATTTACAATTTACATTTTTTACAAATACGATAATATCTAATTATGCATTATGTATTATGTATTACCATTCAACGAGTCTGTTTGCATGCATGTACTCGTATGTATATAATGTTCTATAGAATTAATTAGACATTTATATTCCTGAATATAAAATAAATCAATAAATGAATAAACCAAAATTATAATACATACGAGAATATATTCAATTGAAAAATTTTATATTTGTTTATAATTTTAAAAATATCATAATTTATCAATATTGAAAGATAAATGTAGCTATTATGTGTGTATGTATTTGTTCCCATTAGGAAACGATTTAAATATAAAATTAAAATTTATTCACTAATCATTCATTTGTGTCAATAACAAAATGAATTGGTGATAATGAATAACAAAAATAATACTTTGTTGGTATAATAACAAATTAATTTCTGATTTTATTTTATTTTAGAGAATAAATGAATGGTAGCATAATGATCAAACATCTATAAAAAAAAACGTTCGTATAAATAAATAAAGAGCTTATGAATTTCTCATTAATAACTAGGAGATAGCAGACAGTATTTTACAATAAATCTGCAAAATTTATACAAAATCGATTTCCTCCAATACATAAATATTGTTACTGTATCCTATGGCTTGGTAAATTTTTTGAATTTGAATAAAAAAAAAAATCGAGCTTTTTCGTGAATTTTTATAACCATAATTTTTTTTTACACCTTTTTCCTTGTTCTGCACCTCTGCACGTACTTATATGATGTTCTTACAATCACTAAACTATAAAAAATTACTTTTTTATACTAACTTTACCTTTTGTCAAAATGTTGAAATAATCAGGATTCTTAAATGAATAATAAGGTTATAAAGGATATGTTACCATATACACATGACTAAAATAACAGTGGTTTACTGCTACCACCAGAATAAAAAGTTCTCTCACTTTCTTATTTATATTCCTGAATCTGGATCTGAAATACGAAAAATTTATTTCATTACTTTCAATTTTTTTATTTGGAACGTTTCCATAATTTATTTTAGGGCAAAAATAAAGAAAAATAAAACTACAAATATTGAATTTTTACTTTCATTTATTCAAAGATAAATTTGTGATATTTTCATTCATATATATTTTTATGTATACTTTCACTTTATCTATTGATTTTTTATTTTCATATAAATGGTTTTTGTATATTTTTTTTTTTGTTTGTTTTAATTTTTGATTCTGTTTTCATTCTTAATTATGAGTTATTTTTAATTTATATTTTTTATTTATTTATTTTTATTTATGGTTTGTGTATGTTCTGTTTTTAACTTATCATAGGCGTATATATATACGTATATAAATCAAATACATATTTTATCATAAATTTGTACAATTATATATATATATATGCATTTATGAATACAATTATTAAAATAAATTAATTATTATTGTATATTATCTTCATAATTTATGAAATATTTTTTCTTTTATAATATTTTATTAATTATTACATTTATTTATAATTACATAAAATTATAATGTTTTTTTTACATATACGTATGTACGAGCCTGTTCAAAAACGTCAAATATTGATTGCAGAAAAGCATAAATGCAGTGGCAGCACTTTTTTCTGTTGTCCTAAAGCAGATTTAGATTTTATAAAAAGCAGTGATTCATAGTTTTTAAACGTTTGCTTTAGTGCATAGTGCTTAGTGTTTAGTGCTTGTATTTTATAATTATTTAAAAATGGAAACTATCTCGCTATAAATATTAGTGTAAACATCTTAATTATTACAATTCACCATTTGTGTAATACTACGTACTACTTTGACATTTGGCAAACAACGCATCAACACTTTAAACGCTTCACATATGCACTGCGTTATGCGCAAAAATTTTGATCTACTACATTTTTGAACAACTGCACTCCTTTGCCTGCATGTTTTTGAACGTCATGCATTGATGCAAAGCATATTTTGACGTTTTTGAACAGGGCCTACGTTCAAATGAAAATTAAAAAGAAGTAAATATTCATTTGTATTTTCTACAAGATAAAATGCCCATTAGAAAATCTTTCGAAAAAAAAAATATTTTTATTTTTAAAAAATCACAAAACAAAAATATGGCAGTGTAAAAAAATGATATTTTTAAAAATGTTTTTAGGTATTTATATATACGTAATATGGCAGAATTATTCAATTAAAATTAGGCCTTAAGTTGTTTTTTCTTTTTTATTTAAAACTTACTACACCAAATACAAAAAAAAGAAACAAGAAACGAGAAATAAATACAAAATTATTCATAAAATCAATTCAATATGGCAGTAAAATTTTAAATTCTTGTGTTCAGTATTTACAAAACAATCTTGTTACAATATTTCATTAGTAAATTCATTTTTAATTCCTTTAATCAATTTGAAATATTTTTGTTATTATTTATGTATACGACATTACATCCTAATGTACTAATGTATTGAATTATTCATTTTTATTTTTATTATTTATTTCTTGTAAAAATACAAATACCTACATTAAATTTTATTATGATTCTCTGTACAATTTTATTTATTATCTTCGTTTTTGTTTTTTTCTTGCTTTGCGGTTTTAATTTATTTTATTTTATTTTATTTTTTATTTAATTTATTATCACTTACTACATTATTTTAATATTTTTAATTTGTGCTTTAATCTAATATTTTCATAAATATTTAAGCTAGACTGCTAAAAAATAATCAAAAAAAAATGAATATTTTCAGATTACTCTACTTCGAAATATATGTATGTATGTATGTACATAAATGTGTTTTAATTTTTGTCATTTCCAATTGTATCAAATCAAATTTTCCATTATGTTATACTTTTTATTTGGATATGTTTTTTTCATTTTTTTAATAATTTAAATAAAATCAACATAAGTATATAAACAAAAAAAAATAATTTTTAACACAAATAACAAAGAAATTAAAGATGAATATAGGTACTGTTGATGAAAAAAAAAAAGTTTAATTTCAAAACGAAAGTGACACATAATTGATTTATCTGATACTATATTTAAGCGTTTCATATAAGGATCACATTGTCAAAAATAATTTTAGCTATTCAAAGATTTACAATATCTAAATGAAAATGTTTTAATGATGTATGTATATATCATATCTTCTAAGTGATTATTATGACAGAATGTCCACGTCCAGTAATCATTCTTGAAAGTGGTCGTTCGTGTAAGAGGTAAGTAATAATAAAGTTTTATGTTTTATATTATTTCGTATTAAATTTTATTTACAGAATAAATTTACATACCTAATTATGATTAGCTATATATATATATTTATAGATTAATTAAATATACAAATGTACGTTTTTTTCTTAATTCATATATACGATATTGTGTAATAATTAACATTTATATTGAAATATATATTTACAAAACGAGCAGATAAACAGGTGGTAAAAAAGAAAATATAGGAAAAAATTTTTTATTGAATATTTAACGAAATTTACTTATACTTACTTCTTTCACACATCATTTTTACCTTACATATATTTTATAATAATTATAAATACATACATATATAGTACATACATTTATATTTTCATTTTTATAAAAAAAAAAAAAAATTATGAATTTGTCTTTTTTTTTTTTAATTTTCTTGTAAATTGTTGTTGTCTTTATGTTTTTGCTATATAAATATATTTTCCTTTTAATGATAGTCCATTTGTGGTGCATCCAATGCTGTATGTAAAGTTAATGTAACACCACGATTAATACTAACGGCCGGATAAAATACACCATATAAATCACGAAATGCAACTGATCCTTGAGGCATTTCATTAACAAGAAAACTTAATGTATGTCTTTCGAGATCTAATAGTACGCCGATTGTACTGCCAGTCGTTATACCACCTTCGACACGACGTTCATGTATTGAATTATGTTGAAACCAGGAACGTTGACGATCAATATACATAGCAAAAGCTTTTTCATCTTTACCTATAATTGTATTTTTTTTTTTTTTTGTTCAAAGAAATCCAACAGAAATCCAAGAAATAAATAAATATTATAAATTACACATCGTAAAGCATTTGTATGATGAAATTGTAAGAATTGAAAGGTAAAAAGGTAAAAAACGGATTCAAATTTATTTAAACATTTTCAAAAAATTTTTATTATCAAAACATTCGTCTTTTAATATTTGATATTTCCATTAATTCGGTATACATACATTTTTTCAAATTTGCCGATCTCTCTCTTCTACAAAAGATATGAAAGAATTTTTTGACAGTTTTTGAATACAATTCAACAAGCAAAAAAATCACCATCAATCACAATATACACCCTATAATTTGAAAAATGTTCACTTATTTTTGTCTATTCATTATTTTACTTGACTATCTTTACTATGTATTATTCTCAATTAAGATATTAAAACTTGCAATTTGCAAAACTCCGAACATTATGCTATAATGTTTGTCTCATGGAAGTTCATTAAATTAATCAAATTTAAAAACAAAAACAAGATAAATATAAAATTGACAAACTTACTGTGATTGTGATTATTTGAATTCTTGAATCTTTTTAAACATTTTGAAAGAATCATTATCGTCGTAAGACATTGTACTTTTATTTTTGATAAACGAGCAACATATTATGTTCATCGTAAATGTATCATAAATAGCAGTGACATTGAAAAATCTTCTAATTTTCTTTTACGTTATCATTAATATTAATTAAAGTTTTACTTGTTTGCGTATAAATTCAACTATAACATAAATATTCTTTACATGTACAATAAACAGTAGAATACAATTAAGTCTAGAATATTTTAACAGTTACATTTATAACATTGGAATTGTATACATATTTGAAAATTCAACAATATAAAAGATTTATATTTTAGACGTTCTGGAAAAAACACATTTATGTATTTTCATATGTACAGCCAGTAAATACGTATACATAACTGTAAATGTTATAAATAAGAACAGTGAAAAAGGACAATAATCATCGATTACATTCATATATATACATATAATATACATATTGCATATATGGGTACCATAAATCTTTTGTTTTGTCCGGCTTTTCTCAAATCAAACAGACAATAAAATGAAATAAATACATATGTATATAATAGTACAATAACTCACCTAACATTTTATCTCTGTTAACATCAATCCTTGCTACACCGAATGCTGGATCTGTATCAGCTGTATATTTGTCAATTGTAAATTCCCAATAATGTATGCCTCTAGAGAAACCGACCGAACCCAATGCTACACGATGCTCCCATCCTTCTACAGATACTGTAGTATTATTATTTGAGAAAATCAATCCAGAACCGGGTCCACCACTAAGTTGAGGATCAAATGTAAACCATGCGACTATAAATACACATATAATACAGACAAAATAAATCAAAATAATAGAAATATATAAATAAAACATTCGACATAAATAAGAAACAAAATTAAAGTCAATTTATACTAAGAAACTGATATAATAAGAATCAATTCGGCTGTATATTTTTTGGTATTTAAGAAATTGTCGTTTACAGTGAGTTATGTCGGAAATTACTTTTCCTGTGTGTGTGTGTTTATATAATTAAAGAAAAATAATATAACAGGAAAATAGAAAATATAATTTTTTGTAAACTTTCTACATTACATATACAATTATACAAATAAATTCAAATACATATACGAGATACAAGTCTATGTACATTATATTTCAATTTGTATAAGACTAAAATTAGATTTTAAATATTTTCACTTTTCCTTTATACAAATTAACAAATGTGTATGGTGTGTGATGGTAAATTTTAAATACATTTTATATATACTTATCAGGTATGTACCTTCAGCTGTCTGAAGTCCAATCAATTCCGAATATTCACCTTCTCCAGTACTATTGAATGCTTTCACTCTGGCATTGTACATGGAATTGAAGTGTAAACCGTCAACTGTGCAAATTGTTTCCTTCCCACAATAAACTTCCTGTTTAGAAATTTGAAAATATAAATTAGATTTCTGTTTATTATATACCTACAACTACAATAATATTTTAAGGGTGATTTCAATTGTAGGAATACAAATACAAATTGATTTTACTGTACTCCATATCAAAATCTAAAATCAAAAATTTGTTTTTTTTTTTTTTTTCATTTTCTATTTCAATTTAGACCATTCATATGTAGTTGTATAGAATTTTTTTTAATTTTTATTTTCATTATTTTATACTTACTCGGAATTCACCACCACTACCATCATCCAATTCTAGAACGTAACCTTCAACGAATGAATGTGCTGGTATTTGCCATGCTACTGTAACAGAATTATTTTCTGCTGAACAATCTTCTGGAATAATGGCTGGTGCTAGAGGAGCTGAAAATATTTGTTTTATTTTTGTTTCATTATATTCAAGCATATTATGTGCTTAGTATGTTTATATGTGTGATATGTGATATGTAAAATATGTAAATATAAAAGGCAACGAAAAATTAAACATTTTCGAAATAAAGATTAATCACAAATAACAAAACAAAATTTTTTATAACTATAAGTAAATTCGAATTGAAAGCATAAGATGCGGTTAGATTTTATTATTATTCGACGTATGTACATACATTCGTATTTTGACCATTATTTGAAAAATAAACATAAATCAATAAGGATTTTTGTATGTGTATCCATATACTACTTCGTGATGCTTGTACATACTACACCACATATTATATGGAATATGTTACATACAATATCTCAAAAATAAGAATAAAAACGACAGAAACAAAATGATTAAAAACAACAGAAAGAATAACAAAAAAAAAACCCATAAACAAAAACCGAAATAAATTTAGAAGTAAGGAAATGAAGAATGAAAAATCGCTATGCTGCGGAGGATAGCCGCATAAAAAACATGAACCACAAGGGAAAAAAAAAATTGAATAAACAAAAATTTATTAGTACGATTATGTAAGTATGTATGTACGTACTTTGGTAGAATTCTGTGTACATACAGAGAACAGTCACCATATAAAACATAAAATTTTCTTAGCGTGCTTATTATAGGATTAATGAAAATTAAAATGAAAAATACATAAATACATACACCTATAACGAAAATGCTTTTTAAAAGCTTTAAAAAAGGAATCAAGACAACAACAAGAATAAACAAAATCATAAACCTTTTCAATAGTATAAGAAAAAAAAAACGAAAAATAAGAAAAGATAAAAAATTAAAAAAGGAAGAAAATTTCTTATTTTATTTTGTTGTATTTTCAAGTTGTTTTATATAATATGTACAAAAAAAATAAGTAAGTGAGTTTCTCACCTGCCGGTAACCTTTCATCTCCTTCTTTGTTCGCAGCTGCTATTTGTTTTAATTTTTTTTTTGTTTTAATGAATTGTTGTAGTTTGTGTGTGTGTATTTAAAGAAAAAGATGAAATAAATAATAAGAAAAGATATTTTTTTTTTATTCTTTTGATAGCCATAAAGGATAAGAAAAGAAGTCTAACTTTTTTCTAATTATTATTTCTGGTCTTTTATTCATTTAAAATGCAAATTAAAGGGAAAAAACAAAGTGGTCTAATAATACTCTGGTTGGTTTCTCTGTTTATTTTTCTAATCATCATTTAAATTCTACCCAAACGCATATGTATACGCATATACTTTTAAAGCCTATATATTCAGCGGCCAAATAAGCTCTTGAATGAAATGAAAAATTATAAATACAAGTATGTATGTACCTATACATTGGTATATGGGAGGTAAATAGATATATACGATTATATAACATTATCAACAAAATAAAAACAAACAAGTAGCTAGGATAAAATAAACTGGAAAAATACCTTTTTAGGAAAATGAACGGGAGCCTTGAAATAAAACTCAATTATTTCATACGGTCTGGCAGAAAATGGAGCTTCAGTTATTGCATAAATTACTGAAATGTCACAGTAAAATTTAATTTACGAGTATTCATTAAATAAACAACAAAATAACGGTATTACGAGTATGTATTTATTGTTGAATGCTAGGTGTTACTGAGGATAGGAATGCTTTTATTTCTGTTGAATATTTTTTATACCAAATATGAGTAAAAAATACTTCTTAGTTTTTGCATTGAATTACATGCGAAGAAATAGATATACCCGTTCATGAACTATTAGTACTCTCAATTTAAATTTAAATTTATGAATTGATTAAACTTGGCCTATCGAATAAGTGAGTACGTGATTTGAAATAATTTTTGACATTTTTTTTTTAATTTTTTTATTTCGTTCTTTTACTTATTTTTCATTTTTAAAGAGAAATCAACTTACGTTTCATTTGTATAAAATTAAGATTGTCTATAGCTCTTAGAACTGCAGTATCATCTAAAGTTAAATTTACAATCGGTGATACTCTTGGGGCAGCATTCGTTACTTCTTGATGCCATGTCATATCTGTATTTGCTACTCTATTGATGAGCATTGATCCTACCTACATATGATCGATTATAATACAAACAATAAAAACAACAACAACAACGAAACAAACAAAAAATATATAGACAGGAAATTAAATTAAAAACAAATTTTTTTTTTCTTCAATTTTCTACAAACCATTCACTTACTTGTAAAAAGGCAGCGCTATCAGTCTCTTTTAATGCCTCAATACAGAAATGTATTAAACCAGTGGTTTGCTGAAGTTTGCCTGTACAACTTGATTGTTGATCCTATAAAAATGAACATTATCCATGCGATGGATAAAATTTATAATTGAAAAATCAATAAGTCACGTACGTAGTATATGGTAGTATGTACATAGTCTTAAGTCTTAACAAATTTTATTTCAATATGTATCTACAAGCAAGGATCAAAATATATAAAAATGATATTGTAGGAAAATTCATTTTCTCTAAATACAGAAAAATATATACATAATGGAAGAAAGTACGAGTATATATGGTGGTATAGAATTTTTCTTTTAATCTGTCTGTACATAGTCATATCTGTACCATACATAATCTGTTATCTTACCTTTAATATTCTAATCTTAGTATCCCTATCCATTCTGATTGCCTCTAGCAAGTATTCTCGTTTGTCATGAATTGCTTGAATTAAGGCTTCACATTGTGCTGTTACGAGTCTTTCGAATTCAATGCAAGATTCCTAAATAAAATTGTTTTTGGTAGAAAAAAAAAATTATAAATTTTTATGTACTTATTAAATAGAATTTTCTGTTTTTAATGGAAACTTGGAAAATTAATGCTTCTTATAGCATATAAGCAAATGAAAAAAATATATTAAAGGAAATATTACAATTTCAATAAAATAAGGACAAAGGGAAAATAGTATATAACGACCGTGAAAATATTTCTGAGTTTTCCTCATTCATTGTCATTGAAAAAAAAAATTAAAAGTCAGATGATGAACTACTATATCATTTTGCAACATCATAAAGTTAACGGACTCATAATACTACACTTTATGGTTTATAATGCTTTATGCTTATATCATTGTCTCCAATAGTTTATTATTGTATTTTATTTTTTAGTTTCACATTATGGGAAACTATTTAGAATTAACTTTAAACTCAAACAATACATGTATAAATTCTCGTTTATTTATTTATTTATTTTGTCTTTTTTATTTTTTATTTCTTAAAAAACAAAACAAAAAAAAGAATTTTTTTTTTATATATATTACCGTCACTTTGTCACTCATCCCCTTTAGCCGTTGAATAAATTCTGTTGTTGAACGAGCTTTCTCTGACAATTGCTGTAGATTATGTGACAATTCTGTCTGTAAAAAATATGAAGAAAATATTAAACAAAAATTATTTAAAAAAAGAAAAAAAAATAATGAGTATTAAAATGTAAAAATAGAAACTTAAAAGAAACACTCATAACGTATTTTTTATTTATCTATTCTTTTTTATTATTTTTAATGAAACTAAGTTGAAAAGTGGAAATTTTTTTGTACCATCGTAACTAATGTATGAATGTATACAGAAGGAAAAATAAACAAAAGAGGGAAAATTCTTCTTTATGTTTGGTTTATAACTATATACATAATTGTGTATACATATTGTACATTAATACATACATATAGTATAATTACACGAGTAGTATATAGTACCATAGATAAAATTACGATTTGATACAGAATCAAAGGTACTGAAAATTTGATGAATTAAAGAGGGAATTTAATAGGAACGAAATACTATGTAGAATAAATGATAAAATACAAGAGTTGGTAAAATACAAAATATATAAAATATAAAAAAAAAGTATACCGACTTAAATAAATAAATGTGGAAAAATATCGCGACGATATAATGAAAAGTGAATGTCAAACGTAAAATAAACATTTAAAATTATTGTGAATTAAAATACAAAATAAAAAAAAATAAAAAAAAATTAAAATAAAAAATAAATCTCTGTACAGGATAAATTTTATTTGTAATATATACAGATACATAGTACATACATATGTACATGTACATAGCGTTAGCGTATCTATACATACATATTTATGTGTGTATATGAATTGAAGTGAAATGCAAACAGAAATTTTCAAACGCTATTGAAAATGACTTCGCCTTTCTCCATATAGCAAATACAGTGATGTGCACATAATTGAGAATTGAATGCACAATCAAATGTCTAGTAGACCTATAATGAACCTATAGTACCAGAAACCAAAGCAAAAGATACTAAAAGTAAAACGTAAAACCATGTAAAACCGTATAACTGCGAATGCTTTTAAACTATACTACAAATTTTATAGAGATGATGAGATGATGATGATGATGATGACAACGATGATGACGGAGAAAATGATGATAACGATAAATTTACTTTAGGGATAACGATGATGATGGCAACAACATTGATACAGATGATAATGGTCTAGAAAGATTTCGTATACACTCATAGTACACGACACGTAAAAAGAAAGTAAAAAATATGAATTTCTCTCGTCTATGGGGATTTGCTTTTAATCCAAAATTTTTCTCAATATATAAAATGTGGATTATTGCATACGTACGGGTATATTTCATACATAAATGTACTTGTGTTATATACAATAATCTAATATACATACATACTTTGTAGGTGTATATACAGAAACGATACAAATAAAAATTTACAGGGTTCATACTCTTAGAAATATAAATTCTATTTTCTTTGAATTTTTGTTATTATTATTTTTTTTTTTTTCAATTTTTCATTGAATAAACAATGATGAAAAAAGCAGTTCTTGACATGTCGACATGATGCATACATATGTCAAATTGATAAATCCAATGAAATGTGAATAGAAGAGACTAAATTGTTGACTTTACTTAATATTGACGTAAAACATTTGAAAAAAAAAATTTATACAACACTCATATGATCTTAAATATTGGATTATGCTTTTTTAATAATACGTAAGTATACATATTATGTTTTCCATATATAATTGTAACTGTGTATAAAATTACTCATAAAATTGAAATCATATTTAAAATTAATTGGAATACGAAGATTTTAATCGGCTAAGGGAAGTGTTGGATTGTTATAAATTGCTTTATATTGAAAAAGAAGCCACAAAATCTACATTCTATTAAACAGGATTACTTATACTTCGTTAATAAATTGCATGTATGAGGAATTTATGAAGGGATGATTATACTTATTGTGATGGAAAATTTTCATAATTGGTTAAAGGGAGAAGCATTAATTATTGCTATTTATATTTTTCTGAAAATTAATTTTTCTATGCAATACACAAAATGAAAGATTATTTATATCGTTTCTATTGATATTCACGAATACGTGCTAATTTATGCCCATATTATATGTACATATACACAGATAATGCATGTTTGTACATATAAGCACATCTTATTGTAGATATTAATTATTTTCTGAGTTGAACTACAATGGCTGTCAGTGTAACACTTCGCATGATTGTAAGGAATTTTTCGTTAACCAAATTGTAAGACAATTTCAATAAGTTTGGTTAGGCTTTGTTTTCTAGACTGTCTTTTATATTGTTAATTTATATATTGATTATCACATTTAATACGATAAATGTATAAAAAAAAAAAGTACCCATATGTTCATCGATCTTTAATCGATACTTCAAGTTCGAACTCAATATATACCTAAAGCTATAATAAATGATCTGCAAAAAATTAAAAATAACAATATATTCATTCATCATTACACTTATTCAATAGAATGTACATACTTGTATAATGTAGGTTATGTTCACGAGTACTTATGTAATGTTAGAAATTTATTAATTTT
Organism: Villa cingulata; assembly: GCA_951394055.1. Lineage (NCBI taxonomy): Eukaryota > Metazoa > Arthropoda > Insecta > Diptera > Bombyliidae > Villa > Villa cingulata. The sequence continues at coordinate 47,124,635 of OX596018.1, forward strand.
CCCATAACCTTTAGTTACATTGTCCGCAAAATGACAAAAGGGTAAAATTATCCAATGTAAATGATATCCGAATATCCGCTCTTTTTACAGAATATTAATTGTTATAATACTACATACATGCATATGCATTTATATATATATACCACTACCAGACCAGACCAGTATGTACTTAATAAACAAAATAACCTACATACATAGTACAATAAACAGCAACAAATTGCTACTTCAATTAAGGTATCAATTTTCAAAATATCCATGCACTTATATATTCGAATGATTGGCATACCACCGAACATTTTAATTATAAAAACAAAAACCTTATAAATTCAATCTATTCATATGTGTACAATCATGTATGCATGAATGAATGTATGTACATCAAATGACTATCAAATAGCACTTTAATTTAAGAAAATTACTCGAATACATGATGTTTTTATTATCAAAACATGCACTTGTACGTTGTAATATTATTCTAGATAAACATCTGACAAAATGTTCAATGATCTGTCAATATGTGTATATGATATACATACATATGTATGTATAGATACTTATGTAGCCACAAGAATATAAAATGTACAGGAAGAAATGCATTCTAATGCAATTATGGATGAAAGATGCTATATATGCATGCTATGTACATATGTACATTCGATATGACTCGTTAAGAATCAAATTACACTTCAATATATAAAATGCATATACATACGAGCAATAATAATAAGTGGTTCATATTCATATTGTTGAAAAAATATTTATCATTTGTGTTTTTTTTTTTATTCCAATTTTCGTTTTCGTTAACATATCATCATCATGAGGCAGCAGCAGGCAAACAAATGCTCGTGCGGTACTCATATAATAATGAACGTACATTTTATTACATTAAGTACACCATTCAACACCAGCTGGACAAACTAAAATAACTGCTTACATTTACATTATACTCGTATGAGTCCGCATATATAGTATATGTTCAAAATTCATCAGATCATCATAATTTTATTCATGTCCGATTATAGCTTGAATATTATACTCTCTTTCAGTTCAGTTAAATAATTTTATTGAAAGTACATTATTATTATATTTTTTGTGAAACATAAATAAACGTTTTACAGAGAGATTATATCAGCACCTGAATATTAGAAAAAGGAGTGTTTTTTCATACCTGTACAGTACATGCCTTTTGCACATACATACAGTTTACACTCGTATGTATATAGTACCACATAGTACACAGTACACACCTAATGAAATGTTAAATATCCACACGACTTTTACAAAAATCTCAAAATAGAAAATAAAAGAGAAAAATAAAAATATATATGTACATATATGCGTGTACATAACATACTTCATATGCGCCAATTCGATAAAGATAAAAAAATGATTGAAAGTGTTGTAACCATATAAGTACACACTCGTGTATCTCGTACAAAAGAGGTGGGCATGGTCAAAAAGGATAATTTTTCATTTCATTTATAAAATAAAAAAAAAAAAAACATTTTTTTCATTTTTTTAGCTATTTAAAAATACAATATTTAAGATGAATCTTCTCTTTTTTTTTATTTTGGTTGAATAATTTTTTATTTTACATTAACGTTAACGGTTTCATTTTTTAATTTGCTTCTGTCAACTGACAATGATAATAACAATCAGAATGTTTGATGTGTGTAGGCGAAAAATCAAATACATATAACCAAATATAACGAATGGTTCATCGTAACATTATATCGATAATATAAATGTGTATAAAAAATACATAAAAGCATATATTTTGATTATAGCAAGATATCTTTCTTCTTAGTAATATCTTTCTTCTTAGTAATATCTTTTATAATAAACAATTTTGTTTTTCTTTTATTTTATCATTTCTTTTTTTTTATTTTCAATATTAAATGTATTTTTATTAGTGAATCATTAAATTATTATATTTTATGGATTATAAACAGTTTGTATAGCGTATTATGATTATATGGAATTGTACAAAAATTCATGACATTCAAAAAATACATTTACGATTACGTACACATTATATAGATGTGCATTTAAATATGTATGTATGTATGTAGAATGTAGGTATATTATGTATAATTCATATATTTGGTGCCAGAGAATTTTTAAAATATATTGATTATATCAATAAATGTGATGTTATTATCATATCATAAGAAATTTATTCATTTAGCCATCTCGAAAAATATTTTGTAAATATGCATGTACTTAATTTAAAAATGTTTTTATCTTGTTATAGCGATATTTAGTGTTTACAACCATAAAAAAAAAAACTGTTAATAACAGGTTGATTCGAAATAATTTCAACTACATAATAATGCTCTCATTAAGAATTCACAATAATCTCAAAAGTTATTATACTCTTACTATCGTAGCAACTAGTACTGTAATGTAATGTAATATAATCAATGATCTCCACTGCTTCAGACTCAGAGTATGTATGGAGTAAAAGAGCAAATATTAAATGTTGTTTTGATAGTTGATTTTCCGTGTTTGTCATTGTCTGTCAGTGTCATGTACAATATTCGCATTCTACTCAGAGAGATAATCAAATTTTTCTCAATGATGAAAGTATGAGTGCACATGTCACATGATGTGTGGAATATATATACACATATTCATATAAAATACATACATACGCGTATGTATGGAAAAATATTTATTTATTTACAACTTATAGACGATATACACACATTACATCGATAAAAATGTGCAAAAGTTTTATTTAATCATCCTTTATATATGTAGATTTAATGATACATATATACCTAAATGCTTATATTTCCTATAATATACATAATTACATTTACAGTAATTTATTATTTGATCGAAATTCAAACTCAGAGTACGCACTATACCTACTTACATTGAATTACTTTCAAGTTTCAACATTATTAATTTTAATAAAATTATTACACAAAGTAGCATATATAAAAGCAACACAAATCCTTTTTTGTTTTGTCAAATTTAATTCTTTATGCTCCTTGTATTTTTCTATATTAATAAATTCTATTTACTTATTATACACATTTACAAGGAATCCTATTTAAAAGAGGGTGCATATGAGTGTATTCAAGTATATGTTTTTACGTATTATAAAAATAATAATTATTTTAACGAATTTAATCTGTCTATATAAATCTTTTTCATTTTCTTATTTTTGGTTTTGTAAAATTTCAATTCAATTTAATGTAGAATGCATTGCATACATTTACATACATACACAAATATAACGATGCAGTAAAAATAATATTTCAAAAATCGATTAGTCCTTTCAAAAATTCACATTTTCTGTATACCCTTACGTTTGAATTTCATAAAAGTAATTCATTACCTCGATAATCCTTATTCATTCATAACAATAAATTGTGAAAATGAATCATGGCAGTGCACATTATGTATAGATAACACTCATACGTATAAATACTTAAATAAAGTTGTGTAAGCGTTTTTATGAATATACATGTACTATACAAATGTTCAATAAAACTATAATAGTACCTCCTGCTCCTGCTCTCCAGTCTTTATTTTAACACACTGTATATATCCCACTGTATGTATGTATCTACATACATATATGTACATACGTTGAATGACATTAAGAGCATTCCATCGATAAAATTATCGACAGCTGCCAAATTCTTCATACAATTTTTTCGTTTGTCATTATTCGTAAATAATTTAAATGAAAAATGTCGTTTTATTATATTAGGGAAGCACAATGCAATAATGACCGTCCATGAGTGCATTTTTAATGTTATCAACAAATCTGCAGGATATCCAGAATACAATATAACACGAATATTATTTTCGTATATGAAACGTCTAATATGTGAATAGAAAAAAAAAGCAATCATTTTGATACGATGTGTTTTTTTTGATCAAATGTTTGAAGCAATAATTTTTCTTTCACACTTATACACTGATCCTTTTCCTTTTTATAAACGTTCTTTTGTTAGTAATAGATTTTTTTTTTTTTTTGAATTTTCGATTTCATTCTAAACTCGTATAAAAACAATGAAAAGGCAGCATATTGCTGCATTCAATATTCGTTCACATATCCTCTGCATGCATTACCGATAGTTCAGATAGTTCAGCGCCCTTTTGACATACCTTAACGCGATAAACAGACCACGTTCAACCACGTGTCGAAGACATTAAGAGTCCTTGAAATGCAATCTTTTCAGATATTTTGTTTTTTTGTTTCTTTCATATTATTTTTATTTTTCACTTCATAAATTGCATCGAATGCAATATGAGAATTGTGAAATTCGTTTTTTGTTTTCGATTATATCTGCATACGTTCATGTTTAACCAGAGTTCAATGTTACATACATAATCTATGATAAACTGAATAATAAAAGTTCTATATTTTTCTTTCATATGCATCTATAATAAAGGATGGAACAACTATTTTCATTTAATGTCTGTGTTTTGATATGTTTTCTTTTTTTTCATCAGTTTTTTTTTTAAACTTTCCAAAATGAAAATGAAATAAAAAAATTTTTTATCAATATAATATTTTGTTTATAAATCAAATAAATCAAAATCCTTCCTCAAGCAGTATTTGTCCTATCAGATATACACCAGTATTCTTTTGATGAAGGATAAGCCCAAACATCTGCTACTCCATGATTTTTCCTTTTTCTTGAAAATATTATTGCCATTCATTGGTATTGCTGCTGTTACTACTGGTGATGGTACTGCTGTTGTCTTCCATGTCGTTATCGTTATGTCGGCTACAGCAAATATAAATTTATTATGTAAACAACATAGATAAACGTTTTTCTATTTCATTTCATTAAAAACAAAAAATGAAAAGAATTTTTTTTTTTTTTGAAGAAGAAGAAATTACATAAAATGAAAATTTATTTTTCTTTACATCAAAATTACTATGATGTAGTCGCTGTTAAATATTATTATACACATATATGTACATATGTTGCATATTCATAATAGTCTGTCTTTCAGTTAATATGTGTTTGCATTTGTTTATAAAATCTTTAGATACATACATATATTATGTCGTATATTATACATGTACATAAGTATATATAATCATGCATAAAATAAGTATTATATATCGTTTCATTTTCTTTTTCTTGTCATACATTTGACTTTTTTTTTGACTTGAATCTTAAACTAAACACGCGGTACGTAACACTACATAAATACAACTGTGTATATGGATATTTGCAGAAAAGCTGAAAGAAAAAAAAATAAAAAATAATAAAAACATTCCTCCATAATTTATGCTGAATTTAAAATTCATACATGTCTAATCGTACATACATATATCTACATTATGTATATGTATTCGTATATAAAAAACATTTCGTCTGTAATCCTTATAAATATTTTCCTTCAACATACCTATATACATACGAGTATATTGTATACAACTTGATAAGAACTCAGGAAAAATAAAGAAAAAAAATTTACAAATTTTTCCGTTGTCAACATGATCGTTGCACACACTAGTAAATGTTTACAAACATAATTATATGTAGTTGAATGAATCGATTTATACAAGAAAATGTAAACATGTGTGCAATCAAAATAGCTTTATGATTAGACAGACACAGAATGAAATCATTCAAATTTTGTAATGATTGTGAATAAAAATTGCCGGCTACATTGTATAAAATTGTTTTCTATTATTATAGAGGTCAGTTGTAATATAACTGTAAATTTTTTGCTTCCGCATGCATGAAACTTTCTCTGTGATTTCTTTTCCATCAAGTTTTATTTATTTTTTATAAAAATTTCAAAATAATTATCAAAATTTTTTCTTAATAAATTCAAATAATCAAATTTGATCGGATAATTAAATTTTTCCTTTATGTATTCATGCGGTTTGGTATGTGGTTATTCTGTTCAAAAGAATAAAATTTTCATAGTCTTTGAAAAATAAAAAAAACATACATACATAAATACCAGACAGTTTACAAACAAAACTGAGGAAATTTCTATATATACATACATAGTCTACATACATAGTCAAGTTCATTGACTTTATATATTCAATTTTCTTATTCTTCTTGTTTAAATCAATTGTTTTATTTGCATTGATCATAAAAATATCTTCATGTTGCTATATAAATGATGTTATTCGATTCGAAATACAGATACACACATTCATGTATAACACATCAATATAACAAAACCATAAAACATAAATCATGATTTTGCATATTTTTTTAGTTGTTGGTCTAGTATAAAGGAATTTCAATAGAAAAGAAATAATAAAAAGGAACATAATAATAAAATTCTATTTTGATTTTATTAAATGAAATTAGTCTACTTGTATTATATACAAATCGGGAATACAAAGGAAATCCTAAATCATCAATAAATGATTTTTCTTATTAACAAATCTTATCGTCATTAGTATAATATTTTGACACATAAATGATAAATACTCATATGTATATATGAATAAAATGTACATACCCAGTGGGAAAATGGGAAAACCCATACGTATTCCCGAGAAATTGAATTTCATATACAATAATGAAAGATATTTTTCGTGCAGTAGATCCATTTTACCATTTACACAGAAGATTCAAGATTCAAGGAATACATTTTTAAAATTTACACAATCGCACTGATTTGGTCAAAATATGAATTTTAAATTTTCAATTACATACGTTACAAATCTATTTATTTACCTTCTCGCAAAAGTCATCGATTTTCTAGTAAAACGACTTTATTATTCCCTTACTGGTTATGTATACATATACTGTGACATTAATACATATCCATATATAAACATGTAGGTACATATAAATATATATATATTTATTTATTATTATGTCAATTTGTTTTATTTTGTCAATTTTTTCTCACATCATGTCAACAATATCACATGTCAACTTGAATAGAGAATAAACAAAAGAGAACAAAAAATAGGATAATAAGATGTTGAAAAATTTTTATCCTCAATCTGAAATCTAACTGTTTAAATTTTTTTTTTATGTGACCTTTTCAATTTTATCATTTATTTGACAAAAAATAAGAAAATTTGAAATTTATTTGGCTTCTTGTTTCTTGTTTTACTCATCTTTTCAAATTAAATAACAAACATCCATATATGTACATACAAATGTGCATATGTCTACATCTGTATATCTATTGGTATAATAAAACAGGTGGGTATAGAACGGAAAAAAAAAATTTTTTTTTTCGTATTTTATGATTACATATTATTTTATGTTTTCCAAATAAATCAAATGTAAAAGTTACATAATATAATGCACGTATAGATAATCAAATATTTACATACATAAAAATGTATGAATGTAAATATGTTCATTCATAAATAATATCCATATCCATCATCTATCTATCCTTAAAAATCGTTTATTTGAAGTTATGATATTTTTTTGAATCAAATTATAAGTCAGAAAAAGCAAAATTTAAAACAAAAATGAAATTAATAATGGAACCAAACAAACCTTTATTTTTGTTACTTTACAAAAACACAAAAAAAAAATAATATGAGAAGAAAGTTATCTTTTAGTTAACATCTTCATTTAAACTAGAAAAACACACATACATTCGTACTATGTTGTACGAGTATTATTTTTTATTTTGTTCTCAATTCAAAAAAGAACACGATAAAGATATCATCTTGAAAAATGAAAATTACATCTTTCCTATTTCAAAGAAAAATGGAAAAATATAATAAAAGAAGATAAATAAGAACTTGTTTTTCTTTAAATTTTCTTTGTAAGATACAAATAAAAAAAATAAAAGTAAAAAAAAAACTTAAGGATTGTAGAACAACATAAAAGCAAATGTACAATAAGCAAGTTTTTCAAAGTTTGAGGGTTAGAGTAGTCGAAAAAAAAAATGAGTAAAAAGCAAAAAATACAAATAAAAATCAGAGTACACCTAAAATTATATTACTATTATACTTCTTATAATGTATTTTTATGGTCTTTGTAGGTGTTAGGGTTTCTTTTGAAATACTCAAAAGGATAACATTTAAATAAATATATGCTTCTTAAATTGACACACCCGTATTTTATGCAAATATTTGTGCTGATACCCTATTTTGTAAGAACAAAATTACTACTATCATACTTTGAATCACAAAAGAAATGAAAAAAAAAAAATAAATAAAAACAACAAAAAGGGATTGAAATTTGATTTTTGAATATCACGCACGCCTATCATTTTTGGTGGTCCATTCATTCATATCATCTAATTAAACCTTTTAAGATGTTTATCCAAAATTTTGAGTATCTATCTATGAGTATATTCTTGGATTTATTCTTTCAATTTGACCTTTTTCAGAATTAAATTTAAACAACTGCGGGTTCCAGTATGTTAGAATGAGTTTTTGATGGTATTCGTCTTATTTTTGCTGATTGTTTAGTTATAATGGTAAATAATTAGTTTCGATTTTTCGTTATAAATCTGAATGTTAAATTATAAATGAATTTTACTGTTAGGAAACTTTAATATTGAATGTTGGATGATTTTTGCAATTTTAACGATAAAATGAAATTGTATTTGTAATTTGAAATTCTTTTGTACGTTATGTATTTTCAATTTCAGTCTGATGTATGTTTGCTAACATTCGTATATGACTAACTATATACATACACGACCAAGCAACATTTTAAGTGCTTTAGTTGTAGAATAATTTCTCCAAGGAATTCACTTTTGTTCATGTTGCTGTATACTTTTTACATGTTCTACATTCACTTATGGAACGAGTAACAAGTAAACATATGTAGTAAACAAAAAACCAAATTCCCAGTCCCAAAATCGAATAATTCAAATAATACTCGTACATACTTGTTATGTTTCATTTAAGCAAAAAACAAACACAACTCTTCAATTTATGCATTCGAACAGTCGTCATTTACAAATAAATTTTCCAATTAATTCCTGATTACAACACAGTCATGATGACACAGGACTGGCTTGAATATTGTTGTTACTGTTGATATTATTATTGTTGCCATCATTGACATTTATCGATATCTGTCTGTCTAGACGACAAACCTTTGGCCTAATGTTGAACAAACATCGATATTTACTATCTTCACTTGACGACTAATTCATGTTTTTTGTAATTCAAAAAAATTTTTTTATGTGTAGGTACTGTGTGCATATAATGGTATATGTACATACATATTTCCTTATCGTCAGGTGATTTCAAATTATAAACAACGGCAGGTATATTTGTAATTACAGAAGTATATGTAGATTCTAAATTTCCTCCTTCTTTTTGGAATGGTTACCATAATCTACTACTACTACTGCCATACTTCTAGTTATGATAGAAAAGTTTTGATTGGAATGTGAAATTTATTTCATTTTATTTAGTTGACTATTCACTAAAAGTACGAGTTTATTATAACTCAAACTATATTCAGTGGTAATTTTTCGATTTGATGTATACCACATTACCATAGAATACCTACATAACATGTATGTATGTACATAAATAAAAGATAACATTTCAAAATTGCAATTTGCATGTTATTTTTACGGGCGATGGATTTGTCGATAAATGAACTATGAAAAGAATAAATTCTCCATACAATTTTTGTTACTGTTGTTTCTGTTATTATTATCTGAACTGCATTGCATCATATATGTATGTATAAGTGTGAGAGGCGTTTATAACACGATGTCATACTTAAAGGGGGTACAATGCAAAACGATAAAACGAACATTGAAAAAAAAAACGTTTTATATTGTATGGGGCGCAACGTACTCGTATTAATTCATAGATTGTACTAGTATTTATGTATGCTATCGCAATGTACATATGTATATATATTTATTATATACAAAATAAAGCGACAAGAAAAAAGAAAAAAAAGAAAAAACAAACTTTTTCCTAAATTAACAGAGAAAATGATGAAAAATGAAAAACAAAATTATTTTTCACTAAATTTGAACAACAGATGTGTATAATGTTCTTATTTGTATGTACACGATATAATACTGAATTTTTTTTTTTGTCCTTTTATTATTTTTTATTTTGCCAAAGAACGGTGGGTGTTATGATCGGTACTTTCGTCACAAATATATTATAGATACAAATGTAGTATGTATGTATGTATGTTCATGTATGTATATGTACTCGTACATGAAATTATATACATATTTTTACGAAATAGAAAAAAAAAAGAATTTTGGATGGTATATACATATGATAAAAATGAATACACAAATAAAAAGTGTAAAAAATGCATCGAAAATACTACACACAAAAATTACTTCAGGGAATAAATGATAAATGAATGAATGAATGAATGAACGAAGTACGATTATACATACATATGTACATGGATTAAAGATAAAATTAAAAAAGGGATAAAAGTATACAATCTTGAATAATCTAATAAACAAGAATTTTTTTTTGTGCTACATACATTTTTATAGTAATTTAATACGCGATAGAATACGATTCTGAAAAAATTGTCTGCTAAAGGCGATACAGGATATACTCATACATATGCATACTTATAGTATACATATATAGATATGTTACAAATTTATATTTTGCATTTGTAAAAACTCATGAGTGTATATATGAAAGTATTAAAAATTGGTAGAAAAATTAAGAGCAAATGAGTTTTTATTTTTCCTCCAAAAATTAAAGTGATCATTGTTTCTATAAAAATTGTATTACAGTTTTTGCAAATAACACAAACACATATATAAAATATACACGCATATATGTATTCTGACTGACAATATTAAAGTGGTGTAGCTATACGTTGTACAATAAAAGTTATTGAATTTATATAAATTCAAAAACCTCAATATCTATACATATGTATGTACAATACATGCATATGTAGATATTGAAAGTCTTTGATAAAACGAAATGTTCATGACGTGTAATTTACTTATAAGATATATCATTGATGAATCAAAGTGAATTATGCTCTTTTGATTTGAATTGAATTAAACTGTCTTCTTGTGTATACAAAATAAATGAAAGAGTATATTGTGGAATCGTTAAATTTTATTATAAAAATTAAGTGTTTACTAGTTTGCAATTTTGCCAAGATGTATATACATACATGTACATTTATGTACTATAGATACTAGTGTTATATTGGAAATCAAAATATAAAATGAATTGAAAAAAGGATGAAAATCATTGCCAATTGCCTTACGACTAACAACAAATCATTTTCAATTACAATTCAAATATTCAAACATTTAAAGATTTCAAATGAACGTTGATTACGTACACACAACGCAAGTACATACATATTTTGATAAAATGTTGATAAAATTTCAAATAATTGTAATGAATTGTATCAATTGTGTGCATATATAATCTACACATGAATCCCAATCACGATATTCGTTATATGCATCGTTATATATACATATGTGTATTAGATCTTGACATTTATTGTTTATATTTAACTTACATATCATATATGATATGCGATACGTATTTATAAAGATGCATTTCAAAGATCAAGGCAGTTCGGTACTTGTAAGCAGTACATTACATGTATCATTTGTATGCAACGTAATCATATTAAACTCCACGGTTCATGAGTATAACAAGAAAGGCAATCAATTTTATTATTGTATTATATATAGCTGTACACATGTATGTACATAATTTTTAAAATCATTATGACTCATGAATGAGAATCTGCTTATCACAAAACTAAAAATGAAAAATTAAATTAGACAGGGTTATTTACGGAATAATTTTCATTGCTTGTAAATTAATTGAAATTGAAATATTGAATTTTATTACGGTGATAATAAAACTTCAATATACGAGAAGATGATTCAATATTAAATTATCCATATGAACATATACGATTACATACATATATTATACACAGGCTAAGCTGCATTTATATGAAACTCTATAAATTATCAAATCCACAAAATTAAATATATTTTAAAATTATTCTGATGAATAAGATTTTAATTTCATACAAAAGTAATAAAAGGGAAATTGAATTTAATAAAAATTTCAAAATTAATAGTTTTTACAATTGAGTTATTTTGAAGAAAAAAACCTTGTATGCATGTAATACATGTGAGTATGTACATAGTTGATTTATATAAATACCATAATAAAAAATTATTAAACCTTAAAAAAAATTTGTTTATTATCCAATCATAAATCCCAAAAATAAACTTAAAATATGTACATTAAGTGAAATTTATTCAAATAAAAAATGGATTTCTGATTATTATTATTAAATTTACCCTATCTTTTCTTTATACAATAATTTTGTGTATACTCTTATATTTTCGTGAATGTGTAAATTCGTATATAATGCGAAAATTTATTCCTTTCATTTTTAAAATAATGTTTTAATAGAATTCATCATGTACATATATAATATACATATATATCTTTTTTAGTAGACTATTAGCGAATAAATTAATTATACAAAATATAATATTGTATACACATACTTAACATTTCGTTCACAAAAGGAAAATTTTATTTAATCACAATCCAACATCCCTTTTTAGCCAAAATATTGAAAATACGAATATTCAATTCACAAAACTGAACAAAATGGTGCTTATACTACAGTTTTTTTATATTCATTTATTTTTATTTTTTTTTAATGTTTTTTTTTTCGAAAATAAATAGGTATTCGTATATATTTAATGTTTTTATACAATTATCATGTAATATACAGTCACAGTATACCTACATTTAAATTGATTTCTCTTTTCTCTTTTTACTTTACTTTTGTTGATTTATTTTCATTACTCCTTATATACCACTTACATATATTTCAGTATTTCTGTATATAACCATTTTTATTTTAATTTAAATAAAACCAAAAAAAAAAATATATATTTTATTTTTAACAAATTATTGCACATGTTTACTTAATTGACAAGAATTTAATTTAACAAGAAAAACTTTTTAAATTCTTTCACAAACACTTTATGTCAACATAAATTTGTATGTTTGGTTTTTTTTTCATGATTTCATATATTTCTTTTTTCATTTCAAAGTTCTGTCTATAGAGAAAAACAAAAATATAAAAAAAAGCTTTTTCATTACATCTCCTCTACTCCATATATAAACATACATATTTTAGTCCATTTTAATTTGAAAATAAAAAAAGAAAAACGAAAAAAAAATCAAATCATGGAAAAGCCACTTCACTTTACTTTGTTTCATTTTAAAAACTTCCCTTCTCTACAATTTTTCTATTCCTTATGTAAAACAAAACTTTTGTTTCATTTTAAAAGATTTTCTAACATGTTTTTTTCCATTTGATATTTATTAAAAGAATAAAAGAAGAAAAAATAGCTCATAATTCAAAAACTTTTGCATATAATTTACAAGAAAAACATTTTTTTCTAAAGCTAGACAAAACATAAAAAAAATCATTGGTGCTGTCCATAATCGAAGTCCCTTATAAAATTTAAATTCCTGGAAAAAATAAATTTTTTTTTTCATTAATTTTGTATTACACACAGTCTTTGTCAATGTTACCTACATAATTAATATATTTTTTTTTAATGTACGTTTGTATAGATATAGTATAATGTGAATATGTGTAAATATACGAAAGTAAAATAAAAAGAAAAAAATTATTTTCAATTTGTCAAAAGTGTAAACACGTGCAAGTGTAATCAATAATTCCAGCTTAATAATGAATTTTAATATAAAGCACGTGTTCCAACGAAGAAAATTTTCTGTGTAGTAGAATAGGTACTATTTTCATATATACGAGCGTACGGATAGAAGAAAATAAAGGATCGTTTTCTTGTACATTGAGACGTACATAATGTACATAGGTATAGCAAATAGGATGTAGATTTTCTGTACACCATTTACAGTTAACAAAAATGAAAATGGAAATGAAATGAAATGAAAATACTACACCCATAAAATATACGAAAAAAAAAATTGTATAAATTATTAAGTATAGGATGAATGAGCTTCCCAAGGATCATTTACCGAATGACTGGTTGGCTATTTCTTTTAAAGTATACACATTCGTGTGTACATAAATTAATCCCAAAAATCTACTATCTACCATACAGTGTACATCAGTTCCGTACATACGTACATACATAAGTATATAGCATTGGAAAATTTACGTGATCTAATTCATGGCACATCAATCACTTTGAAGACATAATACATGTAATGTACAGCATGGTAAAGCTATACTCGTATATACATTCATATAGAACACTAATACTTGTATGCTGTTTTGTCTCATTTTTTTTCACTATTTTTTTACTCGTATACGTACATACATTTATACATATTTTGTGAACGTTTAAATAAACAGACTATTATAAGTATGGAAAAATGTACAATAATATAAATATGGTTATACATCTTTACCGATATATGTATATATATATATATACATTCTCTACAAAGTATAATCTATTAATATACAAATTCTATCCAAATATCCAAAATCTACCAAAAATACTAAAAGGAAATTTAAAAAATCATAAACAAATGCAACGGAAAAATATACATACATATACATAGGTATTATAATACAATGTGTATTATAATATACATTATATGTATGTATTTGATGCATTTATATAGAATTTTTTCCAGGATCATTAAACACGCACATTTATTTTATTCACATTGATTCAAATAATTTTAACCGCACCGTATAATGCATTAAATTCAATATGCAATTGCGGAAAATAGAAAATATATACAAGTATAAACACATGAAAATAACTTAAATGATACACATATGTACGTAAATATGTATGGATATATTGTGTATAATATTTTTGAAATAAATGAGTAAAATTTCAATTAAATTTTTTTTACTCACATTTCATTCCATCCGCTACATTTGGCACACGTTTATAAAATGTACATATGTATATACGTAAATCCAAGCATATATATCTGGCATATATATTCACATAAACACATACATATGTACATATTAGATATATGAATATGGATAATATATGTAGGTAATCCTTAAAATTTTGTTAAGTCATTAGAATACTATTAGAATTATTGAAATACAAATTTTTGGAGTTAGAAATGTATTACTCAGATTTTATATGTTGTTACACACATCGATTATACTAGAGCATAACATGCTTAGAAATAAAAGTTTTCTCTAGATAAATTTGTATACCCACCACTATATAACGATATTATCATCACCTATATACAAATATATGTATGTACAAGTACAATCGTCAAACAAATTTTTCGAATTTGAATGTAGTAAATTGCATAATATTAGATCCTGTCACTCTTTTTAATGTACTTAAACCTATTAAAGTTCTACATTTGTGAAGTTCAAATGTAATACAAATACCGTAAAAATTCATACATTTATAATTTGTGGACGTACCTGTGTACATATATGTATAATTTTGATGTGTTAGTTTCAAACTATATTATCTCATATTCCTTAGATTTATTTGTTATTCATACATAAATTCATAAAATACATATTATTTAGTTTTCCAGAATGATGACTTTGATAATTAAAATACAAAATAAAAATAAAAATTTCTGATATCATAAAATGTTGTGTTATGTCCGTAGAAAATGTACTTATGTATATGTGTATTTGTATTTATGTGACGCGTAAAAAAAGGGATCAAATATTATACATATAATAAATATATAGATGCTTTGTAATGCAATTTAATACACGAAAAATCTACCTAAATTTAATGCATTTGAAGTGGGATGACATGGAACGATTCGAAATGAAAAGTTTGATTATGGTAAAAATAAAAAATTAAAATGAAATGTATACAAACATATATGTAATTATATAATGTATATACAACTATTATATAATAGGTGAGTTCTTCATTTTACACGAATATGTATGTACCTCCTACATACATAAATATAAATCCAGAGGGTTGGACAATTTATGCATAAAAATACTTATTAGAATGATTCCAACTAAATACGTATACATAACATCTATACATATTAAATTATACATGCATATTACATATGTGAATGTTCACTATAAATAGGGTAATTTGAAAATTTTCATAACAGAAATTGTATTTCATACAGGATATTTTATAAAATTAGTTATATACATATGTATACAATTCGATATAACGATTCAGCAAACACACCACATAAATATGAATATTTATATAAACGAGTAATATACAAATAAAAAAATATCCCTTTCAACTTTCAACAAAATAATTGCTACTATATCCTGTATATGATTTTAGATAATATTTATAATTTCAATTTCTAGAATTCTATTATGAAAATTCATAAACGCATAGTTTCTCGAATGAATTGATTATGAAAATTTCTAAAATGAATGCATATTAATTTGAATAAAATAATTATTTACATAGCTACTACTGCTACTACATATTTTTGATTTTATTTTGAAATATAATAAATTTCGATTTAAAATGAAAACAATTTTTCGAAAATTAAAAATTTAATTTACTGTGAAACAAAATAAATTATTTTGTTTGTGAAAGGATAGAATAATATAAAATATGTAAGTACAAATGAAATTTTTCTAATTAAAATTTTTGATAATAAAATTTTAATAGAACAATCAAATTGGTCGTAGTTTACCTATATATACACATGAGTATATGTAATAGATACGTTCGCATTTGTAAATAGAAAGAATTTACAATTGGAATTTGTGTAGTTGTAAACCATTAAAATACAATAAAAAGTGAATAAATTTTTTAATACCAGACAGTTTGACAAAAGTTTAAATTTATTTTAGATTCATTTCCACTTGCACTTGAATAGTTTGAAGTTTGGAATAGTTCAGATTTTTGTTAAAAAGTTTAAATAAATATGTAATAAATTGAAATTCTGATTTTCGCACCGATATATGCAACAAACATTATTTGCGTACTCCCTGTTGCATTACTAAATTTGAATTCAACAAAGGAGTGCAGTTTGTTTTCTAACGACACACAACTCTAAAATAGTTTTGGTTTTTTAAAATTGAAAATGTTTTTTTTTTTTTTATTACGATATTATGGACTGAATTTCTTTTAAATATGCATATTGTATTCATTGGTTTCAAAAACCAATCCAACCTTTAAAAATGTAAAAACAATTATGCAGACCAAATTAACCAATAACTTCACAGACATATCGGTGATAATTGTCCAACATGGTATGATTGACGATTGGTGAATAATTTTTAACATTAAAGTTGAATTCAATCCGTCTTTATTATCAAATGACAATTACTGTAAAATAAAATAAAAACTAAAAAGTTAAAAAATCATTATTTACACACACTTTATTCAAGCATAAATTTTTAGAATTACGAGTACATATGCAAGTTCCGTGTTGTAGAATTACACAATTATTGTCTACCTGGTAGTTGAATTTATATGTATGTTCATACATTTAAAAAGTTTAAGCAGTTTAAGTTTACATTATTCATTGACAAATTGACAGTTAACTCATGTATACGATTCAATAAATGTTATTTGATTAATGACCTTAGTAATTGCTTAAAGTTGTTCCACTGCATAACACCATTTTGATTTGGTGGAAGATACTCTAATATTTATGTCACATATCTCTAGTAACAATTTAAAGTTTTTTTCTTTCTTTTTTTTTGTAGTCAATAGCTGTTAAATTTTCAATTGTTCTATTACACCTGTAAATGTACACACTTTATAATAAAACACGTAATGTAACACTGCAAACGGAACGGATATTATAGTCTCGTGCCACTACACATACATATTATCCCAGTCATATACGAAAATGTATGTGAATAAAATATCAATAATTTATATTCACCAAAGGAGTTAACATACCATTTATTTATTTGTTTTTTTCATAGTAATTTCATTCTCTACACATAAATTCATTCATTCAGTACTATGCATACATATATGAAGGTAAAAAACATATCACTTCTATGAGCTACAAAAAATAGAAAAAGGAAAATAGATAAATGAAAACGAAAGAAGATATTGAAAATCAGCCCATATGCTTTTCTGGTATTTTCTTCTGATGTAATCCTTTGGGAAATACTTTCGAAACTATTCATATTGTATATGTATATGTATATGTATCATAATTCGAGTTAATGTGTTTTCTATTTTGTATATAGACGTAAAGTACATACGAATATGGTATTATGTAGCTATTTCACTTTTAACTTTTATATCCTTTACTTTATACTATTTCTTACTATTTTTTACAACATGGACAAATAGAAACTAATACACAAAATACTAATACATGAAAGCATTTATATACAATTTTATCTAACATATGAATAAATATAGATTTATATTTAAAAGTTTAAGTTTTCCATTATCGAAAATGTTTGGATAAAGTTACTGCATATAAAATATAATGGATACGATGAGTACGATACGAGTGAGTATATCATCAATATGTGCATAACTGAACGATTGGAAAATTACGGATGTATTAAATGGTAAACATTTTCAACTAAAAAAAAAAGTTGTCATTGAATAAATGTTATGTCAACTGTTACTGACGTAATCTATATCGTGATAAAACTAAGAAAGTTAAAAAAGTAAAAATATGAAAGAAAAAAAAAAGAAAATATAAAAATAATAAGATAAAATATCCATTCAAGATTACATTGGAAAACAAAGATATATTTACGTAAATATGTATATAAAGTAAGTAAACGTATACTATATACCTAAAGAAAAAGCTCTATTGAACGTGTTTCATATATTTTTACATTTATATATAAATATGTAGGTAAGTAAACTCATACAAATACAAAAATATTGTATAAATACACTTTATACATTCATTGATCTTCATTTACTGCAAATGGAACGTGATTTGATTCTTTAATATGATGTCACGAACCCATGAATAAAATAGTCTCTAACTATGTACTTAATGCATCCATATTACAAACGAAATGCTACATACATACATATACTCGTAACTATGATAATAATAATTATATAAAAGAAAAGTCAAATAAAGATGAATGAATGGTAAATAATAATGATGGTGTTAACAAAAAAAAAAAAAAATTCGAGAAAAATAAAATAACCATATAAAAAAAAACAAAATAAAAATGCAAAGGAGAAATAAGGAAATAATGTTGTGATAATTGCATAACTTTAATTTTAAAGTTGAATTTGAATTACAACTCATATTATCTTTTCTTTGTTTTGAATTTATTTTATACGAAAATAAATAATATACTTCAGATGGAAAATTTTCTCTATTCTTATCTATGTATGTACGAATGAAATTGCACAAAAAAATTGAAGAATTTAACCATAAAAAGTTTTAAGTTAATCAAAATCAAACTTTCTAAATAGATTTCAAATACATTATATGCACACATTATATTCATATAAATAAGTATATGTACTTATGTGCATGCTAATATACAATTAAATTTAGTATTTTGAGAAATTTCATAAAAAATTTCTTTATAGCCGAAAATTTCAAAAATTTTCAAACACAATTCAAATGAAAATGTCTAAATGACAATCGACTTTTCCATCTTCCATGTTTCAATTCATTTTTTTTTCTTTTTTATGTTTCATTTTTACATATTTTTTATGTGACTTATGTTGTCTGCTTTTACGAGTAGCTCATTTATCTGTGGTTTATCGGTGGTCGTTATTTAGTTATACTCGGATCGGATGTATAAATTACATATATCGATCCATATGCATAAATTTTAAATGTCCTATGCCCTTTATATGAGATAGCTTTTTGTTCTTTGTACATATTAAACAATAAACGAACCAAACCAATATGTACATATATATGCAGTTATATAATATGTACATCATACATTATGCATAGACAGACAGTATTTGTATATAGTTATCATGAAAATTCATAGAAATAAAAGAAAATTGAGTAGATTTTTCTTCTTCTTCTTTTATAGAATGAATGACATTTTCAATGATATACGAATCCTTTGAAACAAAAATTATCTACATATGTTCCTTAACGATGTATAGAAAATAGGAATGATGGATAAAGGATATGTTAAAAAATTTTCTATAATCAGACTACATTATTGAATACAAAATATACGTGTGTGTGTGTGTGTATGTATATTTTGATGTGTATACCATTGAACTGAATCAAATAGTTTTTCTCTTTTAAGCAATTTTGAAGCCATGAAAAATATTATTGGTATGTGTACACGTAGAAAAGAAATTAGAAAAAAAAATTATTCTGCAAAAATTCCATGTTTCGTGTTTTTATCCTTTTAGGATATGTTTATTTAGTTTTTTTTATTTCTTTATTGTGTACTTTACTGCAATTTGTTATGGGCAGTCATTTGGAAGAAAGAATATCCATTAAATGAGCCTCTGTTATCATTCGTTTTTCTACCATGTTTTACAATTTTTTTATTTCGTTCTTAGTTTAATACTGATACACATGTTAATACTTCAATTCTTTATTGCTTTGTTGTTATAAAACGTATGGAACGTTTTTCTTTAGTTCAGTCTACTACATTAATGAGGTGGTGGGTGGAATAATGTAAAATAATCACAAATAAACTGAATCCGACCGAACCAGATGTATACTCGCAGATGATAACTGATGGAGTGAGGATACCGCAGTTGGTGAAAATTGCTTTTTGCGGTAATTTTGAATAACAAAATATTTGCTATAGGCTATTATTTTGAAATTTTCATTGAAAATTCTTATAATGAAAATATATATATCGTATAAAAATCTACATACATATACGTATAACAATCTTGTACGTAGAATTTACTATACATATATCATCAACTTTGTATATTTTAGAGATAGAAAAACGTTAAGAAAGATAAACTTTTTGATAGCAATAAGAAAAACATTAAATTTAAGTTTCTGATGAAATATTAATTAATAAAGAAAAATTATCACTTTCTCAATAGATGTGTATATACTTGTTATAAGAAAGAAAGTCATTCTTCATTTTGGTAATGATTAAATGAGTTTATTTTTCAAAGTAAATTAATTATTCATCTTAATCAAATTCAAATTATATTCATTATATAGAATTTTTAATGTTTCTATAACTCACTTATACTAGTGATTATGTTATAATAGTATATATATTTTTATACATATATAAAAGTTATAATAGGATATTTACCACTTGAATATACGACTATAACAGCTTATATAGTACGTATGAATTTAAGAAAATTATAAATAAAATTATTTCAATTATTTCACCACAATAACTTCCAGAAAAAAACGTGCGATGTAATACAACTTAACTTAGTTACAGCTTAAATACGAGTAGTTTATAATACCTAGACAAAATGTACTTATATATAAGGAAGGAAACTGAACAGGTATTATTGGCAATTTGTATATACTTGTACATATTTTTGTAAACTTTTAAAATATCCTTCAAAGTTCATCAGATAAAATTTTAACTTTTTTATATATTTATGTTAAAACTACTCCAAGTAAGGAAGGAAACACTACTTTTATGCTTGAAAATTTAAATGAACAAGAAAATTTGATAAAATTGTATATATTTCTGTTGTGTGAACATTCTGTTAAGCAGATATACAAAAATTAAACAAAGTTGAGGTAAACTTTCTGCTAATTCGATCTTGAAGCATGTATTCCACCAATTGACTTCACAATATGAACAACTAATTTGTTGTCAATTATTTAACAGCATATTTTAACGCACATTGCAGTGTATTCAAGTTTAAAAAATTTTTCACAAGACTTTTTATTACACTTTAAAATGTATGAAATTTTATCATCACACATACATATACCTATCTGTATTCTGTTGTATGTAGTACATTCACATTGTCTATTTATTCAAAATTTTAGTCTGTATGCTCCAAGTGTATACATACATACACATGTATCTCGACATTTAGGAGCTCGTTCAATGGATCACAACGAAATTGCTTCATTAGGCGTGAAAATTTGAATTTCCTTTCATTCCATCCACAGATCCATATGATTGCTAACAATCTAATAATTTTAAAGGTTTTTTTTTGATAGTACATACATATAGTACATACATAGTACCACATAGTACCTAGTATCCTAGTACCTAGTATACAAAAATTGAAAAATCAAAATGCTTCTTTCTCTTCAATTCGATGCGATGAGAAATTGTTGTTGGACTTATATTTTATTATTAAATAATTTTTCATTCTATCAAATTCAAAATTAAGGGATTTAAATTATTGAACGAAACTCCCCTTTTAATAATATAATAATTATTATATTAAAACATATGAATATATGTAACATCTTTTTTTTTTATTTTTTTATTTAAAATTTATGAAAGAAAAAAAAATATGAAACACAAAGCAATTCATGTGTTCTATTATTCGTGACTGTAAAAAATCACGTTTCATTCAATTTATATTAATATTTTGAAGATATCAACAATAAACATGGTTTAATACTTCATTTTCTTTTTCTTTTTTTTTTAACTGTTGTCGTTGCGACTTAAAAAAAAAAGAAATTCGTTAACTCGTTTCTATCATAATTCATAATTATCATCATAACTAACAATATCATCACGTAACATTTACACACATATTTGAATATAGTATAATAGCGTCCATATAGATATATTAGTATTAACCTGCTAATCATTCAATTTTGATATTGGCCAGAGACCATTCATAATTTAATTTAAATTTGAGGGTGACGAAGTCAACGCACAATGAAAATAAAGAGTCTTCTATCAAATTATAAAAAAATCATAATGTCAATGACAGGGCCTTATCTAATTCAAATTTTATTCATAAATTTTTCGTTTAATTCGTTTAAAATTTAATTTTCGAAAAATTCATCTTCTCTCCCTGTGGATTAGGCTAAAAAACTTTTATGTGTACTCGTATAAAAAAGAAATCAAGTAGAAAGATAAAAAAAATTAAAAATACATTAAACCATACAACAATATAACACTAACACTCATTACTTTATGCACGTAGTAGATACACAAATGTATATGTGTACTACGTGGTACTACTTACTTAATATATTAAATCTAAATTTTTATTGTTATTCATTTAGGAATAGATAATTTTTCATTTTCAATTTTTATAATCATTTTTCTTCCATTAAAAATCAAACACCCTCATTTTATGTGAAACGTCAATCGTCATCGTCTTAGTCCTCTTCTTCGTATACGTTAATGTTATGTTTGAATGTAAATTTGAAGCTTCTGTTTTCTACCACATAGATTTCACATTTAATCTGAACAAAGATTATGTATACGAAAAACAACTACTAGTAGGAAAAATAAATGAAATAACTAATTCACAATTATTCATAGTTTGCCATATAATGTAGTATGTATAGCATTACAAGTAATTTAATTCTTTTCCTATCTTCGATTTCTTACACACTAAGTTTATACGTATACAAATAAATAACAAATACAGTGCGCGAATTCGATAAGGTTTTGTTTTGTATAATTTTTTTTATAATTTAATACACACACATAGTACGCCAATATATATTATATGTAATGGTGAGATATATTCAGTATCAGTGCAATTCTATATTTTTTCCATGCATAATGCGCAATGTTCTGTTAAAGGTTGAAGTTCGAATCGAAAAATTCCTGTTTAGATTATATAAAATAAGTACAGAAGCAATTTAAATATTACACACTTCAATATTGTACATGCAAATTTAAGTAGAAAGAATAAGAAGCTGTACTAAAAACAAAATGAAAAAAAAAAATGAATTGAAATACTCTTGTACTTCTGTCGTTTTTTTTTATTAAAAGTGCTAGTCAAAGATTTCCGTCTAAAGTTCAAGGGTGTAATTTATCATTACAAGATCTGCAATAAATGAAATAAACATCATTCAAATGTTAAAAGAAAATCATTGAAAACTTTTTTAATGCTTTTAGACGTTATCTAATATAATCGGATTAACACCAAACCAACATAGCTGTTACTTTAAAATTTAATTTGATTTCTTAACAATTTGTTTCTCATCATCCATGTTAAATGATTTCATTTCAAAGAAATCCATTTTATTTTTTTTATTTCTTTAAATGTTGAAAAAAAATTGCAAGAAAAAGTATGAAAATACAAACAAGAAGAAACAAACAAAAAATCATTGAAGTCTTATCTTCATTTGCAAATAAAACAGACAATCAGTATATTCAAAAAGTCAGACACACAGGTATATAGTGTAGATGTAGATAGTATATATGTATGTATGTTTGTCTATCTTGTCTTGGTTTTCAATATTCTGACTTTATGTACATTCAATTTTTTTTTTCATTTATTTTTCTTATGGTACTGTCTTATTTACACTTTTACAGGTACAAATAAAATTAAACCTCTGAAAATTACTACTGTTGTAGTAGCGCGTTCATCCTGAACTAAAGTTATATATATTTATTATATACATGCATGATTTATTATATCAGTATAATTTCTTATCATTGCAATAAAAACGATTTACAAATAAACGCTTTTCTGTTGATTTTCTTTTTCATCTATAGATAAAATATAAAAATTACAAATTGAAATGCATGAATTTTACTATACAGTGATGTAGCTAACTACTTATAGTTAATCTTTGAAAGAATACAAATAAATGCATAAAATGTTTTATGTAATGGAATTAAAAATTATCAGTCAATGATCTTTTCCATACTAATTCTCAGAGACAACTATGCTATATATAGTTATAGTGTGTAATTTAATATCGTTATTAAGAAATTTGATGTTTAAAATTTTAAGTTTATTCTTTAAAGTCTTTAAAATGATTCAATCTATTCATTTACTTATCATTTTTGGAACTAAGTACGAGTATAGTATAAATTTAAATTTTTCCAGAGAACAAAATATGTAGGTACATTTATATTCCTTTAACAAAGAAAACGAATAATTATCAAATTTACATCACATGTGATGACTGATTATCCAAGAATTTTCATTCTAAATAGCAACAAATTAAAACTGTCACATCTTCAAAATAAAATAACAACAACAATAATTATTATTATAACAAAACAACAAGAATTTGAGACAGAATTAACAAAGCAAACACAAATTAAATTCATCATTCACAGTTGCATTCAGATTTTGCATTGTGTTCAGTAATTGCAAAATTTTCCATTTCTTCTTATATTTTAAGTTTCACTCTCACTACATTATTCTTGTATTCATTCCATTATTCTTAGTATTATGTATTATTATTATGATTATTATTATTACTTATCTACATTGCTATATGTCATCATCATCATCATCATCATCATCATAACTCTTCAGATAAATTAAGGAACATAGTATGTATTCATATTATAATTCATAATTTATAATAATAATATGCTACGCTGATATTAACATTTCGCTTTTGAAATAATTTGTTCTTTATTTATTATTTTTAGGTATTCTAAGAAGAATGTTCTTTTTCCGTTTAATTTTTTTTTTTTTTTTATAATAAAACATAATTTTATGTAGTACATTTTATTTTTATCAAGATAAATTTGTATAATACACACAAACTAAACAACAACGTAGATACCATTCCATTACAATCATTATCATAGGTAATGGTACCTGTAATACGTTCATAGTTATGTGTAGAAATGTATAGGTATATTTAGGAAATATTTTTGATGACACGAAAAACAATGCAACGAATCCAACTTTGTGTAACTTAATAAAATTTATGTACTACTACCAGTCAGTACTAGACTAGATATGTATCATAAATGTACTCGTACATACATATATTATGTATAATTATATAGTTACGATTTAAAGGAAAAGTAAATCATTTAAGCTCTGACTGAATATTCACTTTCCGAAGTATGTACAATGTGTACATTTTTTAAAAGGATAAAAATAAATCTTTGTTATTAGTTATTTTTTTTTTTTTTTTACTTTTCAAGATAAAAGATTAACATCAGGTGGCATCTTTTTTAAGAACATTTTTTAACTGGATGACAAAGCGACTATTACAATTACAAGAAGGTAAGTTACGAATATAAGTAGGAACAAGTTATTTTAAAAATGTTGGTTATTTGTAAAGAGTGTTTTATAGTACGTATCTATATACCTTTATTTAATTTTATTTTCTTTTATGCTATCAACATCTAACAAAATTTTCTCCAGTTCATTTTTCATTTTTCCATACATATTTTAAATATTATATGTATATGTATTATGTACGGAAACGAATATATGTATATTTTTGTCTAGAAACTAACGAATAGGATTACAGAAATCGTATCGTATATGTGGAACAAAAGAAAATCCCTAATTCAACCGAAAACATAAGACAAAAACAAAAGTAAAAATAAACAAAAAAGAAATGTGAAAAATACAAATCTTATCATTACTCCTTTTCCTTAAGAATAAACCCAATTTTAATGTTCATTCCTGCTCCGTTTGTCATAATCAAAAATTATTGAATATAAAAAATGTTTTATATATGTATATATAAATATGCACATATGTATATGAATTTAAGTACAAACAACTCCACTCTTCATGAGGGAAATATTTTTTAATAAAAATGCCAGAAAAGATTTATGTACTTTACAGTCCTGTTTTCTTTTTATTTTTTTTTTCCATCATCATCTGATTTTTTATAATGCATGTATGTACATAACTCGTAATATAGGGAATTTTAAAATAAAAAACAAAAACGAAAGAAAACAAAAAATTACAAAATAATGAAATAAAAGAAAAAAAATCCTTTGGGCTTCAAAATGAATTCACTTGCTTTTTATACTCTCTTCATTGTAAAACTTTCAATGAAAATTCATATTATGATAGAATTAAATGAAATTAAGTTTATAAGACGAAAGATAGAACAGAGAAAAAAAAAATTGGAGAAACTAATATAAAATATACAGTACAATCTACAATAGGATGGATAACCATATATATGGCATACATTCATGTGTACATACATACAACGTATAGTATATGTATAGGCTTTGGAAATATTTTCTATTAGAACTTATAAGTAGCTGCATACACATATCCGTTGGGTATATAAACAAGTACAAAGAATAATAATAAAAAAAAAAGAAAAAAAAAACGTTGCTGATAACAACATCAACAAACCCTTTTAACTAATAAAATATCCGTACATGCATATTGTTAGCAATAAGCTACCATTACTATCATTATTCATTACATCTACCAGAATAATCTTTTCCCTTTCCAATTAAATCGTGTATTGAATGCAACTAAATTAACTTGAAAGGGCCAAAACATTCATTTCAAATTAAAAATGAAAATAAATGAAAACAATAATATAAACATACATGTAGGTAGGAAAATGTGAATAATAAATGTAAGGATGAAAGGACCAATAAAAGGGCAACAAAACAACTAAACGGTTGCTGAGAAACTTTTCATACTTTCATACATACATAAACTTTTAGTGCAATATGCTTTCAGTTAACAAAAATAATCACTGAATTGGGGAATTTACATTTAGAAAGTAACCCTCAGGAGTGTATGTACACTACCACACTACATACCCTCTGTTGCCTTTGCATATATATATGTACACATATACTATTTTCTATGTTGAATTTTAATTTTATCATGTTTACATGTATATGTATTGGACGAATACAAAAAATTTACCCTGTGGCTAAGTTTGTTGCAGATTTTAATCTTTTCTTCACCCTTCTTAAATCGTGATGAGATGATACGATGCTAATATATACATATATACATACATACATATGTTATATGGTCGGTATGAGTTAATCGCCAGATGTTCTACTTCGATATCTCAGCAACTATTCTTGCACTTTTCCAATTCACCACCCTCAGTTTGCAGTTAACACACTGCATGTTGTCATCTAAATTCACAACAATATACATCAACATATGTATGTTCAAAAATTATTTCATTGTCCTGAATTATAATGTATGTTTGGTACATATATATATGTAGAATACATTTTGTATTCTTTTCTTCAATACGAGTAATATAGTGTTTGTGTACATTAAAACCGCACACGTTCGAAGATAAAATTTATTTTGATATTTCAAAATTCCTAGTCAAAACAACAGAAATATCAAAATAGTCAAAGTTTTTGCAAGTGAATATTGCCACATTGCTCAGCAATCACAAGCACATGTAGATCAAACACATGATAAGTATTGTGTATATATAGTATACATAATTTTTGGTTGTCATCATCATAAGGAAAACTTTAGTTAAAACGTTTGTTTAAACAATAAACTTATTTTTCATATTTTTATACTCTAATATACACAGAGCAGAGAAGATACACAAACAGATAAACATAATTTTTATATGCGTATGTATTGAAAATTTTTATACATATAATGTCACTCACACATTTAAATCACAGTAATTGTACAAATTTTATTTTGTTCTCCATTCGCTTTTGTTTATATAGAACAACAAAACAAATGCTTACGGCCACTCTATATACACTAGAATTCAATTTGATTGGTAGATTGTATTGTATTCACGAGTATTCTCTTTGTATGTATACAATTACAAAATAAATAAAAATATATATAAAAAAAAAAAACAAAATAAAAAAAATAAATGCTACTTCTCTAGATTCTGTCATAAACATTAGCTGGCGCCTATTATACGAGTAGTTCCTTAACAGATTAAATCCTTTTCCTACATGTTTCAATATGCAACATATAGTGTACGAGTATATGTAAATATGAGTGTATATATAGTTACATACATCATACGTACATTCCCATTTATGTACTTATACGAGTATGTCGTATATAAAAAAATACAGGAAAATAGCCATCTATAACGAACACAAAAATCAACCATATAGATAGGATAACAATAAAAACAAGAGAAAAACACGAAAAAATCAACAACGATTGACTTTGGAAAAAAAGAAGAAAATAAAAACATTTGAGATTTAAGTAAAAGAATAAACTGTTAAAAAACATATTTATACATAGAATAAAACAAAAATAATAGGGTAAAGAATTTAGTAATTTTTTTTTTTTTTAAAGTAGGATGTACATAGAATCAAAAACGAAAAGGATTGAAAATCAAGAATTCAAATATAAATGTATCGAGGACTTACAAACTGCTTACTGGCCAACTAACATTTTTACTGATTATATCAACCCGCACATAATTCATGTATCACAAAAGAGTAGATTACAATATATGACAATACGAGCAACATACATATGTATGTTGTCTATGAATGTGTATGCAGTAAAGAATTAAGTAGTTGGTGTTGGTGTTAGTGCAGAAAAGATATGGACATCATGACTTACTTACTTACTTACTTACATACTTACTAAAGAATTATGTAGGTATATAGAGTGGGAACTATATAATAAATTAAAGATTTCATATTATATGTGATGTACACTTCATTGTTATCCCTAGATGGAAGTTAAAAATTGAAAAATACAATAACCAAATAAAACACAAAGCAGAGAAAAAAAAAACAAAAACAAATAAAAAAATAACGTCTAGTACATCTAGTCAATTCAATTTAAAGGAAATATACATACATGTACATTATGTGTGACTAAATTGAATATAGGAACGTAATATATGTATGTAAAAGGATAATTCAGTTATTTATTCACTCGTGATTTTAATGTCTTCAGGGAAATTTTTGACAATTTTCCATTTTAATTGGATTATGTTGAATTTTAATCACTGCAAAATATAAATATGTATTTGCTCGTATATGCATGCATATACACATATTATAATGTAATGTACCAATGTACGTTATTCGTCTAACAAATAAAAAGATTTCAAAATTTCATTTTATGCGTGCCTGCCAAAACAATGCAAAATTGTATCTTTCAATTTTTTCAGTTTGCTTTTTTTTGTTTCTCCGTTTTTTTTTTCTTTTTATGCATACTATACTGACTAATCTAACACTCGTACAAAATTTACATACACAAATATTCGCATATTCATGAGTATATGTGTATATAGCGTATTTGAAAAGTTAGCTGACTGACTGCGTTATTCATTCAAATTTGATTCAAATTTCAATTATCATTCCACAAAACTTCTGTTTACAAGTCAACATAACTTTAAATATTCTTTTTGTTTTTGCATTCTATATGCAGATAGATACACATCATTTTTCCTTTAAAAAAAAAAATACAACTAAAGGAAATAAATGTACTACGTACACATGTATACATACGAGTATTTACTATATACTGTCACTACCACCTAGTCATTTTGGTTTATAAATTATTCAGTTTTTCTCATTAAAATGACAAAAATAATATATAGCTATATATAAAAAAGAAAATTTTTTACATTTTGTCTAGTTTTTATATCAATTTTCCAGTAAATGAATTTTTTTCTAATGTAAATTGAAAGTTCTCTTTTGCAACGAAATGCACAAATACTTACGTAGTACACAACACAATCAAACTAAATGTAATACTGTTGTAGAGTGAAAAATGAAAAAAAAAATGGATTCGTGGTTAACAAATTGCAAAAATATGCAATCGTACCTGTAATTATTTAACGTGAAAAAACAACAATTATGTACATAAAATCTTCATTAAAATTTTTAATATTTCTGTAGTCTATACTCCTGTATGTTTTCAATATTTAACGAAGGATAATATTTCTTTAACAATAATAATTCTATATGTGCATACTAATGTACGTTCATGTAAAATGTTTTTAATTTTATCTTGTATTTTCTCATCATTCTCGTACATTTTTATATATGTAGAATGTATACCTTTTCTCAATTTATATTTATATATTTTTACATCTACATTTTACAATATCTTTTTTATTAAATCTAAAATACGCATGCATGAATACATACATATGGTTGGTACTATGTACATACATGTATACGTGCCATAATCGTATGTCTAGATGAGTATTGTATTATGGAGTATACGACTATCATTAAAAATTTTTCATAAATCACCTAAAAATGTTCAACATAACCTCATTTCATGGTCCATGAACTTTATTGCTCTGCTATCAAATTATATATGGTATTTGCATTTATTTCCTTTAACAAATACACACTTGGATCTTGAATCCTTTTTATATTTAAAAACATTTTATACGTATATAGATTCAAAAAAATTTATAACGTCCCCACAAGAAAAATATACAAAATACATTTACATTACATAATGTTCGTATTTGTATACCTATGTGTAATATAGAACATAAGGACATTATAATGATATTGTGTATACATATGTATCATCATCATGTTTTCCTATGTGTACTAATATGAGTATTCCTTTGTTAATTCATTCTCTCATTTTTTTAAAATAATACTTTTTTATCATTCTATTTTCACTTGTATTTTACTTTTTTATTTTATTTTATTTTTTATTTATTTATATGTAAATATGTGTAGGCGTGTATGTGTATGTGTTAATTTTAACACCTGAACCTGACTTGAAAACCCCAGAAAAAAAATTTAGTACAGAAAAACAAAACAAATGTCAAGGTATACTTCAAACAAATTTCCTTCATGTTTTATTGTTCAAATATGCGAATATATGAATTTACATACGAACACATAAATATATATACATATACCTATATTGATGTTGGTTTTAGTTGCATCATACATATAAGTATGAGTGTATG
The DNA here is from genome assembly GCA_951394055.1 of Villa cingulata. Taxonomy (NCBI): domain Eukaryota; kingdom Metazoa; phylum Arthropoda; class Insecta; order Diptera; family Bombyliidae; genus Villa; species Villa cingulata. Next base: position 47,156,208 of record OX596018.1, read on the forward strand.
CATGCACATATGTATTATATTACTATATGAATATTCAGTGATATATGAAAAACTTAAATAAAAAGTATTTTTAATCTTTGCTGAAGGCCACTGATGTAAAATTCATTCCTTAGGTGTTTTTTGCATACTCATATACACATGAACTTATGTATTTCTTTTTTCTTTTTAATTTAATTTTATTTCTTTTTTTAAACGAAAATAAAAACAAGCTGTCTGAAAGCCGAAAGTCTAAAGCAAGTAATGTGTGAAGTAAATGTACTTTACTATACATTCATAGACAATATTCACATCATATCTGTAATGTACTATATACCATACACTAGGTACGAGTACATAAAAGTACATAATGTATAATTTTATTTGTTTTGAAATGCTATATGTAAGTTAACCATAAACTTAATTTTATTTTACAACAGATTAAATTTACTTGTATCTATACGAACGCATAAATATATACATGCATGCATACATATGTAGAATGTAATATTTTATTTATTCATTTAAACAAAAAAAAAAAAAATATACCGGAAAAAAGGATTTGTCTACTTAAAAATATTTTAAAAATGACAAAATGAAAAACTTCGGTTAGATCTGTACATAAAGAGACGTTATGTATACATGCACATAAATTTATGTAATGTACGTATATGGATATGAATTTATGTGAATATTCAAGTAAAAGTGTCGGATATGTCGCGAAATAATATTTCTCGTTTTGTTTTTTTCTTGTACATATATATGATGAATGACGAGATTGCTAAAAAAAGATATAAACTTATTGCATTCTCCTTTATTATACGAATATATATGTGTATACATTTTCAAAAAAAAAGTATATACATAAGTATGTAAAAAGTTGAACTATGATAAAATGAAAAGAAAATTCAAAAATTCAATTCATACTTACATATACATGTGTATGTATATTGTACATTTATATAGAAATACCAACAAAAAATATATTCCATGAGAAAACCTCAACTTTTGTTGTGGTATTTAAACAAAACCAAAAACTAAAAGCTGCCAGTAAAGAAAATGTTTGTAATTCTTATTTAACTATTTTTCAACATTCTTTTTTCTTATTTATTTTATGGTGTAAGAAGTTTTTCATTTTACGTAACTAAGCAAATACTTATTACAATGAAGAAAATTAAATTTTTTAGCATGAAAAACAGGGTGGTAAATAAATATCATATAGTTTTTATTTTATAGAAAAATTTTCAGAATTTCCTTTTCTTTATGAAACGCAAATCAAAATAAACATCATCTGTACATATGAGATAACGTTTACAATATAAGTATAACTAAGTAAAAGAGTTAAATATAAATAAAGGAAGTACATAATCGTGTGTACATAAATAATTGTAAATTTGAAAATCACAATGAAAAATTTTAATCATCTATTTAATATCTGCAACGTCTTTAATTAAATACGAAAAAGAAAAATTTGAGAATGATACAAAATGCAATATCTATACTGGATAAATTTTGATTGTCTAAATAGAAAGAATTGTAAATAAAAAATTTAAAATTCAAGAAAAGTAAATTTCTTTTTATTATATTTACTCGCGTATACTTGGTAGAAAATGGATGGAACAAATCCTTACTATATACAGTCGCCTACAGCTATATATTTGTGTAGAGATAAATAAACGAATTTATTATGTCGATATGTACAATTTGTATCTGCATTAAAATTTCCTTAATTTCAAAAAAAAAAAAAAAAAAAATCAAAAAATGTTTACCTTTCAAATATTTGAAATTCACTAATTATAAAATTAGTAAAATATAAAGTTATTAGTATGTAGTACGAAGACGAAAATAAGACAAAAATCAAAGCAATTGAAAATTTTCAATGAGTAAAAAATCATTCAAAGTAAGTACCGAAACCATAAAATTAAAAATGCACGAGAGAAGAAAAAATTATAAAATAATTTTTTTTTCATGAAACGATATGCTCTCATTTTTAAAAAACTTAAAAGTACATTTCAAACGAACTTCTCCTTTTTTTTTTTTGTATTAAAAAATATTTCAAAGTTTCAATAGAAAATTTTTTTAAAATTCAATTCTTTATTAATGTTCATTTTGTATAGTAGTACTTATTTCCGTACTAATTATAGAGAACTACTTCACTATATACGCTAAAAATTTAGCAAAAAAAAAAAAAAAAACTTTACTGAACATACTATATACTTACAATTGCTCTCCTTATCGTCCTCTACATAACATGAATCCATCAGTTTTCAACTTTCACAGTGAAACAAAATTTTTTTGAGTATCAATTAAGTTAGTCAAATTTTTCGTCTTTTTCGCATTTATCAAATTTTTTTTTTATTTTATTCACTTTCTGTTTAAACATAAAATAATATCAGACATCGGACTAACCTTTACTACTGTACAAGTATGGAATGGAACTAATAATCAATTGAATTATTTCAACTTAATCGTAAAAGCATTCATTAAATCCTCATCATTTGAGAGATGTTTAAAATCGAATTTTATCTATGGCAAAAAAGTAATTTTTTATGTAGAGGAAACCAATACTATCATCCGCTCATAAATTGAAAACTTCCCCATAATAAAATCATCCTTATTAATTTTTTTTTTTTTTTGAATGTCTTTTCGATTATTTTTTTCATTCTTTTATATACTCTTATTTACGTTTCATACATACATATTTCCTATCATAGATTTATAATTTTTTTTTTTTTGCTTTTTGAATATTCAACTACGACAGGTAGTAGATAGTACCTACCGTATTTTCTGATAAGGATAAGCTAGAAAAAACGAAAATCACAAACAAATAAAAACGTAAATATATTTAAGCATTTCATAAATTATTACTCTATCACTCTGTTGATTTTTTGTTACTTTTCCAAAGTTCATTTTTTCATTTGTCTTTCTTACATATCTATATATTATATGTATGTATGTATGTACCTATGTATAAATTCGAATAATTTACAACAACTATAGATATATGTATGTATTATATCGAAATAAAAGTGTATTTTTCATTCATATATTTTTTATATAATTTTTCTCTCTTATTCTTTACTTTTTGTACATTTCTGTTCTTGTTGTTGTTGCTGTTGTTGTTGTTGTTGTTAATGCTCATTTGAAATTCCTATTACGTTCATAATGAAAATTAATGGAAAAGTTATCAGAAGGCTAATTATAATTGGATGATGGGTATAGTCATCATCTCTCCCTCGAAATACCCGTAAACTGATTTATGCATGAATTGAAATATAAAGAAAAAAAAAATATGTTTTTCTTTTTGTATTTTTGTTTATAATAAATAATATCCAATCGATAAAGTGTGTTTAATACTCAAAGAAAAAGTTGAAATATTTTTTTTTTTTTCAAAAAAGAGAAAATAAATTTTGTACAGAAAGAAAATAATTTCAGGATTCTTTTTATTTTTTATAAATCACTCTCTAGACTTGAAAAAATTGAGATATAGTGAGTGTATGTATATGAGAAATTAAAATTTTATAAATTTTTAATATGTATTTAGTTCTGGTACCTACATACTTTTATTACTTAATTTTAATTATGATTCATTTTTCTATTAGTTAATTTAAAGAAACAAAATCTCATATAATCAAAAACGAAATAATGATAAATTTTCCATTTAATTTATGTCGAATGTAATAATCAGAATACATTTGATTGTATGCGTTCTGCATACGCATACGAGGTCTGCACACATTATAATATATCACGCACGTACCAAATACATCTATCATAATAAATCATTTTCTTTGAATTATATATATAGGTATTTTTCTTTTTTTCATTTTAATTCTCTATAAAATACACAATAATATGAATCTTTTCATTTAATTGCATATACGTATCTGTACATAATTAATAACATAATCAAATGCAATTTATTTTACATGCATACACATAAATATATGTGTTTTATGTATATATATATATATATATATCTAATGTATTAATGGAGTATTGATAATAATAATAATAATAATAATAATAATCGAACCATCAAAGCCATTTCAGTTTTATGTCTACATTATATCTGATGATATTAATTCGAAAATATTCTACGATGTCTGCATATGAAATGAGTTCCATCGTATAAATTATATTAAAAAAAAAAAAAAATTTCAGATTTTCTTGTTTTAATTTTTATTTTTATACATAAAAATATCAATACCGCAATAATTCTTTTTGTCGTCTTTAATTCAAAATTTCAAATTATAAAACAAATAAAAAAAAAAAAAACTAAGAAAACAAAGGAAACAAGAATTCAATTGAGAATGAGACTAAAATGAAAATATACAAATGTGAAAATTTTCAACAATATAATTAGGTCAGTATATAAGATGCAGATATAAGACTACGACTGCAAATGAATGAAATATACGTACGTACGTATACTCATATAGATTTAACACAGTTTATGGTAAGTGTACAGAATAACTAACGAATTACTATATAAAATCAGTAAAATTTAAAATTTAAATTTCATTATACATACTTGTAAACCATATAACTGGGATAAATTTAATTAATTTAAAAATTTTGATTAAATTGCATTTTAATTTTCAAAAATTAGAAAAATATTAGAAAAAATCAAATCCTTTAATTTAATATTTTTATTAAAGACGAAATAATGAAATGAATAAAAATTAAATAATTTCTTATACACAATTTTCTAGTGAATTATTTAATTTTCTCTTTCATTTTATTTATTTTTCAATTTTTTATTGCATTTTAAATACATTTAGAAACTTTTCATTCATTTAAATTTAAAGCCATTAAAATGACTTCTTCATTCATTCAAATCAATTCAAATAATCAAATAAATTTATGAATATTTACTCGATCGTGATATTTTAACGAATTCATGTTGACAAACAAAATTTCATACTTATGAATTTTACACGTTACAATAATTATTACTTGCCATACACGGTCTAATGAATTAACTTGCTAACTAAATCACGTACTACATATTGTATATACAGTATACTTACGACAAGACACACATGTACGTACAAATATATGTATGTATTATAACTTCGCATATATATACACATAAATACATACATACATAATTTAAAATATGTATATAAAATTAACGATATGTTTACGATTTGTTGTCAAAATACAACATACTTTTCAAACGGTTTTATTTTTCTTAAGTACTTACATAGATATATTTAATGACAAATTTTTGTCGTGAGAATAAACCGTGATTTCTTTACTAATTTGTTTTTAAGTGAAGCCGGAAAAAGTTTTTATTTTCCTGTGAGCGGTGTGGTGTATTAAAAACGATTTAACAGAATAGAAAAATATAATATTTGTTGTGAAATTTCAGTGATTATTTTATCTCATACTCGTATGTTTGAATAAGCAAATAAGTAGTAAACATAACTTTCTAAAAATTATTTGACATAAAAAATTTTCTAACACTATGACTATTACCAGTGCCTGCATAATTTATAGTTTACCTTTTTAAATTTTTTAAAAAAATCCATATATAAATGTTTATACATATGTATATGTATATCCTTAATTAAATGTAAACAACAAACATTCAAATACATATACAAAACGTGCTATGTATGTAATAATAAGAATGAATTTCATTTAAAATCGAACTTACAAAAAAAATTCACAATTTCGGAATCAGAAATTAATCATTCTGTTCAATTAAAAAATTTTGCATACATACACATCTAAATATTGTAACCCTTTTTTTTCATTTTATAATCATTATCATTTTCATAATCAAAGCTCAATCCTATTTTTCTTATCCTTTTTACTTTTTTATTTTTACATTTTATTTATTTTTTCTATCATTTTTTAAAAATTCTACGAGTACAACTGATCCCAGAAACAGAAAATATACATACGCATATCAGTATACTCATCATTAAATTTTTTTTCATTTTGAATGGCAATAACAAATATCGACCCCAAAAGTACTATAAAAACAAGACAGAATTCAATATAAATGTTACATTTACAGAATACACGATATTCCTTTTACAAAGTAGCATATGTTGTGACGATAATAAACTCACTTCGAAAGGATACCAATCGCACACAAAACGATATTATTATTTATGTATATATATAATATATAATACACCACCTTTAAGACGATACACATATATAACTCGCAACTGTGTATTAGTAGCATATACGCAATATGTATATAAATAAAAATAAGAAAAAAAAAATCAAACATATAACTTTTAAGGATTAAAGGAAACCAAATTGGCAGCTTTAAGTCATTGACAATTCTATCCATGGTTATTCTAAAAAAATTTCATGTCCGCCTTAGTATTAATGGATAAAGCATTGAAATGTTCGTATAAATGTTTGTACATATGTATATTGTATGTATTGTATATGAAGCATTTTTACATGTGTTTAGTTGCGTGCAATGAAGACAATAAAAAAACCGGCACTAAAACAAAATAAAATGAAAATATTTTTCTTTATATTTTCGTCTAATACTACACTCATAGCCGAATACTACTTAGTATTTTTAAATGGTGGGTGGATGTATGAATATGGGCAATATGGGTGATTGTAAGCGTCCTACTTTTATTTTTATTGCTCTCATTATCGTGTTTTTGTTTTCTTTTCCTTTTATTTATTTATTTTTCTTTTTTTTTTCTGTTTATATTCTTCCACACTTTGTACACAGTATCTTTGGTAAATTTTAATAATGTATTATACGGTTTTGGTTTAGCAGAGACTGATAAAACTGAATAAAACATAGAGCAGCGGTATAATAGACGCTTATTTTGATCCATTTCTCATTCCATTCTAGAATTTTCAGAGCTATAGCACTACAAAATATTGATTTTATTATTGTTGTTTTTGCTGCTACTGTTGGTATTATATTTTTCCTTTGGTTTGCTTACTATTAACTGCTTAGATATATGTATGTTTTCTTTTCGTTTCTCCTATCATCTTCTTGTTATTATATTTTTTCTCATACTCTGATACACATTTCTTATAATAATAAGTTTGTCGGTATAAAATCATACTGGTCGTTTACGTAACTTTGTGAAAAAAGAAAAAACAAATGGGGTTTTTAGAGTACTTTTGGCCTTTCTTGACTCTTATAACGATCCCTCAATGTTGTTGTACTGTAATGTACTTGCAAAATAAAAAGTTGTACTTGCAAAATTAAATTAAGCGAAAAATCGTAACAACAAAAATATACCGGTATAGAAATGTGTTTAGAATGGTCTGTTTACTGTCATATCTTACACAAATGATAAGCAACCAGTGTAAAAATAATGCATATTCCTATTTAAAAGCCAGAAAAAATGTGTGGAAAATGTCTTTCCTTGCTTTTCAATATCCGGGAAGATCTGAAGAAAAAATGTTTAAAAAAAATGTTCAAGAGGAAAATTCATAACGCAAATATTTTTGTTGTAAGGACCTGTTTAAAGGGAAAATTTTTTTTTTGAAGTTTTTCATGTCGTAATATTTGAAATTATTACTACTAAGATAAAACAAAAACAAAAACAATGTATTAATAACAACATCGGTGGTAACATTTGTTCATTACGAATGTTTTAAGGTTAATTTTATTCGCCTCAAAGAGCAAATAATTTGTTCAGAATATCTGTTTAACCCTCCGCAATAAATGTACAAGTATTGTAATAACTACATACTATCACACATAAGGAGACTACTGACTGATGTTACACAATAATGGGATCTATAATAATATTCATTTGAAAATGTAAAAAAGTCACTCTTACCCTTACTTTTTAGTACATACATACATAAGTAATTTAAGTGGTAATAGATAAACGAATATTTTTTACGTACATTACGCTACGTACGAGCATGCGAGTATGTATTATGTATTGTGATTACATAGATCTGTAAGCTGTAACGACTACAAAAAATATTCAAGTGATTGTTTTCTTTTGATACGCTTGATAAGATTCCATTTTACTTTAAGCGATTATTTTCTTTTGAAATTGCTTGATTCATTGAGATCTTTTCTGCGTTTAAGCAAGTTAAAAAAATAATAAAAGAATAAAAAAAAATATTATAAACATGAATTAATAAAAAAAATGTAGATGAAAAAAGAAAAACATAAAATATATATTTTTTTTTTCTCTTTGTATTTATATATAAAAGCGGATATCATTCTTAAGGATGAAATTATTGAAAAGTGTTTTTCATTTACAAAATTATTTTTGGTTTGAAGTTGTTCGAAATTATTGGAAAAGCATTTCTGAATAGATCTGAAGATTTTTCTTTTCTTATTCTATTATAGAAATGACAAAGAAAAAGGATAATAATAAAAAAAAACATTTGAATATGTTTTATAATAATATCACAGAAATAAAAGGTAATGAAATGTTGAATGAAATTTAATCATATTATATGCGCACTTTTAATTCTGTAATTCAATTTTGATCTACGAATATACACTATAAATCGTAGATTTATTTAAATTTTATTTAAATGAAAATTAAAAATTATCTTGATTTTGTAATTACTTATAACTTGCTAACGTAACTACTATTACACTACCTGTACGTTCTTTTTCCTTTTCATCTACACAAAATACTTAATTACTCGACAAAAATTATTAACTATATGAAACTATGTACGTGCATTGAATTAATTATACTCATAATTTTTAATCAGTCCTCATTTTATGTAATTAATATGCAATGATAAAAATTCAACATCATATCCATGTACATATATATATACATATTTTCAACTCTTTTTTACAAAACATCATATTATAAAAAAATGAAAAATTAAATTATATACCATCGCATCAGTGTTGATTTTCTGGGATAAGGTTAAGCAATCTTATACGGTCTGGTCTATACGCTATGACATTTTTTCAACAAAAACACTTGAACTGAACTGGAAAAAAACATCTCACCTTGAATAAAGTATTAAGTGTTCAAAAGTGAATATTACACGCAACATCTAGTATAAAAATATGCACAGACATACATACTGTAATGAATTAAATAAATTTAAACAAGAACAGCACTGATGGCACGAACATCCGTATTCATTTTTTCGTTTATCTTCATTTTCGTTTCGTTTTTTTTTTCTAAAACTCATTTTTTCAAGTAACAAACAAAAAACAGGTGAAAAATTTGTTTATGTCAAGCTAATAAATGTCAATTAAATGGAACAAAAAAACATTTAACGATTCCAAAAACCAGAATATTCAAATTTCAAAATAAAACCTGACTAAAACAAATTTCGAAAAAATAAAAAACAAAAAAAAAACTATATAAACATCGAAATGATTATATGAATGGAACGTGAACGTCATATCATCTTTATTTATCTACCAAAAAAAAAAAAAAAATAAAATAAAAACGTTTGTCTTCCTAAAATTTTTATTTATTTTTTATTTTTATTTTTAACTATAACTCCCTTTTTATATTTTTCATTCATCTAATAATACCGAATATCGAACTCGTTCACTTTTTTATTATATGTACATACATCTCTATCAAGACCAAGAATCAACAAATATAGTAGAATTTTTAATTTTTATTTTTTTTTTCAAGAATTTATCCACAATGTGAAAAGCAAACAAAACATTTTTGATAACAAATAAAAATAAATTAACAAACAAAACGACCGACCGACCGACCAATGAAAAAAAATACTTACAACATGCAATCGTAGATTAAAAATAGTAATTCAAATAAACTTAAATCGAAAAGTCAATTGATATTTTTAAAGATATACACCGATAGTGAACTGAACTTACCTTTCTGGCCTTACACATCGTTGTTATCGGTTGTATATCATGCGATTGATGTCTGTTATCGGACATACATTGTGAACAAGCTGGAGTCTTACAAGTTAAACAATACGTATTCAATGGTTCCGAATGATCGCCACAAACTGATTCTCGCACTTGTGAAGCTCCCCTCGGTTTAACTAGATTGTGTTTAGCTAGAGGACCTCTAGCTGGATGACATAATTCCCTACATCCGTCACAGTATCTAATTTCGCATTGTTCACATATTAAAGATGCTACCTTTGGTTCTGATTCACACATCTGACAACGAAGTGCTTCGCGTGCACAAAACCGATCAACAATAGATTCCATAGCACGATATGGTGGTAAATTTCGAGCGCCACCTTCGTCGAAGAAGACGATCTTACGGCAGATCGGACACGTTAATGAAAAAACAGCTCCACCAGATGGTGGAAAAAGTAATGCTTGAAGATTGGGTGTACCTGCGTATGATCCTGGTCTAGAGGTGCAACAAACAACTCCAGAATCAGCTTCACTCAAAATACTAACTTTATCTGCTTGATCGGTATCTGAAGACACACTTTCTGTGGCGCTAGCAGTTGAACTTGCTGTGCTAGCCGCCGAAGAAGATGAATGATGATGAGAATGAATTGGCTGATGATGATGATGCAACTGCAATTGCTGTAATTGAGTTGCTGTGTTTGTTACAACTGTTGCTGTTGTTGTCGTCTGAATGTCTAGGGCACACGACAAACAAAGTGCATGGTAGCACGGTAACAACACAGGATTTGCAAAAAGTTGCTTACAAATTGGACACCGTAATTCGTCCTCCATAATAGCGCTTTAAATTCGAATAACACAAAAAAATTCATTCACTTTTTAATAACACTTTTTCTTTTTTCTCTTATCGATTATTATTCTTCACAAATATCCTTTTCACTTTCACTTCACTTAATCAATTTCAGTGGAGGACCAATAGAACAATAAATTTGTTACTTTCATAAATTCTTAACAAAATTAAAACACAATCTTTTGCATCAATATTATTATATCCATAAAATCGTTTTATTAATCGTATCCTGACACTATACCATTATGTGACCAATTACTTTCTCTTTTCATACTTAAATATAGCAAAACAACTTTCGAGTTTCGACCATCACCTTGTCTGGCACCAATTTTTTATTCCGATATCGTCGCGCGATAACTACAACCATAAGCCTTTAAAACTGACAATGACCAAACTACAAAACGGCAAACGGCCGATAACAATGATATCCTTTCTCACACCATCGATACAATAAGGATTAGATTAGTGCAATTTGATATATGTATATATCCGACCGCCGAATAGCTATTATTGATGAAAGAATCTACGATTCCACTACGATTCCAATGTAAAAATATCGAAAACACAACACATAATATTCCATGTATTCCGTACAAATTTTACTATATCTTACGAACGTTCAATACCAACTAAACGCAGAAGCGAAAGTGAACTGTGCTGTGAATCTGTGATTCAGTGCTTCAAGATTGTGAACCGTGTTATTTTATTTGGTATTATTGGTATTATAGTATAGCGTACTGTCTACAATGATGTGATACCGTGCCGTGATACAAATACGATACATGATTCTGTGACTGTACGATACTGATATTGTACTGTATGCCGTATGTACTCTGAAAAATGTAAAACAAAATTGTTATGGAGTTGACAAAACAGAAGTGAACTGACAAAACCGAATTCAAATATATACTGAATTTACAAACAGAAATTAAAATTGAAAACACCAAAAATTAGTGCACATCAAATACGTTGTCGTTCAACTATAGAATCTAGATGTTCCAGTCCAGTATCGCGACGTTAACACTATACAAGACAAGAAGGTTTATAATTAGTGGGTGGTAGATGGTATTAAATAGGCCTAGGTTCTAGCTAGGTAGTTGTTTGGTTGATTATCAGTAATCAGTATCACAAAAATATACATTTATAAGAATGTTACGTGGAATACGAAGGATAGTAATTAATTTGACGTGTATCAACGCATGATTTCAAATAACAGCTGTTGTAATAAAGGATGCAAAGTATTACTGGTATATGCATTGGAATTCAATAAGAATTTATTTTCAGTATTCACTACTCGTTACCAGATGGCAGGCTGCCTATAATTGAAAATATGTTTCCTTCTTATATACATTTTTTATAATAATAACTGTTAAAAAACGTATAATTCCATGACAAACAGTACAAACTAAAATATGCATAATAATGTAAAATAATTTTCAAATAAATTTAGATTTTTTCCACTAAAAAAAAAATTAGGCATGTATGTGTGTATATGCTAACATTATTTATATTTTGATAATAAAGAAAATTTTCTTCAATTAATTTCCTTTCCAAGCAACTTTAAATATATTAATACATTTTAAAAAAATATAAAACAGATAAATAATATTCTGTTCTGAAAATTAATACAGTAATAAAAACCTCAAATCTTTTTTTTTTCTTTCATATAATACATTAGTTCAAAAGGTTCTAAAGGATTTAATAAATTTTACATTATTTAACTAGTCGTTTAAATTATAAATCATAACCATGTTAAAAGAAAATTCATATCCGAATTATATGTGTTCGTATATATGTGGAAGGTATGCAACATATGAGCTTCTTATACTCATAAATGTACATACATTATATACATACATATGTACATATAAGCAAAATAAAATATTACTTTAACATCTGTTGAACATGTAGAAAAAAGGAAAAGAGTAATTAACCATGAGGTTGTAGTTTTCTTCAATTTATATTTAATTTTAAATCCTCTGGAAATTGTTCACGTTATGTACGAAATGCCTTTTATTAACTGCGCGTAAAATGAACTGATAGTGTGTGATGTAGTGATAATAATCAAAAGTTATTTTTGTTTTTTAATAAATTGTGTAAGACTACATTACATTACAAACAGATCATAATATTTTCATGAACTCCCACTTGGTACAATTAATATAATATAGTTAAATGAGGACGATCGATATTTTACATACAATTTTATGTAGTAATCTGTTAACAGGAGTGTGATTGTTTTTTTTTTATTATCTTAGTAATTTGTTTTTATTTTCTGTTTTTTTTTTTGTAATTTTTTTCTTTGTTTTCTTTTTGAAATATTGGAAAAATATAATTTGAACACGTATTTAAAACATACCATATGTTTGTTATGTAAATTATAAAATGCTCAATTAATAATAAATCATCACGAACTATATATGATATTGTATGTATTAATACATATATGTACATATTTATAAGTTGTATATATTATGCATTATATTACCGACACCAAATCCATAAATTTGAGTTATTTGTCTTAATTTTATGTGTCTTCATATACCCTTGAGGATGAGAATCGATTATACTTTTGTATATACATCTGTGTCTACATTATAATATATACAGTTCGAAACAATAGGTAAGTAAAGATGGTAGTAGAGACATTATTGTGTACATATTATATGTGAATGCATTTATTATATGAGTTAATGTGACACTTCATTAATATGAAAGAGAAAATCGAAACAAAAATATCATATACGTATATTATAACACCGTATACCAAGTTATATTCTGTCACATACGAGTACATATACATATAAATGTAATTACTTATATATCTGTGTGATCAGATATCAGTTATATGATTTAACAGAATGGTTTCTGTTGCAATTCTCATAAATTAAGTTGGAAAATGTTCACCATGGGAATTAACACTTTGATATCTCGCGATTAAAAACGATTTACCAATTCTATAAAATATCCTTTTATTATGCAATATACAATGAACGATAGTATCAAAATACATATACGACATAATTTTTGTGGACATACGTATTTGGGTATGAGTATGTACATAAGAATATGTTTCATTTCAAATTGCATTTAAAATGCAATGTACTCGTATATATATGTACATATAATGTCTGTATTTTCATATACTACATAAGATATGTGATTTTGAATATATGTATTCAATATATAGCTGGGATATAGATTTTCAAATACAATTATATTTGCTTTCTACAGAGGGTTTTTAATCTCAAATTAAGTTTTAAACATATACACACACATACGTATATAAATATAATAGAAATTTTCGAAGGACTATATTAAAGCTTATACATATAAGTACATATGTAATTTTCTACAAATTGTATTGAGCCATTATCAGGATAAAAAACATACGAGTATGTACGTTCCATTCCGTTGACAAAGCATTTCGATGTAGTATACACAAATAGGATATGTAATATCCAGATAAATAGTCCAGACAATTTTATCTTGAAATTTTCTTCACAGGTATGAGGTATGTACTACGTACTACATATCGAAAACATAATTACATACAACAAACTTTAAAGTCTTTTATTTTATACATTCATAAGTGTAGTATATTTTTGTACATGTATATTATGTATGTTACATATTTTGTGTATACATATGTATGAAGCATAAACTAATAACTCACATATGACAAATATATTATATTACAAGGATGTCATAATATAATTACATACAAAATTATTTTGTTTAATTAATTGTATGAAATGTTGTTACTGTTTCTTTTACTGTTATGTATTAGGAAGACTTTTATAAGAATATTTAACAATGTATAAATATATAAAAAATACTTTTAATAAACCTGATACTTTTTACACTGTTAAACAAAATGAAAAAAAACAATGTATGTAAATAGCTAACATCGTATAACACAAGCTCATCTTATACAACACAAAGCAATTTGCTTTTATAAAATTTACTTTATAATAATTTCTGGATAACATTTTTTTTATTTTTATTTTTGTATAAATTTTATATATATGCGGACGTAAATGTTTGTAGCTAATATTCCGAATAAACATTATAGCTTCAACTTTTAAAGGAAATCTTAATGAACAAATAAATTTTCGAACTGATAATTAGTTATTTAATTACCTTCTGAATATACATATCATATTGCAAAGGAAAAATATTGAATTGGTACATAGTACATATACCAATACTTTCTTTCTGCAGAAATCAATAACATTTACATAAAATGCGACTGGTTAAAATCAAATTTTCAATATTTTTTTTATCTATCTATCCAATCCATTATACTTTTGTTTTTAGAGTATAAGTTAAAATTTAAAATTGTATTATCTGTAATCTGTATTATATTTATATCTACATATCATGATTAGATGTTCATGTCAGCAGAAAAAAAAATCAATTAAAATTGTTCAAATTCAATTTTAACTTAACCACAAACTTTTACTGACTTAAGTGTTTACTACATACATATATTACTGCCACAATACGAGTATATATATGCAAATATCTACATTATAATATATACTGTGCGTATTTATAAATGAAGACTCATATAGACAGTAATATAGAATCAGCCAAAAGACCAAATCAATTTTATAGTATACCATGTTCAATGTACACAATAGTACCAATAGTATACAATAGTAATGTCCATTATATTTATTTTGAATTTCGATTATTTTAAAAATACATACATATGTATATGCATACAACAATGAATCCGTAAACTTTAACCTTTAACTGATTTAACGAATTACAAAGATATTCATTATATAATGGATGTATGCATGTACTTATAATTCGATTTAAAATGAAATAAATAGAACAAAAAAGCAAAATCAAAGTAAAACAATTGAAAAATGTGGTATGATTTCAAAATTTCAATTCAGTGAATTTTGTTATCAGTATTTTACCAGAAAACATATAATATACTCAATAATAGTATATATATACTATATAGAATGTATTATGTACATATATTTATATACTTGAGCTTAAAGTTAAGTGAAAATATACAATAAACTCTTTCAAACTTTTTAAAGAAAATTAACATTTGAATAGAATGAATGAATACGAGTATAATACAATATACAAGTAATATGTAATAAAAATATAGTAGGGTAGTATGGTAGTATAACATGCATGTAAGCAGAAATGATTATGAAATATTTCAAAAACACTGACATTATTGTAAAAATACAGACGTAGACGAAGTGTAAATATTGTAAATTTAATTGTTTCTTCCATGAAAAATATTGAACAGAAAATTAATAAAATAAGTTTTCTATTTAATATGTTAACGATAACGATATGCAATTGAAAGTTTATTGAAATTGTTATACAAGTACATACTCGTATGTGCATTTTGAAGACGGAAAATTATGTGCATATAAGTAGTTGAAATCTAAATTTTTATTAAATCTTAATTTCTTTATGAGTAACATTTTATATTAAATTATGAAAAAATCTGCATTATGATACTAATCAGAAACTGCTTCAAAAAGTTCATGCATACAAATTTAGCTTATGGATAAATGCACAAATAACAAGGGTATTCGAGTACATGTTTTGCTTATATTGCACTTACATACACAGTATATTTATATTTCATGCATAAAATGTGCTATGTGCTATAATAAACTGTCATATTATGGCCAAAATAGTATAAACATTGACAACCACATTGCATTGTGTTTTTGCGGCTGATGTGGTTTAAATTTGTTTACTTTTTAAGTAATCTACAAAACCAAAACAAAATTTCCACATACTCTTAATACATGCATTTCACCCGAATAACATATGCATATGAATTTTATAATATTTTCATTTCATATTGTAGTCCATAGTACATAGTACATACTCGTATTTATACATAACAATTTTAGATACCTAATGTACACATAAAAAAAAATTCCAGTAGAGAAATTTTGAATAAAACAAAATATATTTAATCACATTTTATAATACATGCATATTATTATGTAAATTTTAGAAAAAAAAAAATCAAAGTATCTTTATTTATTTATAGCTGGCCATTTTCAACTTTATGCATTATATCAAAAACTTTATCGTATACCATTTTTTTAGCATCAATTGCCCATAAGAAATCAAGATGGTTGTAATTTTTGTCTGCAATCAAATGTGCACTAATTACATTTGGTAATTTTTGAATTAATTTTTGAACATCTTCTGGTGTTGATAACCAATCATTTTCTGAATAATGCAGTGCAACTTTTACTTTAACTTTTGATAAATCATAGTCAGGTGGTTGACTTTGACCATACTTTTTAAAATTCTTTGCCAAACTGTAATCGAAATTACGAAAACGACCGGATTTAATTAATTGTAAAAAGTGTACAATTTGACGAACTGATGATCCAGCAGGACAATGAGACGTTATAACAGGTAACATCGTCTAAAATCATAATACAAATATATGAAAATAAATAAAAAAAAAAATTAACAATTTTTTATACCTTGTTCATTTTAGCTTCATTATATCCTGCCATTACAAATATTATATTTTCACAAATTGGTTGTGTGATAACGCCCTTTTTACAAAAACCTTGTGCAAATAATTTGACAAATTCAATGTTCGGAAAAAATTCATTGATTCCAAGAAGTTTTGTTAATATCTTAAAAAAAATTAAACTTTAGGATAAAATATTCATTCAAATGCTTATGTTATTTTATATTCAAGAAACAAGAAGGAAACAACAACCTTAATCGAATGTTGTTGAGCTACCATTGCACGTACTATTGGACTTTTACAATTTGGTAAAAATGCAGCTGGTCCTACTCCCTGCATTAATAAAATTTTCTCCTTATATTCTGGATGATAATGAAAAAGAATCCAAAATATCATAGTTCCCTATAATCGAATCAAATCGAATTTCATAAACAAAATAAAATATGTACAAATTAGTACAATTATGTATGACCGTATGACTTACTTGTGAATGTCCAATGTAATGAATTTTTTTTAATTTTGGTGATTTCTTCAAAACAAAATCAACCATTGCTGGCATATCATATTTACCAATTTCATCAAGTGAGAATTCCCAAAACTTTGATGAGTCAACGGATAATGTTTTATGCCTTTTCGAATAAGTATTACCACGAACATTACCCATCCACACATCATATCCCAAGTCAGAAAGTAAGTATGCTATACAGAAAATATAAAAAAATATAAAAAATACATAAATTTGAATTTCAGCAAGGATGTAAGCTTCTGCAGAGCAGTTTATAAAAACAAAATATTTCAAAACGATTTACATAAGATCAATAGAAACCATATACATTTGAAAACAATAAAAATAAGAAGAAGAATAGTATAAGTTAAAAAACATATACGGA
Organism: Villa cingulata; assembly: GCA_951394055.1. Taxonomy (NCBI): domain Eukaryota; kingdom Metazoa; phylum Arthropoda; class Insecta; order Diptera; family Bombyliidae; genus Villa; species Villa cingulata. The sequence continues at coordinate 47,174,204 of OX596018.1, forward strand.
TGGAATCACTGAATTACTTTCAATACCTATTGAACTTTAAAATTTCCTAACGTACATTTATTGCGAACTAAAATTTGACTTTGCTTGAATACTTCTATTTAAATCGTTTAATAAAATTCAAATGTTTCAAAAGGAAAGAATTAAAAATTATTCCACTTTAAAATTTTACAATCCATAATTATAAAAATTTTTTAAATTAATAAAAATTTAACTCACCTAACCCTTTACCAGGCCCCATTATAACCCATGTGCTTGAAGAATCCAATAATCCATGCATTAATAACACAGGTTGTGCTCCCGGCTTTGGAATTCTATGCATTTCTAACAAATATCCGTCTTCGGTTTCAACAATATGCTTTTCACATTTATGACCGTATTTTTTTACTAGTCCACACTGAAATATTGATTGTAATAAATTATCAAAAAGCAAAAAAAAAAAAAAAAAAAAGTGTCAAAAAAATCTTACTGTTGGAAGAAATGAATCTTCAACAACATCATTATTGTAAAGTTCAAAATTAAAAAACATTTTTTCAAAATCATAATTTATATTTGGTATCTGATTATTGTAATCTCTCAAATCTTCTGAACTGTTAAATGGATACGAAAATTCAAAACCTAAAATTTCATTAGAAAAATTGCTAATGAAAAATATTTTAATTAACGTTAATTTACAATACTGCAACATTTTATACAATATAGCAACAATTTACAAAACGATGTAATTTAAATTAATATGTAATCCGTACTAAGAACAGTGCACGTTCTTATTCCATATTTGCCTTATAATTTTCTGTAATTGAATAAAAAAAAATTTTATTTTTTTTTCACATTGACAATCAACTGAAATTAATGTAAATTTGTTATTATTCTAATGCATTATTCGTATAATATGCGATTATTCTAGTTAAAATTGATAAGGAAAAAAAATTTTTTCTTATCATAAATGCACACACAACATTTCCATAAAAGTTTTACAAAGCAGAATAATTTTCAATTAACAATTTTTAATTCTAATTAATATTAGAAAAAAACTTTCAACTTTTGTATTTCAACTATCGATCACGATTAATTAAAAGATAACTCAATTTATATTAATTATATGTATAAATATTGTACAATTTAAATGTAATTTATGTCTTATTATCTTTTTGGAAAGTATTTCACTGATCGCTTAAAAATCTCCGCTAATTATGTATTTTAAAGAAAGTACTTTTTTACAAGTCCAAAGTAAATATATGCACTTGTCTATTTATATATATATTTTTATTAAATAAATATTACGTATACAATGCTCTTACATTTTCATACATAATATACAATAGTAATTATTTATGCCAATTAATTGCTTTGTTTCAATTAACATATTCATACGTACTTATATAAAATGTATTTAAATACTAACACTTTAAGATATATAATTATCGTATATGTTTTATTGCATTTTCACATATTTCTAAAATTAAAAAAAAAAATAAAAAGAAAAAAAAATCTTTTCTATATTATATTTGAGATTACCGTATTTAATAATTTTTTTCGAATAACACCTGTTAAATAAATAAAATGTTTACTTAATATCACAGAAAAAAAAATTATATTATCTGTAAGATAATATGTACATACGAGTATATATAAAATGCATACATACATACATATATTAAATTTTATATTTAGATAACTTTTCCCATGTGGGCACAATGGAAAAATAAAATAAATAAAAAATGTACATATATACGAGTATGTTTATTAATATTGAATTGTTTCTATATGAATTAGAAAATCAGTAAAGAAAAATATTTCATGGTTAATATGTACATATGTATATATTCAAAATATTAATCAAAAAGTAGTAATATTTATTCTCATGAAAAATGAAAAAATAACTTTTTTAAGCGAATAAAATTTCATTATGTAGGTAACTTAAAGAGAATAATGTCTTTTTTCGTGAACTAATATTTTCTAATAATTTATATAATTTGTATTCGTATACAAAAAAAAAAAATGAATTACAATTCTAGCCAATTCAAATACTATCATCAACCGCAATTAATGTTCTCATCTAATTACTTATATTAAATTTGTTTGACAAAAGGCTCCAAAAAATAATAATAATATGATTCGACTTCATTTTTTAGTGGTTCCTTAATTTATCATTGCAGAGGATATATCGTTCAACCTTAAAAATTTTGTTTATATTTTCAATTTAAGAATTTTATTTATAGTTTCAAGATGAATGTGAATATATGATTTTATATAAATATGTTGAAAGGTTTAATCATGAAAAATATGAATATATAAAGAACTGATTAAATTCAAAATTAGATAAATAAATTTTTAGATATATATAATGATATTAATCAATTTTATTTATTATTCTGTTTTATATTTTATTTTGAAATTATAGGATTCCTGTTGTTACCTTTAATGCTTGTAATGTTATGTGCGTAATTTAATATTTTTACTGATTCTATGCATGTACTTAGATATAATTAATGAAAGAATAAACAAATTACCACCTAAGTTCAGTCACTTTTGAATAAGTACCAGCTTGCTGGGAAAAAGAGTTCAGAAATGTTGATAAGTAGTCTACTTGCTGACAACAAGTAACGCAAAGAATTATAGACCATTATATTACATCATTCTAATAATAGATCAGTCTAAGCCCTATCATGTAAAGGAGTTTGATCCTCTACCAGCAATTCAGTGGTTCGCAATCCATATTAAAAACTGTATGTGTACACATGATAGTAATAAAGTCATGAGATCACTTTTGTGAAAGCCCTATTTTATTTAGATCTATAGTACTGTGAAAAAAGAAGCAGAAAACAACGAGTACATATCCAAAGAATTAAAAAAAATGTGTTGACCGAAAAATAATAGAAATGAAAAACAATTTTAATTATATACATAATTTGAAAATTTATTGAAACTCATAGTCATAGAAATAAATTTCAGAACATAATAATTATTATATTCTTTCTAATATTTACATTGAGACATTTTATTTTCCATTTCAACTTTTTTCATTACTTTAAAAAGTTTTTGGTATACCATTTCATTGGCATTAACTGCCCATATGTAATCGAAATGATTGTAACGTTCATCAATTAAGTGTGTACTAATCACGTTTGATAGTTTGGATTTTAAAATTTCAACGTCTATTTGATTTATTACCCAATCATTCTTTGAATAATAGAATGCAACTCTTGCTTTGACTTTTGATAAATCATATTCAGGTGGGTGTTTTTGACCATATATTTTAGAATTCTCATTTAATCCAAAGTCATAACAACGGAAATATCCAGACTTCACCATTTGCAAAAAATGTATGACTTGACGAACTGATGATCCAGCAGGATAATGTGATGTGATAACAGGAAGTGTTGTCTACATTTGAAATAAAACGATTAAAACTGAAGAAATGTCAAAGTTACTATATAAGCGAGACATTTTCTTACCTTATTCATTTTGCCTTCATTAAATCCTGCTACCATGAACAATAGATTTTCACATATTGGTTGAGTGTACGCATCTTTTTTGCAAAAATCTTGTGATATGATTTTAATATATTTTCGATTCGGAAGGAATTCATAGATTTTGAGGGATTTTGTTAATGCCTTATAAAAAATTTTTTTACGAAAATGTTCAAATTTTTAATTTAACATTAGAAATAGGTATGAAATTTTTACCTGGAATAAATCTATTCTATTTGCCATTGTAAGCAGTTGTATACTTGTAGTGAGCGACAAAAATGCAGTTGGTGCTAAGGCTTGTATTGATAAAACTTTCTCATTGTATTCCGGCCGGAAATGACAAAGAATCCAGAATAAAGTGTTTCCCTATAATAATAGAATTGTATCGGGTGTCGTGTTTTAATAAATAAAGGAATGTACAGATTTATAAAATAATTTGTGTACTTACTTGTGCGTGTCCAATGTAATGAATTTTTTCAAATTTATGTGATTTTTTCAAAACATAATCAATCATAGCTGGCATATCATATTTACCAATTTCATCAAGTGAGAATTCCCAAAACGTTGATGAGTCAACGGATAATGTTTTATGCCTTTTCGAATAAGTATTTCCACGAACATTGCCCATCCATACATCATATCCCATTTTGGAAAGTATGTATGCTATAGAAATGAAACGGTTGATACTCAATTCAGTTTCGAATGAACTACCTCATTATTCAATTCCCACAATTTTATTTATTGATTTACCTAATCCTTTTCCAGGTCCCGTTATAACCCATGTACTTGAAGAATCCAATATTTGATGCATCAATAAAACGGGCTGTCCTCCAGGTTTTGGAATTCTATGCATTTCCAATAAATAACCATCTTCGGTTTCGACTACATGCTTTTCACATTGATAAGAATATTTTTGGACTAATTCACACTTTATGATTATAATAATGAAACATAATAATTGATATAATAATTGAAGAGGAAATTATCAAAATTAAATGTTACTTACTGTTGTAAGGAATGAATCTTCGACAACATCTTGATTGTAATATTTACAGTTTTGGAATTTATTTTTATAATTATAATTTGCATTAGATAATTGATTGTATTCTTTTAGATCTTTTGAACTGTTAAATGAATACGAAAGTTCAAATGCAAAGATTTCATTGCAAAATTGGCTAATGAAAATTATTTGAATGATAAATTTCCAAAACTGCAGCATTTTACAAACACGATTCATAATTTAAATTTAATTAATTAAATTACAAAATATTTAATTTTTATATAATTCAATTAATTATTATAAACAAAACTTTCTTTGTAATTTCTTGTGATTTTATGCACTTAGTTAACAATCGATTTCGTACAACTTAATTCAAAAAAAGTATTTTTTTTTTTCTCTTGATGTTATGTCTTAATCTTTCGTTAAAGAAAGATTGATTGACAATTTTGAATGTTGGAACACAGGATTTAAATAGGAAAAATTGTTTTAAATGTAAAGTTAAACAAATCTTATCAATACAAATACATACTTAAATCAACACAAATTAATTTGTTTTAAACTTTTGTTTATGAATGGTGAAATTTGTCTTTTGTCATTTTTCGAAGCATCTTTTTTTTTTGAAGCATCACAAAAACATTTTTCTTGTATAACATTCTATCAATATTTACTTTATATATTTTTATGAAAATATTGTTTATAATAGTATTAATATATTTGATTTATTTATTTATTTTTTTTCTATATAAATAAATTTGTCAAGATTATTCATAATTTACAAATAATGTTTGATGATCCACTGAAAACACTTGTTCACTGTTCTTATAAGTGATACTATCTCCAAGAAGTTTCGAATTATTTTTAGACAATGCTTTTTAACTGATGTGCGCAAAAAACCTTTTGCAAAATATTAAAATATTGAAACAAATTTATTTTTGAATAAATATGAGATCGGAAAATACTAGATACTGGAAAAATTTTAATTTATCAAAGAATTAATAACTTTTAATAAATCAAAGTTACCGCTTTATTACCAATATGTGTATGTATAACTAATTAGATCATATGTTGCTAAGTTAAGAAACTATCTTATATACGGGAATGTCCTCATGAGTACCTACTTTGTACTCCTGAATAAAATACGAACTTTTTCTATTATAATACTAATACATATTTATTTGAAAATCTTTCAAGTTTTAATTTTATTTCGTAATAACAATTTTAAAATTTGAAATTAATTAGCATAATTTTGAAACGTAGCATACTTTAAAGAGTATTTCGGTCTACTTTATCAATCCTTGTAGTATTCAAATAGAACAAACCTTCCAAAAGTATAAGTACATAAATATATACATGCACCATATTTATTTTTCAACAACCCATAAAGACATAAAGTTTGTTGAATTTCACAATATTTGTCAGAATAATTCTGAAAATTTTTATTTTTGTAAAATAATATTGAAAAGTACTATACCAAAACAAAAGAGAAACAAAAAAATATTTTTGCAGACAAATTAATCGCTTTTAATACATTTTACATGTATACATTCCATAATTTAAATGTCTAAAAGGAAATATTTTAATATTTTAATCTTAAAAAATAAAAATGTACACATATAGTAAGATTATATGAGGTTATTATTTTCAGTACTCTTATACATACTCGTACCTATTGCTAGTACAAGTAGTACTAACTCTGGTGTAATACCCGGTTCTTTTACAGGTTGAAATGGTTCACTAAAACCGGGCGATAAATCTCCGATACGCGAGTAAGGATAAAATGAAAATCACATATCTCTTTTTAGAAAAATTATTTTACAAATCACAGTAAAAACATATTCTCTGCAAAAATTTTCACTTAAAATTTAAAATAATTTATGGTTCAAAATTTAAAAAGTGTGCGATGTACGAGTATATATATTAATAATAACTGTAAATATATTTCTACTCCTCTTTCTACGCGAATAGTAATTTCTCTTCTCTTTTTCTTGTGTTATATGTACTACTAAACTATAGTAACCATGTACGAAGAAGAATTAAGGGATAATGCAAGATCCGTGTAAACAAGAAAACCCGATAAATGTTCTGACCTATATTTTCATGTGTAAACAAACATGGTAATTGTACTCTTGAAATTTTAGATGTAGAAAGAGAAATAGAAATAAAAGAAAAATAGAAGAAGATTTTCATACTGAAACTAGATCCGTATATACACAAGTAAATTCGATATATGTTTTCTTTCTTTATACTTCTTACTATTGTTTTAATACTGATTATTTAAAAAAATATATATAATTACTTTGTTGTTTACTTAATTTGTTTAAAAAAAAAATTTAATTAAAAATTTTCAAAAACTATGTAAGATCTTCAAAGTATCAAGAACGAGTTCCACAATTGGTACTACTTTCTAGTTATAATAACTTTTAAATGATTGGATTTGCCAAAATGAAAGCCAGACTTGTTTGTTCATTAATATAAAATTCAGTTTTTCATCTTTCTGTTTAAAAGTGCACCGGATACCCAAGAGGCTTAAACCGGCGCTGTCTGGTATAGTATTAAATCTAAATGTCATAAAAAGAGAAATAATTTATGATTCTATGGTAATAGAATCCTCATAAAATGACCAAAACCACCATTATAAGATATTATCATGATTCAGTTTCCCTTCTTGTTACAGAACATGTTCATATTTTATTTATTTTGATAATAAATGTACGGATTAGTAAATCATCAGATGAATACAAACAATAAAAATGAAACAGAAAAAAAAATTGGGGTTTCCACCATATAACTACTCAATTTTTCTTTTGGATTTTTTTTTTCTCAAAAAGCAAAAATAAAAAAATTAAACAAAGTAGAATTGAAGTTGAATGAACGATATGGAGGAAAAGAAAAAAGGATTTAATTCGGAAAAGTGCATTCCCTTTTCCTGTACATGAGTACTATGATGCTATACATACATATATTAATGATAATGATAATTATTCATAGATATAGATATACATATGTACATGTGATGCATTTATACGTTAATACATTATAGATCCTTAACAGAATTTTTATGGTACAACATTGTATACTATATGTGTACGTACACGAAATATAGACAGGCAATAGATAGAATGGGGTTCAAATCCTAACATAAATATATATATTAAATTTATATGAGTTGATTATAATCCTACTGATGTTTGCACACTCGTATCGTAACATACGTTCAATGTGTTATAGAAAATAATGATATTAATGAACATCTTATAACCTTCAAAACTATAATATTTTCATTAAATAAATAGCAAGATAAACGGTATTATAACTAGTATTTAGTATGTACAGTCAGTGGCAGATTTCCTTATTAACCGCCACTAGGTATCTCTCGAAGTTTCAAAATGAAAATTCAAAAATGAGTAAACATAATGTGTGAAAATACTAGTCGTAATGCATAGAGTATACATACTATAGGTACTGACAATATGCCTAACATTTTATTATTAAAATTAAAAAAAAAATCATTGGTGTATTCCTTCCAGTCTTACAATAAACCAGCTATAGGCTATAGCCGGAATAAACATAAAAGATAAAAGGGAAAGAGGATCAAAAACAGACAAATGTTTAAGAGAAAAATTAAAACCAATCTATTGTTTTGTATCTATCAGGATAAAGTCACATTATTGTACATTAACATTCATTTTCTTCATATATGCACTAATGTATGTACAATATCTACAATCCAGATACTTTTTAACTACGTATGTAAGTGCATACATATACATAACATGTGTTTATGTATTTATATATGTATACGAGCACATACTGATCTAATGCCTATGAAGTGATGAGATGCATTCGATTTTATTTTCAAATTAAACTTTTAAATAGATTTGTGTAAAAGTTAAATAAAAAAATGTAATACTATATACGATACGATAGTATAATATAAAAAATTCAAATAAAAAGGGGTAACTTGATGAGTGCAAATGATGTGATAACATACCAGTCAAAAAATAAAATAATTACAAACACTTCGAATACAATACAGAAGAAGTTAGTATATAAATACAATATGGGATTAAATGTAATTATATTTTTGTTTCTATTATGCTAAATTGCATATTTATGTTATGTACACATGTATAGAAATATTAAAACAATATATTATGATAAAATATCAACACCATAAGGTAATTTCTTTTATTTTGTATGTAAATTTTTATCCCTTTTGATATTCTACTTATATCTTGTTGTATATAGATAACTGTTTAACCAATGTTTGTATATACCTATATGTATGTCCGGACACAATCAATTGCTTAGGTCTTAAGTCATATAATGTACACTATGTCTATATGTTTAGACAATATGCATTCCATATAAGGATAGGGTATCGTACTTGTAACTGGGTAGATATTTTATAAATAGTGAATGAATAGGAAAAACTTAAACGAATTGAAAAAATCACAAAAAATTGTAAAAAGTTGTAAAATCTTTATTAATTACATATTTAATTGATAAAAATATTGAATTTATTTTCCAATTGAAAAATGGGATGTTTACCATGGAAATTTTTAAAATTTAAATTGTAAATGTCCATTAGGAAATTCAATATTCAAATTATCTTTTTTATTTAACTAATCCGTAAGTTATTCGTTTGAAATTCTTATTCATATAGATAGTGTATGTAATTTATAAAAAAATATATCTCCCCACCCCCAGTTATATTACTTACAAAATAAAGGTTGAAAAAAAGTATGAAAAAAATTTCTTTAAATGAAAATTTTGAAATTATTTAATGTTATCTTTTTATAAATAAATATAAATAATATATATAGTACATACATATCAGAATATAATAGAATAATAGACATAGTCTTTTTGTTTACAGTTCATCCTTTTCGACTTTACGTAATGTACTTATAACCTCTTCAAAAACCAGTTCTTTAGCATCCATTGCCCACAAGAAATCAAGATGATTGTAATTTTTGTCAGCAACTAAATGTGAACGAATCACATTTGGTAATTTTGAAATTAACATTTCAACATCTTCTGGTGTTGTTAACCAATCATTTTCTGAATAATATATTGAAACTTTTGTTTTAACTTTTGATAAATCATAGTCTGGTGGTTGATCTTGACCATATTTCTTACGATTTTCATCTAAACCTAAATCAAAATTACGAAGATATCCTGATTTTACTAATTGCAAATAATGTATAATTTGATGAATTGATGCTCCAGCAGGACAATGAGTTGCAATAATTGGTAGCATTGTCTAGAATAAAAACAAATTATTATTATTTAACTGATATAAAAGGAAAATTTATTAATCAAATTATCTTTTTCTTTTTACCTTATTAATTTTAGCTTCATTATATCCTGCAAATACGAGAAGAGTATTTTCACTTTTAAAAATATTTTGCATAAATAATTTCATTAATTCTGAATTTGGAAGAAATTCATAGATTCCGAAAAAATTTGAAAATGACTAGAAATAAAAAGAAAAATATGTTTAACAAAAAAAAATTCAATCAACCATTATATGCCGTCATATGAAATATTTTACCTGAATTAAACTTTCTAAGGGCAACAATAAACGTATTATTGGACTCTTGCAGTGCGATAAAAATGCAGCTGGTGCTATTGCTTGCATTGATAAAATTTTCTTATTATATTCTGGATGATAATGGCAAAGAATCCAAAATACCATAGATCCCTGTCGATGAAAAAAAAAAATTGGTTACATTACGTTTGAATTGTTGGAAATACAACATATAGAATTTATATTAAGATATATGTATATACTTACTTGAGAATATCCAACGTAATGCATTTTTTCGAATTCTGGTGTTTTACCCAAAATATAATCAATCATTGCTGGTAAATCATATTTTCCAATTTCATCAAAAGAAAAATTCCAAAATTCATATTGAAATGTATATAAATTTTTATGTTTTCTCGAGTACGTATTACCACGTACATTTGCAATCCATACATCATATCCCATATCAAAGAGTAAATATGCTGTAGATAACAAAAAAAAAATACATTCATTATAATATGTGTTCAATTGAAATTTTTGTTTTGAAATCAAGAAATACTACGAACATATTAATTCAAATCTCATACATTTTCAATAATCATTTGATTTGCAAAATGAATTAATTTAGCTTACACTAAATATTCCAGAGTGGCCCATTTTTCAATAATATAAGTCTTAATATTAAATTATGAAACCTTTAAATGCATTCTTTTACAAACCTAACGAGTTATCAGGACCCATTAAAATAAATGAAATTGATGAAGATAATAGTCCATGCATTAGTAGTGCAGGTTGTGCTCCAGACTTTGCAAATCTATGCATTTCCAATAAATATCCATCTTCAGTCTCGACAATATGCTTTTCACATGGATAACCATATTTTTCAGCTAGTTCACACTACAATCGATCAAATCAATCCATCAATTCAATTAAATAACGGTCAAAATAAAATATCGAAAATCACATAAAAATTACTGTTTCAAGAAATGAATCTTCTACATCATCTTCGTTGTAATTTATGAAACTACTTTCTGTTGTATCGAAAACTATAGTTGTAGAATCTAATGCAGAAATTTCATTGTAAATATTGCTAATAAAAATTAATTGAATTAATACAAATTTCAAATACTGTAACATTTTAAATAAACTAAATTTTTAATTTCAATCTATATCTATTAACTACAAATTGATTACAAATTAACACAAATGTTATAGTTATTACAAAATAATAATTAAAATATAAAATTATGAACGCTCCATAGATAACTAATGATAAAACTAAATTTTTCTTAAGCCTTTTATATGTAATCCTGAAACTAAATGTACAAATTTACTACCAATAACTTAAAAATTTATATAATGATAATGATTTGTAAAACAATCTAAACTCCTGAAAATAATTTTTTCCATACTGTACCTACATAAAAATTTTAGAATTTTTTTTTAAAAAAATTAAACACCGGCTGTGTTCATATTTACTTTGTACCAAATAGAATTATTAGTTTCTATGTGTAATTGAATCATGTGTTTCTATTTATAAAGAATAAAACTTTTACATATGTATATGAATTTGAATAATTTAAACATGTTGAATACATAATCATTCTATACTAAGACATTGAAATGTACAAGTTTTTTTCATTTGAAAAGAAAAGCTTATCAGAATTTTTCTTTTGTTAATTAAACATATATAATTGATAAAAATATTGAAATAATAATATTTAAGTATGTTGCTATATGAATTGCAAATTGTAAAAAAACTTGACATACTTAGCAGCACTTCAAAAACATGTTCTAAAAATTTTCATTTTCAAAATATGCAAATATAAATTCATTTCATTTTGCATAATAAAATCATAAATAATTAAAAATTATAATTTATTTTCAAACAAAACACAAAAAAAAATGTTCATTTCTTTTTTTTAAATATTTTTTATAAATAAGATTTTATTTAAAATTAAATTTCTTTAAATAATAATAATAACAAAAAACAACAAACAATTTTGTTATTCATATTATAATAATTTTATTTTATTTTTTTTTTTTTTCTTTTTCTTATATTACTTTGTATGTACTCGTATATATTTCCTTTTGTTTTTATTTCAGTATAATGAAAAATAAAATAATAAAATTACGATAATATCATTATGTACATATGTAAATACATAATTATGTTCTTTGATAAATAAAAGCTTTTCAATTTTTTGAATCAAAATAATATTCATAATGATAAAGAAAAGAAAAAAATCAAAAAAAAAAAAAAAATTATTTAAAAGAAATTCTTTTGCAAAATATTCAACATTCATTTTTCATCTTCAAATAATATCTAAGTAAATATTGTACGAGTATATTTTATTCAAACATTAAAATAAAATATTCATTCATTCTTATTTGTATAATAGACGATATACATACACGCATACCTAAATACATACCAAACATTCCTACAATTAGCTATAGCAATATATTTTCGAAAAGTATCGCATAAATAATAATATTCAAAATTGTAATAAAATACATATTCTCATATTTCAGTAAATAAAAATACTCAAAACAAAAGATAATAAAAAAGAAATTTAAAACGATGAGAAAATTTTCTATATATATACATTTGTTCGAACATATTTGTATGAGTATGTACATTTATGTAAAATATGTAAGTAAGGTGTCAAATTTTATTAATATGAAAACGGAAATAATGAAAAATATTTTTACTCTGTCTTCCTTTTTTAAGGATAATACGTATTTTTTAGATTTTTTCAATATACATATACATGATGTATATCTATATAAATCTAAACACAATATACGAACACATACATATATGTACATATAAATATTACAGTTGAGCTATGTTACATAAGAAAATATTTATATTTTCCTTTTATACCATATATTGTTGGCATATTCCAACATAATACGAACATTTCTCATACATATTGCTTTAATTTCAAGTATTTAAAAAATTTTATCATATTAAAAATAATATTTTCCTATTGATCTTATCTATATATACATATATACGTACATATATTTACAATAAGTTCATCTGTATTCATATTTTATTTTTGACTTTATTTTTTTTTATGTATCACTTTCTCTTTTATTTTACTTTTATTTACCATTCATTTTTCTTCTTATTATTTTTTTTTATACTTGTTTCATCCTGTTTTTTACTCTATGTAAGATGTAAGTAATTTATTTTTTATTTTTTTTAATATTTTATTTATTTATTTTTGTTTTCGATTTTTCATTTTTCATCATTTTCATATGGTACGATGAAAATATTTTGTTTATTGTATGTAGTAAAGAACCTAAAAGAATTGAATAAAAAACAAATGGCATAATAAAATACCATGGAAATAGAAATAGTACAAAAATAAAAAAATCAAAAAAAAGAGGAACAAAAAAAAATTGTTTTTTCTCAATATTCTTTTACATGTATTATTTACCTGGAATTTTTCCAATTTACGTGTACGTACAAAGAAAAGAAAAACATATGAATGTATGTACATTCTTTAAGGATCATATTTTTAAGGTTTTTCTTTTGTTTTTTTTTTTGTTTTTATTTTTTCTTTTACTATGCATTCTAACAATATATTGTTTATATAAATGTTTTTGTGTGTTGTGTACATACATACATATATAGTAGTACATATATAAAAAATATATAAACACTTTATTTAAAAGTCAAATTACTTTCTATTTAGATATTCATAAATTATATTATTTTTTAAAAGATATGTATGTATGTACATACGCTACGCATACATATATTCTCTTATAAAAAGTAGATATAGCAATTTGGCATGTCTACATTATAAGATATTCTGTGCCAAATTGCCCTATTTAAAACTGATACATTCATTTCATATACTAGTTAAAAGTAAAATAATACATATATAAGAATACAATGTAATATGCATTGAATAAAAATCAAATACAATACTTACTGTATTTTATATGTCCTGGATACGATTTAAACATTATATACAAACTTGTACATTAAAATATAGATACTTAAGTACATATGATATGATATGGATCATATATGTATATAAATGTGTAATAATTCAAGAACTTTTGTATGTAGATGTGTAGTACGTGAATATGGTTTTTTTTTTTTGTTTTGTAAAAGAAATTTTATCTATTTCGTGTAAAAATATAAAATACCACAATACATGAAAAAAATAAGCATAGTAAAATCATGTATTTTAAAGCTTTTGCACATTAACATACATATATAGCCAAAAAAAAAGATCTATCTACTCGCATTCTCACAAAAATATGTACATATTTAAATAGGTATACATACATGGAAATGAAGTGATACTCGCATAATGAAAATATAAATGTATGTTTCCATAAGGACTAACATGCATGCATGACTGATTTTTATTTCTATTTTACATTTTCTCTATACATTTAAATTACTCATATGAATCATATATAGTATACGAAATTCATTCCTTTAATTGTATCCATAGAACAAAATTAAATGTACCTACATACATACATATACGTATGAATTTACTTACATATACATTTGTACATAAATGTATAGTATTCTGCACATAAGTGATAAAGAAACCACTTACATTCAATGTATATTTTACATAATTCTAAAAATTATATGTACTTATACACATACACATTATTTTTATTACATTATATTAGAAAAAAATATATACTATACATGTTCCTTTATAAAATAAAAGATACTTATAATTGTACACAAAATTTTTGTATTTTCCATAATACGAAAAAAAAATTATCTTACAGTAATAATATTCTGAATACATAAATTGTTATGAGTACATCATATCTAGAATATTTATGTTTTATTACAAGTTACATATTATTTTCATTTTTCAAGAAAAAGAACATTATTATAAATAGAAAACGATTCAAAAATTCAAGAAAAGATAAAACCATATAAAACCTTATACATAAATATACTATTTTAAATACAAAAGTTTCTACATACGAAAAATATATGAATATTTATATAAATTTTCTTTGTTTCATAGACGTACGTAAATACATATGTATATATGCATATGCGATGCGTAGGATATGTGCCAAATTCATTTTATTCAAAAGCAATTTTTATATCAAACACACAATATCTGTATTTTATATTGTATGATATTATGTACCCCCATGTACTTACAATATATTTGAATTGTGGTAATATATAATATTGTCTTTTTTTTATTATCTTTTAAACATCCTTCAAGAATCACACACAAATACATACATACATACATTTCTTTTTCTATACGTCTTTTCTTACTATTAGAATTTTATAATTCTTATGCTTCTTTCAATTTATTTTTAAATAAAACATCGTACTGTTAGTTGAAAATGTTTAAAAATTAACTATGAAAAGAATAATAAATAGTTAAGGACTTTTGTAACAATGAAATAAATGTGTAACTACTTAAAATATACGAAATATTTATTATGTATCTAACTAAGTATATTACAAGGAAATATAAACATATTTTTTAAGTATTTCTATAAGTAATTTAGTTGTATTGTTAAATAAAAATTGTAAATATTTCCTGAATGATATCCTGATTTTTTTAAAATAAGTAATGAAACATAAATAATGTAGTAATAGTGTTATAACTTTTTACAAATTTATTTATTACATTTTTTTCAATAAAAATAAATCATAAATTGACTTAGTTATTTAATAAACGTCAAAACTTTTTCATTATCTATCATCTGTAATGTAATAAAAAAAATTAATAATTTGTAATCATTTAACTTTATACTTCCTGTATGTATACATATTTACTTAGGTATTATACACATATAGTAGCTAACAGCTAACAGAAATTTCCTGAATAACTTTATGCCTTAGTATACCTATATCACACTGTCATCAAATAATACTAAAGTTTCTTTTTCAGTGTAATTTTTCATTGGAAAAAAAAGAAAAGATAAATCTCCAAATTCGATTTATGTATCTTGAATAGTTCTTACATATTATATTATCGTTCATTTAACATAATTCTTGACATTTATTATTTTGATGTTTTCTTTTTATTCATTGTACATACATTGTATGTGTATAAAGGTAGATATCAGACATGTTATGTTTTTGTATCTTTCACGCATAAACACAAAATAGTAAAAATATTTCAATTATATCAATTTTATTGTGTGTACTCTAATGCTATTAACCTTCTTTTGGAAAACAGAAAATATAATATGAAAACCATTCAATATATACTATGTACAAAAAAATATATTTATATAGATAAGTAGTTACATATTACTTACACATTAGTGTCTCATTTTGTCTTCAAAACACATATTAACAAATCGTACATTAGGTATACAACATCAATGTTAGAATTAGATTTATGTAATTGATAATATTTTAACCACATTTAACTTTAGTTTTTTGAAACAGTTCTATAGGTACTGAAAACGCAGTATATAATCATCAGTTTTTATTTATATTTATATGTTTACATGTACTCATGTAGCATGTATATGTATTATCATATAAAATGATAAATTGCCATTAATTTTATACATTCTACACGCATTCATTTCATTTCATTTATTTCATACAAACGTATACATGTAATTTTTTATCTATAATACATACACAGATAAACGGATCCTTTTTTTTTTCTATTTTCTATTTTCTTATTAAGACATACTACAATACTTACTACTCGTACAACTTTTTCATTCAAACATACATAATATATAATTTAATTTTAGTAAAAATTAAGAAAACTGAAATGTCATTTATTTCCTTCTGAACTCCTGAGACCCATCATTTTGAGATCATGATATGTTTTCTTCTAAGCTCCCTATAATAAAATCTAAGACTAGATACGAAACTAAAAAATGTATACATATGTATGTATATAATGTATAAATGTATTCCACAGAAATTTGTACACAGAAATGTGTGTATGTAATATTCATATGATATGGTTGTTGTTTATGTATGATATGTTAGAAGCGTTGACATAAAATAGTCATCAAACTTTACATCAAACTATACCATATAATATAAATATGTATGTACATACATATACTTGCATATACACATATATGCATGTACAGAATTCTGAATATGTTATCCTTTTATCTTATGTGTCTGCTGTTAGTATACATAAACGTATGCAATATTTATATATACACAATATACATCAGATGAATGGGATAAATAGGATGAATTGGACGTGATATGATTACGTGTACAAATGATATGAAATGGTTAACTTTCGTATATAATCAAGTATGTAGTAAAGGAAAGCAAATATACAGAAAAGTAGAAAAATGACAACAACATAAAATACTAAATATAGTAACATCAGTAATATCGAATATATATCGGAAGTATAAAATAAAAAAATAAAAAAAAAACTAAAAGAAAAATTCATTTAATATAAACGAAAGAATAAAAACAAAAATCGCAATAAAATGAAATACAGAAAAAAAAGAAAAATATTTATAAAATAAAATTGAAAGGACAATAAAAACGAAACAAGAATTTAAAAATAAAAAACAAAAACTGAATATATTTATAATGTAAAAGAAAAATAAAATACAAAAATGAAAATAAAGATGAGAATGAAGAAAAGTGTTTGAAAAAGTTTTACAATGTTGTTTTTTTTTTTTCTACTACAAATCTATGGTATGTATATGATTTTACACTTTATTGTTGATTATGTAGTTGTTGAACTGATAATACTAGCGAAAGTATATATACATATACTTAATATAACTTTGGGTGGAAGTTAATAGGTGCCAGCCAGTTATATTGTTATTATCATATGTATATACATATATATATTTTTTGTATTTTTTCTTTACGTATACTCAGATACTCTCATTCACATGTTAGATCAACTAGATCGATTTAAAACTAATAGATAAATATACGGTATTGTTTGGTTTAAATGTCAATAAATGTATAGTATAAATAGTATAATTTTTTCTATTATCCATTAGTGCTTTTTATATATACGAGTATATAAGAAAAAAGTAAAAAAGAAAACAAAGATAAGAACTTTTGTAAGAAAATAACATTGTAATAAAATTTTATTTAAAAATATAATTTGGCACTCAGAAAATGAAAAAAAAATTGATAAAGAAAAATTTAAAGTGAAAACACTTAAAACTCAAATAGAATTTCAAAATGTTCGTTTAAAAATATGTACGGGTAGATGTAGATACATATATGTATATGTATATGTATAGCATAGTATTATAAAATAAATTTTCAAAGGAATCTATACTTTAAAATTTAACCACAAATATGACTCTATCGCATTATCAGATCACCATTTTATTCTTAGCCGTTCAGTTAAAAGGTTATAACTTAATGTGCTTAATATACTCATATGTAAAGGGAATTTCTTATTTCAATTGAAAAATTTTGACAGATTAAAACAAATATATCTCCTAATAAAATCGAAATTTATTAAATTTTATTTACATATATATATGTACTATTTATCTAATCTATAGAAATATAAAAAAATATTCATCTTTCTAATTATAATTCTCCTTTTTCAACTTTATGCATTATATCAAAAACTTTATCGTATACCATTTCTTTAGCATCTATTGCCCACAAGAAATCAAGATGATTGTAATTTTTATCGGCAACTAAATGTGAAAGAATCACATTTGGTAATTTTGAAATTAACATTTCAACATCTTCTGGTGTTGTTAACCAATCATTTTCAGCATAATGTATTGCAACTTTTGATGTGACTTTTGATAAATCGTAATCGGGTGGTTGTTCTTGGCCATATTTTTTAAGATTTCCATCTATACCATAATCAAAATTACGAAAATGTCCAGATTCCACTAGTTGTAAAAAGTGTATGATCTGTCGAACTGATGCTCCAGCAGGAACATGTGATCCAATAATGGGAAGCTTAGTCTACAACAAAATCAAATAATAATTAATCTACTTAATTGCAAACGTCATCACAATTTTAATTTTATTATACCTTATTCATTTTAGCTTCATTATAACCTCCCAATTCAAAGAGCATATTTTCACATAATGAACTTGTGAGATCAACACTTTTACAAAATTGCCGAGAAATTTGTTTTATTAATCCTGAATTTGGCAAGAATTCATGCACTCCAAAGAAAGATGCCAACGACTTAAGAAGAACAAAAAATTTTTTTCACATATTCAATTAAATTACAATCTATTATTAAAAACCCTACCTGTAGTGTGTCTCGTATACGAGTCATTCCACGTACTATAGGACTTTTACTATGTGATAAAAATGAAGCGGGACCTAATCCGTGCATTAATAAAATTTTCTGATTATATTCTGGATGATAATGATTAAGAACAAAAAATACCAAAGATCCCTACACAAATAAATAAATACAGATATAATGAAATAATGAAAGAAAAAATAATATGCAGGAGTTATTATATTGTTGTGCACTTACCTGAGAATGTCCGATGTAGTGAATTTTTTTAAATTCTGCTGTTTCATTTAAAACATAATCAATCATTGCTGGCATATCATAATTACCAATTTCATCGAATGTGAAATTCCAGAATTTTTCTGAATTTGTCAACAAATTTTTATGATTTTTCGAATAAGTATTGCCACGAACATTGCCCATCCATACATCGTATCCCCAGTCGAAAAGTAAGTATGCTAAACAAAACACACAAAAATATATAAACACTATAAAATGTGCAATTTCTAAGGCATTTATTTCGAATGTAGAACACATATACATACATGGTGTAGGATTTAATTGAAATTAACTGAAATTTTAATTTTCAAAAATAAACTTTTAATTCTCATACCTAATCCTTTACCGGGTCCCATTAAAATCCATGTACTTGATGCATCCATAAGTCCATGCATTAATAAAACGGGTTGTGCTCCTGCTTTTGGTATTCTATGCATTTGCAATAAGTATCCATCTTCTGTTTCAACAGTATACTTTTCACAGCCATATTTGTATTTTTTAACTAATTCACACTACAATATATAATTGTTATGAATCCTTAATGATAATGAATAATCATTAAATTTAAAATTTCTAGTAAAACTCACCGTTTGAAGAGATGAATCTTCAAGAACATCTTTATTTTCATCATTTTCTTTACTTTTGTTTTTATTAAAACCAAATATATCGAAAAAATTTGAAAATTCTAACGTTTTTACTTCATAGCAAAAATTGCTAATGAAAATTATTTGTATTAT
Source organism: Villa cingulata (assembly GCA_951394055.1). Lineage (NCBI taxonomy): Eukaryota > Metazoa > Arthropoda > Insecta > Diptera > Bombyliidae > Villa > Villa cingulata. The sequence goes on from OX596018.1 coordinate 47,194,439, forward strand.
TGCTATTTTCCAATATTGTAACATTTTTACAAAAATAATTAAATATATGCAATTGTAAAAATAATGTAATTACTATATGATTAAATAATTACAAATTTACAACACCAAAACAAAAATAAAATAAAAACTAATTAAACTACAACAATTAAAAGAAAATGTTCTTTTAAAATGTGTCTTATGTTCTCGTCAAAAAAAATTTGAAGTAAAATCTTTTACAATTTTCCACATTTAAATAGATAAAATTTTTAAGTTAAAATCTCTATCTACATAAACATGAAAATTAATTTCAAATATACGATCTATTCACATACTACATTCTAATAACTATTAATCGCAATCAATTAATTTTTTAAGCTTTGTACGTATACTATCTAAATACAGAATATAATATTTACAAATAAATTTCGTCATTATTAGAACTTTATGAAAAAAGAATTGAAATTATTTTTTAAAAACCATACTATGTCTATATTTACTTTTTATTTAATTGAATTATTGGTTTCTATGTACCATTAAACCATAATTATATCAATAAAAACTTTATAAAAAATTTCTAGTAAATAAAAATGTGTTTGTTCTTCAAGAATTAATATTTTGTTGTTTTTTTCTAAGAATTATTTAAAATATTATAAGCTACAGATCTACAGATATGCAATTTTGTTTATATTTAGTTATAAGCTTTTGGTAATAATTAATAAAATATTGAAGTTTTGAATTTGTTTCTATATGAATTAGAAAATAGCAAAAATAAAAATCTATGTTTATTTGGATAAAAATTAAAAGTGTTTTGCTTCTAAAATTTTCAATGAACAAAGAGGATAGTCTATTAACATTTCGTTAAAAAAATTATCATTGTTTTAATTTAATTTAATTATCAACACTGAGTTCATTCGCATAAAAAAAAATTATAACTTTTCAATTTTATCGTTTTAAATTCGAAATGAATTTCAAACAATAAATTAATATATGAAATGTATATGAAATAAAAATTTTATTACTTCTCTTCTACCGCTTCTACTTATGTTACTGGAGTCAATTCAGAGCTTGAGAGTGCGTTCATGTTGGAGCTGCGACACTAGCGTCGATAATAGCTGCGACAATAATAGTGTAGAAATAATATCTGTACACTCAAATGCATGTGTTCATATTAACGGTGAGAGCAGAGAAATCATTTTTTGCATAGCTTCTAAGAGCGTCGATAAATTATTTCTTTATTTTATTCGCTATTATCGATGCTATGCTCCGCTGATTTGTGGATTCAAATGCAAAGAATATGTACGTATACTTTAAAAGATAATCACTGTTTTTAAATTGAAATCGGAATTCATTAATTCACAATCGTATTTTGAACTGTTTTCAATCAAAAATAACTCGTCTTCTGAACTGGAAATTTTTTTTTTTAATTTTTGTTGAGACTTTGAGCTCTTAATGTAAACTGTGAGTTTGTATACTGTATACGTGGTTTTATACTCCATATTTCACTGGTATCGAAGCTCCAATATGAACACAGGATCAATCTGCCCAGCAGTCGACATTACTGCTAAGCTCACAGCTATTATCGACGCTAGTGTCGCAGCTCCAACATGAACGCACCCTTAGTCTCTCTTAAAACATTAACAGATGATCAAAGTATTATACATCATATATTTATTAAATAAACATAAAAATTCGATACATTTTTCAAATTTAGCTTTGAAACAACTTGATACAGATTTCATATGGGAAAATCGTCTTCATTTTGTGAATTTGACACCAAGACTCTCTTCGGTTTCGGGGTTATGTTAAACCATTAGTTTAATGTAATAAACCAAAAACACTCATTATTTGTGTTATAAAGAGTATATTTATGTGAGAAAATCATCAAAAATTTGAGTTCCAAAAATCAAATTTTTAAATTTAAAATAATCTGGAGACGATCATTTACATGAAATCATATTGTTGAAAAATTATTTCTGCATACATATAACATGCGTATACATATACACAAATACGTAATTAATTAAGAAAAAAATAATATGAAAGGAATACATTTATTTTACTCATTTAAAAATAAAAATTTGCAAAAACAAAAATAAATAATATTTATTTATACATCATTTTTTTAAAAACAAATATTGCTATATTATATAAAATCATACAAATATCGTACATCTATTTTATATACAAAGAAAGTAAAAAGAAATATTTATAAATTATTTTATTTTTCTTAAATTTCTCCTCTTTCCACAAGATTTATAATTTTTGCAACTTTCTTATATAATATCTCTTTAACATCTATACCCCATACAAAATCTAAATGATTAAAATTACGATCCTCTACCAAAAATTTACCAATTAAATTTGGTAATTTTTGATGTAATTTTTCAACATCCTGTGGTGTTGCTAACCAATCGTTAACTGAATAATGTAATGCAACTTTAACTTTTGTACGTGTTATATCATAATCTGGTGGTGTTAAACTTTTATATATACGTAAATTTTTGAAAATTCCATGATCGTATTGACGAAAACAACCGGAACGTGTTAACTGACCAAAATGAATTAATTGTCTTGATGATGCACCGGCTGGTGCATGACCAAGTATCACCGGAAGCATTGTCTAAAAATCAAAAATCAAAAAAAAAAAAAAAACATTCGTTAAACAAAAATTATTTGTGAAAATATTAAATTAAAATAAATAAATCTCCACAATTAAAATTATTATTACCGTATTCAATTGTTTCTCATTGTATCCAGTTATTAGAAACATTACATTTTTACATAGAATCTGTGTTATTACATCATCTTTACAAAATACTTGACTGAATAGAGATAAAAATTCAGTATTTGGCAAAAATTCATTCCATCCAATTAATTTAGCTAACAACTAAATTTAATGTAAAATCAAGTGATTAATATTCAAGAAAGAAAATAAATGAACTGCTAGATAACATTACTTACCGTTATTGAATTCAAAAAAAATTCCATTGTTCGAACAACGGGACTTTTACAATTTCCAGTAAAAGCGACAGGTCCTAAAGCCTGCATTGACAGAATTTTTTCATTATATTCTGGCCGTTCATGACATAGAACCCAAAAAACACAAGAACCCTGTTCATGTTGTTTTGCATTTTAATTAAAAAAAAAAATCCAGCAAAAAATTGCAGTGTTAATGTAGTGTTTCATTTTATCAAAAACAAAACAAAAAAAAATGTTAGTAATAATTACTGATGAAATATTATAACTGTGGAATATGTACCTGTGAATGCCCAACATAATGAATTTTTTGATATTCAGTTTTATTTAAAACGAAATCAATAAATGCTGGTAAATCGTATTTACCAATTTCATGAAAAGAAAACTGCCAAAATTTACCACTAGACAGACTTAAATTTCTATGTTTCCTTGAGTAACGATTTCCACGTACATTACCCATCCAAACATCGTAACCAAGATCAGAAAGCATATAAGCTATTTTATATTGAAAAAATAATATTGATTATAAAAAAAAAACACACACACATACAGTAAAAATTATGCAATTATCGTTTTTTTATTTTTAAATTATTTCAAATGGCAAATACGATTTTCTTTTAAATCACACAATTTTATTATTTATTTACCAAGTCCTTTTGTTGGTCCCATTATAATCCATGTACTCGATGAATCTAAAAGTCCATGCATTAAGAATACCGGTTGTGCTCCTGTCTTTGGAATTCTATGCATTTCCAATAAATATCCATCTTCAGTTTCTACATTGTAAATTTCACATTTATATCCGTATTTTATAATTATTTCAGGCTATATATTACATTAAAAAAAAAAAAAAAACATTTCTTTTTTTTCATCTCCATACATAAAATTTAAATTTACTTTAAAATATCATATACAAAATAATTGAAAATTTTTTTATTATTAAATGTAATACCACTCACCGTTAATAAAAAAGTATCTTCAATTATATTTTCGTCAATATATTTCATTCCCATATCATTCAAATTATTATTATTAAAAAATTTCATTTGTAATTTAATTTGATCATTATTATTATCACTACGATTCAAACTATTATAACTATTAAAAACATTTAAATTCAATTCATTTGAATATTTTAAATTATTATCACATAAAACTACAGATATTAATAATGCAATAGTACTGAAAAAATTTATTCCTAGCCGTATTATCATTTTTTTGTGTACTTATTTCTATAATATTTTACAACTAAGATTTCTAAATTACAACTAAATTTTCGAATGAAATTTTCAATTCAATTTATATCGAGAAGAGACAAAATAAAATTTATTGGTTTTTTTTTTTTGTTTGAATCGTAATTTATCAAAAACAATGTACATTTTTTTTTTTGTTCAGTTATCAATAAATTCTTAATTTGACCATGTGTTACGTATTATTGTTAATTATATGTGTAATATGTATACATACATATGTACGGATATAGCACTGTATGCGTATACGAACACAGGTGCATATTGTAAAATGAAATTTATAACAGAGATATCAAAAGAAACGATTATCAAAATCATATTATATGAATAAGTATTATACTCGTACATATTTGTATAAATATTCATAGATACTGAGGTCTAGATTTATATCTGCCAAATAATATATAGTACCTACCTATATAAATATTTGTATATGTGAGTATATTGATAAATAATTATTAGTAACCATACGAATATATAATAATTAAGAAACTCTGATAATGATAGTGCGACATATTGAATATAAAAATTGAATGAAAATTCAGATATCTGAAATCTAATACATATCAACATTTATATATGCATAAAATTATACCACATTACATGTATTGTTAAACTGAATAAATTTCAGTTATAAAATACGATTATATTTTGTTTGATAATAACCGAAAAAAAACAGGTGGTGAAATTGTTTTTTTTTTTTAATTTTATTTCATTTCTTTGGGCTTGTTTTTTTACAATTTTGTTCTTATTTTAGATTAATGAATTTTATTAACAATTTTATATTATTATCGATTGTAATCTGACACGAATATGTAAAAAACATAAAAAAAAAATAAATAAAAGAAAAGAATTAAACGGCAAACGGTTGATTTATTTGAAATTACATGAGACAAATAAACAAATCATATGTGCAGTATCATACGTTTTTATTATTACTTTCGCATCCTTGTATTATTTGCACACGATTCATTTTTTTTTTTTGTTTTTATAGAAAATCGTAGAGGTGTTGATGTAAAAAAAATATTAATAGAAAACAGCATAATTACTATACAGAAACATTTATGCCATAAATTTTCATTTTTCTGTACACTTATTCAAACTATAGCATATTACTCATGTACCTATATGTAAAATTTATCATTTGTATTCAATTCTCATTTTTATATAAATACAAATACCATTATACGAACAGCTACTGTATGGGCATGAAATTCGAAAAACTAAAAATTATGTAATAAAATTTTTTATAAAAAAAAAAAATAAAAATTAAATTTTAAATGATTGAAATCTTATCGCCTTTTTACGTTTGTAACTAAAAACGTAATATATTTTTTTTTTGTCAATATTTAATAATTACTTAATACATTGTAATCAGAAAAACCCCCAGCAAATGTATACGCAGGTATAGGTATATATACCTTACTCGTACGCTTGTATACGTACATATAAGTATTTACTACGTTTTTATTATAATGTCTGATATTATTTGTTCTCATATTTTTCAAATTACACAAATATTTATCCTTCGAAAACATTAAAATTTTAAAATGATGTTGTTTTTTTTTCTATTCTTTGATAAGATTAAAAATAAAGAATTTTATGACAATCATTATTTTGGAATTTACTAAAAAAATTTATTTAATCATTAACTTCCTCATATATATATATTTTTTTAAATATAAAATTTCGAAAAAAAAAATGAATAAATTAAAACAACGATATGTAATGATTTGAATGATCATAATTGGGTACAAATTAAAATTATTTAATATAAGAAAATTGATTCATATTCAGACATTCATATAGAGAATTTTGTTATTTTTAAATGTATATGATTCGATTTTATTCAATACAAATTATGATTATTTGAATGATGCATTCGTATTTTCATTCATAAGAAAAATCCACTTTCTTTTTACCATATACTTTCTCTGCACTACAGACCATAAACAGTATACAAGAAACGTAAAGAATAAGAACTAGTAAATAGTAGCAATGAGGTTATTTGCAGCTATAACTATAGCACGATATACACTGCTGGTAGTATCATGAATATGCACTCGTATTTCCAGTATTACCATTCATCCGAAAAATCAAGTTTCTCCTTTTTTTTTATACTACACAACATAGTAAGAAGAATACGAGAAACAGGAAGAGACAGTAAATAGTAGCAATGAAGTTATTGTCATCTTGTCATCTACCTATAAGTATATAGCACGATATTCGCTATAGTACCTTGCATACCATTTAATCATATTTTCATTCACGAAAATAATTTCATTTTCTTTTTACACTTACTCTATACTACAAAGTATGGCTTGTTCAAAATTCGTAGCGAATAGAATATATGCGCAGTGAGAGTATGGCGTCATGCTTTGAGCGAGGTTATAATTGTAGTGGTTACACTTTTTCAGGTTTATATGGGAGAAAAACACAAATACATATAATCATTTTATGTACATATTTAATTTCAAGAGAAACATGCGCAGATTATTCGCTACGAATTTTGAACAAGCTCTACACACCATCAGAAGCATACGAGAAACAAGAAGAATAGGTAGTAAATAGTAACAATAAGATTATTGGCAGCTAACTATAATTTATACATATAGTACGATATACGCTATAATACCTAACAGACCATACACTCGTATTTTCATTCATGAGAAAAATTGTATTTTCTTTTCTTTGCATACTTTTCATACTTTCTCTGCAGTCTGTACTACTCACTACATATCATGAGAAGTATACTACACGAGATTTTCTAACTCTGTACACCATGACTTTTTCAATACAAATACAATATATTTTAACTTTTACATTCTTATTCAAAAAAAATTTTTTAAAAACTTCATTATCATGTAAATTTATATTTTTTAATCAATTATGTGTGTACTTATCCTTACTTACTTACATATTCCCTAGCAGTTATACACATTACATATAATAATGCAAATAAAAATCTCTTCTGATATGTTTGAGATCCTTTTATGTCTTCTACAAAAAGATGTCATCACATTTTATATACTTACATATAAATTGATACCAACTAAAAAGTAAAAAGAAAAAAAAAATAAATAAATAAAAATACTTATAAAATTTCTTTTGTTCTTTTCAATTTATTTTTGAATAAAAAAATATATAATATACATTTTATTTATTTTATATTTTTATTTAATATCACAATATCAGATGACCATTACGAAGTTCAATAATTCTCGAATTTACATTTAATCAACAGTATAAATTGATTTTTTATTCAAATTTTAAATTTAATATTATTTTTGTTTGTGTATGTGTGTATGTATATGTGCTTATTTTCAAAAATTTTCTTTTCAATATATGCATAATGATATAGTGGTATATACTAATCTTAAAACTATCAAATTATTTTGAAGAGAATATCATAGGAAATGATATTATCATAAAAATGACATCAAACACAAATTTACATAAGAAATCTGAATACCAATTACCAATATACTTACTTATTTTTCTTTTTATATCTTTCAATTCATTTTTCTAATCAAAAGATTGAAAGAAAAAAAATTTTTTATTTTAAAATCAATCAAAGCATTATGTATACTTACTATACACATATACAGAAACAAAATCACTTATTATCTCCAGACCCCAAGAAAAAAAAAATAACATCGATAATTTTTTAAGCGAATCAAAATTCGTTCATTATACGAACATGAGTATTTCTGCCCTTAAGAGAACAATTTCATATCCCGAAGAAATTTTTTTTTTTTTTCCAATTTCAATTTATCCGATTGTATCCGATTGATATTTTGCACTTCTTTTTTTACATTTTTTAAACTTATTTTTTTCAGTTCAGTTTATATGAATAACCGCATAAGTACTTATGTATATGTAAATTTGAATATGATATGATATTTATTTATTTTTCTTTCAAATTTTTGATGAAATTCAATATCCTTGTCCAGTACATATTTATGTATATATGTATCTATGAAATTTTTTACAACAACCTAGAAAAAATAAAAAATAAATAAAAAATATTATATTATATATGAATAGTCTATATTTTTTCTGCTTTGTTATTTGATTTTTTTACTATTTCTTTCATTTATAATTTTATACAATTGTTCATTTAAAAGGTTGAAATATTTATGAAAATCTGAATTTTCAAAAGTACGAGTATCTCATTCTACATTTTAATATGTAAATGTGTATTATATCTACATATACGAAATATACAAAACTTATACAGAATCACAGAAGTACATAAGTTTAAGAAGTTCTCTATTTTTATTGATGTCTTTCTCACAAAAAGAAAAAAAATTTTTTTTTGAATATTTTATGTTATAAGGTTATTTCACTTTTGCACATCTTCTTTACATTTTTTTTTTTTATTATATTTTGTCTTGTATATACGGTATTGTAGTTTTATTATATTTTTTTATTTTTATTTATTTTATTGCTGTTAAGGATATCTTATCGTTGAACCTTACAAATTATATTTATATTTTCATTTTGTCATCACAAAAGACCAATCAATCCATCTATTATAGGTTCAATGTAATATGTAATATGAATAAAAATTTGAAAAAGGTTTCAACATCCAATTATGCAAAATCTGAGTATGCAAACAAATATGTATATGATTGAATTCAAAATTGAATATGGAAATATGTAGGTATTTAAGAAAAAAAAAAGGTAAAAAGTAAAAAATATAAAAAAAAAATCTTCAATTTGTTTGTATGTGTGAATGTTACATTATTTAAATTTTTAAATTTATCTTTCATAAAATTTATTTATAAGAAAATGTTCTGTTTGACATTAGAATGGATGTTATCTACACATACATATTTGTAATTTCTAAAATAATTTCTAAAATTTCATACCCATTCATTACAAAGATAATATAGCAGCAAATAAAAATACATATTCAAATATTTTTCTATTGTCGGATAACTTGTGTATACCATTACAAAACAGAACATCTTAAATTAATTAATAGATGTTATTCGGGTACTATATATTCATTCAATTATCATTTATCCTTAAAACGAAATAATAAAAATTCATTATATTATACACAAAAATCAGTCAAATTAAAAATAAAAATAAATAGATATAAATGATAAAAAGAAAAATTTTTATAACAGAGAAAAAGAAATATGAAGTACGTGCAATTATTTAATAATGAAAAATCTCACTATCTTCTTACCACTTATACCCACACAACACTCATTATTGGTGGCTTCTTATGTTATAAAATAATTTACTTTTTTATTTTTTTTGTTTTCTACGACAATTCTTTTAATGATTCTGTGTGAGAATAATGTCGCTTAAAACTCATTTAGTTAACTTTAAAAAATGAAAAACGAAAAATAAAAATTAATGAAAAATAAATTTAAAAACAAGAAAAAGCTTTTCTCAATTTATTTTATTAATACTCGTATGTATTAGAGAATATGTACTCTATAATGTAAGAGTATGTATACATAGAAAATAATTTTAATTTTGTCTTGTTATTTTCTGTTGAATTTTTGTTTTATTTTTACATTTTTCTTTGTCAAACCGTCAAACATACAATAATAATGTACAGTAGTAAGTACAAAAACATTTTGGTACGTTTAGAGCTGCTCAGCTTATATGCTATATCCAACTTGGGTATCATCAATTGACATCATCTAGTAGACACTAAGGAATTGTTGAAAATTTTTTATTGTTTGAATAATGTGAATAAACCAAAGCAAGAAATATACACACGTATATATATATTATGAAAATATATTAAATATGTACATAACCAAAATCATTAATATGTATTATGTATTATATGTAAGTATGGATGTATACTTGAAAATACGTGCATGCATGTGTATATTATAAATTTTATTAAATGAAAAATATAAAAACACTATAAATTTTTATTAAAGTATTTGTAATAATATATGCATAAATGTACGTATATGGAAATATACATATAACAACACAGAAATGGATACAAAATATTATGTACTTTCATACTGCTATTGTTACAGGAAATACATCTGCATGATTGCTACTCTATACTGGTGAATGATGATGACGATGACGATGACGAGAATGATAATGATGATCCTAAAATTTTAACTAATGACTTTTCTTGCCTTTCTGAACTGTTTTACAAGAATTTTCTGGTGTTTCTTTACACATTATTTGTATTTTTGTTTTTTTTTTTTATTTATTTATTTTTTTGTTTTTTTTGTTCGCAACTTATAAGACACTGATGATAGTTAGTTAAATGACTGAAACACTGTTTTTGAATTATGAAATTATCTTCATTTTTTTTTTCTTTTTAAAAATATATAGAAAATTTATAAATTATATTCTATTCATTATATTTATTTAAGATAATAAAGAAAATAAATAAAATAAAATTAAAAAAAAATAAAACCGGAAATAATTTTACTTAAGTTTATTTACAATTTGCATTATAAATAAGGAAATTAAAGAATAAAAGCAAACCAAAATTGTTAAAGAAATAAAATAAAAATGAATATAGCTAAATAAAAATTAGAATAGAATTATTTAACAAACAAACAAGAACAAAAAATATTTAAATTACATACGAATATACTTATGTGTATTGGTATGAGTGTACAAAGTGTACGATGTCTTTATAATGCATTTATCATTTATCTTATCCAAAGACACATTATACATATCTTATATGAATTTGTTGTATCCACAAAAATGTGCTTACAATACATATACCTAATTATGTATGTATGGGTATACATATGTGACATCCAAACAACGTGTACATTATATACAATGTACATTGTACTTGTCAAATTTGTAAATTAATGAATCTTCAAAAATCTTCATTCTTGAATTCAACTTTTTCTTCAATGTAAATTTTTTTTTTTTATATTTATTTTCTTCCTAAAGAATAAAGTATACATATTAGATGATTACAAGAGTATACTATACAGTAGTATAATCATTCATAATATATAGTAAAGTTGTGTAACTCTACATACGTCCGTACGTACATACGTACGGTAAGTTTACTATATAAAGAAACTATAAACGAAAATGCATGATACAAAAATTTTCTATAGTATAATACATGTATGCATTATGCTGACTTAATTCATTTCTTCATATTATTTATTCTTTTTGAAAAGTTTGAAATTAATTTATTTTTTTGTCATGGTTTTTTTTTTTTCCTTCTTTCGTAGGAAAAAAAAATGTGTATGGAAAATGTGATAATATTTTTGTAGTTGCGGTGGATGAGATTCAGTTTAAGTTTAAAATGTAATCTTCTTAATTTAAATAAATGAGAAGAAAAAAAAAAAACTATATGCAACTATACTATATGTGCACCAAATTTTAAAATATGAAATACATAAGATGACATTTTTGTATTATTATTTTGTTATATGAAAATCATAAAGAAGATAACTTCATCCATATTATGTATGTATACATATTTATGTATATTTTTTATTAGTACATCAGAAAAATTAATTTAAATTTTTTTGTATTTTGTTTGATTGATTAAAATATTAATGATAAAAATCATTCATTATCTATGACATTTATTTTTGATTAAATTTAAATTTAAATTTTATATATGTATATGTATATTTTTTAAAGGTGTACTAATGACTTTTCATCGCCTTTTATATACGCTAATAAAGGTATATAGTCATAAAAAAATTATATAACAAATCATAACCTAATTATATAGGTACAAGTGAAAATGAATGTAGACATTTATTGAAAATAATATTGATTAATCACATTAGAGGCGATATTCAAATAGACTTGATGAATACCTCAACATCAGCTTGAGCACTACATCCTTTTATTGACCTTGGCTTCCTTGGATACCTATGCTATAACATGCAATATAACTACATATCACGATAAGAATGTATGGCAATTTTTTGTAAGTTGTATACTTGATATCATTTAATTATTTTTCTTATTCAATTTTTGTAATTAGATACCAAAAACAAAATTAATCAGACTCAAAAAAAAAAATTCTATAATTTCTAACATTTCAAAGCAATTTTGTTTTATTTTTCCCTTTCAATTTAAATTATGAATATAAATGATAAATTTTAACTCAATAAATTATAAAATAAATTAATTTTGAAATTGAACTAAGAGAAAGTTTAAAAAGAGTGCGACAAAATTAATTTGATTAGACTCTTAAAATATGTAATGTATACATATAAACCAAAAATACCAATATACATATATATTTATGTATATAATAGTATATATAAAATAAAATATTTTCTTTCTTATGGTTTTCATAATAAAATCAAATATGTATTATCAAATACTTACTCGTATAATAAGAAGAAACGGAAAATTACATAAAAACTTTCAAACTTTTACACCATCTTTATTTATACAAAGTATACACGTTATTATTATTATTATTATTTTTTTTTTTTTTTTGTCTTACAAACACATTGCATATTACTTTTACTTACATACAAAAATCTCAGACGAAAATATCATAATTCTTGTGTAAATTAATAATAATGTCCATTCATATACAGGTAATAAAAAAATGTAGTACATATAAGTGTATAAAGTGTGCAGACTACGTGTTCTCTGCTGTTGTTCCTTATAAAAATAGAAATGCGAAAGAAAATATTCACTTATATACTCGATATATATATAATTAAGTACATTCCTTTTTTGATTTTTTATCTTTTTCTATTCTTCATGCATTCTCATATTTCTCCTTCTTCTTTTTTTTTATTTGTAATCATACTTTAATTTGCATAATTAAAAGGAATATTTTTTTGTCTTAAAGAAAATATCAGAAATACTTATAAACGAAAGAAAATTTTATATTTTTTCCACTTTATAACTAATTCATTTAACTTAGAAAATTGCAATATCTATATGAGTAAAATATTAAACTAATTTTTATAAAGTTTAAATTAAATTTATTCAATTTAGATTATGTGAATTTTTTATACTTTACATATGATCTTAAAAAAAATATATACATACTATATACATATGTACATTAAAAATAAAATAATTAATTCGAAAAGAATAAAATTAATTTCCTATTTGATTGAAATTTAAAATTTTTCAATTTCCTTATTCCCAAGAAGTTTCCTATCTTTAAAATAGTTTGTTTTGATTTTTTTTTTGTATTATTATATTTCAAAATACAAATGATAGCTGTATAAAAATTACAATATTTCTCTCGATAATTAAAAATTTAATAGTATGTAAAGTAAATATAAGTACAAATAAAATTCAATAATTTGAATAAATATAGTAATGAGTAGTAGCGTTGCAACGTTCAGTCCAAGTTGTTATAATACACAATCTTTAAAGTTTGTTTGATTCAAAATCGCATAAAAATTTAAAAAATTTGTGTGAATTTATCATCAAAAAATTATATTTAAATATATATTCGGTTAATGCAATAAAATTAAAAAAATAACTGTTTTTCAAATTTCAAATAAAAAACAGGAAAACATTTATGCCTAAATTCAAAATTTCAAACTCAATTCAATTATAGAGATTCAAAATATCACTTGTACATCTGCCCTCTGTATGCGAATAGATCAAATATTAACTTTTCAATTTCAATTGAAATCTTCGTTCACTTTTACACCGTTGAGTTAATAACGAAAATATTTTCAGTTCACAATCGGAATCTATTATCTATAACAAAATCAAATACAATAAAAACAAAGAAGAAAGTAAAATAAATAACCTAAATTACAAATTGAAAATTTTATTTCTATTTATTTATTTATTTATTTTTAATTAACGTAGATACAAAAGTGACAAAAATATTTTTGTGATTTTGATAACATCATCTTCTAAATGTAAGTACATCAAGTACATACATATTATAATTTTTTTTTTTTTTAAATATTGAATATACAAATCTTATACATACATATATGTAGGTACAAATATTTGAAATTTTTTATACGAAAAATTCAATTTACGTTTTCTAATTTTAAATTTTTGAATATATGTACATATTGTTTTTTTACCTGAATCAAACAAAATTTAGGAGGCAATAACAATAATTATGTATATTATTGTCTTATCTTAAAAAAAAAACAATTTAAAATAAGTGTATATTTTCACTGATTTCATACCTCTAATAATGTTGTATATAACAATTTTTTAATTTACATTATTTACTGTTTACAAATTTATAGACATTTTTGAAATTTAAATAATATATAATATAAATTATATTTATAAATATAAAGTGATGTGATATAAATGTAATATAATATAAACTACAATATTATAATTTTAAGAAGATTTTTTATACTCGCATAGACTTAGATTTGCATTCAAACAAGTGAACAATTATTTTGAACTGTAATATTTTTCAGTTAATTTCTATACTCATATAATATAGATAGCTATAAAAATTTTTGTAAATAATTTTTAAAAAATGACTTGCTGGTTTTTATTACAAACACTGAACAACGATAAAAAATCGTATAAAATAATAAATTTTAAATATCTGTTGGATAATAATAATAATCTTGAAACAGTTCACTTGAATCGCACTGTAGTAAAGTATAGAAATGATCAAAATGAAGAAATTAATGGTTTAGTTATTTGTATGTCAGAAGATTTAGATTTCATTCAAAAAGAATTGAAAACATTCGAAAATTGTGAACAAAACAGTGATATAAGAAGTGATAAATGCATTGAAAAGGTAAGAATATTATAAAATATGTATAAATGTATTTTTAACTATGAAATGATTTAATTTTTATTTTCTTATATATATTTTTTTTATTTATTTAATGCTCTAAGGCAATTATTATTTCTGAAGATGGTACTGAAAATTTATATTTAGTGCAATACAGTAAAGATAAAAATACCGTTATTCTTACTGTAGTTAAAAATGATAAAATTTGTTGGCTAAAATCCATAGAAAATGAATGTGTTTTCAATGTTTTCATTAAGGATAATAATAATGAATTGAGATCAGGAACAATTTTACAATCATCTTATGATGAAACAGAATTATTTGATCAACTGAATATCCTCAAAGAATTTTGCACTACAACTTTAATGACAGTAAGTTAAATTTCCTTATTTTAATAAATTCAAATGAAAAGTTACTTTAAAAAAAAAAAAACAATCTTTTATAGGAAAATTCTGAATCTCAATATTTATCAAATGAAGCAACTGATGCCATAACAAAAGAGAATATTTGGTTATTAATACAATATAGTTGTGGCATTAATTATATCGTTTACACAGTAATTAATTCAAATGAAACAATTTGGCGGGAACAAAATCAATTTAATGAATCTGTTGCATACTTAACAGATGGATCGGCTATATATCAAGGATTTATTATGAAAAAATCAACAAATAAAAATGAAATTGATAATGCATTAAATACTCTTAAAGAGAAATTTCTGATTACATCAAATTTTCGTAACTATGGATTTCAAAAATATGAAGTATACTTAATTTAAATTTGTGGTTCAAAGTTTTGTAACGTACAATTATTATTTTTTTTTTTTTTTTAATTATATAGAATCGAGAAATTGAACAGAATACCATTATGAGTATGGAAAATAATGAAGTTGAAATTTCTATCAATAATAATCAAATTCAGCAGATAGAAGAAGTTCCTGATGAAAAATTTGAAAATAATAACTCACAAGTAAAAAATTAAAACAATAATATGTACATATATATTATTTTTAAAAACAATTATTTTGAATTTTATAAATTTGATTTCGTTTCAGTTTTCTGACAATACTGAAAATGTATTACAAAATGATTTTCTGGTTAAATTACAAGCGTTGAAAACAAACATTTATAATGAAACTAGATCACTAGATAATATTTTAAAATATGCTAAAGCTATTAACTATCAAATGGATAAAAAATTGGTGGAATTAGATAATTACTTGCATTCGGATTTTTAAAATTGACTCATTTGAAAAAAAAAAAAAAAGAAATTATTGAAAAATTTTGAAAAAAATTATTAAACATTATGTGTATCATATATATATACGTACCTAAATAAATAATATTTGTGTGTGAGTATTAGAGGTATTTTTTGCCTAAAAAATTAAATATCCTTTCTTATTTACTAATGATTAAAATATTCACAAATGAACATAAATGACATATGCAAATGTGTTGTATGTATGTAATATAACATCTTGTGCCATCTTAAATATTTTCTAAGTAAATTTCTTTTTTCCAATAATATACATAATTAGCAATATATATAGATAAGAATTTCAGGTATTGTCTATGTTATCTGGTATGGTGGTATATTATGGTAGATATAATCATATAATACCATTCGCAGGTATTAAGATCATATTTATTGACAGAAAGATGCATTCATTTTTTGTCGGAATTGCATGTATGTATATATATGTGGTAATATATAACACATATTTCAAATTAAGAAAAAAATAGGTATAAAAAATTTGCATTTTTCAAATTCACATTATATGATAGTGTCCTTGTCGTGCTATATAAATGCATGTTAAAATTCAATATTCATCATTGTAAAAAATTCAGTCACAAAAATACATTCATAAGGATTTATAAACTAAAGTCATAAAGAAAACAAATTAAAAAATTAAGACACTTTAAAACATTAAAGTAAAATATTCAATTTTGATTTTATTGTATATTAACAGAAAAATAAAAAATGCAGAATATTTCAACATCCGATGATAGTTTGCTTCAAATTTATTCCGATAAATCTACGCAAACATATCAACCAGATTCATATACCATAAGATCAGATTTACTTGAGAGATTCTCTAGTGTTCAAGCTTTATCAAACAAAAATTCAGATATTTTTAGAAAGTTGTCAAATGAATTATTCGAATTAGATGAAAAATTCAAATCATCAAATAAATATATATCATTTGAAGAAGATTTTAATACAATCACTTTATCACCGTCATCAACGACATCATCTTTATCATCATCAACATCATTTTCTGGATTTTCATTACCGAGTTTATCATCACACAATAGTACTACGTGTAAAAGTAAGAGTAGTTCATTGATAAAATTAAATGAAATAGCCGAAACGACAACAAATATCGATAATGAAACATTTCCAAAAGTAATTGAAGACAACAAAATCATAATTGGACCGAATGGTACAATATTGGATAAGAAATTTTTTGAAAGTCTATCATGGACATCAGCATCAGCAGTAACAAGAAAAATTTTATCAAATATATTTGATATTAAAACTTTAGCAACACATTCGTTAACCGGTAAACCATCACCAGCATTTCATGGACGTGAAAGACCACCAAAAAATCAATTAGATCAAAATAAAATATCTGATATTGTTTATTTGATGACACACATGTGTAATACAACTGAAAAGGAAGTGCGTACTGCTATTACCACAAAATGTGCAGATACAACTAAACGTTTTAAACAACAGAAACTAACAACTACATCAAAATAATACTAAAATAAAATATAATTCTTGTACTTTAAATTACTACAAGAAAACATTAGAATAAACATTAAATTGACTATAATTTTGAAACTATTTTAAAAGAAATTTATGTAAGTAAAATAAAATAAATGAATAATTCTAAGTTTTAAACGATTTTTTTTGTGTGTATTAATTAATTAATTTCATTTTTACTCCTCTCGTGCTTCAAGGGAGCATAGAGTTTTCACATAATTCCTGCACCGGATTGTGTTTTACGATATAGTCTTAATTTGTGCCGACATTTTTGTAGCCGTTTTCAATCCCCTTTATCATTTTTCTTCTATGCGGATTCCATTCAAGAATCAACGGCTTGTCTTGCTCGGATCTTGCATTGTAAGCTTCAATAATTTATTTGAAATTTTCTGTGACCGATATCTGTGGTGTAGTACAGATACTCCTTAGATATATAGTTCGATATATCGATCTGGATTCTAATTGTGTCTTTTTGATTAATTAACCAAGTCTTGCTTCCATACAAAAAAAAATATTTTTTATGTATTAAAATATTAATTAAAATTATTATATGTAGAAGGAAATATTATTTTAAATCCAAACATAACAAATTGTACAGACATTACAGTTTTATACGGTTTTACGATTTAAAATTTTTATTCTTTATTATACAAAAATCTAATGTTTTGCAGAAAATTTTAAAATACGGAAACACTGTATGAGTACAATTTTCATGTATACCTACTATACATTTTCTCTTGTATTTCATTCATTTTTCACATATATGTCTTAATAATTCAATACAGATTTCTTTGTCTTATACGAGTATATTTTAAAATTACGTGCATATATAAATTGAAAATTTTCATTCTCAGATAAAAGTTTTGTTGTTTTGAATGAGAAAATTATTGTATTTGGCTTTCTTTGTGAACGAAAAATTTTCAATATTTAAAAATAGAATTCTTAAATGTTTACATACAGAATTTATCGAACCAAATGTAATAATTTTCAAAAAAAAAACATTTTCAAAACGTAATAAGAATTCTCCACTAGTTGGTAGATGTTTAACTCTAGAATTATCGTTTTTATCTTTTTAAATAGTACATAATGTATTAATACATATTTCACACATTCCATATATATATTTAAGAAAAGATATATGTACTTCTTTAGATCTTCATAAATTCATCTAAATTCATCAAATATATGCATCTTGATTAACGCAAATTTACTGTATTATTTTTAAAACTGAAAAAAAAATTAATTTACAAACACAAGTATAGATATAGTTAATAATGTTAATGTATATAAAATTTTTTCTCGTATTTTTCAATTCATTTAATTTTCTCGTTTTGTACTCAGTGCAGTGGCATATGATACAGTGGCATTGTAATACATAATTTATAATACAGTACACATTTTATTAATTAAACAGTTTGAAAAATATTTTTTTTATAAAAAATAAAAAAATAAAAAATAAAAAATAATTTAAATTTCGTGTACGTATAATTAATAAATATTTTGATCCTTTATTACTTTCACAGACAGAGAATTTTCTAAAACTTTCGATTTGTTGCTTGTTTAACGGAACATTATAAAATAAATAAATTCATATTTTCATGGTTATGAGTTGTTATTATTAAAAAAAAAAAGTGTAAAATTAAAAAAAAACAAAAGTAAAGTTTTAATTAAGAACATTTATTTATACATGCATCCAAGTGTATACATATGCAAGATACATTTATGTATGTGCTTCTATTAGAAACAAAAGGATTTTAAAATATTTCATTTTTCTTTGTTGTGAAATTTATTTAAAATTAAAAAACAAAAAAAAAACAAAAATAAAATTGAAATTACATATTGCAGAAAATAATAAAAATTACGAAAGATCAAAATATTCATATGAAAAATTTAGTACTAATTTTATGTATTTTATTGGTAATTTGCCAAAAATAAAAATTCTTATTTCGTACTCATATAGATTTCGTTTATTAGTTTATTACGTACATTATAATGTATAAACTGTATAGATAGATGATATAGATAGACACGTTAACATTACAATACAATACCAAATTAGTTTTTGTATTTTACATTTTATAAAGAGAAGTTCGTTCTGTGTACGTATATACGAATATTTCTTGTGAATTGTGAAAGAAAATTAAAGATAAATATTAGCTGGTACCTAAAAGTCTAATAATAATAATAATAATAATTAAAAGTGCACTTCATAACGCATATACTATTTATTTACTTATTACTCAGTTGTTATCTTATGATTTAGCACTAATTTGAATGATGCATAATTGAATACATAAATTCGTTCGATTGAAAAGGAAAGTAAAAAGCAACAAAATCACAAGAAAATGGCTAAAAAATGTGCAGTACGTACATTAAGTGATTCTGCGCTGGCTGAATTAGCGAATTTAGTTGTATCGGCAGTTGGTTTTGCTTTACATACCGACCTTGACCAAGACATTACAATAACAATGGTTGAGGTGAATACATATTTAGAAGGCGCCGGTGCAACGAGTGATATTTATCAAGATTTGTTACGTGTTATTCTAGCATCTGATTATTTGGAAGCATCGTTACGATTTACATGTTTGCAAATGCTATTAAATGGTAGTGTTCAATCTTTAATAACAGAAATTTTTCCATTTTCATATTATGAAAAAATTTTACAAGTAATAGCTGCACAGGGTACTGGTCTTCGAACTCTAAATTTAAAAGGTGTTTGGATTAAAGAGGAGCATATGCATTATATGTTTGAAATTATAAAAAAATGTCAAAATTTAACAAAACTTTCCATACCATATATCGCAAACGATGATCTATTAGAAATAATTGCAAAATATTCAACAAATTTGAAAGTAATTGATATATCTGGAGAAACTGATATTACAGAGATCGGTGTCGAAAGTCTTAGTAAGGGAATATCATGCAAAAATTTGATTGTTGTCGATATTGGTATGTTAGGTGAAGAGAATATCTGTCATTCAGATGTTGCAATGATATTAGAGCATTGTCCAAATTTAGAAAGTTTAGCAACATATTCATTTGTTGGACCAGCATTGAAATTTATACATGATAACATTGATGATAATTTTAAATGTAAACTAAAATATTTACATGATACAAAAACTGACGGTGATACGTTAGAGGTTATTGTGAAAACATGTCCAGAATTGGAAAGTATTTATTTAGATACACCAAATAATGGAATTTTACACAAATTAAAAAAGACATTCTTACGTAAACTAAAAATTTACAAATTTGATTGTGATGAATTAATGAGCGTTTTAGAAATTTTAGGACGAACAATAGCTCATTTAACAATGATAAAGGGAACTGGTGTTCTTGATCTTGGCCAATTGGCAAGATTATGCTCTGGATTAATTGATTTAGATTGTTATATGATGGATATGTTGTTATATAATTCTGATAGAAAATTTGAATATCTTCAAGGTTTAGAAATGTTAAACAGTCCAATGAGATCAACTTCTCTGAAGTATTTTATCTGTAATTTGAAAACATTGCAACGTTTAGCTGTCGATACTGTGACTTTCTCTGATGAAGATATTGGAAGGTATTGAAATTATTCTTTTTGTTTTTCTTTTTGTATTCGTTACGGTTATTACTGACTCACTACAGTAATAATCAAATGAAAATCTTTTCAGCATTTTCATTGAGCATAGTTTTAATGAATTGGAAGATATCTGGTTTACATCTGCACCGAATTTAACGATAACAGCAGTCGAGGTAAGCATTACAAATTAATAATCTGAATTAAAATTCAAATTATGTATATATTGTATGAAAATTTCTGTATAATTTATCAATTCAAATAAACATTTCAAGTGTTTCCTGGTAATGTTTCTTTTGTTATTATATTGATTTTTCCTTTATAGATACTTATGGATCATTGTCCAGAATTACAGAGTATAGGACAACTAAGTGGATGGTCATTAACTCCAGATGATCTAGCACTAATACGAGGATTACTGAAAAGCGGAAATTCATGTCTAGTACTTTCACCTAATAATCTTTTTCCTTAAAAACAAAATTAATAAAAATTATTTTTTAAAATTTTAAAAGCATTAATAATACAAAATATGTAATAATTTATGCAATAATACAATAACGTTATAGCTGTAGATATTTTTTGAGCTTTGATAATGCAATAATGTACATAAATTTACCAAAATGATCTATATAACTATTATACGATATTAATATGTATATAGGTACAAACTCGTATAAATATCAAATTCACATATGACGTACCTACAAAAAGAAATTATTATTTTATGATTTTGAATTGAAATTTTTTTTTTTTTTTAACAAATTTATTTATTATTTTTAAATGTGTGCAATATTAAACAGACTTTATTTATTAATAATTTATACAAGAAATTTGAAATTCTTAGCTTCTTAAAAAAATGTATATATGCACATATGTATATTTTTTTAAATTTTTTCCTTTACTAAATGCTTTCTCGTTTTTGTTTTTGACCATTTTTTTCCTAATCAATGCATTACATAAATACATATATTAGTTTTTTGTTTAGAATAGGTTTGATCTGATATAAAGAAAATTTTAAATTCATTTTCAGACTTTATTGACGAGTACTCGGGATATCGTGACAATTCCAATGTAATCGTATAATGTGGTCAACAATAATAAATAATGATTTTTATGAAATTATTGCCTTTAAATTTAACGCTTAAATTGTTAGATATTATTATTTTTTTCATACATTGATTATAATTATATATATATTTGTAATTACATTCATACATATTGTATTGTATTAAATATTTTTTTTTTAATATATAAACACACATAAGTATACATATGTATATCTTAGATGTACTTTTAATGTGACTTGTGATTTTTTTTTTCCCCCTTGAAACATTTCAATTTGTTAATTTTAATTAAAAGCAATAATGTAAATAATGTATATTAAATAAAAATAAAAATTTAAATATAAATATTTTTCTTATTATTATCACTTTTCATTACCTGTAATTTATCATTATAATGCTGTAAATTGTAACGATATTATAGAAAAGATCTTCTATATGTTCCCATTCTTAGAAGGAGGTTTTCTATTTCTATAATATGTTTTTATGTTTTGTTTTAATATACCTATGTAATATTAAAATGTATGTACAAATTACGTACACAATAATACAATATGTAATATATAATGCAAAAAAAAAATGCAATAAACAAATGTATACATCTTTAGGTAGGTCTTTAGGTAAGCTTTTATGATCGGAATTACTTCAAAAGCGCATGTAGTTACCTACATAAAATACATATTATATGTATTTTCAAAAAATTTCATAATTTTTAAATATTAATGCAGTTCTTAATATGATCATATTTTTTTTTTTTTTGTTTCTACCTTCTTCAATATGAAAAGACAAATTATTTTCATATTCTTCAATACACATATCGACCTACCGACATTACATATATACCATATATGTACATATCTGCATATTCTTATTTCATTTTTTAACATAATATGAGAAAGATATTTTGAGCAGATGTTCATGTCATATTGCTTTCTTGTATGCTTGCTTCATAGATTATTATTTTTTAGCAATAAAAAATTAAATTCCCTTACGAATATCATATAAACCTAAATATGTATACATTTTTACATAATTATTAATACACTGACATCAAATTTCATATATGTATATGTATGTGCATTCTCATTTACTCTCACTATATACTATATATTCATCAAAAATAATATATGTTTGTAAGTGCGTGGATATATGGTGTATTTATTCTTATTTTTCTGATATGCCGATTGCCGATTTATACATAAACATATTATGCATCTATAAATTCTCATCTCCTTCAGAAACTATATATTGTAATTGTATGTATTGTATATAATGGTATATACTCACATATGTATGGATATTTTCGTATTTGATCTGCACGTATATTACATAGGTGGGTATACCGTATACGATTATGGGTAGATATATTATATTGTATATATTGTACCTATTTTGAAATGGGGAGATCCGAGAATAAATCCTATATATATAACTAACACAAACATTCATACATCCATACATAGTTCAACAAACGAAATACCACTTTTCAATTTTACACCTGGTTCCTATAGGTTTTAAAAGGGATCAAGGATCGAAATTCTGCTTTATTACTTATTACCTTTGAAAAAAATTTTTCTTTTTGTCATATACGAAACATTTTTATTACCTAGGTATAATTTTAAGGAATTAAACGCTAGAAAAATCTTGTAATTTTTATAATCGTACGTTATAACAAATTTTTCTATTTATTTTATTTTTTTAATCATATAGGTATAGTATGTTAGTGGTTAGTATGTAAATGCATACAATATTCACATACGAGTATTTTTACCCGACAAGATAGCATTATTAGCTGGGCCAGAGGTATATCTATCTACATTTTTAACGTACACTTTAAATTGTATGAAAAAAGAAACGAAGTAATGCATTATATGTACACATACGTATACATGTATTTTAAAATAAGAAGAAAAACATTAAAATCAAAAAAAAAAAAAAAATAAAATGTTGAGTTGAGAAAATTTCATTGCATGTATAGAGGGGTAAGTAAATACATATACATGCATTTTTTAACCATTTGTTGTTGTTTGTGAATCGCGTCGCATCGCATCATATACATGTAGCCAATAGCGACCGAATCGATGGAAAAAAAATTCAATGTAATGTAGCAATGGTAAGGTAAGGTATATGTAGTAGTATATAGTTAGTACACATCAGTTCAATGGTATTTTGTCTCTGTTTTCTGGTGGTTGGTGCTTGGTGGTAGAATAGACAGACAACACATACACATGCAAATACAATTCGATGAAAATGCGATAGCTTCAATTTCAGTTTTCATTTTTCAATTTTAGTTCAGTTTTTAGTTTTTACTACTTTACATTTATAATTTTCATTTTCAGTAATTGTGAGTGAATAAAACAAGTGGAATTGTTACTTTTTATTTTCTGAATATTTTTATTGAAATATTATATTTTTTTAAACTGAATTTTCAATTGGAGTTTTTTTTTTGTATTGAATTTTTTAATTGGAATAGCAAATTTGAAATAATTCCAAATGGATAATCAGGTAAAAATTCTTGTTTTTATTTTGAATTAAATAAAAAAATTTTCCAATTCAATATACACATGCATATTATATTGGATAATTAGTTAATCTAATATGATGAATTTTGTGTTTATATTGAATTAAATAATGGATTGTAGTATGTAGATTGAATTAAATAATATTGTAGTTTTTATTGATATACATATTATAATATATGATGAAGTGATGAAATTAAATTCTATATAATTTTATATTTGTGTAATGAAAAAATTCTCTACGTGTATGTACATACATTATGTATTTTCTACAAATCGAAATTTTCCCGCTTTTCTCAAAAAAAAAAAGAAAAAAACATCCGTACATAGCTGTATGGTAACTGGTAGCACTCATGTAAAGTTTTTATAGCCCTATATAAAGAGAAAAATATCAAAAAGAAATCTTATTGGAAAACATAATTGTGTGTAGGAATAAAAATAAAGAGAATTTCTTTACGCCTATGCCTTTAAGAGCGTAGTCACGATAAGCCCGTTCCGTTCCGTGAAAAGAAAAAAGTTGGATATTTGACATTTCCTTGTTTTTTATATGGATTGATGGAAAAGCTGTTACGATTGACGGAACGGTACGAAACGTTGAAGTTGGACAAATTTCAACTTTTTACGGATAACATAACCTGTTTCCGTATAAATTTTCAATATTAGCTTTCAAATATACTATATACCTTTCCGTTTTATTATAACAGGTATGTTTTGAAACGTGTCGGAACGGAACGAGCTTATCGTGACTAAGCCTTAACTTATTATTGTGGTGGAGAAAAGTTATTTGTTATAGGGATGATAACAAAACAATAAAGAACAACAAAATTCCTTTTCGTCTTTAAAATTTACACTGTGAAAAATTCATATAACAGTCAATTTTTTTATTTCAAAGCTCTTTTTTTTGCTCTTTTAATGACATCCTATCTAATAGCTAATAGCATAGCACATAGCACCTAATAGTGAAATTATTGAAATGAATAAATTATATTACATGGGAATTTGTTTTTGAAGAGTACTAGTTGTTAAAAGAAACATGTTTACAGGCAAAGAGTGAGAGAAAACTTTTATATTGAAAAAAATCGATTTTCCATTGTTTTCATACATTTTTCATTCATTCATCATATTTTATAAAACTTTTTATATAAATGAACAAAACAAATATTGAAATAACGACAAATGTATATAAAATGATAATATTTTTTATTTATTATATTAATTTTAATAGAATTTACGAAAACGTCGACACAACGTACAAATGACATCAAATAAAAAGAATTGTCCAATGATGGTGGATCAATCGACAATGACAGAATATCAACGACCTATGAATTTGAATGTTTGGACTCAAACGGAATCGGATACATCTATTGTTGTTGAAAATGTGTTAAAAAAGAGAGTTAAGGTAATAGAAGACAGATTAAGAACTCTTGAATTACTCATAAGTGAATTAACTTCTTGTCGAGATGTGAATACGAATAACAACAACAATGAAAAAAACGAATCGAATACATCAAGTTTTAAATATAAAATCGTATCTGCTGAAGGTACTGATATTCAACTGGAGCCAATCATTGTTGAATATGGCGCTGATGAAGATGTCATATACTATGAAGAAGCAATAAAAGAACCAGATACCAAAGTTAATGATGAAGAGCATTCAAAAACTCAGTCTTATAATCACAGTCAAAATGTAAAACAAGAAATATGCTCCAATTCCAAACCTAAAACTTATATACCAACATCAACAGCATCATCAACTGTAGAAAATCCAGCTAGGCATACGGCAACATCAACCGTCACATCTGATTCACTTCCAAGTATGTTTAATCATATTAGACCTGTGCCTGAGACTTCACATCAACTGCAACCGTCGAATTCCATTAATGATTTTGCGAATGGTCAACTTACTCGTGGTTGCGGTTCAAATTCCTGTTGTAATCGTATTGAACAACGGCAAGTGAATGAACTAATAGACGAAATACCAAATAAAACTTCCATTATGAATATTAAATCTAATAACCGTGGTTCACCAAATTCAACTTCAAATGTTGAGTACAAAAAATGTACTAATGAATTTAAA
Organism: Villa cingulata; assembly: GCA_951394055.1. Taxonomy (NCBI): domain Eukaryota; kingdom Metazoa; phylum Arthropoda; class Insecta; order Diptera; family Bombyliidae; genus Villa; species Villa cingulata. The sequence goes on from OX596018.1 coordinate 47,221,337, forward strand.
ACTCCACAACCAGATTTAATAGGCATTGGTCCAAATAACACTCTTGTACCGTTACATATTTACGAAAGTATTGATTGGTCATCAACAGCCTTAGCTACAAGAAAATTATTGACTGCAGTTTTCGATCGTTCAACATTGGCTACACATTCATTGACTGGTAAACCGTCACCAGCATTTCATGGTCGTCAAAGACCATCTAAAAAGCAACTAAATCCAAACGTTATTACTGATATTGTATTCACAGTAAGTCGAAATTGCAAAGTTGCTGAACGTGAGGTACGTTCCGCTATTACAACAAAATGCGCTGATGAAAATAAAATGTTAAGATTAAGGGAACGTAAAATGCAGAATGAACTTAACAAGGAAAATATTGTTAAAAATTAATTTAAGTTTTTCTAATAAATAAAATTAGATATAAAACATTGTGAATTTTTTTTTTTTATTTTAAGTCTTGCTGTAAATGCTTTAACCTTTCAGACTTTCACATAAAATATTTGATGACAATAAAGTGTATATTTCTTGAAATACTTTTTATATTATTTTATAATTTGTTCAATATGCGGGGATTTACCTACCTTGTAACTTGTAAGAATTTTTATTTGAAAAATGAATTTCAATTTATTTCTCAAATTTTAAGATATGAAGAGAAAGAATTACGTTGTTATAGAATCGGTGTATTAATATTAATATATCTTTTTACCTATAGATAGTTGCAATAGTTGCTGTTGCTAGTCTAATAGAATTTTATTTCGTACATGTACATAATATTGCAAATTATGTCATGTAATTTACAGGTAATATTATTTATTTGATATACCTGATAAATAAAATCCTTTTTCTTACTAAGTATATAGAATAATAAGGAGGTGTTATCAATGATATCTTTATATGCTTGTATATGTGTTTATGATATCATCAGGTAATTAGAAATACCACCTTTAATGAAAGGAACTGTTAAAAATTAGAAGTATTTATATACAAAATTTTTTACCCGTATTTTAAATAAATATATTTTCTTGGAAACCCGACTTTGTACATGCATAATGATTTTATAGGTAAATTATATTATATACTTATATATCTGATTAGATGTTCATCATTTAAGTAAATGATTTCGAATTAGTTTAGTTATTCCTTTCCTAGTTGAAGCGTTGTTAAAGTTTGATCATTTGTCTGTGAATCGTTAAACTAATACATATATTATTTTAGTGAAATAATAAATATTTATCTTATAAAAAGAAATTTATCTATATTCCTGATAGCAAATAAATTAAAAAAAAAAATTAAAAATGTCTAGTAGATCATTGGTAAGAAACATATAATTATAATAATATTATTAACAAAATTCATTAAATGCTCTATAATTTATAAAAAATTATTTAATTTACAGAATTTTAAAAAAGAGCATTTCTTAAAATTTAATCAGCAACTTGAAGAACAAAAGAATTCCGATATCAGCACAACAACAAACAATTTGAATTCCAACAGCAATCTTTCAACTGAATCCAAAATGTCAATCGATTTAAAAATTGAATTGAAACTAATAAAAATTGAAAATTTAGAGAAAACAAGACAAGAATCATTAGAACGTCTTACATATTTAATAAACGTTATAAAAGCTAAACAAACAGAAATCTTTCGTAAGGAAATGATATTGTTAAATAAAATAAGATCAAAAAAGACTTCAGTTCAAATAAAACAAAGAATGTCGAACATAACAATTAATGATGGCCATAGTACTTACGATGATGATGATGATGATAGTGATACCAGTGGTAAACAAATTAAATCAAAATCCAATCTTAAACGGAAATTAAAAATATCAATAAATCATTATCATACTACAAAAAAGATGAAGATTTTGAAATATAACAAAAGTGATGAATTAATTTCAATTGGACCAAACGGTACAAAAGTACCGAAATCTATTTTAGAAATAATTGATTGGAATTCAACAACATCAGCTACTAGAAGTTTATTGATGACAGTATTTGACCGAGAAACTTTAGCATTTCACACATTAACAGGAAAACGTTCACCAGCATTTGCTGAATGTAATGATATGCCAGTTAAAGATCAGTTAGATCCAATTAAAGTTTCCGATATCATATTTTGTGTCATGAAGAATTGTAATGTTCAAGAAAGAGATGTAAAAATGGCAATAACAACAAAATGTGCTGATGAAAATAAAATGTTCAAGCAAAGACAGAAGAGAAAAAATTTATTAAGCAGAACAATGTAAAATTTAAATTATAAAATAAAAATTGAAAAAACATAAATATTTTTTTTATTATTTAATTTATTTTATATTATATTAAATGGTGACAATATATTTGCATGTAGGGTAGGTATTTGATTTCATAATCGTTGAATTACAAAAATGATGTATACATTACTTTTATCATATAGATACTATTTCTATTAATTTGGTTCTGTCTACAACGACCTTTCATAAACCGCTCAAGTTCCTTAGCCTTGAACTTCGTCATTTTGCACTAATTTTTAAGTAATAATGCACTATAAAAATGAGTAAAAAAATTGTATTATAACAATCAGCGTTAAAAAGTAAATTTTAAATTTTTTTTCCAAACTCAACCCAGTTATTTTATATGGTTAACTGGTAACAGTTGAAATAATTTAGAATTTATGATTTACTGATATACTCATAATCCACATTCCATTTGTCAATAAAATCAAAATCTAAATTAAATACGAAACTAGCTAAATAACTAAATACTAGCATAGCTGCCATAGCATTCATTTCACTCATTTAGCAAAGTATACGTAAACCAAAACATCCCAGTCGTGAATTAGTAAGGCATTACTGGCAGAATCAATTCTGTAACTATACTATTTTCAGAAATCGAAGTCAGTATTGTGCTTATGGAAAAAGTTACCCGATGAGTTTCTGATAACTTCACATATAATATTTTGTAGGAAATTCTGAATAATATATTTCTGTCTTGATTGAAATTGAGATCTGATCACCCCACACACGAGACAGATTTATACAAACGCAATGTGAAAGAATATAGAAAAGCATGCCTATCTTGCCTGTACTGACTTCAATTTCTGAAAATAGTATAGTTCACAATTCTCCAATTTGAATAAAGTAGTTCAATAATACATTACTTCGTTAAAAAAGTAATGTGGAGTGTAATGCAATTGTACTCCGAACAATGATACTGATGCTATGTAATGCAAGCGGTAATGTGTATAACAATATACGCATTATACGCATTATAATTATTGCGAAATTAGAAACATGTATTATGAACACGTCGATGGAAAGTTTTTGCGTTTTCCTTGTTAATCATAGTCAATGTCAATAGTCATTAGAAGTTATAAACTCGATATGAAAAGGAGTATAAAGTAGTGACTATAAAATATAATATAAATAACATATAAATATAAATATAAATATAAAATATAAAATATAAATATAAAATATAAATATAAAATATAATATAAAATATAAGTTAATATAAAATATAATATAAGTTAATATATTTTAATTAATAATCTTCCATAACTACTTTCCAAGAATCGATATCGGAATTGCTCCTTTTACTGCTATTATGTAATTAATGTTTGGAAATGCGTTCTATAATAAGTTTAACTTGAATAAATGAAGAAACTAATTCTAGGTAATGCAGAAAGGAGGCGATTGATTACCTCCTATGACATCGCCATGTAAAAGTAATGCGTTATTTTCATACACAGTAGTCGAAAGTAGAACTAGTTGCTATTTAAAGGAACTAGTTGCAGAATCGGTTCGGTAATTACTTGCCTACCCGACTGGGATGTTACAGTTACAGTTATTCGTAGTATATACTCATACATACATACCGATACCGTCAATACCGTACAAAAAACGTGCTAGATGTAGTCTTAGTCTGTACTCTGTTACTCTACTAGTGCACAGAACTAATTACATATCTTCATTTCTGTCTTCGACTGCTCTAGATCAACATAATACCTATTACCTATTCTATTAGCCTTGTCTACATACCTCTTCTTTCAATATAATTGTTATTAAAAATTAAAACTTAAAATCATTTGTAGAATTTGTGGTTGTGGTTGTGCTTGTGGGCAATTGCAATAATATATGAAATATGACTACCACTGTGGCACTGTACCGATAATACTGATTCAATTTCAATAATGCAGTAATGCACTCACATTTCACTTTATTTTATCATAATTCAAATTCAAGTCCAATTCAAGTCAAGGTTCAGGATCGAGTTTCCCTTTGATTCTGTTTGCTTCCATTTATTTATTGGTTTTATCAGTAGTACAATAATTTATTATTAATTATTAGTATTTTTAAATTTTCTCAAGAATGTATAATAAAAAGTGTATTATTTAAAGTGTAAATAAAAATTTGCAATAATTTATAATGGATCAATATCAGCATCAGGTGAGTCTTTTTTCAATATCAAAATTATTCAAAATTGAAACGACAAAAACTATTAAACGCGTTATAAAATTGAATTTTTGTTTTTCGCACGTGGTGGTCGTGTCGTGGTTCAGTTAGAGGTGGGCGATAGCGAATAAAAACTATCGAATTATTCGATAGTTGAATGATTTTCATTTATTCGAATACTAAAACATTAAACTATCGAAACATTCGATATTTTCAAAACATTCGAATAACTATTTTGCTGGCATATATGTATTTGTCTTACTGATTACGGAAGTGGCAGAGTTTTTGTCAGATTCCATCTGCTGAATTTGAAAATATTCACTTGGCAGTTTCGTAGATGAGTTTTGAAAGTTCTCAAATGAAAAAAATTGCAGGTAACACGTGTGGAAGACGTATGGCAATCTTTGAGTGTCAGATTTCGAGGGCAGACGTTTGTCTACATCGGTCATGGTGATTACACATATCTGACATGAAAATGAGCAAATTTCTGACAGTTTGTCAGTTCGGTGTAATATCAGCTTCTTTATTCATTCTTCATACATTTTATTTGCTGGATTTGACATTTTTTAATTTAACTATTACAGCAATGTAATGCTGAAATTATAACCTACTAATATCATTGAAATAAACAAAACTGAAAAATCTGTAAATGGTTGGAAATTTATACTTTTTTCAAAATTTTATCATACTTTTAAAGAACGGAAATAAATTATTAAAAATAGTTCTTCTAATTTTAGCCAGTTCAAGTTAAAATAAAACAAAACTTCGGAATTCCAATTCCACACTGATTTAAAAATTTAAGCAGAAAAGTCTTTCTTAATTAAATTTTATATCAAAACAAAAATGACAAATGGCATTTCAGATTTAGAATAAAAGGACAGGGATGTCGTATTAAGTGATAAACATATAACATAGTTCCATTTTCGTGCTGATTGGAATGGGAAATGGGACGGTGACGGTGGTATATGTCATTATTTTATAACAAAGGCTAATACTATCGAATTATTCGATAGTAAAAACTATCGCATTCGATACTATCGATAGTTGAATTCATTCACTATCAAACTATCGATTGTTGAAATCATTCGCTATCGCCCACCTCTAGTTCAGTATCGGTATCGGTAAAATTGAATCATATGCATATGTATGTATATCATTGTTATGTTGCTATCACTATCGCACAAATTGTTATGTGTACAGACAGTCCATATAGCCATGCTGCTCTTGTTCTTTATACTTTACATCCATCATGGGTTTAACACGGTTTAACATATAAATATACATATATGTATATTACTTGTACTTGTTTCTAACTTCGTATGAAGTCAACGAATTATTTTTCTAATTTTCACTATGTGGACTTGGAGTCTGATTATGATTCCATTCCGATTTCTGTGTGGAAAAAATAAAAAGTATGTCTGTATGGCTATGCGTGAATGTGGTTTGTGGAGTTTGATTTGTGGATCTGTACGTTGTCATTCATCAGTGTGATTGCGATATGAAGATGTGATAATTGGTTGTTGTTGTTTTGTTATATCTTATGTTAAAATATGTGTATGTAGTTGTAGTACCACGAATAGAATAGAATAGCTGTAAAAGTGCAAAATTACCATAAATTACTGCTGCCGCTGAGCTTCTTGTTGGATCTGGCTGGATGGTATGGTATTAAGTAAAAAAAAAATAGCGAAATGGAAATGGAGCATTTATATAGTATTGAAAGATTTTGCTGCTAGTCAAAAATAAAAAAAACGTGTTTTTCTTTCTTTTAATTTAAATTATTTAAATAGAGTAAATATATAACGGGTAAGAAAAAAAATTATAATATAAATATAAATGTTCATGATTGAATAAATGTAGGAGGTTACTTGTAATAAAACAAAGTGAATTTCTAAATTAACATCAAGCAGGGAGGGAAGTGAATTAGGGCCAACTCATCCAATGTATAATGAATGTGTTAAATGTGTTTATGAAATAACATAAAAAAATAACTAAAAAGATAAGATAGCACAATTGAATTTTTTTAAAATTAAATAAAATATAAGATTGATTTATTTAAAAAAGAATTATTTGAAGTGTGGTGCGGTAAAAAAATAAATTTCTGTCATAAACACAATGTATTGTGACAAGAGAGGTTAAGTTAAATTTTTATGGTGCTTTTATCCATCATTTATATTATCTCCCCGACAATTGTATCCGCAAATCGCAATTCACATTCTGTCCTCCTTCACTAAACATATTTAGTTAAAATAATATATAAAAATAAAAGAAAATGATTTTGCTAGAAGTACATAATCGTATTGTTGAAGAGACTTTACTTATTAAATTTCGTAATACACTTGCTGGGTAAGTAATAATATTCATTTTTTAAAGAATTATCTGAAAAATATAAATTTAGAATGCTAAAATGGTTATTTAATTAGTTTATCAAATTAATATATTCACATTTGTGGAGATAAGTTATCTATATTAGCATGCAATAAGCTAAAATTGAATTCAATAGTTAAGTTTATGAATGTTGGTGAAATCAGGCTTTATTGAAGTATCAACTTGAAGAATTGTAATCTTATTTCGTGTGTTTATTTGTGTAAAAAGTAAATTTTAGATTTTCCCTTCATAAATTTTGCATTTAACATTGCAAAAAAAAGTTCTATTATAGAGGCAGACTGTGGATAGCTAAAGTCAAAATTCGAGATATGTTATATGTACACATATGTACATATTATCCATTCGCCATATAAAATGTGTCAGCCTAAAATCGGCATTCATCAAACCAAGTTTAATTAACAACTCATTTATTTATATGAATATGAATATGATATGATATGATTACTATTGCTACAATAATTTTTTAAAAAAAAACTCGGCGAATTAATGAGGCTAGAACGTGGCTTGAACCATAAATTAACAGCAAATTTTTAATAATGCATATCGCATCGTGTGAAAAAAATTCTATTATCTATTATGGTGTCATGTAATCAAACTTTTTTTTATTCCTAAAAAAATTGTAATTTTGTTGAATATAATTTGCTTCAAGTATTAAAATTATTATGATTAATATTTAGTTAAATGAATGAATCATCATTCATCATCATCTTTCGTTATATCTACTGCATGTATAATACATATGAATTGATATAGAGATAAAATTTATGTGAATATGTATGTACTGAATAAAAAATAATGACATTAAATACATAATATTACTTACTAGTTACTACACAGTACAGTATATAATATACACATAAAATAACACTCTCAATTTCATCGACCCATGTTGTATCTGTATCCAGTTTTTTAGCCTTGAAAAAGGAATAGATAATAGAAATAGACCCATTCACACATCAAGTGATATAGAATATAATGGTAGCATCATCAATAGTGCAGTAGGTACACATATACATGTATATTGCAGATTCAATTCTAGATAGTAACGATCGAAGCAATGCCCGGTGTCACATAATGTTTCCGTTCTATCTATAAAATTTCTATTAAAACTTGTAAATAAAAAAGGTAACTTTAAAAATTTATCTTGAACATTATTTTCTGTTCATATTTTGTACTAGTATTTTGTTAATTTTGATCATAATTTTCTCTTATCATCGATACCTAATTAGGTGTGGTCATTTGTTGTTACAATCTATTCAAATAAGATTAAATTTAATCAGAAATATATATACGAAATACCTACATAATTAGTTAGCAAATTTCATAGCATAGAGCATGAAATTTTTCTAATGAAAAAATTATAAAGATAAGAAAAATCTAATGCAAAAAAAGAAAAGTATACTTGAATCTGAAATACGATTGCTGTATGTATGTACATTTATGGTATGGATATGGATGGATTATGGATGGATATAAAAATATGTTGTGTTTTGTATAGTGCAGTGCAGTGTACTTTCAATTAGTTATTATTATTCAGTATGCATGCATTCATGTAAAAATTCAATAATGATAGCAACCAATGTGTATCTATGTATAATAGATATATACGTATATTGTATACTTACTACTAGTACTACACACACATCACACTCTATAATATCACTCACTATATTACAAAATAAAATGATACTACACTTTAATTCCTACCTACTTTGGATATAATATGATGAATATGTAGTATGTAGGTAGATGACGAATGAGTACAATATCATCATCATGAAGTTAAAAATTGTATTCTATTCTATATGAAGCTCCCATATACAGTAGCTATAAGTATAACCTCTATATAATACATAATACTTATAATATTGTTTTCGAGTCAAGTATTTACGTAAAAGGCGCGCATAGGCATACTTCAAAAATGAAGAAAAACTAAAAATGAGAAAAAGACAAGACAAAAAAAGTTGAATCACCTAAATATTAATGTTAAACAGTTTGTTTTAGAGGTGGGCGATAGCGAATGATTTCAACAATCGATAGTTTGATAGTGAATGAATTCAACTATCGATAGTATCGAATGCGATAGTTTTTACTATCGAATAATTCGATAGTATTAGCCTTTGTTATAAAATAATGACATATACCACCGTCACCGTCCCATTTCCCATTCCAATCGGCACGAAAATGGAACTATGTTATATGTTTATCACTTAATACGACATCCCTGTCCTTTTATTCTAAATCTGAAATGCCATTTGTCATTTTTGTTTTGATATAAAATTTAATTAAGAAAGACTTTTCTGCTTAAATTTTTAAATCAGTGTGGAATTGGAATTCCGAAGTTTTGTTTTATTTTAACTTGAACTGGCTAAAATTAGAAGAACTATTTTTAATAATTTATTTCCGTTCTTTAAAAGTATGATAAAATTTTGAAAAAAGTATAAATTTCCAACCATTTACAGATTTTTCAGTTTTGTTTATTTCAATGATATTAGTAGGTTATAATTTCAGCATTACATTGCTGTAATAGTTAAATTAAAAAATGTCAAATCCAGCAAATAAAATGTATGAAGAATGAATAAAGAAGCTGATATTACACCGAACTGACAAACTGTCAGAAATTTGCTCATTTTCATGTCAGATATGTGTAATCAACATGACCGATGTAGACAAACGTCTGCCCTCGAAATCTGACACTCAAAGATTGCCATACGTCTTCCACACGTGTTACCTGCAATTTTTTTCATTTGAGAACTTTCAAAACTCATCTACGAAACTGCCAAGTGAATATTTTCAGATTCAGCAGATGGAATCTGACAAAAACTCTGCCACTTCCGTAATCAGTAAGACAAATACATATATGCCAGCAAAATAGTTATTCGAATGTTTTGAAAATATCGAATGTTTCGATAGTTTAATGTTTTAGTATTCGAATAAATGAAAATCATTCAACTATCGAATAATTCGATAGTTTTTATTCGCTATCGCCCACCTCTAGTTTGTTTTAATAATCAGTCAGTCAGTCAAGTTATGGTGCTACATATTTTTTTTTTTTTTTTTTTTTTTTCTATTTTATTTTGCTGAATCAACAAAAGTTTATTTATAGGGGTACATAGCTAAAAGTATTTTGCTTGATTTAAAGTTGAAAATAAGGTATACATCTTTAATATTGATATGTAGGTATACATGATGTCTATTACCCTAACTATGCAGTTATGGTGACACAAATATAATATATTATATACACCACATACATTGTGATAATTTTTGTAATTGATAATATAGTATATTCAATTATTTGTAGTAATTTTACTATATATGAATATAAATTTATGTTTTCATTTTAAAAACACATACAATAGTAAATATACACACACATCACATAGCTAGGTAGTATTGGTATAATGTAACGTAGGTGTATAATCTAATGATAAGTAAAAATGCTTCTGTAAAATGAATGAATGATTTACATTTGCCTGAATGTGCCTGAATCTAGTAATAATATGCATACTCTCATGTATACGTATTCGTTACAAAAAACTTGCATATGAATAATCTTATCACAGTACATGTAAAAAGTGAATCATTGAATTTGATAACCAAGAACCAACTATTGTTCGCAGTGAATTACATATTTTAAATTTAGAAAGTAAAGAAAATTACATACATACTTAATTACACTATTGAAATAATATTACATATTTTATTAATAATGATTTTCTTTTGTGAATTTTCAGTAATAAACCAGAGTCAATTGATGTCACAATAGCAGATTTTGATGGAGTTCTGTTTCATATTTCGAATGTAAATGGCGATAAGACTAAAGTTAGGGTAAATAATAAAAAAAAATTTTTTTTTCTTTTTTTTTTTCAATTTAAATATGAATTTTATAAGATTTTTATTTTATTATTATTTTTTAAAATTTCAAATAATTTATTTTTAGACTAGTATAGCTTTAAATTTTTATGAACAATTACAAAAACATGGGGCTGACGAGCTTCTTAAAAGAGAATATGGAGATTTGCTCACTGAAACTGAAAATGGTAAGCAAAAAATATGCATAATTAGGTATATGCAAAATATGAAAAAAGATAAAAGAAAAACGTATCAAATTGTATGATTATTATTATAATCAGAGTTTATATTCAAAAATAGAGAGAAAAAAAAATTCAAAGAAAGTTTTTGAACAAATCAAACGACAACATGATTCATTTTTCATGTTTAAGTTGTTGTACATATTCCATTAAATACATATTTTAAAATTATAGTCGTATATAATATGTACAATTAAAGAAATTATTAGTACTTGAAGATAAATAAATGAGCAATGGAGTTATCTTTAATGGTATAAAAAGTTCAGTATTTATATCATTGACAAATACTCCAAAATTAAATATCTTGTAATTATATAAACAAGAGTATGATATTTTTATATAATATTCATGTTACTCATTACAAGAACATTTTTATTGTACACAACACGTATTTTAGATTTTAAGAATTCTATAATAGCATCATATGTGATCATACACAATAATTGTGTATTATTATATGTAAATATAAAGGTTACGGGGCTGTAATAAGGTAGTGCAGTAATGACGCTGCATTATTTTTGAACACTCCAAGATCAAATAAATCTGTAAATTATAGATTAGATAAAATATTTAAAATTTATCTATTCTTTTATTATTTACAGAACATCAAAATATAAATATAATCTATAAAATAATTAATTGTTAAATAATTTATTAATTTTTGGAGTGATAACAGGTATTATACAATAATAAATAGTATAATATTTTTAAGCACTCCAATACTAAAATATGTGATATCATAATGAATTATTTTCATTTTATTATAAAAATATTTTTTTTTTAGTCAACCTATCACATAACATTCAAATAATAGATATTATGAATTTATATGCTGTATAAATTGTATAGTATACCATACTGCATACTTGATGCTGATGCTAATGAAAAAGTTTCAAATAAAGCTTAAAAAAAAGTAACCAGTTTCTTATAATTAAAAAAAAAATTACTGAATTATTTATTGAAATGACTAACAAATATTATTACGTCACTATCAATTATATATGTATTTATTTTGAAACTTTGAAATAAAATACAATACAATTTTAAATACATTATGTAATAATAAAAAAAAAAAAAAAATTTGATTATTTTTGGAGTAGCCAAGTAAAATGTTTATCGATTTAAAAAATATACATTTTTCTAAATGCTCCATATAGTAAATTTTTTGTGTAAAATAAAATCTTTGAAATTTTCTCATTATTTCAAAGTACTCAGGTTTACACACATTTTTTTTTTATTATTCCGTAATCAGCTTTGTAATAAGAATAATTGGAAATATTTTAAAAATACATTATTATGAATAATTATGTTAAATCAATTTAGAAGATAATTTTGGAGCTGGGAGTAATATATTGCAAATAATATAAATAGCAATATATTCCTTAAAGTTCCAAATATAATGATATTGTAGTATAAAATGTTGAAAATAGCTTTATATTCAATGCTTTTTCAAACTCAGACCTACAATACAATACAAAATATACATATAGCTACATAGGTATGTAAGTAAAAACATTTTTAAATACATATTTTTACATTATGTATGCTGCATAAAATCACATAAAATGTATCTCTTAAAATAAAATAAATCAAATATGTACATATAGAATGTAATATTTGCAATAATGTTCATGTTCGTGTATTACATTTTTACAAGTTTAATGCATATATATACATACATATGTATATGTACATGTGTAGTAATTTATTTAACCTTTTAGATTTTCACTAGAGTACATTAAATAAAACTCCCTTTTTTTTTAATGTCGTTGGAGTTGGAGCATGATGTTACATTGAAATTTGTGCATGAATGTAATATCAGTATTTTATTTAGCTCCAATATTATTCATTATGAGTTATTGATCAGTAAAAATGTGTTTTTGAATTTTACTGATTGTATTATCATAAGACAAATAAAAATTTGAATTAATGTAGATACACATGTACGTATGTACATACACAGTACACACCAAACGTATGAAAGAGTTTAGTAGATATATTTTTCTTACATTATGATAAAATTATAAGCATTTATCATGTTTATTTATACACTATAGCACTTCAAAAAAAAAAAAAAAATAAAATTTGTTATGTTATTAGATAATAATTGTGATTCGATCAATTCTTAGACGTATAATCACAAGATAACTTATCTTATATAACGATAAGTTAATTCCAAATCAATAATGTACATAGGGTAGACTTAATATTCAGGTAAGAATTATTAAATAATTTTCTCATTTTATGCAGCCGACTCTTCTAGATATAATTATATTTAAAATGTTAAATTAAAATTAAAAAAAAATTACGGAGGTTACCGCATAAAGATTTACAATTAAAAATAATTAATATTTTGTAATATCTTTAATTTAACATCCTCCAAAAATAAAATTCATTGAATTTAGTACAGTCTCTTAATGTTTTAATTTAATTTTGAGATTTCACATCATTGAAACAATAACATTCTTCTTTGTTGAAGTACATATTCGTAAATAATGATAAGTAAGTAAGTGATAAGATCACGTCTGTAAAAGCCTTATTTCACTTAGAACTGTAGTACTGTGAAAGAAGAAATTATGATAAGAGTACATAATTTATAAATGGAGGTCTCAGGAAAGATTTTGAATTATTTTAAACTTCCAAAATCTTTTAGTTACCCTCCAAAAATAAAATGATTTAATACAGCTAGTTTTATTTATGCATAAAATTGGTATTAAAAGATCTGACAATAATTTACATAAATGTATAACTTATCAATCACGAAGAATAAATATAATGAAATAAATGGAATTTTTATAAAGAATAATATCGATAACTTTAATTATAATATTAAATAATTAGTATTTAATCCAAGTTTCATTGTGTAAAATTTGAATACCTTTGAAAACTTTGAATTACTTAAACAAACATTTTTTAATTACATTACATAATAAACTGAAATACTTATACTTGTGTACGATTTAAATTTGATCAATTTGATTCGTTTTATCTTCTATAACATATGTTAAACAAACTTTAAAAAATGATAAAAATTAATAATTTTGAAATTAAAATTTTTCAATTATGATGTTAGGTTATAACATCTCAGTAGTCATTAACTTAGAGAATGTACCAACAGACTGGGAATCGATTGCTCAAAAGATTGGTCTATTAAAAAGAAATTGTTTTGCATCAGTTTTTGAAAAATACTTTGAAATTCAAGAACAAGGTGTACAAAATGAGAAAGGAGCTGTAATAAATTACCGAAGCGATGAAACGATGTATGTATTTTGATAAAATATCTGATGTTTTAGTTCTATCCCTTATCCTTATTCTTATGAGATTTTTATTTATAAAATTCTGAAAATATAATATGTAAATGCGTATTTCTTTAAAGTATTTTGAAAAAAAAAAAAAAAAAAAAAAAATTGCTTTATATGTATCACTTTTTTACAGGTATGTTGAAGCAAAATCAGATAGAGTCACAGTTGTATTTAGTACGATATTTCGTGATGAAGATGATATAGTATTAGGTAAAGTTTTTATGCAGGAATTGAGAGAAGGAAGGAAAGCATCTCATACAGCACCTCAAGTATTATTTTCACATAAAGAGCCTCCATTAGAATTACAAGACACAAAAGCTAGGGTTGGTGATAACATCGGTTATGTAACATTCAGTAAGTATTTAAAATTAAATCTTAAATGTTCATGTATATTCGTCCTTTATATTTAAATAAATCGAAAAAATAAAAATATATATATGTATATATAAATTGTACAAATTCGGAGAATAAACAGGTGGACAATATTCAAATTTATTGAATTGTTCTCAAGAAATTCTCCAATAATAAATAAAATGATTTGCCGTTCAAAGAGTTCGATAAGTTGTATTACATTATCAACTACATTCTGAACGTTTCAACGGCAGTACAATTAAGTTTTACACAAATTGCTAAGAATGTTATTCAAATTAAGAAACTTATGGAACTTTGGTTAAATGATATCATCAATAATAATAGATATCATTTTATAAAAGTTTCCTAGAGAAAATTTGAACAATTTTGATAACGAAAATTTCATTTAAAAATAGTTTTCGTTAATAGGTTTTGTCCTACAAATTTTTAAAATTTATCTCTTATTTATGAATTTTAATTGATATAATAATACTTAATATTAAAGAAAGGTAATACGTAATACATAATAATACGGAGTTAAAAGTGGGATTTAACTGTACATTACTAAATAAGTTATGTCTCTCAATAACTCCAAAATGAAATTTAAGTAAATGGCATCCTGAGTAAATATTAATTTTACAACAGACGACTTAGATTTACTTACAAGAACTTAAATACTTAATTTTATAAAATATAGAATTAAAATATAATATTTACATTGAAAAAAAAATTATTTTTCTTTTCTTTTTCAATTATTACAGTATTATTTCCTCGTCATACAAATAGAGAAAGAAGAGATAATACTATTAATTTAATACACATGTTCCGACACTATTTACATTATCACATTAAGGTTTGTAATTTGCTTTGTAAATAAATAAATGAAGAAGAAAATTTATTTTTAATATTTTCACATTTTTTTTTTTATATATATTGTAGTGTTCAAAAGCTTATATTCATTCACGAATGCGAGCAAAAACATCGGATTTCCTAAAAGTGCTAAACAGAGCTAGACCAGAACAAAAATCTACGGAAAAGAAAACAATCACGTAAGTTTTAAAATAAATTGAATTGAATTTTTTTATTTTCCTTGTAAAAATAAAATTGAAATATAAAAAAAATACACGATATACGACGACGTTACTTTTTGTTATTTAGTAATTAAATAATGATAACAATAAATACGGAGGATTAGGTCTAAGTGTTACTAACTAAAATTAATTTTTTGGTAACCTTTGGTGCTCCTCCTACATAATATTCTTGAATTCAATGACCTGGTATATGAAATTCAAATCCAAATTTCATATCAGAATGATAAATTCAAACAAAAATATTTCTCTTTCTTTAGTTTAGTTAAGTAAACCTTTGACACTTTTTATTAAGCTAGATGATAAGATTAGGAGAAAAAAACAGAAGAACAAATTTAATATTATAATGTAATTTGGTCTTAAGAAATTCTCCAAAATAAAAATTTTCTTTGTTACTCCAATGAGTTTAGTAGCAAAATTTTTGTGTAGCTATTAAACGTACAACTAACAATACATCCAGCAGTAGTTTAAATGCTTCTATTGCAAAATAATTAACATACTCATTTTAAAGTAGATAGCATAGTAAACGAAAAATTTTTCAAAATTAATTTTTACTTATTATTAATTTAAAAGTGTAATTTGAATTAAAACCCATTTGTTAGGCAGGCAGTTAAAAGGAAAACATAAAATTTGGAGAAAGGGGTTGAATATTACACTATTTTATTTTGATGTAGTAACGTTCGGTTGTTGTTCTCCAATATAAAATTAATGGATTTTCCTGGTGTACAAAGTTAATTTTTTTTTTTTTTTTTTTTTTTTTTTCACTTTGTACTATGTTCACAGATTCAAACAATGTACAAAAGTATAAATTTGATATGTGTATATCGTGTATATGAAAAGAGAAATAAAACGAATCTCATAAACTTAATATTTTTTTTTATTTATTTTACAGAGGAAGAACATTTATCCGAAAGGAATGATTATTGGACAAAGTCTAGTTATTTTATATATAATTATTAAAAATAAATCATAAAATAATAACTTAATATAAAAATTAAAAAAAAAAAATTATTAAAAAGAAATGTAATAAAAATTAAAAAATATATAAAATAAATAAAAACGAAAAAAAAAAAATTATAACTTTTAAGTATTCAAAATTGTAATTAATTAATAATAAAATCAGTAAGTTAAAAAATAATAACGAAAAAATCGATATAACCTTATTAAATTATGATGTAAAGGTAAATGAATAAAAATAAATATAAAAAGAAAGTTAAATTTATGGAATATATGAACAGAAATATGCAAAATTTATAAAATTAAAAAAATATATATATACATATATGTATATATATTTGAGAAAGAATGCAGCTCAAAATAAAACTAGTAATCGAACTACTACTACTACTACTAACAGAACGAAGAAACAAAATGAATTTACTTTTTATTAATAGTTTTATTTACTAATTTTGTTTTAAAATTTTTTATTCATTGTAATTTGTTGCGTTTTGAAGAAGTTTCATAGTTTTATTCAAAAATTTTCTTAATAGTTGGCCGCCATCCTACAATTTATTAGACCGAATTCTAATTCGCCATCAATTCCATGATAATCACTGATTGAAGCCAGAAATGCACATGATTAATATAAAAATATAATTCGCTCTCTTTTACAGATAAGCAATCAATTGTAAGCTTCAAAATGTTTCTGAACTTTTGAGATTATCGTCAACTGCATTGCATTTGTCGTTTTAAAATTCGGCCAAGGTTTCAAAATATTTTTTTTTAATAGTCAAATAAATCTAATCTGATCTTACTAATTTTCATGTACATAATTAGTAACAATAAAATAAATTTTTCTCTTAAATAATGTATTTTTTTCTTCAAATTTTCAACATTTAATATAAAGAAAAGTTGAATAAAATCTCTTAAATGTACACCACATAATAATTAAATGATCAAAAATAAAAATCTTTTATTCTCGATCCAAATGGACGATGAATTTAAGAAGTGAATAAATTTGGATTACAAATTATACCTTGCCGTTAATTTTACTTTTATTTAATTTATCAATTTTTTTTTTGTTTTTAATCGTTTCATTTGATGGTTCTTTATTTTTAATTTCATTTTTAGTAGCATTGTTGCAGTTAGCATCCTGTGAATTATTTTCATCTGTTAGAAATTCACTTTGTATCAAAATTAGTGCTGGAAAAAAAAAACAAAGAAATTAAAAATATAAAAATTTTTCTCTATATGAGAATAAAATGTGTATGGTAGAAAGTATAAAAAATACAAATTTATATCAATAAAATAATATATGTATGTGGTAATATGTAGATACGCAAAAATAATTTAGTCCATCAAGGATATTATTTGAGTTCGAATTTAAATCTCTGTTTTTGATTACGTAATTCAATTAATATAAAATTTTTTTAAATATATTAAATAATTTGTATGCTTTGGGTTTATTGACACTGTATTGGTTATTTGACACCGTTATTGCATGATAAATAAAAAGGGAGTGGTGTTAAATTTTAAGTGTTGACCTGCTGACACGAATCAAAAAAAATATATATATATATTATATCTACAATGTATGTATATCAATCTGTGTACGTGTATATGTATGTGTTATTTTACATTAAAAAATTTTATTTTTTACCTTTAGGCAAGTCCAAATCATCCATATCGGAATTTTTAACTTGATATAATTTTTCACGAAATTTCTTAATTATTTGTTTACGTTGATAATCAGCTTCAATTTCTTGTTTGGTCCTTGGTATTCGGAATTTCATACAACAGCAAAACATTATAACTACAAATTGTGCACATACATATATAAATTAAAAAATAAATAAAAATTATATTGAATAGTGAGTTGTTGTATAAATATGTATGTACAAATATTTTTGTAATACCAATACTAATTAATAATAATGAATTAAAAATTACACTTACTTATACTTAAAAATGTTCCAAAACAGAAAACTATAATATGCCAAACACGAAATCCTCCAATTGTTATTTGTTCCAGCCATGCAGTATCATCGTAAATATCTGTTTCCATATTTTTTAAACTTGTTTTATTGGTAATTTCCATATTTTACAATATAAACTTATAAATAAATTTTCAAAAGAAATAGATATTCCTTATGTTCTTAGAATTATGATCGATAAATTTTATAAAATTTTAAATTTTTCCTCTCATAGAAAAGTTCCTTTCAAGTTGAATCCTTTCTTTACAATAAATAAATGATAAAAATCCACCTACATTAAAAAAAAAAAAATACAATTTATGTTAATACATACATACGTACATAGATAATTTTTCGTCTTCTCTATAAGAATTCACTTGTATTGTATTAAAGGAGTGCCATTTTAATGTGAAATTCTGAATTAAATAAATATAAATACCTTAACATTATATTATGTTTTGTAGAATATGGGATATAGAAACGAAAATTAAAAAAAAAAAGGAGGCGCACCCTGTGGATTTATAAAAATGAAGATTTTCCTTTTATAAGTAAGAACAACAGTGCTGTCAAAAACATTATAGAATGCAAAAATACATATGGTAGTATTGTTTTATGTATAAATGAAAATCTTGTATGTATGAATTTTCTTGTTTTTGATTTTTATAATTTTCGCATTAATTTTTGGTATCACTGTAATTTAACAAAAGACCGATATTCAATTTTTTTTTCTTCATACATTATACATAAATACATAGATTATCTCTTTACTCTATGCATATACATATATGTACATAGTAAATATTTTATGTAAGACATGTTAAGAATATTATTCACAGTCGTTACACTAATCATTATTATTCATTATTGTAATTGAATATATTTTTTATTATATTGTTTTACTTGTGTTCTGTTCTGTTATTAATTTAATAGGTATGTCGATTAACTTGGTGGCAGAGCTTAGCTATTGATACTGACGCAATACTATTAATTATTGTAGAATTTATATGAATAATAGTAGTAAAATGACTGAAATAAAAATAATTAATGTTGAAAAATTCATTTTTATCATGATTTTTATTCCTATATTAAATAATATAAATTAATTTAAATCGTAAATTCAAAACTTATTTCAATTACATATTTATTTTTCGTACACATTGTTGTATTATGTCTTAATATTTTAAATTTCATAATTATCGTAAAATATATTATTTTCAATGATAATTAATTTTATAAATGTATTCGTTATATAATTTCAGTCATTATAACGTAAATTTGTTATATTCGTTACATTTCATAGATTTAAAATAATTTGGTATTTAAATTTTTATGGTGGGCATTAATGGCATTAAAGAACCAGGGTTGTATAATGTAAATACAAACTGTGTTGCTGAATGTAAACACACAAGCAAATATTAAATAAATGTCGAATTCAAAAGGTGGGCATGTCAGTTGAAAAAAAATGTTTGCGAAATGACAGATATGTAGATGGTAAATGTGTTGTGGATTGTGGCTTAGCTCCTTGCTCCTGATCATCCTGATTGATATGATTTACGATTACGACACACGACACTTTCGGTTTGGACTGTAACACATGTGGTGTGTGGGTAGTGATATTACATCGCATGTCAATTTTAACGAATTCAATTTTCTTTGTCCTTTCCTTTCTGTTTCATTTGACTTTTGACAATTTGAATGTTTCTCCAGAACATAACAATAACATATTTCGTTCTATTGTGATTGTGATTGTGAATTTAGTATTGAGCGAGCATGCTATTTATTTTTATTATATGGAATTGAATAGATATGGAAAATAGAATAGTATTAGTGTAGTATTATAGTATATGAATATGCGATATGAGAATATTAGTGGTGTGTAGGTAGAAGCAAAAAATTGATGGTAATATAAAAATGTGGTAATAAAATGGTATTTATATGCGATAGGTTGTTAAGTGAATGTGTATGTGCAAAAAAAAAAAGTGAAGGAAAAGAACGGTACATTGTACATTTTTATCGCAAAAATTCAATGGAAAATTTTGCTAGTTAAAAATTATAAAAACATCTGAAATTAGTTATTTAATTAAATATAAAAGTTTGTAACATACAAATAATTATAAAATGTATAAAAATTCATGATAAACGATATTAATATTAATTGAAAAATATAGTTTTTCGAAATATTGCTATATGTATGTATATATATGTTAGAAAAGATAAAAGGAGAAATGTGTGATATATGTACATATAGATACAGGATTACGTATATAAAAATGTAAAAAAAAGTAAAGTAGTTCTTCTAAATTCTAATAATTCTCAAAAATATAATTTTTCATATTCTCCAGTAGTTCTCATATGGTGTTTTTATTTTTTTTGGATGTTAATAATGAGATGATGGATGGATACATGATGATCACTATTAAGGATATTATATGTGTGAAAAACAGGTTCTTTTTTAATATTAGGAAATAATAAAAAGAAATAAACGCGATTTATTATATTAAATATGAAAATAGATAACATTAAAATTTAGTGATTTATTATTAATAAATTGTTCATTAGTATTTTAGCAATTCCGCACTACTGCTAATTACGCTATATACAAAATTAAAAAAAAGAAACAAAACATACACTAATGAACACTAATAGCACTAATAGTGGTAGCAGAAGGCGGGTGGATCTTCGAATCGTTTTAATTTTTTTTATTTTTAGTTCCTTCGATATCTTTAATCTTGATTATTTCCAAAGAAAATATGGAATTTCATGTAAATATTCAATAAATTAATAGAAGGATAAAACATCAATAAAATATTGGAAATACAAATAAAGATAAAAATATGAAAAAAAAAAGACATTTATGAAATGTTTATTAAAAATTTGATTAAAATGCAATTACATATTTAATTGATTTTTTTTTATATTAAAAATACTTATGTATGTACATAAATTTTATTATGATCCTCGACTGTGAATTAAGTAAGAATGTATAAAATATATTATAAACATACTCGTTAAAGAAAAAAGAAAAACTGTTTGGAATTGCAACATATACCGGAAAATTTATTTAAAAAAAAAAGAGAAGAAAAGTCATAATTTTAAATGAAAAATTAATAAATACCGATGGTGATAATATCCTACTCAAAAAAAAAAAAAAGTAGATAAATAGAAGTTTATGAAATATAGAAGTGCTTATGCGCAGAAACCAGAAAGACGACATACATTTTCGCCTTCATACTTGTGTATGCAGAGTATATACATATGTGCGTAAATACATGGAATAAAGATTTTTTTTTTTTTAATTTAGAACTAAAGAAATTCATTTTTAGATATAAGAATCTGAAAATTTCTGACACTTCAAAGATATTATAGATTATAGGATAGGTATTATAGGTAATATCTATACACTTTTTTCTGATCATTCCAATACAAATTACAACACAATCGTCACTATTATTATATATATGTAACATTATATTATGTACATAAATGCATACGTTGCTGTTTGCTTGCTGCTACTTTAACTTTTTAAAAGTCAAGAAGATTGATAAAAAACTCAAAGAGGAAAATTTAATAAGAGCATATAAGATACATACTTATGTAGTATGTACATACGTATATGATATGAATATGATGTATATCTATATATGTATATACATATTTCGTTTTATATGTACATATGTATGTATGTACTTATACATATGTATGCATTTTCTTATTTGAAAGCAATATGTTAACAATAAAATAAATGTAATGTCCAATACGAGAGATGTGAATTCTACAATAATTATTGTACATATTTATTATACTGACTGATTTACTGACTGAACTGAATTAAATGAAATGATAGTGTATAAGGTGGTGGTTGTGGTCGCCGCCTTGGTGTAACAGTAAAAAATTAAAAATACAAAATATATAAAAAGAAAGTTTAATTTTGAATTGGAATACATGTAAAAATTCGAGGTACCTATATACTACCTACCTACTAAAAAAGTGAAATAATTTTTTTATTTAATTTTTTTTTTCATAAATTACATTGTAATATTTTTAAAAATTTGCGAATTATGAAATCGATTTATTTTTTTTGTACTTGTTTTTTTTTTTTTTATATATATTTTACCGACATACAGTCTTTGCAACAAGAACGTGCAAGTGGTGTACGAGTACGATTTACAGTGGATCATGTGCTATAAAATAATTATATCGTTGCATTCTCTATAATATTCATGATTTCGGATTGTAAAATTTACTTCATTTAACATTTTGAATTATGTGAAAATTAGTTCAAAACCAAAATGCGAGATATGTATATGAAAAATACGTTTTGGAGTACCTACACGTAATAGTGTTTTTTTTTTCAGTTTCACAACCAAAAGGTACAAAAATGAAGATAAATACCTATTGTGTTAAAATACACTAAAAAACTTTGGTGTTATGTATTTGTAAAAAAGTAAGTATAAATAAGTGTAAACCTTCAACAAGTACATATGAAAGGATTTACCTAACAGCGGGATACTGTAAAATAAGATAAGCCTGTAAGATTTATGAAGAATCTGAATGATAAATGACTAATTTAACTTTATTAGAAAATTAATTGAAATTGAAGAACAAAATGACGATAAGCATCGGATTCAGAATGAAATCAAATGTTAAATTCGCCTTCACAGTCTCATGATGTGCAAATCCCAATTAAAAACATTTAGACTTTTATGAAGAAAAATGTTGCGGGAAAGTTTCAAAATATGTAATTATTTACTTATTTTTTAAATTTCTTTAGCACGCTCTTGTTGTAAAGACTTATGTAGAGACTGACTGTATGTAGACTGACTAGAGGTGTATTATAGTTGATTTGAAAACAATTTTAAAAATTTTTATTATAAATAAAATTTGAAAATTAAAAAAATGTAATAAATAGATTATTTTTTTGTACACAAATAAATGCAAAAAAAAAAAAAAAAATGAATTTAAAACAAAAATAAATAAATTGATTTTACACCTTATATACATACCTACATACATACCGGCTCACTAAATTTTTTTAACTCTTAACATGTAGTAGTGATAATAGATAATACTATTGATAACACCATATAATATTGAGTGAAAAATTGAAAATTGCAAGAATTAGAAGATTCAATAATAAGATAGGTTACTTACTTAATAAAAAATAATGGATGATATCTCGACATATTTAAGTGAAATAAATTAATTCTGAGACAATAAAACTATGAACAATTTAATACAATTGTGATGTAATAAAAGAAAATAACAATAATCAGAAATAAGTATTACAATAATTTTTAAGTTAATAACAAAAAGGTGTAAGATAACTCCATATTTTAATGTTTATAAAAAATAGAAAATGTTTAATGGAATCTAATTAATTTTCTGCTTTTTAATACTAAAAAAAATTATAGTTTTTGGTTGCATTTCAAAAGTGCATTCGTGTATAATTCATTTACAAAAAAAGATAACGAAACGACGAATAGTGAGAAAAACAAAAATGTTATAATTACTTATAGATTACTATACATTTTTCAAATTTTCATAACTTTGTATAAGTTGGTGGATATTTATTGTGACAGTTCAGTTCCTATAACAATAACAACAAATCAGCAGTATTATATTGCAAAAAAGTATAGCAGAGTAAATTTGAGTAATAAAAATAAAGTAGTAGCACATAGCAGTTTTATCATAAATTCTGTTTTTGTCTGTCTGTCAGTTCAGTTATTTATTACTAGAACTAGGCTACTATCTACTATTAGTAAAATTTAAAAGTAAACAGTAGGAGTGCAGCACAAATTGCAAATTGCCATAAAACTAGACTTGTTTCTTTTTATTCTTCTTCTTCTTCTTCTTTGTACATTTGGATTTTGGTTGAACTAAATAAATTATAAACCTTTTTATTTCACGTCTTAAAAAACAGATACCAAATATTGAAGTATGTACATAAATTTTCGTAGTAGATACATGTGTACAAATACACTTTGACAAACTATGGAAAACAATACACATTATTATAATTTAAGTGTGTTAATTCAGAAAATTTATGTATGTACATAATACATACATACCTACGAATTTATTATAATTTTTATTACTAGAAAGACTTTTTTCCTTGAAATTATATAGGTACATAAATATGTAATTACATATTTTTATATATTTTGTTTATGAATTGTTATATATATATATATATGTATATGTATATATATATATGTGGTGGCGGCTTTTATTGCATTAAAATCATCATAATTTTATTATTATTCTCTAATAAAAAGGAGCACATTTTTTTCTTTATACAATAAAATCACATATGTACATATTATAGTATATATAAACACATCACATAAATATAAATAATTACATACATATTTAAATTCATATGTACATGTAATACTAGTAATATTCAAAAATAAAATTTTCTTAAATGTAAAATCAGTGATTTTTTTTTTTAAATATGTTATTTTATTCTTAAATATTCTTATAATAATATTCATAAACATATTATATACATATTTGTAAATATACATAAAAAAAACTTATTATTGCATTACAAAAAGTACATACTACATACATATGTATATGTGTTCATATGTATATATGATGCGTGTACATAATAATATGTATGTACGTTTAAAGTATTTATGTAGTGCAATTGCATACGCACATTTTTTTACTTCTCTTATATTAATTACTACTACTTGTTGTTGCAGCAGTACACTTAAATTAGTACGTGTATATATGTACTTTTTAATATGAGCATAAATGTTAAAAATAATAAATATTTATACACATATAGTAATATTGAATTAAAAAATAAATAAATAAATAAAATAATTAATAAAAAGATAAGCAAAGTAAATAATACACGTAAATTAGATATTATATAAAATATAAAAAATAAATCATTATTATTATTATTATTATTATCAAAAATAATAATTGTAGTAAAGAAAATTTTATTGTGTTGTGTATTGTTAATAAAAGTTTCGTCAAAACGGCAAAATTGGCTGAGAAAATTAAAAAAACCCTTAAAACGGGTGGCATTTATGAACCAGAGGCGGCGGCGGCCAGCAATAGTAGTTCAGCAGAAACAATGGCTTCATCGAATCGTGGTATACAAATTGGTTCGGCATGGTTTCAGCGTAAAATTAATCTGCGGCCCCAACATCGTGGTGTTCATTTAGTTACAGAAGAAATTTTACGACAAATGCCAGAATTAGGGCAATTCTCAGTTGGCCTTTGTCACGTTCAAAGTAAGTATCTAAACAATCTATTTTTTTTTTTTTATTTTTTTTTTTTTTTTTTTTTTTTTGTATTATTTATTAATTAAAATTTTAAAATTCTACTTTATATACGTGTATATACATATATATTTACATTATGTACCTATAATACCTTCTTATAAGCAGTTGATAATTAGTTGCTATTATTTTTCATATTTTCTATTATTCTATTTTGATTTTCTTATTAGTTTTTGATTTAGATAATAATTTTTATATAGAAATGTATTTTATTATGATAAAAGATAAATATAAGTGGTGGTAGAAAGCAAAAACATGTAAACCTTTTATTTTATTTTTTTATAGATATGAAGATTTTGTACATTTTTTTTCATTCATTAATTTTTAATAAACATAGATTTAAATAAATATGAATATTTACATGCATGTTTATATGTATATTTTATATTTACTACAAATATAATTAATAGAGTTGCATACATACATAATATAATATACAGTTATGTATAGATACATATATTATACATGTATACTATATAACAGAAAAAAGGATATAACTTAACCTCAAAATGTTTTATTACATATTCAGCTCTTTTTTTTCATTCTTTTCTTTTATTATTATGATTTTTTAGATAATATGATAAGAGTTATTTTAATTTTTTTTTTTTTTAATTGAAATTTTTCTTATTTAATTGTCTACTACTTGTCTTTTTTATTTTATCTTTATTTATCAAAGGCATTACATATTATTAATTTAAAGTTTTAAAAAGTGAATATGATGTTTTTCGAAAGAAAATTTTAGAATGAAAATCAATTTTTTATGCGGGTGTAGTGTGTAGATTAGAACAGAGAAAAGATGTTTAGTTGTTTTGCATTGTCCTATGTACACATTTTTCTCATTGTCTTCCTTATTTTTTGACATATGATATGATAATCATCCCTTCGGCTACAGTGAGTGAAATAGATAAGAATTTTTCTTCTTCTCCTTTTTCTTGATCTTATTTTCATATATGTACCTACATATATGGATATTGGATGCATGTATATGTATCTATCTAAAGCCAAAATATATGTAAGGAAATTATGTGCATATATAAATGGAAAGGGAGTACCTATTTGTAATTTGTATATAAATGTTTATAACCATGTTCACAAACACATCTGCATTATGTCAGCCATATTGGGAGCTCAACTTATACTTTTTATCAACTAGCATAGCATAAGTAGTATTTTCATATATTATATACAGACTATATACCTATGTACATAGGTAATATATATATTTGTATTTATCTATCTATCTATATATACCTAACTATACGTAACTATATATTAAAATGCATATACATATGGTATATGCAATTATACAGATAAATGTAGGTACATATATATATATTATACATATGTGTATGTGCATGCATATGCAAGAGTGACCTACCCCGCTTGATATGAAAATGCATATTAATATATCTACATACATTACATACATATTTATGAATGTACAGATGTATATAAATACATATAATAAGTGGGGTATGGACTAAAAATATGTACATATTAAAAGGAATAAATATACATATGTGAAGTACAATGTACATACATAACTACATAAGCATATGTACTCGTATATATTAAAACGTACAGAATAACAGAATAGATTTATAACATATGATATAGAATAACATATAAGATATATCTACATACACATAATATTACATACTAATATACATACACGTACAATACATATAGGTATATGCTGCTATAAACATTTTTTTAGGATGTTGTTTGAATTGATATTATACCACTATACTTATAAAACTATGTCGAATTTATTATATTTCATTCTTTTCGTTCTATGTTCTTACTTTACTATATCTAATATTACATACATACATACACATTTACATATCTACACCTGATGTGATGTAAATATGAGATGCGTTATGTTAATACGGATGAATGTACTTACATTTATTATTTTATTTTATTTTATTTTACTCCGGAAAAACTATATAAATACAACATAATATACTACAAAATGTGTTCATCTGAATGTGTCATAATTGCATGTAGATTTAATTGTTTTTACTTAAACATTTTTATTTTTTATTTTTCGTACAGGAGCCACAAACTATACTGTTTGTACATAAATACAGAGATTTATTTCACGTCACGTACATACATATGTACATAATATATAAATTTAAATATGTAAATAATTTATAAAAAATATGATATGTAATATGATGATTATGAACAATTTGATGATAGCATTTTTAATAATGCTAATCCCCTTTGACTCGGTTTTAGTTTATTTATTTATTTTTTTTTTGTTAAAGTTTTTCATTTCTGCTGGCTAAAATTTTCTTTTGCAATTATTTCATTTCATATCGCCTAAAACATGACGTTCATTTTTTTTTTTTTTGATTTTATTTTAATTTTCTTTAATAAAATAGTGTTGAGAAAAAAATAAAATAAAATTGAATATTTTTCTTTTTCTACTTTATCTCTATATAATATATATATATATTGTATATACCTTGAAGCATTCATCCATTTGTCGACTTTATGAGCATCCATATGTATAAGTATTCATTTTTTCAATTACCTAGTTTTCTTCCTCGTAATACGTGAATATCACAATAGTAATGCATGGCATTGCAATTTTTTATACTACATATGTATATGTTTTCCAAATAAATAAAAAATAATATAAAGTATGATATTAATGTGAGTATAGAAATATGTACATATATGTATATGTAGGTATACGGATATATATATACATAAATAGTAATAATAAAAATAATAAATATTATGTGTATATATATTTATACAGTAAATTTAAAGATATTCTTTGAAATAAAAAATATATGAAGAAAAAACATGAAAATATTTCAGTAAAAACTTTATGGAGATCATCAGTTAGAATGCGCTGAGTACGAGTAAAAGTGTGCAACGTATATAACCTTTATTTATCTATACACAAACAAGTACATATTATATATGTATTATATAAATTATGTATGTATTTTTAAACAATATACATGTATACATACATACATACATACATATGTACATACATATTTACTTATTATATATTATATATCAAAATTTAATGTACTCGTTCTCGTATTGTTTTTGGTACACGTTTTTAAAAAATATAAAGTAAACATAGATACATAAATTTTTGACTCTCAATATATCTACTGGTATACATAATAAAATGCAATATGCATATATGTACTATGTTTTGTTTATGCATATAAAATTTATGTACATATGTATGTATGCATTTTCAAATATCTTGTATATAATAACACCATAATGATGTGTATGTTTGTATCTTATAAATAGGACGTTTGATATTATATTATACACATACATAACATATCATATATTCATTCATTCACAAAAATTCTGCAATCGCAAAAATCTTAACAAAAGTGAGTAAAATTTTCATGCAGAATTACTAAGGGGATCAGATGTATGTAATTTTTTTTCCCTATATAGCTACATATGTATTCTTTTATTATTTTTTTAGATGAAGAAGTAAAATCGAAATATCTATATAATATGAAAACTTTTATATATTTCTTATCATTTGGGAATTCTTGTACATTATAAAAATGTATATTAATATATGTATATAATATCTATATGTTCACACATATATATAAAAATATGTATAATTTTACGTATAAATAAAATAAAAAAAAAAAAAATAACTAAAAAATATACATAGTAACTATTTTCTGTTCAAAAAGAAAATGTAGAAAAAATATGCTGCATTTTAATAAATTTTTATGTTTCTTATTACCATTATGCACGTATTGAAAACTTGTAAAATTTGCAATGCATATTACAATTAGGGGTACGTACGTACATACATTATGTGTGTTTGTATAAAAAATAAAAAATTTGTAAGTAACATAATATTATTACATGATGTATAAACTACCTATATTTACCTATGTATATGTATATGTGTTGATGTGTACGGATATATTTTTTATAAAAAAAAAAAAATTCTAAATTACTGTTAGTATTTTGAATGAATTTTTTGAAGGACAAACTTAAAAAAAATTCTTGTCTCAAAGAATATAAAAATCTTATGAGACTTTGCTAATGATAATTAAAATATAGTAGGTATCAGTTTTTGTTCAATTTTAAGAAAACGTGACCGCGCAGCTATCGTTACGCAAAACTTTTTTATGTCAAAATTTTCAGTCAATATGCAACGTTCATTACTATGTATGTATATGTCCAGTAAGTATATGATTATCATGTCTTCTGATTGATGTTATTTTAGTCCAATACT
This sequence comes from Villa cingulata, assembly GCA_951394055.1. NCBI lineage: Eukaryota > Metazoa > Arthropoda > Insecta > Diptera > Bombyliidae > Villa > Villa cingulata. The sequence goes on from OX596018.1 coordinate 47,251,457, forward strand.
AATTTGTGGAATTTGTTCAATATTTCTGATATTATTGTGGCCTGTATGTATATGTGCTCTTTCAAAACTCTATCAATTAACATTTTATTATTGTAAACGAGGGATTCTGATTATTGTAAAATTTGGTTCAACTTCGATATTAGCTGCGAACTGAGACTTAAATTTCTTTAATGATTGATATCTTAAATGTCTTGAAACTATAAAAGTAAGCTTTATAAAGGATATACTTTCTGTGATATTAATATTTTTCAAACAAATACCGTCACTTAAAACTTCTGAGACTGCCATCAGATACAATATGTAACCTAATGATCAAAATCACAAAAAGTATCTAACAATATAAAAAAATTCTAATAATAAAAATTCTAATATCTAACAATATAAAAAATAATATAAACAAAAATAATTTTATTACAAAAATGTTAAATGGACTGATATTTTATTTTATTTTATTGTACTACAAATTTTAAAGAAAAATAAGGCATACATCTATAAACTGTACTGTGTACATATATGCATTTATGTATGTGCATATATTTTTTCAATATATTCTTGCAATGTACACATAATATACATATTTAATGTGAATACAAATTAAAATATATAAAATTCAAAAGAAAAATAAAAGACATGAAAATATTTTGCAGGTCAACTAACTATTTTACTTTTTAGTTATTGCACATTTTTACAATTTTTCCTCTTTTTTTTTTTTTACCATAAACTCGTAAAATATAGTATAGGTATAGTACATGTGAACGTATATATAATAAATAAATCAAAAGCTGTCAATCTTTTAATTTATTGATGAAGGATTTTAAATGTTTTATATATTAAATACTATTAGAAATGTATGTACATATGTACATATATTACATTACTTTTATTCTTTCTTATCGTACTTGTATACATTGTGTATTACTTCTTATTTTCATGTTGTTATTTCTTTCTTTTTTTGTTTTTAAACTTTTTCTTTTACAATCAGTCTGATTTATATAGAAAACAAAAAAAAAATGTTTTTTTTTTATTCCTTTGAGAGGAATTTTCGATTCAGGTCAATTTTATATGTTGGATATTTAACGTGTAGATTTGTATATTTACACATATACGAGTATTTATAGGTGTAGTGTGTAGTGTATATTTTATTCACACGTTTTTTTTTTTTTTTGTTTTTTATAACTACATACATATCTTATTGCTATACATACATATGTAATAATATTAAAAATGTGAAATGAATGGAATAGGAAAAATATGAGAAAATAAAAACGAATTTTCATTTGTTGTTGTTGATGAAATTTTATTCAAAATAAAAAGGATAAATTGTAGAGAAATAAAAATATAGACATACAGCGATAAAATAGTAAATATACATAATATTATATATATACATATGTAGGTACTTCATGAATATGTTAAACTTTTAGCACATATAAAATAAATACTCATATGTCCAACGTTCATATAAAGAAGTGTAACCAATTTTTTCCAGCAACCGACACGACCAACCGACAAAAAGCACAAAAAGCAACCGACAGAAGCTTTCGTGAGAAAGGCTTTTTCTTTATTCTCTCTTTTTTCTCAACTTGTTATACATACACATAACATTCATTCAATTGCATACATATTTTGTTATATGAACAAAACATATAGGTACATTTCAATATCTTCAAATGATCATGTATGTATATAATGTAAGGATCAATATTGAGTTCATAATGATCTGGTATATAAATATAATATACGTTTATTCATATACATGAATAAACAATGTTTGTATACATGATAACTGTGTATATGTATGTATGCTTTGGTGATAACGCGATAAAAATAATAGAAATCCATTCTAATGCAATTTTAAAAATTAGAGTAACCGGTTTACATAATAAATTGTAGACGTGCATTACAACATGCTGCTGCTTATGCATAATAGCAAATACTATATAAAATGAATAATATGTGTCTATTAGAATCAAAAGGGGATCATAGGAGTGTTAAGTGAAATTGAGATAATCATGAAAATGTTGTCATATCCATATTACTGCTATTGTCACACATTTTTAAAACCTATCCTTTTCTTTAGCATAAATAAACACGATTCAACAAAATAAAAAAAAAATATTTCTTACGGTTACGGTAGTTAAAACTACATATAAAATTTGGAAAATGTTACTTTTTGAAACTGATACATGGAAAAGACTACCTTTTGAAATTAAATATCTAAAATGAAACTCGTGAAGAAGAAGAAAACATATATAAAAAAATTCGAAACTTAATTATTTTTTATCAATAATTCATAAAAACAAAAAAAATAAAAAAAAAAAAAAATAATGCCTACAAATAAAAATAATCTTTTTGATACTTAAAAATAAGGAAATGGTTACCTTTTGAAAAAAAAACACTGATTTTCGATTAGATTTTTAAAGGAGAAATGGAAACTTTTTCAAATTATTTAAACTATTTCTAATAGAAAAACTAACTAACAAACTGGCATATCTAAATCTTTTTTGAAAAACTCCTATGATACCCTTTTGATTCTAATAAACACATATACACAATTTATGTGATATACATGAATGAATGTATACATCTATATAAATATGATCTTTTGTACACATACAAGTGTAATGATTATAAAAATAGATTATTCAATGATATATACCAGGATCTGTAATGTATACAGTATTCATGACCTATCTTAATATATTTATTCATGCCAAAATACTAGATCCACTAGGAGTGCGTTCATAAACGTTACTATAGTTAACTATAGTTAACCATATAGTTATCATTCGTCGTTCAGAATGGTGGTGGTGTAGTAAAACATAACTACCAACATAACTTTTTAGCGTTCATAAACATCTGTAGTAAAGTAAATTTTTAACTATTTGATGTCAAAAATTAACCATGCTCGAGAGTAAGCATGTACGTAGTAAGCCTTTAAGTGGTAATGACATTGACAATAAAAAAATCGTTTGTCATTTAATTTTGTGTTGTGAATTTGTGAAATTTCAATTTAATTTATTTGAAATTAATTAATTTTGTTTTAAACTTAATTTTTAAAAATTAATTAATTTTTGACAAACAAAAAATATAATTATTTATAAAAATTTTTTTGAAAATAACTATGGCTGTAGTACAACATAACATTGCTTAAACTATACTATACCATGACTATGGTTCAAGTAATATTTATGAACGCACTCTAGATCATGTTAAAAAAGGTTAAAAATATGAAAATCCTTTTCTCAGCGATTGAATTTTTTAAATATTTTGTTCGTAGGTTGAGGACTAATACCTGCCCAAATGGCTATTCAATTTTAGATGTATACATTCATTCATGTACATAAATCACATAAACAGTATACATATACATATATTCATTCTATATAGTATTTGCCATTATGCATAAGCAGCAGCATGTTGTACTGCATGTCTACAATTTATTATGTAAACCGGTTACTTTATTTTTAAAATTGTATTAGAATGGATTTCTATTATTTTTATCGCGTTATCACCAAAGCATACATACATATACACAGTTATCATGTATACAAACATTGTTTATTCATGTATATGAATAAACGTATATTATATTTCTATACCAGTGGTCCGTTTCTGTAACTCACAAATTGAGTGATTCTCAACTGAAATACTCTATCCGACGTCATTTTGACGTCATTCTCTATCGTACCGTTTCTGTAACGTGGTGAAATTGAAAACTCTACTGAAACAATTTTCTCTACTGCAAAAGTGTTTCTGTAAGTCTGTTGAGTTGAGTTAATTCTCTACTGGTTGAGTTTCTTTTTCGATAGAGTATTAGCAGTTGATAAGGATATAAAAGTAAAAATAAAGTGTATTATAAGTATATATAGTGATTGAGTTTTAATTTTTTCGATAGAATAGTGCTAATTAATAAGGTTAAAAGGAGTAAATTAGTTATTTTTTAATAATAGAATAGTATTTAATTATTTTTTTTAATGTACTAATTTCGTATTATTAAGTATTATAAAGTGTATTAAGTATTATTAATAATAATAAAGTGTAAAAATAATTTGTTTAAGTATGAATGCAGAAAAACAGGTGAATATTTACTTAAAATAAAAATATACATACAAATAATTTTAGATACATATTTTACATTTTATCTTCGGTTTATTTTTAGAAAAATTTTTGTATGTACATATATGTATGAATTTCAATGTATAAAATGTAATATTTTATGAGTAGATATATACAAAACTTAAAAGTTAATCAAACTTTCAGAATAAGTTTTACGTTACTTTGATTTAAATGTTACAATTGTTGTTTCATTTTCATAAATTCCTGTCTAATTGAAAACTCACCATACCAATTCTCTATCGAATGTTACAGAAACAGAAGAACTCTACTAGTAGAGTTTAGCGATTGAAAATCGTATTACGTCACAGAATTGAGAAATTTCTCTATCGAGTTACAGAAACGCACTACAGATCATTATGAACTCAATATTGATCCTTACATTATATACATACATGATCATTTGAAGATATTGAAATGTACCTATATGTTTTGTTCATATAACAAAATATGTATGCAATTGAATGAATGTTATGTGTATGTATAACAAGTTGAGAAAAAAGAGAGAATAAAGAAAAAGCCTTTCTCACGAAAGCTTCTGTCGGTTGCTTTTTGTGCTTTTTGTCGGTTGGTCGTGTCGGTTGCTGGAAAAAATTGGTTACACTTCTTTATATGAACGTTGGACATATGAGTATTTATTTTATATGTGCTTTTAGGTCTATTTTATTACATGATTTCATATTTATGTACGTATATAGATTTGCATAATATACATAAGCAATATGGAAAGAAATACATGATGCTTAGTAAATATAAAATAATTGATAATATTCTATGTACCGTAGGCCCGATAGTTAAGTGTAAGATTATAAGTAATATTTCATAATAAAAAATATGTATTATACTACTTACTTAATAATATTAAATGGAGAAGGGTTAAATTGAAAGCTTTGAACTTGTAAATTATTTTTCACTTTTACTTTCTTTCTTATAATAATACTACTAATACATACTATGATTAAAACTGTTTACTTTAATAATTGTTTTATAATTCATAAATGATAAATTATTATAAAATCATTATTTATTATTCATAAAGATTTTCTTTATGTTTTTTTTTTTAATTTCAAATTTCAAATTATGTATTATTATTTATTATGGGGGAGAGGTCAGTAAACTGCCTCACAACCGTCCACACCACGACCCACCAGGGCCTTTTGGCGGTAAAAATTTCAAATTAAAATGTATTGAGTATTAGGGTATTGGTGTATCGAATATCAATTATATGCAATTTTAAATTTTGTATTTTTATTTTTGTAAGAAAATAAAAAATTAAATAGTAAACTACCAGAGTAAAAGTACTAAGTACTTACCGTGTATCATATTATAAATACATATGTATATAAATATGTACATATTATTATTAATATAATTTTCTTTTAATGATAAAAATTATATGTAACCAGCTATAACCAGCTATAAATGAATAGGATTTGATTTAAAGTGGACAAGGTTTAATTTTAGTTGAAAAAAATTTAGTTTAACTTGTACAAAGATTAATAATTTAAGTTGGAAAATGATTAATTTAAATTGAAAATGCTATATATAAAGAAAGCTCATAGCATATATTTTAATTTATTGTTATTATAAACTTTTTGTCAAAAATATACAACTTACAAAACTACTTCTATCTATTTACTCCTCCTATATATTGTATATATGATTGTCTATTAAAATCAAACAGCGTCTTTTCCACTTTTCAAAAATATTCAACTTAACACGCTATTCAATTAGTTCCATACCCTATTTATACGCATAACTTAAAAAAAACTTTACAAAATTATGATTTTTCTATATACATTATTAGCTCTAAAAAACCGGTGATATTTTCAAATCGCAATCACTGTCTTTTCCATTTTGTGTAACACGTTTTCATCATTTTCTAAGACATTGTTAAAAGTGAAAAAGACGCTGTTTGATTTTAATATAAACACATTTCATATTGTCCTTTAATACGGACTTACATATTCAAACATATTCAATTTATTTCAATTTTTTTTAGTAGATACATATTTATTGATTTTATTATCAAATCATATTTATATTTTATGTACATACATATGTGTATATCGGAATGAATTCACAAATAATTTGTATATATACTTATATACAACACATACATATACCTATATGTAAATGAATAGTACATGATGTATACTTTATAGTGCTTTATATTTATAATAATAAAATACAAAACAAATTTCTAATAATTATTATTATAGTATTCAGATATGTACTATGTACTATATAATAAATATGTTCTAAGTGTATACATATATGTGTATGCATGTATCTTTACCATGTAATGTAGATATGGTTATCGAAAAACTAATTATACATATTTGTACTGTAGTTTGAAATCAAAAAAGAAAATGTGTAGAAAAGGACAGAGGAAAATCAGTATTGAACTAAATTCTATAATACATATATGTATACGTATATCTACATAAGTACATAAAATATTATACATACATATGTACGTATATTCGTACATCTTATTAACTATCATTATAAGTATGTAGAATTATTTTTGTAAAAATATGTAGATACATTATGTATAGGTATTATGTATGTATACAAAATGTATAAAATATTACACAAGTACATTATATACTCGCACATGCATACATATAATGTTCATATACTCATATGTATGTATATCTATTTATATTATTTATGTGTATAATACAAAAATCAAAAATATGAAATCTTGTTGTCCTTAAACTATAAATAATGCATGTATGTATTTATGTGTATTTTTTTGTGCAATGATTAAAATTATTGTGTCGCACACATATTTCATATTTCATATTATATGTAATGTATTGGTAGATATAGATACACTCTACGTACATATACATATATATGAATGATTATACATATATATGTAGTATATTATATCAAATCAACTAAAAATATATTGTACAAAAATTATTTTATTTTCATATTTATATTTATGTGTAGGATGGTAGGATATAGAGCGTATAGACTTATTGAAATCGAATTATGTACATATCAATGTATGAACTATTTTGGCATATATAATACACTATACGTATAAATGTACGTGCATATATATATGTATGTAGTACGTAGTACGGTAATACAGTGCAAAATATGATACATAAATTTGAAAGTAAAATTTAATTTTATAATAGAAATTTAAAATTTAAAATAAAGTTAATTAAAAAAAAATTTTTTTATATTTTTAATAATTCAACAGTTATTTGGTTATTTATAATTATACGTTTTATATGTAAAGTAAATATGTACTACATACGTACAAATATATCACAATTTATAACATTCAATTATGCAGTTATGTACATATTTTACTACACTTGTTATTGTGTAATGTACATAAATCATAAAATATAGAAGGTATATTTTATCTAAATTTTTGTTATTTGTTATAGTTGAATTCGTTTAAAACAATATATTTGTATTTATGTATAAGGATAAGGGTAATTATTTTAAATTAAAATTATATTTCTTTTTTTTTTTAATTACATATTATGTATATGTATACACTAAGTATTGATAGTAAAAATTTATTTTATTATTTATTTTAACTTCTGTTATTTATTGAAAGCAAATCACGTATGTATGTATGTTCACTACCTAGTATACGCTACGCTAGTACGAGTAGTATTTTATACATCATTTGCATGTTCTACTCATTTTTGAATTTTCATTTTGAAACTTCGAGTGATGCCTAATCGGGAAAATCTGTCACTACTGAATATTGCGTATATTATTTGTATGAGATGTTTAAATATGAAATAAATTTTAAAATAATCTTTACTATGGATTATATATTATAAAGTACATTATAAATAACAGATGCATGTATACATTACACATCTGAACATGTTTATAGAATGTAAAAAAATTTGTTTAATTAACTAAATTGTTTTTGATATAAGGTAAATTACAATAAAATTTTGAAATATGTACAACTATAATTCCAAACTTTTATATTTCAAATGTTATTATTGATTATAATATGTACACATTATACAAAAGAAGATAAATGCATTTGAAAAGAAAAGGAAAATAATTTGACATATTTCATCAATATAGAATTTATACTTATTTGACGTCTAAAAAAAAAATTACTAAATTCCAATTTGACTTTTATTTGATGTGGTGGATTGGATTATTACTCAACTTATACTACACTATCATTTATCATTATAAAAGTAGTAGAATTTTATAAAAATGAGTAATAAATTTTCGTAATTTAATAAACTTCATTTTCATTTTTATCATTTTGTTTTAGATAAAGATGAAATTATTAAATTCTTTTCGATATTATATTAAAATTTTGTACAATATTCTGAATACCATAGATTTTTTGATTGTTTTAAATTAATTAAAAATATTTTCATTTTATTTTTTATTTTTATGATTTAAAATTTAATTAAAAAATTTTTTATATTGATATTCGATTGAAGTTAACTGATAAATTACATTCTCTTTAAGTACATTATATACACGTGCATACAAACTGAAACTATACTATGTACCTAACATGTAACATAATTTTTTAAATATATATATTTTTTTAATTTTTACTTAAAAACAAAATAAATCAACTAAGAAATCATGAGATAGAAGTATTAAAATTAAATCGATTATAAGTACAATTTGATGTTACTATACCTACACTTATTATTCCTTTAATGTATAATATGTACATACCATATATTATATATTATTAAGTAGGCAATACCACAGGCGATACACATAATACATGAGATGTCATACATATTTACTTATATAAAAAATAATAAAATTATTGTGTTGATATGTGATATAATATTTCAAAAGGTTATCATTTACTTACAAAAACATTTTACTTTGCGATATATTGATATTTTGTTTTGATTTTTAATTTGATAACGAATAATTTAAATTGTATTTATATGAAATAATGTACTTTTAAGTATAAAATTAATATAGAAAAATAAATTTCATTAAAAAGTTATGTATAAATATGAATAACTACCTAATTTTGCTATTCTATTTACTTATTTTTAGTTGCTTCTTTTGTATTTAATTCACAAAAATAATCAATACATACACATCTATAAACTATAGAAAAGAGCACTTTATGACCGTTTTCGATAATATTTAAAATATTTTCTGACTTTCCAATCAGTTCTGACTGTTTTAACTTTTAACACTGACATCATATCACCACAGTATATAGCATTTGTAAAGTCAGATCAATAAGCGTTGTGTAGCCAGATATTTTTTACATGTCAGTCAAATCAGACTTCAATTAATAATCTACATAAATCTTGTACCTATATGTCAGTGCTTCTAGATATCTGGCTTTTCACATTATCTTACCTTTTAGATCTGCTTAACCAAATTTACTGTCAATTCAGTATTAAATTCATTTTAAGCAAAAACTTATAAAACTAATTATTTTTAAATTTTCCAAAAGATTCATCGTTTATATGCCTTAAATATGATCTCATTTAATAATATATGTATCTACATGCTCGCATATTAGTAGTATACGTCATGTACGGTATACATATACAGAAGAATATTAGAAGAAACAGCTTCTTTTTCCATGTTATGCATATGTATACGTAAATGAATAAAAAGAAAAATAATAATAATAATAAATAAATAAATAAAAACCATATTTTTTTTTATTTCCGTACATAGATATGTTCATAATTTCAGCAAACTTAAATGCGTACACACATGTAACAAATATAAAAAAGATTTTTATTTTTCTCCTCATTCACAATTTATTTTATTTTATTTTTTTTTTTTTTAATATATTGATATGTACGAATATTATGTGTAATATCCATAATGTAGATACATACATATACAAAAATATCGAAAAATAATAATATAACAAAAACAAAAGCAACGAAGAAAAATAAATTCAGAAAATTTTCATTATTTATATATATTGTACACATACATACATACTTGTAGATATTTTTTTTTTATATTTTGTCATTTAGATCATTTAGAAGTGAAAAAAATAACTACATATTTATTTTCAAATTTATCATAATTTCATATGTATAGCTTGTTCAAAATTCCCAGCGAATAGAATATATGCGCAGTGAGAGTATGGCGTCATGCTTTCAGCGAGGTTATAATTGTAGTGGTTACACTTTTTCAGGTTTATATGGGAGAAAAACACAAATACATATAATCATTTTATGTACATATTTAATTTCAAGAGAAACATGCGCAGATTATTCGCTGGGAATTTTGAACAAGCTATAACTACAATATATACCTACTTACATATACTTTTATACATCATGTACTTACATACATATGTATATCCTTTTGATAGAAAATTTTTTGGATTTTTTTTTTATTCTTATAAATAATATAGATTTCTTATTATTAACATTTTTGTATATACAATTTACTTTATAGTCATTACAATGAAATGAAATGAAAAAAAAAAGAAAAAAGAAAATAAACATTAAAAACAAGAAATTTTTCTTTTTAAAAATATATAAAATAAAAAATCTAAGAACAAAAATAAATGAAAGGATAATACATATATTAAAACCAAAACGTCTGTATGAATACATATACTTACATATTCATTTATACAATAAAAAATATTTGCACATACTACATATATATACGTATGTGTAGATATACTACTTTTTTTTATTTTCTTTTGATTTTTTTATTTTTTATTTTGACGTCAACAAATTAAAGAAAAAAGAAAACAGTATAAACAGAAATAGCACAAGCATAAAATAATAGTAGTCATGCATCTTATAAATAATACTCCTACCCAAGGTAATTGGAACACTCTATAGGTAGTATAAAGAATGAATGAGAAATGAAACGTGACGTAACAAAAACTCATATAAAGATTTGTAATGCATTTTCGTAAGCAATTTTAAAGGAAAAATGAGGAATTGTTTAAAAAAAATCATGAATTTTATTTTATTGTTTTTATTATTATTTTTTTTTATTTTTCAAATTACAATCACAATTACTCAATTCAAATTACTTGAAATTTCTTCGTTTAAATGTCTAATTTTAAAGTAATAACAGAAGACAAATAAATATATTTATAAATATATTTATTTGTCTTGTGGTAATAATAATAATCTTCATATAAAATAGAGATTTTTAACATTAGTTGGTAAATTAATTTGTTTTGAATTGAATAAATTTTAAATAAATTGGCGAAAATTAGCAACATAGTCATCAAATTCTCCAAGTCTTCATCGTTACATGATGCCTTCCACTCTAATAAAAAAGCATTTGGAAAAACATTCATTTCAGTAGTTATTTCTACATTGCTGTAGTCACTCACTTTTAAAATTAAATTAGTATTTAAATTTTTTATTTTCAGAATTTTTTACAGCACATTTCACCATTTTTTAATAATATAAATTTATATAAAATTTCAAATAAATATACTATATTTTAATTGCAAATAATGGGTTAAGAACTGCTCTACGACATAAGGATTCATAAAAAATGTCTTAAAATATATACAAAAGACTAGGTCTAGAATAGGTTTAGTCTTTTCTTTTATCAATAAATTTTTCAAATTATAAATTTGTAATTTCTAATAATTATATTTTTTCTTATTAATGTATTTATTATTTTTATTTTTCTTTCTTGGATATATTTTCTTTATCTCATTTCGTTAAAAAGGTTTAATATTAATTGAATAATATAGAAATTAGTAGCTCTTAGATCAGCACAAGCTGTTTGAGTCTACTAAATAAATAGATGTAGTTAGAATAGTTTGAATTTAAACAGAAAATAAATTAATTTTTAATAATTATTAATTTTTAATAAATTAATAATTACTTTATGTGAATTTTGATGAAAAAAATAAATAAATAAAATAAATAAAATCTTTTTAATCATATAAATAAATGTTTGTTTTGATTCATTTCCCAGATCGTTCATATGATTTTGTATGGCCATACGATCTAATATTTGTAATTTTTCTTTTAAATGGCGCTTGCCAGTTTCGATTGATACTACCTATAGAGTATTCCAATTACCTTGACTCCTACCTACTATTTATATAAATGTATAATGTATGTGCAGTATATTAGATATGTATGTATACATATTAGAAAAAGGGTAGTTAATCTTTGTTGCAAATAGTTCTTGCATCTAATCTGTTCTATTTTATAACATTTGTTGTGCAGTAGCACAAGCTGTCATTAACATACAACAGCAAATAGTTTCAAACAGAATAATATGCTTTATCGAAGAAATCGTATACGATATATGTACATACATATATAAATCATCGAACGAGATTAATACATTAATTTCTATAATTTCATTCTAAATATATATTTATCATATTTTGCACTTATTGGTGAACATAAAGCGATTTCATATAAAATTCACAATTGCCTCGATGTAGTCATAAAAAATATTTATCCGTACAATTAACTTTAAAGTTGAAACAAATTTTAAAATTTTGTAATTTTGCGCTAATTAAGTACATATTTGATTTGAAAATAATCTTAGAAAACAGCACATATTTTACTTATCAACATTTTTGATAATTATTGAATACAAAAAATATTATAAAAAATAGACGAGTATGAGGTAGGAGATAGCATGAATTGATCATTAATCCTTTTTTAAAAGCAGTTTACAATATTTTAGTTTACAAAATATTGTCGAAGAATTACATGAATTTTTGCTGCAATTATGCACATATAAACTGAAGCTTAGAGCGAATACCCTTACTATGTTAAAATAATAAAAGAAATCTATGACATAAGTATGTACTGTATATGTAATATACTTAAATGTACATAAACATAAATATTGCTCTATTGTATATATATAACTTCCATTAAATTAATATGTGTACACTTTTTTAAAAATTATATTTATATTACAAAAACATTTTATTTTATTTTAATATTTTATTTTTCTCTATCCTATGAAATATTGTACATACAGTATGTAGCATGATTTTATAAATTTTCTACATATAAGTACATAATCTATATTATGTGCATCTACATAATACTATTTAAACTGATTACATATATGTATGTACATGTATATAAGAAAATAAAATAGTTATGTAATATTGTATGTCCACACATAGTAAATTTTCAGATCATCTAATTCACCAGTTATAATCATATTTTTATATGTAACATATGTATGTATACAGTAAAGTAATATCATTTAATTGAAATTGAAATTGAAAAGAATAAAATAATACCGTTAATCTTCTCAGTAAGTAAAGTACATTATATTTCTTTTCAATTATATAATATACATATTTACTTTGTATATGTTACATATGTAATATTATACATACATATATATATATAATATATGTATATATATATATATATATATATACAATATTTGCAATGTATATATGCACATGTAAGTATATGTAAAATCTCTATTACATTATTATATGAAGAAAATAAACAAAATGATTGGAAAATGATATAGGGAAAATAATTTTATATGACGGAAAATTTATTTATTTATAAATATAATACTTTTCAAAAGTAAAAAACAAAAAAAAATAAAAAATAAAATAAAAAAGAAAAACAGAAAATGTTGATAACAATGTATGGGAATGGATATGAATGAATGAATGAATGACTGCATGTAAATGATAGTGACGTATATATATATGTATATACATGTGCATGTACACACATTTACCTACTATATAATGTATATCATATATAATCATGCATCATCTACTCATCCTCACATATTCAACATTATAGGTACATATATACAAAATCTTTTTGTTGCCATTATTATCACTTGAATATTTTTCTGTATCGAAACTTTAACAGTACATATTGTATGTAGTAATATGGTAGTATATACATATAGCGACCATTTTAACAAGAAATAAACTGCCACTACATAAAATTTTTTTTAAAAAAATTATCTAGCTACTATTTATAAGCATTTTATTAACATTTTATACCAAAAAAGAGGAAAATTAAAAAAAAATATATATGTATGTTCCAATTTATTGTATAAAATGTTTATCTTGATTTTCTTAGTTAGTTTGTCGTTTTTCTTCTCGTTATTTAACCATCATTTTTTGCCTTAGCTACATATGTATATACTCGTACATATAGCCTTGTATTGTAGTACTTACTCTCTATTATGTTATATTGTTGTTCTGTACATATGGATTACAAGCATATATACTACAGTATAGTTTCATTAAAAATCGAACTAAAAGGATTAGGTATAACACATGAATGATTTTTCTTGTTTTTATTATTAAGTTTTATTTTTATTTGTTTATTTTATTTTTTGTATAATAATAATATAGTATTATGTATATACAAAATAAAATTGTAGATACATATACATACATATTACATTACATATTACATACAATTACGTTGGCATATTTATTATAGTTATTTTGTTATCTATTCTTTATTCTATCTATAGTCGGTTAGTAAGTCAACATTGTATACCTATACATGCTTCTAATTCTATAGTAGGTAGGTAGGTACATATATTGTAATCTTATTGCTGTTTTCATCTTCATCGTCATTATTATTTTCATTCTTATTTTTGCATTATTATCAGTATATGAATGTACTATGAATTTTGAAAAAAAAAAAATGTACATGCCTTATGTACACATATATGTATATAGATATGTTATTATTCATAAAAAAGTAAATTTATATTCTAAAAAGTAAGAGGGTAAAAACTAATAAAAACTACATCACATATACTATATGTAGGTTTACACTTACTTAATGCATATATATACATATATCTACATAGTAGAATAGCGAAAAATAATAATGATTGACAATATTGTCCTATATAATACAAAACGTATATGTAGATGTACCCACAAGTTTCAAGAGATTATATAAACAAAGTTTATTGTTTTTTCCCTTCTTAAAGTTTTAACAAATAATATTACATTTCTTTGGAAAATGTTTACATAAATTTTAAAACATAACAGTCTATACAATATGTTTATACGAGTATGTACACCGTAGCTATATACTTTTACGTAAATTTAAAATATTTTTCGTATGTACGAGCGCCAACAACACACGTGCAAATACATAATTTTTATCTTATAAATTAATTGAAATAAGTAGTCCTATAGATTAATTATGCAAAAAAAAAATAATAATAATAAACAACAGCAAACTGAAGAATAACCAATTGATTTGTAAGTGATCGATATTGAAATTTGGAAAACAAAAATTTAAATTATGTTAATTGGACCATTTTGCAAAATAATGAATTCAGTATTAGCAAGCGTATCAGTAAGTTTTTTTTTCTGAAATTAATTGTTTTATTACGATTTCATAATTTCATTATTTTAGGAATAAAAATTGATCCTTGCTCTATATAAATAGAAAATTCTATATCAACAACAGAATATGGTATCTGTATCATTATTATTATTATTATGTATTATTATTATTATTAGTAAGGTAGGCCTTTCAACTCTTAAAATTAGGTTATTTAAGGCTTATACTATCTTTTACATATACATATGTATTTATGAATTATATAATTATATAATCTGTATCATTATTGAAATGAAAAAAAAAATGTGAACCAATATGACACCTCTATGACACCTAGACAATAAACACCAATAAAATTTTTCTCTTTTATTTCTAATTGGTAAATTTAAGATTTATTTACACCTAAAACTATTTACATATTTTCAGTCATATCAAAGCTTAACAAATGTACTTTCTTTTTAAAGGATAATATTATCGATCATAAAATTCATCGAATTGATATTTGTGATGGAAAATTGATAGAAAAAAATTTTTACATTTAGTGTACATGTGGATCTTAACGAAATCAAAATATTATAATAATGTACAGTAGACATTTTTTTTTTATTATTACAATACATATATACATACAATGTATATAGTATATTTTTAAGTGCACACGGATACTTAGTCCATTATAGCACCGCCGATCAGTAATTTATGTCAGATATATCATCCAGTTTATCATCAGTAATCAGTTACGGGGGTGGTACATTGCTGATGGGAAATTAATGATCGAATTGGGCGAGAGTAGCGCGCTGGTTGGAATTCGATCTCAAGATCACAAGACTGACACCACAACCATCGAGCTATTCAAGCCCCATATGTGTAGTAGACAATAAATGTCACAAAAATACAAAAATTTTGATAATACATACATATATACATCATATATACATATTATTTTGAATGTTCTGTATTGCTATAATATTGCAGGAAGATCGTATATATACATTCAAATATATAACTATTTTGATTTTTCTTATTTTACTTGTATGTACATACATATACAGCAATTTTAATTATCTTATTTTTTTCTCTTCTTAACTACAAACAAGAAATTTATCTTATTTCATTTTAAAAAAAATGCAAAATAAAAAAAAAAAAGAAAAGAAAAAACTTCAATGTGAAATATATAGGTTAAATTAAAAGAATTTTACAAATAATTTCAATCAAAAAAGATCAAAAACAAAATTAAGAAAAAAAAAATAACATATAACAAGGATTATTATAAAGTAAAGTAAAAAAATGTTTTATGCTTTTGTTTTAATTAGAAAAAAAAAAGGTGTCAAGAAAATTTTATCATACTGACAAAAAATAAAAATAAAAAATCACTGTTATTATGTACATATGTATGTACTTATTTATATGATGTTAGTATTATATAGTATGTATCATAATTAATGTCCTTCATTTCAATATTCTTGTAATAATGTTGATGACAGAATATGTATGTATGTATTTTTGTACATACAATCTATGTATATATATGTATTTATCCAACTACTAATACTGTGATATCATAAAAGTGCGATGTCTGTAATATTTGTTGTTGTTGTTGTTGTTTTTTTTCGAATATTTTTATTTTTCTTTTTTTAATTCTTTGTTTTTGTTTTGCTTTTTCAGAAAAGTGAACAGAAAAGAAATGACATAGAAAAAAAAAATATCGTTTAATCTCAATGAAAATTAATCTAAACATCTTATCATTTTCTTATAAATTAAAAACAAAACAAAACAAAGCAAAATAAACCACCAACAACAAAGTAATCATTGAAGAAAAAAAAAAAAAAACGAACGAACGAACTAAAAACAAAAACTTCAATATATATTGTACATTACATACTATATAGTACATAGTACATAGATACTATATAAATGTACTATTTATATACTTACATACTATATACATAAATTATAGATAGATAGATAGATAGAACATAGAACACTTTGTTTTACTATAATGCAAATAAAATACTAACACACAGGATATATCTAAAATATATACTCACATACATATATATATAGCCAAGTGTACCGAGTATTATAATATGATTGTATAATGATAATGCATTGTATATGCATGTAAAATGTACATATACTAGTATAAAAACTTTTTTTTTTGTGTAAAAGTGTAATTTATTTTATTTTTTATCTTAGTTTTTTTTTTGTTTGGTATTTTTAGTTTTGTTTATTATTTAATATATTTTTTTTTATTTTTTTTTATTTTGGCATTATACCAAATCCTGTTGACGATTAAAAATCAATGGTGTAGAATATAATAATATTCTCACAATTCTTTTATCCTTTTTCTTTTTATTTTTATTATTATAATTATTATTATTATTATTATTATTATTATTATTATATTTATATGTATGTATTTACACGTATAAATTCATGATACATGCATATGTACATACATATGAAGAGTGCAGGCAAAAAACAATCAAAGTCACTTTTTTATGAAACTGAGAAATTCAACTTTTAAAGTTTTGAGACTTAGTGTCCAATAAATTTACGATTAAATTTATGTTACAGAATTTTAATTTTATGACAGCATCATTACAAAAGCAAATACAATTTATGACGTAAAGGGAAAGTACTTTATTACTTTTTTATTTAAATAATAATAGTATTACAATTTTTTTTGTATGAAAAGACAATCCATGTCAAAAATGTATGAAAAAACAATCCAATTAAAAAACTTTTTTATAATAAATCATCTGATTCTGGAATATTGTTGGAATAAGGAAGCCTTTCAAAGAATTGTTGCGCTTCATCTCCGCAAAATCTTTTTAACACCTTAAGGTCTTCATATTTCGCCAAAGAGACTGGAAGTGGACTTGTGTAACAAGATTGTAGATGTTTTATATGGTCATCTGAAAATGAAGTATCTATTTTATCTCTAATAATATAGGACTCCCAAGGTCCATTGTATGTTGTCCTTAATCGAAGTGTTCTAATGTTTTCTTTAGCTATTGAAATCTCTGAAATCGGTCTTGTAGCAAAAGGAGATTTTTTTTTGTATAACTTGTCCAAATATGCACACCACTTTTTAAATATATGTTGTTCACATTTGATGACAGTAAAAGGTGATGGCTTACATCGTGAAGATTGGACGTGGTCATTCCATTGATCAGGTAATTCAATCCTAACAGTTTGTTTTATTAAACCCATATTTTTATCGCACTCCATGTAACTATGGCCTCGAACTGGAAAAGTTACTCTCACCGAATCGAAGCGGTTAAAAACATGGACTAGTGAGTGTAAGTATCTTATGACCGTAAAATTCTTATTTTGTCCAGCACAAGAATCACAGAAAAGTTGTATGTTTCGCACTTTAGATGAAAGATAGATCTTAAAAAACTGATCCAACATCGATGTAACATCATCAGCTCCTTTTTTGGCCACAGTTTCGTCGTAAGTGAAAAAAAATGATTCACCTACAATAAATACATACATACATATTAAATTGTACATATGTGTGTTTTCAATTTAATTTGTTAAAGTAAAAAAAATAATAATAACCTGTAGAAAGTACGTGAACGTTGAACATATAAAACGACAGTTGTCTGCGATAGTAGACATCATTTGTTGATATGTTAGGAACAGGTAAATTTTTCATAAAGTCAAAACATAAGGCTTCAGACTCGACACTTTTTCTTGCCATTTGTTTTGCAATTCTTTTTCGAGTATAAAAAGTTTCAGCTTTTAATTTATGTAATTTATTTTTGACTTCTAAGTCCTTAACTTTGCTGTTGATTTCGGACGTTTTGTTTTCAGTTGTGTTTGATTTTTTTAACTGTAATTTTAGTGAAGATACATCACTTTGAAATTGGTCACAAGTCGAACAAGTGTCGCTTCTTGGGTAACCAAATGAGATGTTGTAGTCCCTTACAAAAATTGATCTGCAGCTTTCATACGATACTGGGTTTCTCGGATTGAGATCAGTGTACAATTTGTGCAACTTTTTAACATTTAACTGGTCAGACAAATACAATTTTGATTTGTTGCTCACGGTGCTATAGTGAGCTCGACGACCTTTTAGCGATTCAATATGTGTTTTTACCTTCGCTAGAGTTTCTGACTTCATTTTGTGTGCACGATTTGTATGTTTTCCTCTACCATCTTTTGGAGGTAAGCCAGTAGTTCGTAAGGATGTCTTTATCGTTGATATTCTTTGATTAGTGATACCGTGGATAGATATGAACGCTTTCTGGCAAATTGGAACATCAATAATTGTAGCATTTCTTGCTACTCTTACTTTGTAACAGTAACTACTTTGCCGCAATAAGCTGTTGCCCTCACTTCCACGTGGTCTGCGCTGTTTTATGGGAACAAGCGCTATTAAACCCGAAAGATAAGAATCTTGGGAGTTCTTATCGCCTAGTAGATTGAATTTTTTTATTATAGTCTGTCTTTCAGAATAAATAACGTTTTTAAAGCATTGAAATCTAGTACAATTGCAGTCTTCTCCAGAAATATGACTCATAGCTCTAATTTTTCGAGCAACGTCCGTTATTTTTCCCTTTTTGGTCCGTTTTTTCGGTTGCACTATTAAAACATAGTTCATGACATAACAACACATATAATAACATAAGAACGAACTATAATTTATGCTAAATTATCTAAATATTCTTACCCGCTGGCTGAACATATTCTCCCTCGTCACTACAATTATCCATTATTATTCACTTTTTACTTTCGCACTTTTAAAAAGGTAATAATCGACTGAACATTATTTCATTGAAAACACTTGAAATGAATAATACATACGATGAGAATACGGTAAAAATAATACCGTTAAGTTTTAATCGCAAAAAACTCGTTTTTAAAAAAAATCAAAATTGAGTTGGACTGTTTTTCCATACAATACAATGACATAGATTGTTTTTTGCCAGTATAGAAATTGTTTATCTTGGTATTGCTTTGATATGGAATATTTTTCGCTGTTTTGATTACCATAGACTTGTAGAGCATTGTTCTAGCTTTTCTACAACACCCATATCACATTTTTCGAAAAAATTGACTTTGATTGTTTTTTGCCTGCACTCTTCATATGTACTTATATTTGCAGGATATACAGATTTTGTTACATTTCGTACATTTTGTGTATACGTGCCTACGTTAAATACATACATATATGTACTATGTATACGTACATACAAAATTTTCTTATACATGCATACATGTGCATATAATATAATGTACTCATACATAGGTATAATATTGCATTTTATTCATTCAATTATACATTAAGGGAAAAGGGAAATCTGATTTTTCTTATGTAATTAGGTCTTTGTCAGATGAACGGTATAAAAATACTCAAAAATGAACATAAACGAAAAGACATTTATGTATATGCAATATATGAAATATTTATATGTATATACATATCTGCAGATTATTTTTGTATTCATATACACGTACATATTCATACACAAAAAAAAAATGTGTACGTATAGCGAGTAGTAAAATACAGAGTACAGATTGTAGACAGAAGTCAAATGAGCAATTTTTTTTGAAAGTGGTGTAAGTCAATTTTCATATTGTATAAAGATACTTATTTAAGAATTTGTATTTAAATTACAATGCTATAGGTATATAATATCATTAATTACATATACGTAAATTTGGGGAAACTTTCGAATTGGTGCCGCCAGATTTTGAAACGAAACCTTCCGATAATGATACTTTGGAATGTCCTCTTTAATGTGGCATATGTATCTGTTGGCGCAAATTCATCCAGAGGACGCAAACTAACCTTAAAATTTTTTGGTCCAAAATGGCGGGTTTTACGAAATCCGTTATTTCTTCAGATCAGGATCTTAGATTGGATTAGTTAATATACCATTTGAAAGAGAACTTACCGTTCTATTCATCACAGTTTATTTTAGTTTGATTGGATTAGCGGTTCTCGAGATATAAGGACTTTTTTAAAAATCACTTTTTCAACTTCTTTTGATTACGGTATAACTTTAAAACTTGAAGGATGACATATATATTTTATTATATCATTTGAAAGGTTTTTTTTGTCCTCTTTCCAATGATACCACATTCGGAAGTTTAACCGTAAATTTATATGGAAAAAATGATGAAAATTTAAAATGTGTTTTTTTTTTTTTTTTTTTAGAAATTATCATTGTTAATCATTAACTAACTTTTTATCAAAAACGAATATACACCACTTTCATTCAAAAAGATTCATTTATGTGTACATTGTGATAAATAGCATAATATGTAGTACATAATAAAATGTTGAAAACATACAAGTTACATATATGTAGATGCCAAAAAAAAAAATGTAGTACATATAATAATGCAATAATACAAAAGTATAAAAAAGGAATACCTATACCACAAAAAAATTAAAAACAATAAACAGCAGTAGCAACAATAAATTATCATTATTATAAATAGAAAAGAATGCAAATTAAAAAAATAATTTTTCCTTCTGGTTTTTTTTTTTTTTTATTAATTTCTTTTATTTACTTTTTTCTTTTTTTGAGTTTTTCTTTTTTATTTCCTGGAAAAGAGTTGAATTAAATTTTAGTATTGTTTTTATTATTATTTTTTATATTTTTAATGTAGATGTACACGTTCTATACATAAACCCAATATAATTGAGAAAAAATAAACAACCTATATTTGCTTAAAATATAATCTAAATCATAACTAAAACAAAAGGAAGAAAAAATAATAATAATAATAAATAAAACCGGTGCAGAATATAAAAATAGCTGTGATCCTTGACAATTCGATCTCAATCATTATACATTCATTATTATTATTATTAATAATAATAAAATGGACTAGAATACAAAACAAACAAAAATATACAAAAAAAATATATATTATATTTATATTATATGCAGCAATTTTATTTCAAAGTTTAAAAATAGATTAAAATTCATTTTTATACGTTCTACTTTTTGTTATCTACATATTTTTGTTTTGATTAAAATGAACTAAACATTTACACATGGATGGGTATGTGTAGAGGTCTACACATAATAATTTACATATTTTGTGTATAATATATTTATTCAAAATGTTAACTTTCATTGAACTTATATAGGTGCGATAACCATTTTTGTATAAATAAAGAGTATAAAAAATAAAGTAAAATAATGATTTGAAAATTTATTATCTATATACATACATATTTAAATATGTCCTCGTGTATATGGTATTATATATATATTTTAAATTGAATGCTTACTTTATCACGTTTACGTTAATTATTGCATTCATACGCATATATAATAGCAGTTGTACACAACATCGGTCCAGATAAAATTATAATAATTTTGAAATTTTCCATTTCCAAATTGAATCAACCATAAAATGCATTAATCTTTATCATTATTTGACTTCATATGGTATTCAAATCGAAATCAGTATTTCAGTTGAAGTTGAGAAATATTTGAATATTATCATCATCGGTCGAACTCGGACGATTGAATCAAACACTTGTAAAAGAAAGATGACACCCGATCAATTGTCGAATCCGAACTTGTTGAGATTTCTCGCTAGTCTGCCGGCGTCTACAATGCAAATTGAGTATATTTATAGTTAAATTTTGTTGTTATCTTAATCTACCTAAACGACTATGGATATTGACAGCGTGCACTGTTGCAGTGCAAGCACATACACGTCCGAGTTACTCGTCCGGGTAGTTCTGTCCGCCATCGGTCGACAAAATCGGTTTTGGTGTACGCGAGCCGTTAGGCCAATGATTGTCGTTGAAGCTTATTTACAGCAACAAGTATCAATTTTTTTTTCGGGGCAATAGCTTAAATGATGAATTTTTTTCTTATAAAATAAATGAAATAAATTCTGCTATTTAACTGAAAACTATATTATAATGAAAGTTGCACAAAGTTGATTCGTTGATTGTAGAAAAAAGCTCATAATCATATGAAAATGTCTATGCCCTTGCTCTAGTAATGATGTTAACGTTAATGTCTAGATGTAGAGATTTAAGCAATGGGCCAAAGTGAGGAGAAAAACATATACATTATATAACTAGTTGTAAAATTTTGTCAAAAACTTCTAATTTTGTTTGTCATATTGTCGATATTAATAAATACATACATGCAAGCAGGTGGATTGTCTTATTAAATTATCAATTATTAAATGTGTTTAGATCGTAGAAATGGATACGGACACATAACCAATAGCACATAATATCATAGATATCAATAAATAAATGTATGAACAAAAATACTTGGCGAAGCGGGCAGGTACTTGAAGCTAGTTTTCTATAAAATTTAATTAAGAATTTGTATTTTATGTGTGATTTCAAATAAACAATTCATTTTTGAATTATTTTTAAATTTTATTATAAATTTATAAAATTTCAAAATTTACATAATGTATAAACAATAAAATATTTATGTAGGTACATGTGTATGAATGTAGGTACATAATAATAATAATAATAATACATAATGCACTTTCAAATGATACATAATTCTTTTTAAAATCATAAGAATCCTAATTAAAAAAAAAAAAAAAAAACATCAACAACAAATAAAATGAAAGTTGAAATCAAAAATCAAAAGATAAAATTATGATTTTTAATAATATTTTTCTGCTTTATGTATACAAGTTATGTATTTTATATTTTGCTTTAAATAAATGTTTCAAAGAATTCACAAGAGTAGTATTTATCAATGTGCACATAATGTACATACTCGTATATAATGTACGTAAACATAATTTAAAAATATAAAATAAAAAAACTAGGAATATAATGTACTACTTATATAAAGAAATAAAATATAAAATTTTTAAAAAGGAATAGCTACATATTATATTTAGTTTTGTACATAAATATTATGTTAGTATGTATACATTATATACGTACATAATATATATATGTATCTACATATTTGGTGTACATATTTATTAGATAATAATAAATTAATATTGAAAAATATGAAAAAATTTAAAAAGAAATGTAGAAAATTATTTCGATGCAATAACAAGACAGAATAATTTTTTTCTTCCTTTTTTTTTTTTTTTCATTTAAAATTAAAAAGAAAAAGGAATGTATATACTTATGTACATGGAAAACAAAAAATACACATATACTAGCAGAGAGAAGAAAAAAGAGAAAAAGAGAGGAAGAGGAAAAAAAAAAGTGAAAATTTTATTGTTTTATCCTTTCGGGTCATATATCTTTAATAGTAATTAATGCACTATAAAATTATCATCATATGAGTGGTGCACATGATACACACATGTTTATATATGTATGTATATGCATATACATATATGTATTTATGTACTTATGTAGCTAAATATTGTACATGAAATAATTATTAAATGGAAGGCCAATATAATATGAATAAAATGAAACAAAATAAAAAATAAAAAAAAAAAAACAATCTACTATAGAAATGTGAATATATACAAATCAGAGCATCCTGTATATCCTTTATGTTGTATATACATATACATACTTACTTTATATGATATGTTGTACATATACATATGTGTGGTATTATATAGGACATGTATATAGTACGTATATAATAATGTCTATAAATACTATACAGCAAATGACAGAATACTAGAGTATTTAAATTTGAATAGAAAACATTTTTTTTTTATTTACACATACATACATAAATTATATGCATTTCTAACTCGTATATAATTACCATCATTTTCTATTGTTTTTTATTATTTTTATAATTTCTATATATATATTATAATTATACATTTGTGTACACATATACGTAAATTTTTAACTATAAATGTGTATATATGTAAAATTTAAATAGTTCCTATCATATAATGTGTAGGTATATATGTACACATATGTATATTTTTGATGGAAATGTAATGGTATTAAATGAGTTATTAAAAATGAAAGCAAAACCATACAAAAAACAAAAAAAAAGCAAAGAATGAACAAAGGCAAAAACATTTAAAAAAAAAACAATATTATATATGTATGTACATATATATAATTGTTGTATACAAGTATGTATATGAATAAAAAAAAAATATTTAGTACTAAAAAAAAATTCATATACTCATACGTACATTCATAATGTACATACATATTATATACATATGAGTATGAGTACATGTATAGTATTTTTGTAAATAATTTGTCGTTCCTCTAGTTGAAAAATCATCATCAGGATCATTTCGGATGTTTAATACAACACTACATAATACCATGTTACGTACATACATACATACATATGTAATCGTTATGTTACATTTATATTTGTATTCATGTCATGTCATACAGGATATAATACATTTAATTTAGTGTAGTGTGATTATACATAAATACATTACATATACATATATGTATGTATACGGTCATATATTTATATTATAATATTGCCTTTATATCGGCCTTTGTATATATATTTATAATCTGTTTTTCAGCAGCTATATGCAGCTTAATTGTTAACAACGACAATGATACAAAATATAGTAGATATAAAGTTATTATCTATCATCATTATTATTGTCATATTTTCTTGTACATACTCGTACATATATCCTTTTAATAATTTTGACCTCGAAAATCATAAATTTTTATCCTATTATCATCTTCTTCTATATATACACATTTACATAAATAAACTTCGAAAGGAAACGAAATAATAATCGAGTAAAAAAGAATAAAAATTGTACGAAAATTTAACAAGTAATAATTAAAAAGTTTGGATATACACATTTGGTGAAAATGTAAAGCAAAGTGAAAAACATTTATGTATGCACACCTACATACATACATACATATATGTATATAGAAATCACAAAAATAAAATTACTTAATCGTTTCCAACTTAATTGTTTTCCAACAAGTAAATAAATCCTTTTAGGTACCTATCTGCTTTTTTCTGTGGTTGTTTTTTGTTTTTTTGTTTTTTTTTTTTATTTTAATTCCAATGTCAATAAACAATTTTATGATACTTCAAAAAGTCTAAACAATCGAAAATGAAAGAAAAAATATTTTTGTATTTTTCACTAGTCTTAAATACTGTAAATAATTTACATTACATACACATACATTTATATACAAGTACTATTTACAATACATGTTTAATTATTTACATACTAGTAGTAAATAGCACACCAAAATGATTGAGTTAAAGAAAACTGGAGAAAAAGCCAAGATTGACAAAGGGAGGCTATAATGCTTTAGGAAGAAGATGAATAATAATATTTACATATACAAATTCTATTAATGTTTGAAATCCACAATCGTTAAAAAAATAATTCTAGATGAAAAATATATATCTGTGGTCACAAGGAAAAACCGCTTAAGTCGAGTTATGACAAAAGTGAGTTATTATCATTTTCATATTTTATGTTCTTTGTTCTGTTACCACACAAAATTTCGTAAATGTGCGACACTTATTGACAAAGATACATGCAGAAACCATAATAGCTTATGTATTTTGATGGTGAGATTGATTTTGGAATATCGGCTTATTTTAACATAAGAAATAAAATATTCTGCTTTTATGTTCACAATAAGATCCTAAATATATATAAGTTTATTATTTAATTAAAGTAAGTAAATTACAATTTTATTAAAGTAACTCAACACCTTGTAAAATGGTTTAACCAAATTTTTCATAATCAACTTCAAATCTTTAAAACGTTCTTCTGTAAAATCACGTTTTTCGACTTAAGCGGTTTTTCCTTATGACCACAGATATATATATATATTTTTTTTTTGTAAAATACACATACAAATACATTATATGTAGTTACATACATATATACTTGTGCATAACATACAGTACATGGTATATATTTATTTCTTGGTACTTTTTGGTAACATTATCTAGTACATAATTGAAAATAAATAAACACCGAAGTTAAAACAATTCTAGATTTTGTTCAATTTCTTTTTGAATAAAATAAAAGAGAAAAACGAAAAATATTTTAACAACACTTCTCATTTGCTCATACAAAAGTGTATGTGTGTGTAAGGTGTTGCTCGTATAGTAAATGTTAGTAGTATTTTTTAGTGCATTTCAATTCATATGCTTTCTGCAGCCACATTTGCTTCAGAAACTTCCCAGCAAACATTTGGGCAATAGTACGAGGATGCAATAAAAGGGCAATAGTTTACAATGATAAATGGGCAATAATTAGGCAATCGTTTGAGTTAGCGATAAAAGCGCAACATAATAAACCATGAACCAGCAACATTAATATTGCTTTCTTATCGCCATGCCTATTAGAATCAATTAGAATGCAACCGTACAAAGCAATGCGCGTCAACCTTTTTCCAAGCACATCGTATGGCATTCCACTAGAAAATCCATATTGCGTCAATAGGCGAGACTTGCCACTACGATAATGTTTCGCTATTGCTTTCTTATCGCAATGTTTGCTGGGTTTAGTCACAGAAGTTACCAATACTGAGTTAGGGTATCGTTTTGGCTTTAGCAACTTTACGCTGATTTAACTTGAGTTACTTTTGAAGGCAAATTTAAATGGTCTTTCTGTTTTGTTATGGTTTGCATTATTTTAAAAAAAAATTTAACTTTGTTTATGATTCATCATAAGTATACAAGTTTTTATACTATTTCTATTTTGCTTCATCTTTTAATACTTTCAATCATATATTTATATTATTTTTATAAATATTTATTAATTAACAATTTATAATATTTGTTTTCGAAATATTTTTTGCCTTTTTTTCAAACTTATTTATTTATATATATATATTTTTATTTTTCAGTCCTGCACACATCAGCTAGTTTAGCATTAAATGAAAGTTGGGATCCAGATGTACGGTAAATAGCAAAAATAATTTGTTATATATATTTTTCTATCTTATTTTTTGTAGTTTTAGAATGTGAAATATACATTTAATGTGCATCTAAATATGTACTTACATAGCATTTGAATATTAAATTTAAATGTTGTTTGCTGTGTTAATTAAAATAATTTATGAACAAAATAATACCTTATTAACGTATTTAATTCAATTGTATTAAAATGAATTATTTATTTTTGAATAGGGACGATATGGAAATGATGCTTAATAAAATAGTTCCAGAAGGTTTACCGTATCGGCATTCTTGTGAAGGACCTGATGATATGGTAATTTTATAAATTTTATTTTTTTACTTTTATTATTTCTTTCTTTCATAATTAGTTTAAATATAAAATCTTTATTTACTTTTTTTTTTTTTTTCAAAATTAATTTTAGCCCGCCCATGTGAAAGCATGCTTTTTAGGCAGCTCATTGACAATCCCAATAACTGATGGAAAATTATCGTTAGGCACATGGCAAGGTGTTTGGTTATGTGAGCATCGTGATCATGCGGGCTCAAGAAAATTAGTTATAACATTATCAGGATGTCCACGTGATTCAGCTCGTAGTCCTCTATCACCAGTATCACCAATTGCATCAACATCCAGTTAGGGAAGGCCTCGCTCCGCTCGCGACAGTCGGTAATCGCGGGGGAGCGACAATAATGACATCATTTCGTCAAAATTCATTTTAACAAAACAACACTTAGCTAATAAATCGTTAGTGGCAGTATCATCAGCGTTACCGTATAATACATATGTTCCGCAGCAACAACAGATAATAACAGCAACAGCAGCAACAACATCAACAGCAGTAGCATCAGCAATGACCGCGGTATCAAGACAACAGAGTAGCAGTAGTGGTAAATCGATAAAATTTGAATGCTCAGATTCATTAGATAATAGAATGCATACGTTGATAACTGCAACTAACTATAATTATAGTGGTAGTAAATCATCAACATTAACAACAGTAACAGCAGCAGCATCAGCATCAACAGTAACTGTAACCGCAACAGTAACAGCGCCAACATATAACGCAGCCGTAAGCAGTTTAAATAGCTCTAGTAATCGTAATAATCGTAATATTTGTGTACAGCCGAAATTAAGTAAGAATAATCCTTCAAACGATAATCAAACAAAACGAAATGATGTGCATTATTTGTTGAAACAATTAAATAGTTTTAGTGATATAGAAGAAATAGAAATTGTTGATATAAAACCACAATGGCAGTCGCAATCGCAATCGCAATCGCAATCACAATCTCGACAAAAACAGCAGGAATACTATCAGTCATCATCGTCTCAACAATCATGGGAAAGTGAAAGTGGTTTCGTTACGACACCAACAACCACAAAAGCAATGACAACAACAACAACAAAAACAACTGCCATCGCCGGTAGTAGTATTAGTTGCAGTACACCATTAACTAAAAATATGTCTGTGTCATATGCCACAGCGACTGTCGTTTATAGTACTACTAGTAGATTATCAGGCGATAATATTCAAACAAATTTAGAAAATTCAAATAATTTGATGAATGTTTCATCAACGACTTCGTACAGTAATAGTAATTATTCATCATCTAAAGGGGATGGTATGGGAAAAACTAGTAAAACGTCATTTTTTAAATGTTGTTATACATCATTAGATAAATGGAGAGAAAGGCGAAATGCCGCAAATAGTGGTGACGATGATAACAATCATCGGAGTAGTAAAGAAAAAAAGAACAGTAGTCATCATAAATCAGATCCATGTGGAGATCCAGTTTGACAAAAATGATATCGAATTTTAAAAATTTATAATTTTTTTTCTTCTTTTTTCTAATTTTTTTCGTTTACTCTTTTTCGAAATTTTTTCCTAAATCTTGTACTATGTATTTTTTCATTCAATAATTAAAACTAAACCGTATTACAGTGTTTATTAAAAATAAATAAATATAAAATAAAAGATATGAAATGAAATTAATGTAGAAACGAAAACATATTTATTTAGAACCAGAAATGAAAAAGAAAACAATAATAGTAAATAACAAATTAACGAAACAACAACAACAACAACAATAATAATAAAATTTACTTTATTTTATTTGTTCGTTAGTTTTTTTTGGAACTAATTTTATAATGACTTTAAGTTAATTTTTTCATTTATTTTAATTTCTTTTTTTCTTGTTATTTTAATTTCTTTTTTTCTTGTTATTTTCTATATTGGATTTGATGCCAAAACACGAAGGTGGAATATATATTTTATAAATGACGTTTTATTTTATTTTTGTTGTGATATCATCTGAGAATAAATAATTTAACTCGAAATCGTATTACAAAATCGTTATCTTTACATTGTTTAAAATATGTTTTCTGTAAAATATGTTATGTATATATGTATACTTTATGTTAAATTTATTATTACATTTTATTAAAGTGTTCTTAACTATTATAGAAGTAACCAAGATAGACTAACTATAAATCAAATAAAATTCATTTATTAAATTATCGTTTTATTAAAATTCATATTACTTTTTGTAATAATATGAATTGAATACTAACCATAATTATTGACCATACGTATGATACCATAAATACCAATTGTTTATACTTGTACTTGATGATTTTCTTTTGTTTTATTTAAATCAAGTTTCCTTCTTAAATTTTATTTGAGAAATTTCATTCACAATAATATCACAACAAAAATATTATTCTCTTTTAATAGCCTAGACACACCCGATCCGTTAATTAGACTACTGTTTAGTTTTTTTTTTCTTTTTGAACTTCACAGAAAAGCCTTTTGAGCTTTAGCCAGTTCGCTGACAAGAAATAATACTCTTGGTCAGTATACGCGTAATCGAGAATGCTACTTGGACTACACGCAAAAAGGGAGACGACAGAGTCTGCATTCTTGGGATCGATATTTTCAGATTAAAATCATTCAAGTCTGGAATTCATGTCGAACATTTCGCTTTCTATAGAAAACGAAGAATTTGATCCAGAATGAAGTGTAAAACACAATGGAAAAATACATTGATTTTGATTTAGTTAATTTTAATGTTTGCTCATAGAATTTGAAAATTAATTAATCAAAATTCTTTAACGGTGTATAATGTAAAAATTATATTTTGGCAGTTGATACATAAAAACTTTCAAAGTTTAACATGAAATTAGATAATTCGAAATTTTTTCAACATAATGTTGACATTTTTAGTTAACTTGACAACGATTAGGTGTTGGAAATCATTCGAGTTTTCATGGTACATGATTGTCACAATCGATCACTGAATTTTTTTTTACTAATTCGGTGTGGTGTGTCTATGTTATGTATATTTTAATTTTATGTATAATTTTATTTTTTAAGTTTTTGTAGTTTTATTTTTTTTAATTATAAATATTTTAATCACACAATAATCATGATATAATATAGTATATGTTCATCGCTCAAAAGTATGAAATATGTAACTATAAAAAAACAAAGGAAAGAAAATACTTTTTTTTTTCATTTTTTATGAAAAAATAAAAATCACTTTATCACGAGACTAGTAGTAAAGCAATTAATTGTTATATACATATAACATATATTAGATAATAATGAATAGATTTTTTTAATTTTTATTTTTTTTCTTTTTTTTTTAAGTATAATTAGAAGAATAAATTTTATTCTTAAATGTGAATAATAAAACAATTTAAAAAATTGTTTCTTTCTTTTGAAAAAAAAAAAAATTAAAAAATAAATTTAATTAAATAATAATGAATAAATAAAAATAGGAGATTGAAAATTTATTATAATCAACAAATTAAA
The DNA here is from genome assembly GCA_951394055.1 of Villa cingulata. Taxonomy (NCBI): domain Eukaryota; kingdom Metazoa; phylum Arthropoda; class Insecta; order Diptera; family Bombyliidae; genus Villa; species Villa cingulata. Next base: position 47,283,500 of record OX596018.1, read on the forward strand.
ATGAAATGACGATGAATAAAAGATAACAATTTTTGTGATCAATCATGTATTTTAATTAAGTTATAGAAAAAAATAAAAATACAAAAGAAATATAAGTGAATAAATAAAAAAAAAAAAAAAAAACAAATTCGTAAACGAATTTAACGAATAAAATAATTAAAATTAATAATAAAAATCAAATAATAAAAATAATATACGAACCAATTTATTGTAAACACATATTTAAAAAAAAAAAGAAAAATGAAAAAAAAAAAAAATAAATATAAAAATAAAAAATTCATTACCGCCTATTACTTGGTACATAAAAAATAATAATAAAATCATAAAACTAACTAAAAAAACAAAAAAATAATAATAAAACAAAACAAACAAGAAAATGTTTATTCTGCACAAATTTAATAAAATATATTGCTTTTCATTGTAGATAAAATATCAAAAAATAAAGTAATAAAAAAAATAAACAAAAAATACACTCACAACACACATAAAAAACAAAAAAAATGTTTGCATTAAATTAAATATTAAAACAAAAAAATAAAACAAAACAAAGATAATAATTCAAAAATAAAAATTATACACGAAACAATATGAGAAGAAAAAAAATATATAAAATTAAATTTTGAAAAAAAATGAAAAAAAAAATGAAATAAAATTGTGAAGTAGTAGGTAAACGAAAATAAAAATGAAAATGAAATATTATGTAGACATTAAAATTAATTATTAATTATTATTATTATTATTTCTACATTATTATATTACAACAATATACTAATTATTATTATTATTATTATTATTATTATGAATAAAAATGAAGATGATATATATATACATTATATACATATATAGTAATTATGATGAATACAATATGGTTATGTTTTAGTTTTTATTTTATTACGTTATTGAATAATAAAGTTATTTTTCAAAAATCAAATGTAATATGGTTTTAATTTATTTTATTTATTCATATTATTTTTAAATTTTATTTTCTTTTATTTTTATAATAAATTTAAAATTAATTTAAAAAAAAAGAAAAGAAAATCAAAAGATGTATAATTGAAAATTTTTTTATTTTGTTTGTTTATTCCTTTATCACTGAAACACATTTTAAAATGAAATTAATTTTTAATTTTAGTTTTTTTTTTATATTATACATATATATATATATATTTTTTTCAATGCGTAGTTCAATAATTCGATGAACTGTTGCATCATAGAAATAGACGGAATAAACAGAATAACAATCCATGATCCATGATTCTCCAATGTAGTATGGAACGTGAATGATTATTAATTTGGCAATATTAAATTTTACATTTACATAAATGAGAGACAGAAATGTGATATTGATATGTATAGATAGATGGTTTAAAATTCGTGACTGTGACTGTTTTCAAATTTGTAAAACTGCAGAAAGCTTGTAGTTTTCATAATGTTCATTTATGCAAGCTTATAGATAGTTAATTTTAGTTTTTAGTCAAAGATTTATAAAGTTTATGATCGTTTTTATTTTTTGCATTTTGTGGTAAGCATTTTGAATTGAGCTTAAGTTGACGACGTAGTGCTTACAAATTTGATTTGAAAACTATCCATAGTATCAGTTATGTATACTTCTTATATGTATTATTCCAAATAATAAAAATTTTGTGTGACGAACAGTGACGTCCGTAATATGGTAACATACACGAGTTTACAATATTACTTTAGTTCCACATTACAGTGATTTGTTAAAATTGGATTTGGTCTGATATATTGGAACAGAATATATTTTTGTAAATACAATATTGTTAAGTTTTGGAATGAAATTATCTCTGAAAAATCAAAAACTGAATACATAACGAATTACATATTCCACACAAATGTAAAAAATTTTAACAAAATTATGAAAAAATCTTTTACATAATATATAAGTATCAATATCACAAGTCTGTTTTAAATATACACAGTAATTGGATACATATATATCTTTAGAATTCCAGAAAAGAACAATTTAAATCTATTCTTCCCATGACTTACTAGTAAATATCCTCAAGATAAACATTTGAAACGAGACATCACACAAAGCATGTAATCAATTGGCAAAAATATTATCAAAAATTAAAAAAAAAATATATGTAGGTTACCTAAAAGTATACAAATACAAATTTTAAACAAAAAAAAAAAAAAATTTCTTTTTCTTTTGTTTTTAGTTTTCTTGAATTGGACAAATTTGATTTGTTACTTGATGAGATTGTTGAACATCAAATGTGGATTGATCGCCTACAGAAACAACACAAAAACATTTTAAAAAAAAGAAAAAAATATTACTACATATTTAAGTTTTTGAATTTAATGTTTTAATTTTTGTTTTTTTTTTTTTTTTTTTTTTGAAGTATGTATTTTGAAAAGAATAATGAAATAAAAAACCAAAAATCAAATCAAAAATTGTCCATAATATTAACATTACAATTAACATTTTATAGCAAAACGAAATTAAGGCAAAAATAAAAAATAAAAAAAATACAAAATAAAGAAAACACAAAATAATTTATATTTACATACGAGTATGTACATAACTGAGAAAAATAAAATAAATAACTACAGCTTCAAAAATTTTTTCGTCCGCTAATGAAAGCTTTGTAGAATATAAAAATTATAAAAGAGAATTTTGAAAAAAAAAATAATAACGAATATATATATACAAAATAAATAATTTTATTATTACACGATGAAAAACAAAAAACAAACAAAAACAAAAATTACAATTTAATAAAATAGATACATTTATATATATATATATATATATATATATATAGGTACATAAATATAAAAAAAAAATAGACAAAATGAATGAATGTAACAGATATGAATATTTATTGTGATCATTTTAAATATGAAACACAGATCGATAACAGCACATAGGTATGTGATATCGTTTTTTTTTTTTTAATTTTTTCTAATAAAAAGTTGTGCATAAAAGAAATGAATAAAATAAAATCATAAGTGAAAAATAAACACAGTATTACATAAATAATAAAATACCTACTTGTAATGAAGAAATAAGTGAATAGAAATTTGTAAAGAAATTTTTTATTTTTTTTCAATTTTTTTTTTAAATAATAAATTTATTTTAACGTTTGTATATTGAATGTAGATTAAAATTGAGAAAAAAATTAAAATTAAAAAAATAAATTTAAAACGAATTCAAACTATGATGGAATCAAAGTGTAGATTTATTTAAATCAAAATGAAATATAAAACAATATTTAAAAATTAATTACATTAGAGGTATTCACTCAGGCTAGTATTTATTTATTTATTTATTTATTTATTTCTACGAAATACTACACAGAAAAAACATGCCTTTACCCTATTGTTTTATTACAATGATTGGCTTACTTGATTTTATATGGGAGAAAATAACAAGGCGTAGTATATTAGCAAAATGTAGTAAAAATACTTCGAGTATAAATATACAAGGCCAAATACTAGAGAGAGTGAATACCTCTATTATATATGTATGTATATGTAAATATACTTAAATTTTAAATTAATTAATTTTAAATAAAATTAACAATACAATATATGATGTAATTGTAATTGTATACACATATATACACACATACACAAAACAAGATAAGGGATAATATACTAACGGAATTAGAATGACAATGAATAATAATTAGATATGAAAAAAATGTAAAATTCGAAAAAAATAACTAAAAATACATCAATAAAACATGATAGCACATAATTAATACCATTGATGGACGGCAATACTTCAATAATGATTCAAAAATTCTCTGATTTACGCCTTCGTCTAATAAATGTCACCTATTTTTTTTTTTACCACAAAAAATTTCATTTCACCATATTTTATTTGTTGTTTAGTAAAGTTGTATAAAGTCAAAATGAAGATGTTAATTAGGTTAATCTTTCAAAATTAATTCTAAATTATGAACAATAAATGAATGATCCTTTGATACCATGTAATTGAAGCATTATCGTGTATGTGTTAAAGATTACAATATAAAGCACAAAGTCTTCACTGTTAAATTGAAAAAATGTAATTCACTTTTTCCACATTTCTATTCACTTCAGTGTATTATGGTATTATACTTGTATCTTTTGTTGAACTGCTATTTTTTTGTTTTTATTCTAAAAGCTAGCTCTCAACTTTTTTCTACTTACCTTCTTCACACATCATTTATATAACGCCACATAAAACACAATATATTTTGAATCAATCACTTGACAATTCAAATTTACGGTTAATTTCGGTTATTGAAATTAGTTAATACAATACTTAACTCACACATTGGACATACAACGGAAATTCCGAATAGAATTTTTCGTAAAACAAAATATAATTTTGAAAATTGTTTTCAACTCTCCAAATGAAATCATTTTAACAATCGTTTGTTTTTAGTGAGATCGCCGCTTGAAAACGATGACGAAAATGAATTGAAAATTCAATTAAACAAATTTAAAATATTAATGTTACAGGGTATTTATTAGAATAAAAACATACTGCAAAATTAAAAACAAAATAAAAATTACAAAAAAAAAAAGAAAGTTGTAATAATTATAATGAGAGTTGAATCAATTTTTTTTTTCTATTTTATTTGAAATTATTTCTTTATATAATATCTGTTTTTTTTTTTATATATATATATATATATCCTAGACACACAGAGGTTGAAATTAAGTATTTTGCTAATTTCAGCCTCGAAATTCGGAAAAAACGACGGATTTGGGCCGAAATCTAGTCAGCGAAATTACATAAAAAATACGTACACCCCTATGCTGACAGTCGAGTCGTGTGACTGCGAAATTCCGTTATCGTTGTCGTCTCGATTTTTATTCCGTATGCTGACAGTCGTGTGATGTGACTGTAATAATTTGTCGTTTTTATTCGAGTCTCGAATAAGAAATTGTCATTTTGTTTGAATTTGAATATTTAAAATAGAATATATTTAAATAAAAAATAAAATATTTTTATTAAATGTTTTATTAAATTTATAATTAATAAGAAATAAATAAAATTAAAAAATATATAAATAAAAATGTTTAATTGAAACTATTCAACTTTAGTCATATAATATTTAGTATAAAAAAATTTAATAATAAACAAATATTATAAAATTAAAATGTTTAAATATTATCAAAAAAAAGTAAATTAATTTATTTTTATGTATAATTAATAAAAATTTTACTTAAACTTTTGGATTTTCCATACTTATTTTTGTTGTCACTTCACTTCAAGGTACCGACTAAAAGTGACAATAAAACGACTACAAATACGACTGTCAGCATACAAGATACGACTGTTGTCTTGTCGTATTGAATCGAGATTTGAAGTAAATACGACTGTCAGCATACCAACTTCCAAGTCTCGTCTCAGGTGAGAGAAAATACGACTGTCAGCATAGGGCTCGTAATTTCGCTCGAAATCTACTCATGTTTCGCTCTTTACGTAGAACAGAGACATCTACTAACAAATTGTAAATCAAAAAAGTTTTTTTTTTTTTTTTAATTTTCATTAAGAAATAATTGAATATAAATGACAGTTAAATTTAATATAAGAAGTAGGCTATGTTCAGATAAATTAAATTAAAATTAGATAAATTAAATAAATTCGACAAACTGTCAAAATTGCTGTGTGTCACCTTCGTAATAATTTCTATTCGAAATTAAAATGAAATCTACTTAATTTCAATCTCTGTGTGTCAAAGACATTAGATAGATCGAATTTAAAAGTACATATATGTATATACAAATAAATTGTTTAAAAATGATTTTTAATAACATATTTAGGCAATTAAAAATTTAATTTAATATTATAACAATCTTCCTATTTACTACATAATGTATAAAAAAGTAAAAAATTAATAATGAATAGTATTAAAAACTTGTAAAAAAAAATCAAAAATTCAAAAAAAAAAAAAAATGAAAGAAAAATAGTCATTCAAAAAATAAGAAGACTAAATATGAGATAAAATCAACAACAAAAAAAATTTAAGAAAAAAAAAATAGTTTATGTGCTTTATAGATTTTAATTAGATTTGAATAACTTTATATGAAAAGAAAATTAAAATAAAAATACTACATAAATATAAAAGGAAATACATAAATATTATTAAAAATAAAATTTTTGTAAATAATATAATAAATAGAAATATTAAAAATAATACATACATATATAATATATAACATTAGTATATACGTACAATTATGATAATTATTTATAATTGCTAATTAATTGATAAAAATAAAAAAAAATCAAATTAAATATTTGTAAATGACCAAAATACATAAGCATATATCACACCTACTAAGTATGTATATAATAATTAATCAAAAATTTAATAAAATTATTTAATTATGAATGTTATGTACCAGAAGAATTTCGAAATCAATAAATACAAAATTAGCACAAAACATACAGTGTTTTATTAGCTATTACATTAGCTAATGCCTGAGACATATGTATTGCATATGCTTGCATAATGTTGTGTTGATGCCACCACCACCACAATTAAAAAAAAAATCACATTCAGTATTGAATGAAATCGAATCAATTAAATTCAATGTTAATATAATTTTTTTTCTCAGATACATTATTAACTGTACAATAATAATGTTTTCGTTTTCGATTTATATTTTCTTCAATCATGTACAGTAGCAGTAGCATCGACGACAACATCACATATCTGTCTCAGGTATAAATAATCAGAGATTCAATTAAATATTTACTCGTATACACGAGCATTTATATATGTACACAAAAAATTTTTAAAATTATTAAAATAATCCATAACTTATTTATATCAATTTTTGATTGATGATGAATGTAAGTGAATGTAAGTGAAGAATACGAGAAAAGAAAAATTAATAAATAACAAACATAAATAAGTAAAAAACTGGCTTTAAAATTTAAATGAATAAATAAATTTAAATAAATTAAATTAAATTCATGTATGTATTAATGTATCTAATTCATATGTATAAATAATATGTATTAAAACAATAATAATATTATTCATTTGAAAATTTTATAATAATTAATGTCATTTAATAAAGTATTCAATAAATAATAAAATGAAAAATGAAAAAAAGAAAGAAATTAAAATCCAAATTTATATGTAAATTAGATTAAGTATAGTATATATATTATTCAATATAATAATAAATAAATTCGATAATATAATAATTATGCAATAATTTAGTTATGTAAAATAATAATTTTTAAAAGAAAAAAAAATAAAAATAAAATAAAATAAATAAAATAATGTTCTATTAATGAATGCACTTAGAATAATAAATTTGTATATTTAAATAAAATATAATGTATTAAACATATATTTAACAAAAAATAAGTAAATAAATCAATAATAATAATTGTAAATGTTACAATTATAAAGAAATAAAAATCAATAATTATGAACACTAATTAAAACTAAACTCACTACTCATGTTATAAATTTTAATCATAAAGTTATCCAAAACCAAAAAAAAAAAAGAATAGAAAAAATAGTTTTTGTTTTTATTAAAAAAAATTGTTGATTAAATTATAAATTTATACAATATTATGTGTACATGTGTTGTACATATACATATGCACATAACTGATTAATTATTATAATTATTATTAATTAATATATGAGTACATATATTATATATATGTTTGTATAAAAAATGTTAAATATTTCAAATTTTAATTGAGTTTTCGTTAAAAGGAAAATAACAAAAAATTAACATTTTGTACATAAATACTAGTAAAATTTTATTATTACAAGAATCATTATCAGTTATATGGATTTGATTTAAACACGGTCCGAATCGAGCCAAGATTATAATTGAAATTTAAGTGATTTCTATAGTTATTAACTGCTATCAAAATTATTAATACTATTACTACACCTGTACACCCTACCCTGTACAATGTTCATTGTGGTCGATTGCATGTCACAGAATTGTTAAAGATTAAGTTCATAACACTTGAGACTTGAGTCAATTTTTGTAGGAAAGTAAACATAAATCAGCAGAATATCTAAGCTCTTTTTTCAGTAAGCTGGTAATCATTAAAAGCTGAGTAATAAAAAGTTGGAAATAAGTAATAAATGAAAATGATTTTCCTTACTTTTTTAATTGTCAACAAAATTTGAACTCAAGCGCAAGACTTCGTGATCAGCAGACCAACACTCTACAACTTGGCCACTGAACTTCCTCCAAAGCTACTATTAGTTATTTTAACAAAACAAAAAAAAAAGTTATCAATCTAAGTGTAATTGTATTGTTTTGAATTTGTTTCTCTACCAAAAATTCTGTAACTGGTAATTCAGTCAACATTACAGACACATACATAATTATTTGCATTTGGTTAACAGATACAGAAGTTTTTCTTTTTCATTTTCACAAGTTGAATACAATCAATAAATTGTAAATTTTCTTGAGTTTCAAATCTGAATACATGCAACTTGCAAAAATTATGAAACAATGAATGACTTGAGAAATGATGATAACCCTAAAAAAATTGTTTATGTATATGTTTATATTTCGGTCATAATTATAGTTATTATTAATTTTGGTTTACTTTTATTAGTTACAAATACGAAAAAATAAAATCATTTAAATTAGATACTTACTGTTTTTAAAACTGTAAATATTTCCTTCCTTTATTTCTTTATTTATTTTTTTTTTTTTATTTGTGACTACTGAGAGATTACAGTCTCAGTATAGATTTAAAGTAAAATTTTTTTTTAAAATAAATTACACATAAATACACATACATAAAAAGCAAAAACACTGCCACAGATTTATCTGTATTTATCTAATTATATTGGAATAATAAAATAAAAAACAAAACAAATATAAAAAGTTAAATACACAAAATCCATTTAAATAATTTATCTACGTAAATATAAGAAGAGAACAAATCAAATTATACTAAGATAATAATTATAATGAAAAAATAATAATAAATAAATTAAAAGAAAACATAAATAACATTAAATTACATTTACATAATGTGTTCTAGTAATTTTATTTTTATTTCTTTTTATTGATGCATTATAAATAGATATATAAATATTTATGTATCTACATATGTACATGTGATAATTATTTAAGTATAATGCTCGTCATAATGGTTTAAGTTCTAAATTGTATTGATGCGATATTAAAAATAATTCATAATTTAGCTTTAAAATTCAATACGCTGAATTATATTATATACTGCGTTTATGAACACCTCTTAAAACGATTTCAGATAGAAAGCCATGAGATATAACGATTCATAAACACACAACGTAAAGTTTTCAAGTATATCTAAATCAAAGCGATTGTATTATGGCATTGCAAACGGTTGTAAATCGATTTGAAATTATTCATAAACACATGGAACGAATTAAAAAAAAGTTAGCCAAAAACGTTAAATCTATAATCTATTAAATGTCAAAAAAAATCACATCAAAAAAGGCACCGCCACCCGTTTTAAAATTAGATCGATTAAATCGCAATCATAAAGGATGGATTCATTTAGTAATCATGAGCCATAACGATGCAGTATTGCAGAAATGTTGCTTCAATGTTACTGTAACATTTTAATTTTTGTGTTGCGTTACTTTGAAGCAACTGATTCATTTTACGACTTTATAACATTTGTGTTACTTTTTTTTTCAATTAAATAAAATGTTTGCAGTAAACTCGAATTATTGAAAGAAAATCATGATCAAATTTGGAAATGCATTGATTTAGTTCCAAATCCAGTGCATAATTCAGCGAATATACGACTCTAAAACTGAATTATGTATCGATATATCACATCGAATCATGTTCAAATTTAGCCAATACAGTTAGTTATTTTTAAAATTAATTATGTAGCTATGTAGCTAGCTAGCTAAATATAAACGTAATTATAATTTTTTTATACTTATCTTGTATAAATCATAAAATTGTAGCTTTTTAGCAATACTATTTATGTAGTTATTATTTTATCCGAAATGAATTATCTTGAAATTATATATTAATTAGAAACAATGATTAAACAAAAAAACAAATCAATACTATAAAACGCACAAAAAATTTTTAAAAATATATACTTACGTATAGTATATACATGTGTAGTATATCTATAATATATAAATTAATATACTATTAGAACCAATAATTATAATGCAGAGACAAGAAAAACATTTTTCTGAAAAACAAATTCATCAAACACATATATAAGAGTATGTAAATACTATACAATATTGTACATGAAGAAAAAATGAATCTAAGTAAATAAAATATTTTATGTAATATATAAGATGATATGCTAATGAATAATACATCCATACTGATACATACATATATGCAAAAAAAAAAAAAAAAAATAGCGTAATTTCCGAGACGCAATCTTACAGTATTGTATTCTTCCGTACTGTAAGATTACGATTTGTAAGTCACCTTCCTTATATGAGTTGAAATTTGTGTCAAAATTATTTAGTTTGTGTTATATTCAATTCTATAATTTTTTTACGATTTGTCGTTTATGAAATCTACCATTGTTCTGTCTGTTGAAGTACCTTTAACGTTACAAAAAGAGAAAGGCAGTCAGCCAGCAGCAGTAAGATGTAAATCGTCTGTTGGTCAAACTCATTTCGATCGAGTTGGGTTCGTAAAACAGAAAGTAGATGAAAAGTTGAATTCATTTACATTTTTTTTTTTTTGTCATTTTACAAAGTCAATGAAAACTTTTGTATGTTAATAAATATATTCATGTAGAAACAAATTGAAAATTTTTGAACATTTCTATACTTTTCTAAAAACAGTCTTTTATGAAATTTATTTTTTATGCATACAATACAAATTATTAAAAATATCTGAATTTATATTACATAATTTTGACACATAAATATTTCAATATACATACATTACTTAGTATTTTCTTATAAGATTGCAACAATCGATTATCCGGTTTCTGTAAAATTTTGCAAATAATAACATTCATAAGTATATAAACACAACACAATCGTAAATTACATAATATATAAATTATATGTATAGCTTCTCTAAAAAAAAAAAAGAAAAGAAAAGAAAACAAAAAAAAAACAAACAGTAAAACAAAAATATTGTAAACACTAACGAAAAATTTTTTTTCAAAATTCAAAAAAACATTTTTCTACAAAATACTAAAGAACTTTACACTTCTTATCATTGTCATATTATTCATACAATATATATATGTACACACACACACATACACAAACTTGTATACATACGCAATTAATTAATTAATTATATTTTCTGAAGTTTGATAAATAGAAAAAGTGAATATAAATGAAGAATATGCAAATTAGAAAATTTTCACAAAACCAACTAAAAAGAACAACAACAAAAACAAATCAAAAAAATACATAATTATATAAAATGAATAAAAATCATGTTTGCGTCCTTACAATAATATACATATGTATAAATAAAATCAATATATATACGTATATACACCTGATTGCACATATAAATACAAGCATTTTCAAGAGAAAAAATACATAAATATTATATGAAATATACAATAAAAAATAAATAAATTTAAATAAATAAAAAATTATAACAATAAAATCATGTTTGTTATTACAATATGCAATAATAAAAAATAAAATACATTTGAATATGATGAAATGATGAATATACTTAGTTAAATTAATTATTGTAAAAAAAAATAACAAATTACATAAAAGGAAATATAAAATCATATTTTAGTTGTATTATTTTTGAGGATATTTTTTTTTTGTCATTTTAATATTAAAAATTCTAACATGTATTAAAGTAAATTGTTGTCTGTGTATGGATTTACATACTTTATTAATAACAATAATAAAAGAAGAATAAATCAGAAAAGGGATACACAAAAGAAAGTAATTGATTTTCACAGAATGTATAAAAAATAATTCAAGTAAGAAAACATTTAATTTTAATTAATTACAAAACGGACATGAAAATTAAATTTTCGGTATAAAATATAGTGGGGTAATTAATTTTTTTTTAAAACAGAGGAAAAGTTTAAAAAAAAATTTACATACATACCTACATTATATTCTGAGAATAATAACCGATAAAATTGCTCCACATCAACAAAAAGAATTTTTTTTTTTTTGACAAACACAATTAAAATTTAGAAAAATAATTTTTAAAACAAATCAATTATATTTATAGTGGATCGTCAACAATGAATGCAATATTTCTTTCGTATTAATTTACTTAAAAATATTTTGTTTTATTTTTTCGTTATTTTTATTTTTCTTTTATCTTTTTATTTCGCTTTTGTTTTAGATAAATAATTAAGCTGTATATTGAATTCCTAAATATCAAATGATAGCACACACTATGATATGAAATCAAGTTTTATAGTTTATGATTTAAATTGTAATTTGATGTTTAGAAATTCAAAATCTTCATGTTCTGTTGTTGTTTTGTTGAAAGCAAGAAAAAGCAAAAAAAAAAAAAAAATTTAATAAATAAATAAAGTACATACATATGTACATATGTATGTACAGTTGTATTATATAAGTACATATGTTGAAAGTTTAAATAAGTAAAGAATGATTATTATTACACACTAACTTGTGTACTATATTGAAATGCATATAAAATAAATAAAAATATAAATTTTGTTATGAAACAAAAAAAAAAAAAATGAAAAAAATATAAGAAAAAAAAAATATATCAAACAAAACAAAAAAATAAAAGAAATATGCGCATAAGCATTAAATTAGATACAATTGACAATATGTATGTAAATACTAGGATGAAAATTTAGAAATGAATAATAACGAAAACAAGAAAAAAATAAAATAAAGGAAAATATAATATTAACAAATTTTAGAAAATTTGAAATAAATTTTTTGAGAAATAATAAATAATCACGTACTAAAGGAGAAAGTAAATAAATATGTTAAGAGACATAATATAAAAATCATATGTTTATATACATTAAAATGAAACAGACAGAAAAAGAGAAAGAGATGAAAGAAAAGAGATTATTTGATAATTTGACAAAAAAAAAAGGAAGTACATTTCGTAAGTATACATATACATATATGAGTGTACTTATGAATATTAATTTATATTAACTTGAAATAACTATTTGAAAATGAATAAAAATCATTGCATTTACTATTCAAATACATACTACATTGAAAATTTTACATTCTAAGAAGGTAATGATAATGCATACATTACATTACATGCATAATATCAAAAAATTGAAAATGAAAGTAATAAAAAAAATATATAAATATATATTATATAAATTATTGTAAATATTTAAATATAACGAATAAAAAATAAAAGTGAAATGCTATTATATATTAAAAATATATATATATATATTATATATGTATATGATTAAAATTAGGTAAAATTAAAATAATTAAAAACGAAAAATAAAAAAATAAATAAAAAATAAATAAATATAATATATAGAATGTACTCTTAAATGTAAAATATTTAAGTATATATATATATATAAAATGAAAATAAATATATAAATTAAAAATATTATAATAGAAATTATATTATATATAACATAAAATATAAAAATATACATTAGATATACATATATAAATATATATATATATATATATATATATATATAAAAGAAAATAAAAGTAAAAGAAAGACGAAAAAAATAAAAATAAAAAAAATAAATAAATAAAAATAGGAACACGTGATTCGAATATTCCAAGAATAGTTTATCTTTAAAATAAAAATTATTACTAATAATAATAAAAAGTTATTTTATTTTCATATATTATATTACTATTTTTTTTTCTTTTTCTGTTTCTTTACAGAAAATAATATCATAACTTGAATGATTCAAATTTTTTGAGTATCTAAATTATACAGCTGTATCAAAATGAGAGAAATGAATTCATAAATAATTTACTAAATAAATTTCAAATATGTAATCAAAATTTTTAATTTCTAAAAAGAAAATTAAATTATTAAAAAATTATGTATTTGCGGTAATGCTACAATGCATTGTGTTCAATAAGCTAAGTATTTGTGTTGCTTTCGTTCCGTTGTCTTCAGTGTCAGTTCATTAAACATTAATTTTATGCTACAATCCACATACGTTAGTTACACAATCATCGAAAATTCTTTTGTTTACTTTCCAACATATGAAATTTTGATTATTATTTTTATTTTATTTTACGAAACTTCCACTCGAATACCATAACTGACGAATATCATGTAATTCACAATACATCGATGTAAATTGCTAATATTTAATATGAAAATTGAAAATTTATTAACTTTTTGTGTTGTATTCTTTGTCCATTTTAACATGAGTTGCATATTAAATTTTCATATTGTATTCAATTGTCGATGCACGCACAACGCAACACATACATTACAACATCTCTTTTAGTTTTTCTAACTTTTTGTACATAAGGGCCGGTACTCACATCGAAGGCTAAATTTTTCTCCATATAAAACCTGTGTAAAAAAAAAATGTCGCTAAATTGTTAGCTAAATTTTTAGTTTCAAATTTCGCTTACTGGTACTCACTTCCAAACTAAATTATTTCTGTGGAACTTAATAGTGGAGAGTTGCGGAACTCATTTTTCACGATCATTTTATATGGTCGAGCATATAAAATGCAAGCGAAATATTGACAACTCATATATTTTGACTAATAAATATTTATTTAATTATTTTTAATTAATTTAATTTCATAGCCTCCGCAATTTTTTTTCAAAAAATTTCAAAACTCTATGTACTCTACACACATTTCTTTTCACAATTTTTAGCTTGTAGAATTATATATGCAATTGCAAGCGAAAAATTTCACGGGAACTGAGTACCAGGTCTTAAAATCAAAAACTTTATTATTGATATTTGTATCGAAACATTCATGTTTAAAAACATATGTATTTTATAAAAATGTTGATAAAAAATTTAAATTTGTTTCGAAACATTTTATATTTTTAAAAAATAAAAAAAAATTGATTAATCCAATAGGAATGAGTATAGTTTTCAAATTTGTTTCGTACATTGTTAACCTGGATTTATGTGTTCATATAATTTGTGTTCCATTTTCGCTATCTGAATTCATTTTATTAATTGCTATGAAAAAATTTTCAAAATTCAATTATTATAGTAATTAGATTAAATACAAAATGAAACAAATTTATAATAAATTTTAATCATTTAATAGAAAATTATATTTCGAATTAAATTTTATTTGCAAAACATGTATATATGTACATATCTAAAGTAGAAACATAGGGATCATTATGAAACATTTTCTAAGATTTTATTACTCTTATGGCTTTACGGATTTTATTTGTATTTATTTTTTTTTTTTTTTTTAATTCAACAGAATTTTATATTGAAGAGGCTAGGTACTAATTTATGTAAGAGAACGATTGATTTACTTTACATTTCCGATTTCAATATAATTTTCCAAATATGTACTTAACAAATTTTTTTATTTTTTTTTTAATTTATAAGTTCAAAAGGAGGACTTTTAAAATTCAATCAAAAAACATTTTTAATTTCATTCTAATCTTTTTAATTTAATGAAAAATAAAAGACGGCATTGATAAATTTTTAAATTTTCATTTTTTTTTTTTTTTATCTCATTTTAAAGTACTATCATTTATATTTTTGTTTTGTTTTTTGTTCTTGTATCTTTCTCTGATAGCAAATCGAATCTAGCCTTACAAATAGAAAAAAAAATAATAATAATAAAATAAAATGAAAGAAGTAAATTAAAATGCAATAATTTAACAACATTATAAAATTAATTGATTGAGGTTTTTTTTTTTGATAATTTTTCTTTTTTTAAATTACATAATTCGTTTTTTTTTTTTTCATTTTTATTTGCATTTTATAAAAAGGTAAGTTAATATATTTTCTTTATTTATTTTTTTAATTATTATTATTATTATTATTATTATTAATGCTTTATTTAATTATTTAATTATAATATATCATTTTAATGCGTTTTCTCTTCTTGTTCTTTTCAAAAATAAAAATTTGAAAAAAAAAAAAAATTAATTTACAACATAATAAAAATGAACGAATATTACTACAGCTTAAACATTTTCTTTCCTCATTGCAACAATTTATTCACTCGTTATTAATGTAATAATTGTTATTATTATTATTTCGACCTTTAATTTAATCTCATTTACATATATTTGTGAAAAATGAAGAAATCATCAATCAGAAATATACTTACAATAATGTTTTCTCTTATTATTTATCTATTTCATATATATATATGTATATATATATTTTTTTAAACCACAATATTTGATGATCACTGTTGTGTGATTTTTAGCTCTTTTTAAATAAATTTTTTTCGTTAACACTCAAGATAAATAGAATACACAGATCTATACTCTATTTATCTTGGTTAACAATCATCTTTTTTTTCTCTTTTTTCTCTTCTATTTTCTGCATGTAATTATATTAATTTTCTCCTTTTTTTATTGTTATTATTATATTTTGTATTTTATTTTACTTTATTTAATTTATATTTATTTTTGTTTTTATTTTTTGTAAATATTTTATATTAATTACAAATAACACTTTTTTTTCGCTTTTTTATTTTTTGAATAGTTTCCATTTCTTTTATTCTATTTATAATTTTTTTTGTTTTTGTTTTATAATTTGTTTTACTTATTTTGTTTTTTTCATTTATTTATAATTTATTTACTTATCTTGGTTTTTTTTGTCGTTTTGTTAATTTATATCTGTATCTTCTTTTAACTAATTAAACTGAAATGGTATATATATATATATATATATATGTACATATACATACATGTCATCTCATTTTTTTAGCTTCTTTTTTTATGTATTTTATAAATTTTTTTTTTTCATTTAAATAGTAAAGTTTCTTCTTTAGTTTATTTATACTTGTGTAATTCGCACATTTGATTTCTTGAATTTACTTTTGTATTTTTTTGTTTTTACAATTTTATTTTAATTTTTTTTTTTAATTTGTTTTAAATATTATTATTTTCTTTATATAATTTTTGTTAAGTAAATTATACAACTTAACGAATAGCAGCAAAATATAAGTGGCATTCGTCATAATATAGATACATACATAATTTTTGTTGTTTTTATTGTTGACTTCGTTTTGTTTATCTGTTTTTGTTTTACTATTTTTTCTTTGTTTTCTTGGTTTTCTTTCTTCATTTTGTAAATAATATTTTATTATAGTAATAATCATAATTAGAATTAAGTTAAATCATTCCCATTCAGTTGTGCCAGGCGGTTTTGATGTTAAATCATATAGCACTCTCGAAACACCTTCAATTTGTGAAATTTCCTTGTACATCGTATCAAGGACCTTAAAAAATAAATAAATAAAAGAAAAACAATAAAAATTAATTAGCATATAAATATATTATTAGTCGTTTTTTTTATTCTATTTTAATTACAGGCAACGGCAGTTGTTCTGAACCTGGAATGGCCGGCACCCCAGTCATAAAATCATTTGTTATAAATGGTCTAAGTACAATCGATCTCGCACATGACGGTAATCGACTGGCTGGATCTCTATCGAAATGAATTGGTATTATTATGACAGGCATTTGTGAAATTTGTCTAGTTAATTTTGCCTCTTCTAAGATCTTTAAAAAAACAAAAATATAAAAATTTATATATTTAATTTAAACATAAAAATGTGCGATGATATTCACCTCATTAACTATATAATCGGCATGACGTAATTGTGATAAGGCATAACAACTAATTCGTGTATGAGTAACATCTGAAACTTGATACTGAACTTTGCCACCAAATATATAACAAACTCTATTTATGTTATGCAAAATTCGAGGAATTAATTTAGCCAAAAATATTAAATCATTCCAATTTGGTTCAGTATTACTTGATAGTCCTAAAACATAGCTATAAGAACGATTATCACCTATAAATAAAGACAAAATTTCAAAAATTTATAAATGAAATTATAACATAATGTGTAATGTATTTTGTTTTTTAAATGTACCTTGAACTCCCACACTTCGAATTGGCAGCACTGTTGCAGTTATATCAGAATTACTGGAAATACGACGAAGTTCTTCTTGTTCCCGTTTGGATGTTGCACCAGATACTCGATTTAATAATGCATGATTTTTTTCTGATTTCTTTTTATAGTCTACAATAACTCGTGCTATCACCTATATACACAATGCACCACAATACAAACAAATAAAATCATAGAATTAAAAATCATTTGAATATCTATATAAATCAATTTTAACAGACTTGTGTTTCTGCAAAATCTTTTTCCATATAGGGTTCTTCCGCACACAGAATTCTGATCGCTAAACCTGGCCCTGGAAATGGATGCCTTTCAATCAAATGCTCTGGTAATCCTAAATCATAACCCAATGCTCTAACTTCATCCTTATGAAAATCCTTTAAGGGTTCTAGAACTTGTCCGGCATCTCTTAATTCTCTGTTTTCAGCATTAAAAAAAGAGAACATTTTGTTTTTCGTTAAATTCAATTGCAAAAAAAATTTCAATTAAAAAATATATTTTACCTGATTAAATCAGTATCGTTGTGATGTGTTTTTATTTTATCAGCATTAGAACTAATTGTTGTTGATGCTGATTCAATTAGATCCGGTCTTAGTGTGCCTTGTGCCAGTATTACTTCATTTGGATTTAATTTAAGCTCATTTATAATTTCGTTTGTTACTTTTACAAATACATCGCCTATAATTTTACGTTTATCTTCTGGATTTATTGTTAGACATAACATTGGTGTGTCAGCATTATATAATGAACCAGGCTTTTTTACACTTGTTGATCCTTTGAAAAATTCATAAAATGCTTTTTTTACAATCAAATCAATACCAATTTCTTTAAGTGATTCTTCAACTTTTTTGCTTTCATCTTTTCGCATAAAGCCTAAAGAAAAAATAATTAATTAAATTCCAAATTTCAATTGTGATATCAGAATTTCGAAATGAAATTATATTAATAATACCATGATCTATATGAACTGCTATTACTTTACTTGGATGTAATGCATGACTTAAAAGCGCTGCACAAACTGTTGAATCAACACCACCACTTACTAATAACTGAAAAAAAAAAAAAATTACAAATAAATAAATTTCAATTAAAATTTTTCTTGTTGTCAAAAAAGAAAATTTATTTTTCAATTAATTTCACTTACCAATACCCGATTATTTTCTACTTTTTCTTTTATATATTTAATACATTCTTCTTTTCTACTTCCCATTGTAAAATTTGGTGTTAATCCACATATATCAAATAAGAAATTAGAGAGCATTTGCTTACCATTAATTGTTAAATCAACCTTTTTTTTTTTTTTTTTAAAGAAAAAAGAAACAAAATTATTATTTTCAAGTTTCAATTGATGTTTATAATTCATAATTAAAAATACTAAAAAAAAAAAAAAAAATACCGAATAAAAACAAGAAAATAACCAAAAATATAATTACCTCTGGATGGAATTGTACTCCATATATTCGTAATTGTTCGTTAAAAACGGCAGCAATAATGCCATTTGAAGATTTTGCGGCTGGTTGAAGTCTATCACCTACTGTTTCGATACTATCCCCATGCGTTAGTAAAACTGTTTGTATTTTATTTAAACGTCTGAGAAAAAAACAAAAATAAAAAAAACATATTTTAAATTATGTAATGTACATATGTGAAAAAATAAAATGATAAAGTTAGTCATGTTTTGCAACGTGTAGCCCAATACTAAAGCTTAAATTAAAAATATTGGATTGTTCGATGCAATGAATTAGAAAAAAAAACGGTATTAATTTCAAATTCGTTTAATATTGAAGGATTGTATCAGAGATAATTTGAACTTAACAATTAATCTCCTTCTTTTCCTTCGATTTTACGAGTATATTATAATTTGTGAATTTAATATTTACAGTGAAAATTCAGATTTAGAAATACATACTCAGATAATTATCCGTGCAATACTTACTTAAATAATGGACATAATATTTCCACTTGGATAGTTTCTTGTCCATCTTCTCGAATTTCTTTTTTATGCACAGTACCACCAAATTCTTTATTTATTAATTGCATGCCATAACAAATTCCTAAAAACCAAAAAAACAAAAAAAATGTTTTGTCATTTTTAATCGAATTTTCACTTGTCAAAAATTGAAATTAACAAATTACCTAATATTGGAATTTTTAATTTAAATATATCTGAATGATATCGTGGTGCGTCCTTAGCATAAACAGAACTTGGTCCACCAGATATTATAATACCTTTATAACCGTTTTCTTTTAATTGTAAGGCAGATGTGTCTAATGGCAAAATATCTGATTCGATTTGTAATTCTCGAATTTTTCTATCAATTACCTATAATAAAAAATTAAAAATATATACATATATATGTGTGTGTGCATTTCTTCTAAAGCATTTGTTATGTGTTAAATACACGGTTTCAAATCAATAATTCAAATCTTCCAACCTAAATTCGTGCGAATAATCATTCATCGAATCCCAAAATAATAATACACGACACTGTTTCAATGATCATTATTCTGTCTGTCATCTGTCATATATTTTTAATATTTATTGTCAATTTTAAATTATTATATGTAATTTGTATATCGTGGTTTTTGCTGTCATTTTTTTTTTTTTTTACCACTGGAAATGAATGACCATTCGCAACGAAAGTTTTAACTGTTGAACGATGGAAAAAAGAAATTATGTATGTATGTATATTTAAGTACCTTGGTATATTGTGCTCCTGCATCCAAAATAGCTATTTTATCATGATGTAAACCATTTTCTGAAGGAGGTAATATTTTTTGGGAAGCAGAGTTCATTTCTTGTTCGTTACAACACTATAAAAATGGAATAAAAGAAAGAAAACAAAAATTTTTAATTTAAATGAATTATTAAAAAAAAAAAAAAAAAATTCAGTATTTAATTTAATTAATTATAAATAACAGATAAATATATTATGTTTGACAACATTAGAAAATATGATCATATGCGAATTTTATGTTTAAAATGAATAATTTTTGTAAAAATAGAAAAAAATAACTAAATACTTTTACTGATTTCAATAAATTAGAGAATATTTTCAATTAAAAATTCAATTATGTATTTTTTAAGTGTTACGTTTTACTTTTAATTTATTCATGTGGATTATTAGTCACTAATCTCAAATAAACTAAATAAATGTGTATCATTTTGTACATTTCAATGATGTTATTTTTAAATGTAGAAATTTCATATTTGAATGAAGGTCAGATTGCAATTAAAAATTAAAATCATTGCGATTGCAACAAAAAAAAAAACAAATTAGAATGACATGGAGCAAATCCGTGTATGATATGATTGCATTTTAAATGTTAAGGCAATAAAACTATTAAAAATAGAAGATACACAGTAGGATGAGAGGAAATATAATTTAATCTATAGTTTACTAATTATTGTTGTTATCATCAAATTAAAAACTATGTATAACCAACCACAAATATAAATGCATTTATATACAAAAGTATGCAATGGTTACATCAAAAATATAGGTTATTGTTCTCTCAGTTAATTTAATTTTACCAAAATTGTGATACAATTTTTAAAGAATATATTTATACATTTACAACAATAATTTACAGATGAGTGTCTGTCCATTTAGAACTACATTATGTAGATATGAATATGATTTTTGTTATATGTATATAGATACAAATAATATGAAATTGACTAAATTAAAATTAAGTTAAACATGACTGAATGTAAGTATACATATCTAATACAGATTTTTATAAATTTCATAATTATTCTAAATTTTTTATTTGAAAAATTGGAAATTGGAAGAATGCACTCTTCCTTCAGTATCTGTGTACCTGTCTGAATACAAAATACAATAGAATAGTTAGGTACATATATAGTAATTGTGGTGATTTGTAAAAGCGCTGAATTAATTTTATTTTCATTTTCATATACATTTTTGGATTTTTATTTTTTCAAGTGTTCATGTAAAGTTAAATATTGCACGTGAATAAATTTCTCTTAATTTTTTAAATACATATAGTTATAGATACAGACTTAAAATAGAATACTATGTATGTAAATACGTATGTACTTATTTATTATACGTATAGTATGACTAGTAAGTAGTATGACATGCAATTTTCTTTGACAACGTTATTTGAAGAGAATTTATACATGAGTAAAGAATTAAATAAAATAAAGAGTAATAATGAAGTTTTTTGAGTATGAGATACAGACAAGAGATTTATATAGATTGGTTGGTCGTTGGTATAGAACAAATACTTATGTAGATTGTTGTTGTAATTGCAGGATAAATAAATCTACGCGAGGCGAGACTTGGCGAGACGATGAGTATGTATATATAAAATACATTTAAGAGTATATTTTGAAATTTTTTCTTCGATATAAATACACATATGTACAAATATGTATGATAAAGTAATGCATATTATGACATTTTCATTAATTAAAAATAATTTTTTTTTTTCAATAATGATTAAAAATTTTAGGATAGTAAAACGTACAAATAAAATAATTAAATAAAAATAATTGAGAATTATTAAAATGTGGGATGGTAAATTTTTTAATTTGTAGTATCTATGCACAAACAAAAAAAAAAAAAAAGAAAATTAAAATAAAAAATAAAATTTACATTAGCAGAGCTAGCATGAGTATGTACATATGTACATGGTAGTATGGATGTAAAACAAAAGTGTATCACTATAACTAGACGTAATATGTAATTTATTTTTAAATATAAATTTTACTAAATGTGTAACAATGAAAATGAAATATTAATAAAACAAAGAATATAATGCGTTATTTTTAATGTCACATTTTTTTTATATACATAGGTATAATACGAGTATGTATGTATGAAGATATTATTTAAAATTTTTAAATGTTTTATATTTTTTGTTGTTTCTATTTTCATTATTTTTTGTTTCAACATTTTCAATTTGTTTTTTAAATACATATTATTATAATTAAATAGGTATGAGCTATGTATGTATGTTTTAACATAAATTAATTTCTTTTATTTTTTTTTTTATGCAATATTAAGCATAACTATTATTATTACTAATTAAACGGACCGGTATGATACGACAAATTGTACGCAGGAACATTCAAAACAAAATCGTTTCTCTTCGGTTTTATTAAATCAGAAAAAAATAATAAATAAATAGATAATCAAAAAATAACCAAAATATCGTTTCTGTTCCTTTTCTTTTCTTTTTTTTCTCCTGTTTTTGTAAAATTTTTTTTTTATATTAATGAATTTAATTTTCCATTTAGAGTGAACGTAAAAATATTTCAAACTGTAATTATTTAAATATTTTAGCTGCTATAATATATCATCGTAAAGTGTGATAATGTTATTGCGTTTGCTTATTAATTTAAAGTGTATATGTATAAAAATAATTATAATTTGCTGTTTTCGTTTTCGTTGTCAATTGTGTGTCTTCTCTTTTTCTTCGTTGCTGTCGTCTTTAATGATGATATCTTTCTTTACTTTATTTTATTATGCTACATGCTACTGTCACTGATTAATGATAATTTTACTTTAATATGTTTTTGTTGTCACTATTTTTGTTATACTTTTTTTTTATATTTTTGAATCACGTTTTTATTTTTTTTTTTTTTTTAATTTGTTCTAGTATTGTCTTTGTTTTTTTGTTTTTGAATCACATATTTTTTTAATTGGAATGATATCTACGTAAAATCTCCTTGAAAATTTGAAATTTTCGTTTTTAGTTTTCATTTAAAAACGTACTAACTATACTATTATATATTTTGTAGATTAACGCAATTCATGACATTGCGTTCATTATCACAAATAAAATTAATATATTTTTATAAAATTTTTATTTGAAAAAGAAATATTTTTTTTTCATTTTGTTTGAAATAAAATAAATTGAACATATAAAAGAAAGTAAAAGTAGAATAATTAAAAAAAAAAAATAATAAACAAAAAATTGTTCACGTAATGTAATTTTTTATTAGAGAAGCACTACTAATCATCATCAATACTGTCGCTATCGAAAGTTTTGTAAAATATCAATGTGACTATACATTACAAACATATTATGTATATAAAAATCTAACAGTATAACACCGCACCATTACTATCTCACACAATTATCAATTATACATTATATCGTGTCGTTGTCGCATTATCATCATCAACACTACATATACTCGTATTCATGATACATGTATAGATAGGTACTGAAAAAATGTAAAAATCGGAAGCAGGAAAATTAAAAAAAAAAAACTCAATGAAATCGTAAATATGTATAGGTATATATATATTATAAAAATAATTCTATTCTATTTTCAAGAAGGAAGTAAAATCGTAGAAAGCATTTAAAAACTGAAAACTATTATAGAATAAGAATTGTATGTATACATTAAGAATAAGTAGGTGGTATAGGTTAGTACTTATATAGACTATAGAGTATGTACTCATAATGAGAAAAGTATCTACTACCTACATACTTTTACATTTTATTTGTTCTTAATGTTATGTTATAAAACTGAGAAAATGCAAAAAAAGAAAATTATAAAATAAAATTGAGTGCAATGTCATCGCAATTTTCTTTATCAAAATACTTAATCCGTTTACTTTTTTTTTCTATTCAATTTTTTAATTACACGGTCACGGTGTAATCATTATCATCATCACATTAAAAAATCATCGATTTGAAATTTCATTTTTTTAATTTTCATTCACTATTACAATAATTACAATCACTCACTACTCATAAAACAAACATAAAACATAATGTAGTAGAACATTTTTAATTAATCATTTTATGACAATTATTACAAATGATTTTAATTGATCACATAACAATTTTTTATTTTGTTTGTACATATTACTTTTTCGCTAACTAAATAATAAGAATTTTATACATTCTATAGTACGTATCATAATCATAAATATGTACGAGTTATATATATTGCGTGAATTTATATAAAAAAAAATTTTCTCTTTTCGAATCGATTTTCATATAAATTTATAACAAAAATAATTTTTCTTTTAATCTTTCAATGTTTTTCTCTGTGGTAAAAATGAAAAAAAAAAATATTATACAAAAATATCTTATTTGAAAAATAAATATGAGAAAAAATTTTCGTTTTTGAATAATGTCAAAAATTTCGTTAAAGTTAAAAAAGAAACTCAAGAAAAATGAAAAATATTTTATATGCACTTAATTGGTACAAATGTCGGTACATACATAATAAATAAATTATGTATAGAAAACTATAAGAAAATTTTCTCTTTTTTTTGTGTGTGTTTCTCTTTTTTACAGACATTATAAATATTTTCATCGTTATGTCGTATGTATTTGTATACATATATGGTGGTAAATCTTTTTGTATACAGGGGGTCGATTATGAACGTACTTTATCGTTATTTCGCTATCGTTATTCACTCATAAAGATAAAGTGGTATTACGAACGCACTTTATCGTTATTAATTAAGAGAGCTTTCGCTCTTTTCTGTGGTGAACTTGAAAATAGCGATAAAGTGGTATTACGAACGTACTTTATTAGCGTTTTCGTATCGTTATTTGTACTTTAACATAACGACAATGAAATTGCCGTCGCTATGCATAAAGTACATTGAAAAATACATCATTTGTTGCGACAGTGAACGTGGACTGTGATTAGAAAATATTGTGAGAAAATAATATCATATAATTAGTAAGTATTCATGTTTTGCTTATTTTTTTTTTGTGATATTCAAATTTATAATATGTATTTTTAATTTTCTATATGCACTTTTTTAGGAAGCAAAAAAGAGCCAAGAAAGCAACGCCGGTGCAAAGGGAGCATATCTAATCGAACATCTCTTCAACGATAAGAGCTTAGCTAGAGATAAGTAAGTAAACATTATTTATTATTAAAATTTACCAATTTAATACTATTCTACTTTCTTTTCCACTTTTTTAGATTTGAAACTATACAAGGGAAACGTCTGCAACAGGAAAAATGAGAGCATCTGACACAGCAATTGAATGCCCTAGGAGGAACTGCAAAAACACAAGCAGAATGGAGGAGATATTGGCGGGATCTTCTGTAAGAATTTTGCGAAATAAAAATTCAAGATATGCTTTTAATCATTTTTATTATTAGTAATTAGTGTACACTTTAAATATTTTTTCATGCTTTTTAGATTTCGAACAGAAACACGTGCCCGGAGTTTAAGAAGTTTAATTCTTATTTATGGATTTACCTGTAACGAAAAATCTTATAGCAGCAAGCACACGTATCTCTTTCGGTATACCTCTGATCATCTTTCTATCATTTAAAAATACTCTAAAGCCATCTTTTGAAAATCTGAAAATATTTTTAAATTCCTCCGCTGGTAAAGAAAGAGGATCAGAGTGGTATCTTATAAACCTTCTTTCACACGCATATTGGTGACATTTTCATCTCCGTCTGAATCTTCTAAAGATAAAAATGCCGCGATGATAAAATCCAAATGTCTGTTTGAATTCATATTGCTAAAAAAAGAAATTAAAAAATATTCAATAATCTTAATAATAAAATTATGAACAAATTTCAGTTAAAGTCCGTTCACTGTCAGTGTCAAAAAAAATTCTAGTTTTAGCGAACATGCTATAATAAACACATCAATTATTTTAATATTTTACTTCTGAAAATGTTATTAACTAAAATAACATTTATAAAGAACTCATTACAAATATATATGAAAATTTGAATTTTAAATTTTATAATTTATTCTTACAAGGAAACATTTCATTAAATATTTTCAATACTTGTGTATTTTTAATATAGATATATCACATATCAAATTTACAACTTTATAATAATTAATTATATTATATCATATTAAATATGAATATTCAATATAATTATAAAAAAAGAAAGGGATTATGTATATGCAAGTACATAATTTTTATTTAAAAAATTTATAAAGACACTGTAAAATGAATTATATTTGTTCCCTAAAATATTTTTACTCTACACCACATTATTTAATAATAATATATTTAATTTACAATAATATATAAAACTTACTTTCTGTATTACATATTTATTTTTTACAATTTCACTGCACTTCTAATATCACTGCTTCTTGATTTTTTTTTGTTTACACTTTAGAATGTAAAACCACAGTAAATCTATATTCATACAGTAATGACACTGAGCACTTGTTAGCAAAAATTTCTCATGACCTTTGTCCCGTTATTCATTCGGTCTTAACGGTTTTGCTAAAAATCGATAGTAATTAAGAGCCTTTGTATAAAAAAGAGACAAACAAAATGAAACTGAAACTCCAACCGTTTTAAAAAATGTAACATTATTACAGGGTATACTCATTAAAAAAAGTACAAATTTTGTTATTAAAAGTTTTTTATCTAAAATAAACAAAATTAATTGTAAATGCATCACACTTAAAATTTTGTGTTTGGTATCAAATGTTTTTACATTTTTGTTAAATTTCTTAATTATAAAATAAATTCTTACAATAAATAAAAAATAAAATAATTAAAAAATAATTCTTAAGATAAATTGTGTTGGTAAATTTAAAAAAAAAGAGTGTCACATCTTATTATAGTGGTTGATCAGTGTGTAAAACATAGTATGGTGAATTTGAAAATAACGTCTGGTAAACTCTCACGAAAGCTCTTTATCGTAGAGAGTTCATAATCGCACTTACTTTATCGCTATTTTACTTTATCGTTATTTATAACGAAAGTACATAATCGACCCCCAGGTATATATATAGCAAATTGATAACACTTAACATTTTATATTATACCCACATCACATGTACATTTATATTGAATGAATTTAAATGATAATTCTTTTCACTTATGTTACGAAAAATCAGCGAATATTTTTTACATATGACCACTATTAAATTTGCCAAAAAAAAAAAAGAAGAAAACTGCAGTTCCTTTAGAGATGTAATGTAATAGGTAATAGTAAATTATAAAATAAATTTGAATATAGTAAAATATATTTTACTATGAAATTTTGAAAAAAATTCTCTATATTAAATATACATATTTTCACGTGTTGATTTTGTAAATAATGTAAATATGTAACACAAAAATATCTAATTTTACGTTAAACTATTTCACATATTATGTATTAAAATGTAATAATTAAAAATAAATGCAAATAACCTACTCTCAGTTTAAGTAAAATTTGCATCATATTCTAAATAATTTTATCAAATTTTTATTTCGATTATGAAATATAAATGTAAGTAAGTACTTGTTAGGGTTTTAGTTTAAAATTTAGAAAAATAAATTTAACTTTATATCGCTTTTAAAATCAGAAGATTAATATAAAAATACTCCCTACAATGAACCGTATTTCCTGTCTATTTCAATAAATTATACTCGTATTTAATAACATTCATTAAAAGTTCCAATGTACTCGTATATGCTCAATAACAATAACAAATTTTATCAGTTTTATCAAAGTACTTGAATCGAAACATTTTAAAATGCATTATTTATTATTAATTGATGAAATGTTTTGATTTAAATACAATCATTTTTCTAGCATTTAATGTAACTGCTGATTTTTGGTGATTTAATAGTTTCACAGAGTCATTTATGTCTCTATTACAACATTAGCAATTAAAGATATTTTAATTGAAAAATTGATTTACGTGATTACATGTTATATGTGCATATTAAATTCGATATATACTAATATTTATAATTAGATATTAAATTTTATTTATCTGAATCTTGAATAAAAGTAAATAATTATTATGTCAATGTCAAGTTTTTCGGCTCTTCTAATTTGAAAATTATTTTGTTCAGTTTTGTATATGTAGGAAAATAATAATGAAATAGTTTCTTTTTTATTACTAAATATTGAAAGCCAGCAATTATATTCAGCCATAAAAATTGAAGCATTTTTAAGGCTGAATTTTAAATCACATAATATTAATAAAAACTTATTATGTGCACGTACATATTACATTATCGGCTAAATAATTATTGACAAATAATATAAAATGATGTAATAAATATTGTAGAAATTTAAATTCTTTCTTTTTTGCTAAAATTAGACAGATTAAATGATATTAATAGTAAAGAATACGAGAATCATTATTTTAATTTTAATCTGACTAGTTTATGAAAGTTAGTATGTTAAGTAAATAAAAATTTAAACAAGATAATTTTTCATCTTGATTCAAATTCTTGTTACTAATACTATCTGAAAAATTATTGTTATTGTCGTATGCTTTTTAAATTATATTTTGCATACATATACAAAATAATAAATAATGTATTTCTTATTATATTTGAAAAAAAAAAAATAATCAAATAACGTAAAATTTAAGCAATTTCGATTATTCTATTTATAAATATCATTCCACGTGGTTGTTCCTAATAAATTTTAAATCTCGTGATAGACATTTTTTTTTGTTCTTCTATTATCAGCGTAGTAGAAAATAATATTTTAAATTAGTTATTAGAATTCGTTTTGAACTGGATGCATTAGATTGTTAAATTGTTTTAAAAAATGATGTTTTCTTGAAAACATAAATACCATGAACATGTATAAATTTGAAAATTCTCAAAAAATCAGATAAATATTATATGAGAGATTTATACAGTTGTAATAAATGCAGTATATTTTATTATATTGAATTGGTAGCACTATTTGTCGTCTTCTGATTTATTAACATATCAAATAAGCATATTAATGATATATATATATGTATGCACATATAAATACATACAACACATTAAAAATTGGACCAATATTTGACGATCGACGCGACGCATATCTTGCGTGCTTGTTTTCATTCATTATCTTTCCATTTATAATTGATATTCTTAATCTTAATTCTTCCCAATATTTTGCATAACCTGATCCTGACATATTTTTAAGATATATGCATGTATCCAGATATATACATATATAATGTAGTTTTTTTAGTTATTTAGTAGATTTTTATTATTGTCGATGTAATTTTTTTTATATATTTTGACATTTTGGCAAACATCACTGCTTTGCATTTATGTATTTTTTTATTTATTTACTTTTTTCATATTTATACACATGTATGTACTATGTATGTACTACAACTTTTCAAAAAACTATTATTCATCTTCAGCTTCACATCATTTTCATTGATACTTATTATTATTCTGCTGCTGCTTGCTGGATGCTGCGACTCTACTGCTTCTCCATTCCATTTCCATATACATTTTTCTCTCGTTAAATGTATCTTATGATTATGAATGATTTTATTTTTACTCAAATTCAAAACAATATTTTCCATAAAAATGTTTTATCGAAGCATTTATTTATTATTTACTAAGCCTTTGTTGACATTTTGTTTAAATATTCAATTGTAACCAAAAATGTAAAAAAAAATGAAAAATTTCAAAAGAATTACCTTCTAAATAAAACACTACAATTCTTTTCCAGTTCTTGATATTTTTGGTTTAATTTGAAATTAAATATTTTATCCTTTTCGTGATTTATGATGTGCTATAATTAAAATAAGTGAAATTTTTTTCTTTCACAATGAATTTTATTTTTCTTCTTTTTTTCTCTTTTTCTTGATTTAAATTTTTTTTTTTATAAAAAAAAATGTTTTTTATGGAAATGAACTGCTTCCGCTGTAGTTACTTTCGTCACAATTTTAAACATTTATTTCACATTCGAATCTATAGAAGATAAGAATAATTAAATAAATATAGAAGTTTCACTAAAAATATTCTATCGAAAATCACTTCTTTTTTTTTTTAATTTTATATATGAGAGCACCGTGAAGAAAAATTTATATTCACACATTCACATACGGTACTAAACACCAGCACAGCACACCACTCTGACAATTTAAAACCGAAAATGGCGGTAGTCGGTGACGACAATTTACATTACAATTGCTGTATGCTGTATCTGTTTCTGTATTCTGCACATTATCCTGCATACCATTATGACCAGCAACAATTATAAAAATTTCACAAAAATTGCCATATTGAAATTCGAAAATCAAAATATTTTTAACGAGAAATGTAAGAAAATTATCTGATTTTGATATTACTTTCAATTTGAAATTTATCGTAATTTGAAATAGTTAAAAATTATGAACTTTTCTATCTTCTATAAACAATCAGATAAGTGAAAGTGATAGCATAGCATAATGCATATACTAAACAGATTTTTTCGAAAATAGAATTCATCATTACCAAACCAGTATCACTCTAGGTATAGTTAGTATTGAAATTTATAAATAATATTATTGCCATCATGCCATGCCATACCATCTGCAAATCGCTGAATTCTATACAAATTACAAACGCATGAACGCATCCCGCATCGCATGTACATTAGCGACTTCGTGCATTCCATGTTATATACATTATACATTACATCCTACATGTTTATTTTATGTGTATGACATCACAGTATAAAATAAACTTAATGAAGTAGGTAAAGTGTTCAGCTTCTGAGTTGAGAATTGACAATTGACTGACAACAAACAATACAAAAACCAATAACCTCATATTTCAATAAACTAAGTAGGTTAGGTTTAGCGGGAATACTCGGCATATAATGTACGTACGTCATATCAAGTAAACATTTTTGATAAAATATTTTTGAAAAATTTTTTTGTTAAAATATTCTTTAAATTATTAGTTAACATAAAAATTGACGGTAAGTTTGTTTCAAGTGATAATAATAGTGTTTAAATACACGTAATTTATAAAATTACTTCTAAATTACAAATACAAATGTAAAAGTTGTTAATTTAAAAAATTTGATTTTATAAATACATTGATAAAACCATGACTCAATCTTCACTTCTTAATGATGAATTGAAAAGTTCAGCACTCGATGAAGCAATAGAAGATAGCGATGAAGAATTAGAAGAATTTGATCCAATTCCATACGTTTTTAAATTAAAAGATGTCTTTGGTAATCCACTAAAATTGCGATCAGAACAAGTTCAAAATGCACGAACAGTATGCCCTCCGTTTCATACATTGCTAGACCATACTGTATCCATTTTATGGATATTATACTCTCAAAAAGGTCATGATAAATTGAATGCAAGTAATGTTCATTGGGCTCTTAAATTTCTTGAAGGAGTTAAAGATAAGCAAGTAGCTTTTTATTTTCATTAACTGTTTTACTGATTTAAAAAAAAATACATATAAAAATGTATCTAAGTAAATTTATTCCAAATACTTGTTTCTTGCTTGTTTTCTTTTAAAAAAAATTTTTTTCGTCTTAGACAAGGTAATTATTCACCTGATGTTGCGATTGCAATTGATCATTTACAAATAGCATTGCTTGATATCTATGCATCGATTGATGAGAAATCAATAGCAAAAATGAATTTAGAATCAACACGTTTAACAAAAGACGATAAAGATAAAGATAAACCACAGAGCGAAGATACGAAAAGTGGCTATGGTGAATTTGCTGGTGGGATATTAGGTCTACACAGTACTAAGGTTAAAAAGACGATTACAGAAAAAAATAAATTACCATCACTTATTTTAAGTGACATGGTTAGTAATTTGGATTTGGAGGAAATTGAAAATTTATTTTTAAAGGACGATGAACGTGTAACTGAAGTACCACAAGAACAAGAACAAGAACAAGAGTCTGATTCAGAGACAAAGAAGAAAAAATCATCTGGAGAACAAATCGCTGATGATAATGCACCAGATGAAGAGGAAATATTTCCTGAAAAGTGGATACATTGGAGAGATCAGCATGTTCAGAATGCTATCAGGCAGTTAGAACAAATTAGAGATCTTGATGACGCATTTAGAACATTAAAATGTAAAGGGAATGCAGAGGCTATCGATAAGCTAAGAAAATTAATTGAAAAAACATAAAAAATAGAGACGATAATATTTTTGTAATGTAATAAATTCGACTTGTTTATTTGATCTAAGTTTTTATTCATTTCTTTGTTAAATAAAATATAAAATTAATGGTCAAATTCATTTCAATATTTGATAATTTGGAGAATTTAAGTTTCTAATATTAGGGGGTGATTGGATTTCTTAAATTTTACTGCATTTCTAGCAATTTTTCAATTTGATTACGTATTTCTTTTTACTGATTTCATATTAATATTTAAATTGATTTTTGTTTTATTTACGTTGAAGTTAAAAATATCAAATTTTAATTTATAGAAAATGCCACCTCGAGAACTGCACAATGCAGAGGATGATGATATTGAAGAATTAGAGAAAATGCTGTTAGCAAATGCTGATGAAGATGGAGCATCCTCATCAAAGAATAAAAGGAATTCTGATAGTTTTAAAGAAGCTGAAAAATTGCAAAAATTATTAGAAAATGCTAATGCATTTATAAATGATGATGAACAAAATGTGGGCGTTGTTAATGAAATAGAAAAAACATATCATACTACAATATCTAATGACGATTTCTTACTAACAAAAGAAACTGTTAACACCACACAAACAAAGAATAAAGATAATCTAGATAAAGAAATCTTTTATGACGCTGTTGGTGATGACATTGACTCATCCGATGATGAAGGTATTAGAAATTTTTTAGAAAGGAAATATAATGAATACGGAAGAGATATTAATGTAAAATTAAAACAGAAACAAAATGAAGAAAAAGAGAGGAAAATTATGAAAGAAGTGATGAATAGTTCATGTGATGAAATTGGTACTGGATCAACTAACGAATTAAATCGAAGTGAAAATCAGCGAAATTTTTCTTTTCCTCATAAAAATTTAGCAACTAAGAACACTCTGTCTACAGACTTTACAAAAATAGTTAAATCAAAGACCAGCTCAAGTTCAGTTCAGAAGACTGAAAAAAATTCAAACTTAAATTTAAATTCGAATGTTTATACAGATCCTATTTTTGGAATGCGTATTATTAATCCGTTGATATCCAGTTCTATGTTAGTAGAACGTATGCAAGAAAGAAAAGCAGTAGGAATGTGTTCAATTGCATTTCACACACAACGCGGTGATTTATCCAAAGATTGGGTAGTAGCTGGTGCAATTGTGAATAAAAGTCCAGTAAAAACAGCTAAGAATGGTTCATCATATTCAATTTGGCGTATTTCGGATTTGAAAGGTGATATAAAGTTGGTATCTGTGTTTCTATTTAAAAGTGCTCACACTGAACTTTGGAAGACACCAGTCGGCACCGTAGTAGCAATTCTAAATCCTGGAGTTTTTGAAAGAAAACAACAAAAAGGTGAAGCAGCATGTTTGTCAATTGATACTTCAAATAAAGTGATGGTACTTGGTCAGTCAAAAGATTTAGGTACATGTAAAGCGAAAAAGAAGAATGGAGATACGTGTGGAGCTGTGATAAATCTTAATGAATGTGATTACTGTTTGTATCACATACAGCAGGAATTTACACGAATGTCAAAAAGATCAGAATTGCAGTCAGCAACAGCTGGACGCGGCTTAAATGCTTTAAGAAATAAAGTTCTTGGTAAGAACGAAGTATTTTATGCTGGACAGTCATTCACTGCAATACCAGCACGTAAAAGTGTAAAACAAGAAGCAAAAGATCAGAAACGTCTAGGATCTTTATCAGAATATTTCAAAAAGCAATCGTCCACTAATGAAAGTCAAATAATGCAAACGAATATCAAAAAAGAAATTTCTTATGCGACACGTTCAGGTCCAAAATCAAAAGTAGCATCAACTGTTGAATTTGATGCAAAACAAAGATTGAAAGATTTGGAAAGACTAAAAATTTTAAAAGCTGAAGATGATAATGGATCCAAAGTCCTAAAAACCAACACTGAATCTAATACTAATTTATTTTCGGAAAAAATCAATTTTTCATTACAAAAGGTACCAAGCTTAAGTAAAGAAAGTTTTTCAATTGAATTAAATGTGAATGCTAAAAAAGCCGAATTTAAAAAATTGAAAGCTTTAGAAATCATCAAGAAAAAACCGATTGAGAAATCAAATCCAAATTTTGTTAAATATCGGGGAACAACTGAAGGTAAAAGACGAATAATTGATGAACTTTGTAGTAGTGATGATGGACATGAAATGAAAAGAAGGAAATTACAAGAGGAACAAGAGGAAAATTCGCGTAAAACAAGAATACAAAGAATTATGGAAGCAACATCAGCACATATCGATTTGATTGAATCCAGAAAATGTGAACAACAGGATCAGTATTTCAAAAAAATGGAAAATAAAGAGAAATTAGAAGAAAAAATGTTGAATACATTTAAAGTACCATGTAAAGCAGTGATTTGTACACAATGTAAATATACAGCATTTTCTGCAGCAGATCGATGTAAAGATGAAAAACATCAATTGAAAGTTATTGATGCTGTAAAACGTTTTTTCGAATGTGAAGATTGCGGTAATCGTACTGTAACCGTACATAAAATACCAAAATTATCATGTAAAAACTGTCAAAGTTCAAGATGGAAAAGAACATCAATGTTACGTGAAAAGACAATTACTAGCACATCTGAAGGTCTATCGATACGTGGTGATGAAGAGAAATTTGTTGGTACACTAAAATCAAAATGTAATTTAAATTTATTAGTACCAGAATAAGGTAATTAAGTTGAAATTATTTAGACAAGATGTATACACACATTTTTGTTATTCTAAAACGAAATACTCTGATTAAGTTGGAATGATGTTTTTTTTTTTGTTTTGTTGATGTAACGTAAAGTTTATTTAGAATTTTTTAAACTTTAAATATGTATTTTATTTTATATTTTAAAGTTTAAGTTGAAATTGAGAAAGAACAATAATAATTTTTAAAATTTTTACATTTATTTTCATTATTTTCTAGCGTTTATTTGTAATTTTATTTAATTTTTTTTAGTAATAAATACGACTACATATTTTTGAATTGTTTTTGAAATATTTTATATGCTATGATTAAAGTTTTTTTTTTTTTTTGTTTTTTTTTTTTGTTTTTTTTTAATTATTATTATTAAATACATATTTAAATTATACATTTATCATATCACAATTAACAATAAAAAATTAAAATGATTTAATTTAAATAAATGAATAATTTAAATTTACATTTTGAAGAATTAGTGTTTATCTTTCAGTTTAAAATATTAAATTAATGTGCAAAGCACCATCTTATCCATTTCACCTTCTCTAAAAGTAGCTACTATCTACTATCTATATTGTTTTAATATTTTTCTTCTATTTCAAATTTCTTACACTTATTTCTAAATTACTCAATACACATACATAATATGTGTCTGCCTATCAGAATCAAAAGTATTTTTTAGTTATTTTTTTTTTAAATCCTATTCATGTTGCTATTCATAAATGTTTAGTTTGAAAATTATCATGTAAAAACGGTTAAAATTACTGATATTTTTCTTCGTTTATTAAAGGTCAACTTTACACTGAATTTTTGGCTAATGATTTTCTTATATAGTTAAAAGTTATCCTTATAAATGTTACAAATTACGAGGATTTTAGACAGTAGATTATCTATACTTTATCTATACAATGTATATTTTACTACGTATTTAGTTTTACTTAAATTTTATTTATTCTTATCTAGTATATTCATATTTATTAATATTAAAATGTGTAATAAGATTTCGTTAGTTTAATTTTTCTTTTAACTTTTCACTAATAAAACTAAATAAAAATACAAAATTTTTGGTTTTTATTAAATTCTTTATCATTTCGAAACTTTGGAAAATGAAATTATATCGAAAATGAGAAAAAAAAATATAATTTTCGCAAAAATAAAGAAAAATAAATAAAATATTATTTATAGATTGTTTACGTATTTACATGATTTACTTAACATAATTAAATTTTATTTTTTAAAAAATTATCTATTTGAAAAATTATAGAAAAAAAAAAAAAATTTGGAAGGAATGTTCTTTCATTATGATGCATACCATACGTGAAACTACTTATATACACAAATACATATTGATTTTATTTTTGTATTTAACTTATACGACAGATGTTTGCTCATTTATATTTAATAAACTTGAAAAACGGAATGTAATATTTTTTGATAATTTCTTTTCGATATCTTCATTATCTAAATTATCGGAAATAATATTTTTATTTGTCATATCCATATAGGATCGTCCACGTTTAACTGGAATCGAATAATGATTTGGATCTAGTTTTATGGATTGTGGTCGATTTTGTCGATTATTATTTGATTTTATTAGTCCACCAGTTGATTTCGGGGATGATGGTGATTGTATTGTGATATTCAATGGAAAACGTATATCGTTTTGGTAACGTAATGATTGTTCGATTGTTTTCGTTTCGATTAATGCTCGCGGTAAATCATAACCGGGCGGAATTTTGAATCTTTCACGTACTTCTGCATGATCAGCATTATTAATTTCATGATCATTTTCTTCCAGTATTTCTATATTATTATCAAATTGTTGTTCAATATTATTTTCACTATATATCAATGGGGATTTCCATAAATGTTCCAGACCTTCTGGTTCACCAAACTCATGATGATTAGGATTTATAACTGGAACTGATTCTGATTGTTGTTCCTCGTTTGTTGTTGTTGAAATTTTTTCATCTTGACAATACATTGGATTTGAAACAGCGTTTGCTTCTTCTAAATCTAAATATTTTGCATTATTTCCTAAAAGATTTTCCCATTGTGATGCTAAATACTTGAATGATGGCCTCGATGATGGACTAGATGCCCAACATTTACGTATAATCGAATATCTAATCGCAAATGAAAATAAAGAATAAATAAATCAAATAAAATGAAATAAAAGGCTAAGTAATTCACATACATTTCTTCTGAACAATTTTCTGGACGTTCCATTCTATAACCAGTTTTAAGCAAATGATATAGATTTTCTGGCGGTACACCAGGATATGGTGATGCACCGAGTGTTATTAGTTCCCATGCTAAAACTCCAAATGCCCAAACATCTGATTTTGTTGTATAAACATGATCTGCTAGAGATTCTGGTGCCATCCACTAGAATTTTACAATGATTTCATCAATTATAATTCAAATAAGTAGGTATAGTGTTCAAAGTTTGAATTTAAAATTTTCAATGACTTACCTTGACTGGTACTCTGTCTCTGCTTCGTTTTAAATATGCATCATCTTCATAAATATCTCTTGTTAAACCGAAATCAGATATCTTGCAAATTTTCCTATCAGCCAAAAGGACATTTCTAGCAGCTAAATCACGATGTACAAGCTGAATGTAAATTAAATTAAACGTTAATTTTCTTTTCCATTAAGTTACGGAAATATTTAGTAGTACGAATTACCTTTATTTCACTCAAATATGCCATTCCCTTACATATTTGCCAAGCGAATGATAAAATATCTTTTGCTGTGACTGGCTCTACGCCATTTGTAAATTCAATTCCAGAACATTCAATTTTTCGACTTAAACGTAAATAGCTTCGAAGTGATCCATACTTTGCGAACTCAATTATTATCATTGGCAATTCACTTTTAGTGCAAGCTCCAAGTAATTTAATCACGTTTGGATGTGATACCTCTTGGAGTGATTTAAATTCCGATAACAATGCTTGACGTTCAACAGAATTTCCTAGATTTACATTCGATTTCAACATTTTAACGGCAACTATTGTTATACCAGGAACATCACTGATATTTCTTGCGTATGCTTTAACAACTTTACCAAATTCACCTTCACCCAGAGTTATATCCAATGTAAGATTTTCTCGCGGAAATTCCCATTTAGAATCAATCTGAAAAATTTCAAGAATCAAATTATTGATTTTAATTTTTCTAGGATTCAGGAGTTCATAAATTGATGAATTACGTTTGTTTCAAATTTGAATTCACTTTCCAGTGGAACTAATGGTAAATCATGATCGTTTTGATTGTCTCTGTCATTTTCATTTTTTTCGGTTATAACTTTTCGTTTTAACCTTTTCACGTAACTACGTCCTGAAACTATCAATACGATGACAATCATAATTAATGCAGATGAACAACCAACCATTAGTATTATACATGGTGTACCACATTCAAATGATGCACTGTAACCATTTGCAGTTAAATATAGATCAGATGGGACTAAAAATTGGAAAACTTTATAATTAATTCAGAATTGATTTGAAATTGATTAATACCTGACGGAGTAGTTGAATTTTGAGTTAATTTTTTATCATTTCCACTTTTATTTTTGATAGATTTTTTTAATTTGGCCGGAAATGTATCATGTACAGCACATGAACATTTTCCAAAATGATCACAAGTACATATTCCTGATGCTGCATAAATTCCACGTTTATTATCGTTGGTCGTATGTGGTCCAAAAAGTTTTGTTGACGGTGAACAATCTTGTGGACAAATGAAAACATCAGACCTTTGACCAATTTCTTCCAGTGGATCACAAATATTGTCGGGACAATATGTTAAATTTGGTGAACAAGTTGAATAGTATACGGTCAAACCAGTATTGTTACTGCCGCGCCATTGACAAACACCACCATCAGTTCCAGCTCCACAAATTTTATTGCATTCTCTTTTTGTTCCTACCTGGGAGCATGAATATGATGGTGGAGCTTCGTCAAGTTCTTCACATGTTTCATTATTTGGCCGTCCTTTTTCCAAATGTATGATAACGTTTTGATGACCTTTTTGCCACGAAACTGAAATACTAGGAACGAAACAGAAATTGAATTTGAATTAAAATTGGATTCGAATGTCTTAAACAGGACCAGGCGACAATTTGATTTAAATCTTACTAGTAAATTGTTTCCGGAGCCATTTTCAAAGCTGTTACATTATTTATGTAAATAATTCCAGCCAGTTCTGTTATAGCAAAAGCTTTGGTAGGATCGTCCAATAAATTGAATTTGATAGAAGAACGATTTATAAGTTCATTCATTTGTTCTGGTTGAGTAA
Organism: Villa cingulata; assembly: GCA_951394055.1. NCBI lineage: Eukaryota > Metazoa > Arthropoda > Insecta > Diptera > Bombyliidae > Villa > Villa cingulata. The sequence goes on from OX596018.1 coordinate 47,323,393, forward strand.
TTCTTGATAGATTTGAAGCTGTACGATAAACGTAAACATCTCTGGGATACACAATTTGTATGGGTTTCAATGACTTTACACCATTAGATTTGGATGTTAAATCTTCTTCTGATGTTTGTATTAAACGTCGAGATTGTTTTTGATCTCTTCCGTTACGACCTCTTTTCGAATGGGAACCAGTTGATGGTGAATGTAATGCCAATGCTGTCGGTCTATCAGATTCGTGTATTTTTTCTAAATCAACTTCAATACAAATGCTTGCGGTTGCCTTGTTTTTTGTTAAATTATTTAGAATAAAATAAGTAAAAAATTGAAAATGAAAAAACAAAAAAAAAAATGAATTTTTATGATAATGATGATTAATGGTCATTAGACAGAATTTTTTGGTATTTTATATTTTATGTCTTTACATACCGATTTCATGTCATTCGAATCAACTGAACGGTCATTGGCCTCTAATGTAACACAATATGGACTTTTCCTTAAAATTCCATCGCGTGCGAATACGAGCACTATACATGTATTCATGAAAATAAATGACAGTTATAAAAAAAACCACGTTACATATGTACGTATAAAATTCATTAAAATATATGAACAAAGTAAAAAAATGAATAATAAAAGGACATTCTATATACTATTATCCGCTATTATCATATATGTACATAGTTGCTATCATCGTTAAAAATCAACGTATAATAATAGTATGAATTTGCAAAAAAAAAAAAATTCTTTTTTCACTTTGAAATGAAGTACTTGCACTAGAAGTGTGTATTATATTGATATCATTTTGATACAATATTATATGTACACTTATATACTTACTGCAACTGATAACAGTATTTTTTGAACCCATATGATCAGTCTCGTATGCATTACAAATCGGTTTAAAAATTTCAAAAGTATCATTATGAATTTCATATTTCAGATGTGAATTCATTGCAAGCGAATCCTGATCTAAGAATATGATTTTTTGATCGATTTTATCATCCTATATGTACATGAAAATAAAGAAAAATTGAAAATAATTTTTTTATTCTAGAAAATCACAAATATTTTAATAAATAAAAATAAAATTATATATACGAATATGTACATACATATTCTTATAAGAATGTATGAGTTTTATTTTTTCATCAATTTTATTTGAAAATTTCTAAAACAAATACAATTACTTAAGCTGTATAAAACTATCCTAGAACTTAATTGAATTTCAGATCATTAATCATTTCATTTTAAATCCTTCTTGAAAAAAAAACAAATAAACAAACAAACGAACACTTTTATTGTTTGAATTGTTTTTTAGTCTGCAGTATATATAATGGAAATCATTAAAAAGTAGGCTAGAATAACACAGTTTTTTAATGATGCAATTTCGTTTTAAAATGATTTCCTTTCTCATTTTTCTCAATTTTATTTACTATAAGGATCCTTGATACTTTTGGTTGAAACACTTACATGAATGATTGTGTAGACCATTATATTATTTATCATATACATAATTACATATACATGTACTGTTAATTTTGTGACAAGCGAGTATATCGAATATTTATATAAAGTAAAATGTATACATACATATATATATATATATGCATTTTGTGTCTGTGGTGTCAATGGAAGACGAAACGAATGATAAATAAACGGTGATTGAATTTAAAAAAAAAAGAAAAAAGACAAACAAAATGAAAAATAAAGTTAAGAAAAATATAATCGAAGAAAAAAGCACACAACAAAAGAATATAAATGAATGAATGGACTTTTGAATTGATGTTGTATGAATGTATGTACGAGTATGCATATAAACAAATATGTATATGTACATACGTACTTAGACGGAGAATTTATTTCGTGCTTAAGACTCATTAATAAACTTTAACAATAATAGATAACAACAACAGTAGAAAAAAGTATAAGCAAAACATTTTAATACCACTTTTACTTTATTATCAAAATCAGTTTCTGTATAGCTTTGTGTTCGTAAAATACATAAAGTAATACAAAATCGTTATTGGAAAGAAGAACTTTTTAAAATCCAAAATATATACGTTATGTATGTTCTAAAACTTTTTATAAAATCCATTTATACATCGATGTAACTAGACTAGAAGGAAATGTAGAGTATCTATAGATATTCGACTATGGATGCATGTAAAAAAATTAAAGAAAAAAAATGTTTATAAATATGTATTTCGTGTAAATGTTCACGTGACTTTGTGATATCTTTAAGGATATCTCTAAATCCCTTAATGTGGTTTTTAATAATGAATATAGACGAAATATAAATGAAATTAAATTATATGGACATATTATCGAATCTGTAGATACACACAATCATACAGATACAGAATTTTCAGACAAATTTATTTGTGAAAAATTCTACGTCGACGACGATTAATTGGATGAATATATTCTACGATTTTATTAATAAAAACTACGATTAGTGTTATTAAGATATTACTGAAATTTAAAAGTTTGTTTTTCTTTTCTTTTTAAATCGCCAGTCCGCCACGCCAGTTCATAGATTTAATGCGGCGGTTATTGGATTTGTTGGGTATGTTAGAATTAAATTTTATTATAAGTTGTGTACATATTTAATATGTATAATCGTTTTTTCAGGTTAAAAACATATAATTTACGCACTTACCTTTAAAAAATGTGGATCATTTAAATAAAAATACCATTTTGTATTATTTTCTTGTAATTTTGGACCATTATCATTTCTATCTAAAATTGATAATAAAATTTGCTTTAGAAATGATTTCGGTTGTACATCTGGACTTGTTCGTATCAAACATTCTATATTCAATTTTATTTGAAATCCAGGATTTAATGAATCATGATCCAAATATTCATTCACATATAAGCTTCCATCTCGTTCGACAGATACATAACCTTCTGCTGACGATGACGATGAAAATGATGTTGAATTTTTCAAATGATATACAATATCGTATTGTGGACAAAGCCTTTTATAGCTTGATGAACTTAAATCACCAATTTTACGATATGGTGTAATTTGTTGCAATGGTTGTTGTTTTTCTAATTTTTTATCTTCATCAATTGTATATGTTGCGGAATCCCAAAAGCATAATTTCTCATATTCCTTACAGAAATCTGTATTCAAAGTCGATGTAATTTCAATAGACATATGAGCATCATCAGATTTTGTTTTCATATTATAAGCAGATATTATGAATGTTGTTGAATTTTCTGTTAATATGAAAATAAAAGATAAAAAAATCAAAATAAGAAATAAAAAAGATTTACCATTAAATAAAGTTCAATAACATCGTTAAATGAATTCTTAAAAATGAGAAATATCTAAATAGTATGATGAAGAAAATCAATTGTGTATTGAAAATAAAATTAATCTGTGTAAAGGTCATTCATTCGGTCATTTCAGATTCAATGATAATTTTATTTCGTTAATTTTTTTTCTTCAATTTAATTTATTTATCATCCTTTTTACATTATATGATATTGAGAATCTTTTTCATTTTTCATATTTGTATTGTATTTTAATAGATTATTAATTATAATTTGATATTTTTTTTATATAAAAATTACCTAAATTTTGAAAATTATCTCCAATAAAAATTTCACCTGTTTTTCGATTGATTTGTAAAAAATCATGTGAATCATTTTCAATTTTGTAAATGTAATCTGAAGAATTTTTTTGATTATTTAACGTGTTCACATGAAATTTTGCAATTGGTATCGTGCCCAGTTGTTGAATTGATTTTTTCGTTTTTGGTAATGTCATTTTAACTGCAGACAACGGAAAGAATGCTTCATATCCTGCAAATAATACACATAATAATATAAAATAATTAAAAAACAAAATTGAAAAGAAAAACTATTTTATTTTTTTACCATAATGGTGATGAACTGAGAACAATAAGAATTTTGTTTGAAAAGTTTTAGTTAAGTTATCGTTAGATATTCAGTACTGTGGTACTATGAAAGGAAATTTAAAAGATGAAGTACAAATTGAAATGCGGGGTAATCTTATTATTGCTGCCATGCTTTTTTCAGAAAGATTCCAAAATTAATATTTGTGTTCAATATTGTTCGGAAATCACTATGTGAATAAAAATTAAACCAAATTGCAATTTCACAAATTATACTTTGGATAAATTTCAAAGTGTCAAGTAGTTGGTATACAACCACTTAATGGTTGTGGGAAAAATTGTGCCAAATTAAAAATGCACAAAGCTCTGATATGATCACCCCATATTTCTCTGGTAAATTTTTATTAAAACACAATCTTGGAATTATTTTTTATTTTTTTTCTTTTATTTAATTTTTGTTATTAATTTATGAACGAATATTTTTTGATCAAATTATCGATTAATTTTTTCCCTATTAAGTATATAAAATTGTCTAAATAAACTCTCTAATAATACTACATTTGGTTTATATTTTATATCCTACTTTTTATACGTATAGAAAATAATTTAAATAATCTAATCACATTTTCCCTGATTGATACTATGCAGATATTTACATAATATGTGAATACATAAATTTTGCAAAATTGCAAAGATAACAAAATTGGAAAAAATAAAATTAATACATGAGTACATAAACAAATGAATAATAAAAAAAAAACAGAATTTATAATAAAATATATATGAGCAAATTTTATACAAAAATACTTTTATAATGTTGGTTTGTGAATGTATACGTGTGCATGTATACATATCTTTCTATACGTAATAACATATAAAATCAATTTACGAATGAAATTTATCTATCGATTGATAATCTTTATTATTATCAAATCATTGAATGATTGATTCTTTTTTTAATTTGCTTTTGCTTTTTTTCTTTCGTTTTCGCAATGTAGACAGAACGTCATTCACTATATTTAGTACAAAAAAAAAAACATAAAAAACAAAATACAAATTAATAATCAAAATCACCATTTTTATTGTATCATTGAACAAATACATAAGTGATACATAGTGAGGGTACGTGTATGTATATGTTTATACTGCAGAAAAGTGATTAAATTAATAAATGAATTTAATGAATGAACATATTTACGATCATTTTATTGAATTAAATCTATGAGTATGTATGTGAATTCGTATGTACATATATAATATAGGTACATGTACGTACATATGTTTAACTGTTACAACACACTTAGTATGTCTATATTTTCTGCCTAACAAATTTATTTTTTTTTATGTCATTTCGTTATATTTACATTTACATTTTTATCCTGTCCTATATAATGTCCTTTCAATACTATTAAATTTATATAATTCAATTACAAATGAATCAACATTTTCTATTTTCTGTCTACATCTATTGGTATAGAATAGATATGTACATAAATGAATATATGTATACTTATACACATACTTAACCGTACATATGTAATGTGTGCAATTGAAATCTGTATGTATATTTTAAGTTGGTTTGTAGTTATGTGGGTCGTTTTATATTCTCTAATAAACTAAAAAATCATCAAAACTGAAATATCAATATATGTACAGTTAATACAAAAAAAAAAGAAAAAAAAAACGATGACGCTTTAAATGTGTTTATTTTTGTTCATATGCACATTTCTGTGTTCTTATCATGACGTCCATTTCGTGATTCCATTTATATAATATATGTACTCGTATATGATATTAATTGAATCAATTGATGAATGTTGAATGATGTCCAATATATGATGTGTGCTTCAGTTACATTGATAAGGATTTGTCTCATTTTTTTTTGTTTTCGAACGATGATGATGGTGGGTGATAGTTGGTGATAGAGATGTGTACATGTGATTAAAACGTTTATATATTTTAACATTGAATTGAGAAGGTGGATTAAACATATCATGTGAATTAGTATCTCATTAATTTCTTATACTACATATGCGTATGTATACATACAATATATATATAATACAGTACGTGACATGGTGATACATTCACATTATCAGTCAGTACCTGATTTTAGTATTAGCAATCAACGATTAAATAATATCCTTTAATGAATACTGAATATTATAAATTGCAATAAAACTAGAAAATCTTTTATAAAAGCAAAAACGATTTAATTGAATTTGATTCATTTTTTTTTTTTTTTTGCAAATTTCTTCATATCAATATTTAAGTGATGTACATGAGACTTTACAAAGTGTTAAAAATTTAAAAGGCACAACATTTTATAATCCTTATTTTGGTAATACATATAGTATACATAAATAGTTGTCAATGACATATAATGTTTGTCGCTGTAATTGAATTTTAATTGAACACATATTCATTTATTTATTTTCCTAAAAATATAGTTAACAATTTATAAAACAAATGTGCAATGTTTGAAAAAAAAAAATTAAATTGAAATTTAAATATCACGATTTGGACAGGTCTTCAATTAAAAATAATCCATATAACGAATCTCTCGTCTCGTATAGTTTCGAAACAGAAATTTCCTCAGAATCTCCACTTAATCATCCAGTTGTTTATTTGAAAAAAGATAAATTAAATTTTTTATTCTCTCCTGTATTACAAATATGGACATTAAACTGATTCATAATATCAAGGTGGTCTAAAATCTTTTTCTAAAAATACAAATACTTTTACATGGACAATGTATACATGGACATACTCGTTATTTACATATGTATGTACCTGATGTTATGAAATTAATTATATTTTTTATATTTTGGTTAATCCGATATGTGTCCATGTGTTTTTCTTATATTATATTTTTTGGTTTTTTTTATCGCTTTGCTTTTGACAATGAATCTATCTATAAATATGTGTTTTATGATATTATTTTGTTGATCTAAAAATGATTGGTAAAATGTTCGTGTGCCATATAAACAATAAAAACCGAATAGGATTTTTTTTTCTCTGATGTTTCTCAATTAATCTTTTAAGTATGATGATATGATGTACTAGATCTGTTCATGTATGCTTGCATGTTTACACATAAATATGAAGAATGTTATTATAAAATAAACAAAAATTTAGACTGAATTACACATTTTAATATTTTATGATCTCTAGACACTAAACATCTATACATTATTAAGTGTTAATGTATTTTAAAATTAGAAAAAAAGATAGTCTATAATATTAAGAAAATATTTTGCATAAAATGTATTTATAGAAGGTCAATTAATGAAACAATTACGATAACATAATAGCAATAATAGTGTATTAATGATATTAATAATAATCACGTCTAGAATATATACGACATAGTACATACATACATATGTATGTACATTATGTGTGTATGGAAACATTTGCGTTTGGGTTTAAAAAAATATATTTTTATTACAATTATTCCTGTATGTACCTATATGTTAAATTTATATCTTATACATTTTGAAATTTATATTTATTCACGCTTAATATGTATGGGTATGTTTTTATTTTATTTTTATTTATTTTTATTCATATTTTATTACCTAAAAATGAAGTATACTAAGTATACATCATATTATTAAAGTACTTCATGTAATAAAATAATATACAATATGTGCGTCAATATGTGAACGTAATAAAATTTATAAACGTCAACATTATTTTGAAATTTCTATGCATGCATATGATGGATACTAATTTTGTAATGGAAATCGAACATAGACGACGTCATATTCTCCTACTTCTACCTGCATATGATGTATGATTTACAATTTACAACTAAGAGAGTCTGAAGTAACAACTTACTTCCTTATTCTTGCTTATATATTTATTTATACTTGGAACTTGGACTCTATAAGTAACCTCCTAATGTCTAGTGTGAGATTGTGGTAAACAATCTCTGAGGAACGTTAGATTATTAAAGTCAGATGAGAAAGAAAAAAGTTATCTTTATCTTTAGTCTACATAATGACAGGATTAGATTTCAGAGAGGTTAAAATCAAATGCAAATACTTAGTTGCAAATACATACATAAAAAAAATAACAAATAATATTAGAAAATTTGAGAAAATCTGTATAGAGATTTTAATAGACAATAATTTATATCATTTTGTAAATAATAATTTTCATTTTCAGTAAAAATATTTTATACCGGAGCTACAGTGTTAATGATGTGTGAAATGAACTTTGGAAATAAATTGTAATCAGAATTTTATATCCAAATAATATTTATATGAGTATATGCATATATATGTTGCTCTTCGATTATCTGTGATTTTATGTTATTTTCCATTGTAATTACAGTAAATCAAATTTTTATGAATTTCTTTTCAAAAAATTGCTTTCTTAAAAAAAGGATAGAATAATATTCTCGTATTGATGTGCATAAATGTACAGCCAGTATAGCAATGCAAAAAATTCTCATGAGACATGACTTTGTCATGTGAAAAAATTGAGATAATGTTCATCATAAGTAAAAGAAATGTATAAAAAAGTTCATCCTCATGTGTATACATAATAAAATATATACATAATATAACGACATAACGATAAAAACATATGTATTACATATAAATGAAAGGATAATATTGATAGAAAACAGTACAAATCAGTATGTATAGACATCTATATTATGCAATTAATTATCTTTTATGTATACGTGTCGTTTATTTTAACTGAAATACGAGTATAAATACGTATAATTTACAATAGAAAAATTGTTGAAATATCTATGCATGCATGTATAGATAGATAATAATTTTACATATCATTATAATAAGAAAAATGTAAATTCTATATTATTTATTTTTCATGATAATGTGCATAAATCGGTAAAACAGGGACTAATTTTCATTTTTTGTACTTTCTACATACTCGTATATTATAAAAAATATACTATGGTTGAATGTAATTTTCCATTTAATTAACCATACAAAGTTTTATTTTATTTTACATATTTTTTTTTCTTACAATTCAATACATTCAAATTGAATATGTCCTACATGATGTATGTATATAGAATATATTTTACTTGTGTTTTTTTTTTCTTTTCAAATTTTTATTTTTTCAAATATTAGTTTATGCGTGTGTGTAAATGTGTACATTTGTACATGTAAAAGAAATGTTGAATACATAGATAATTTGTCGCCATGTGAATTGCATTTGTATATACACTACCATGCATCATGTGTATTCTCGTTCCCGCATATAAATTGGTCTAAAGTGTGTACATACGCACTAGTATATATGTGATTTTAATATGAAAAATAACAGAAATAATAAAAAAAAAAATATAATAATATATTTTTTATGTAAATAATTACATATGTATGCATCAAATAATCTCGCGATTATGTATACATTTAAACATACATTATTATATGGATATGTAATTAATGATAAGATAATTTCATAAGGCCATTATTAATAATAATAATGTTTACAGTTTTCCTTATTGTCTTTACCATTTAATATATAAAATATTTTATATTAAACGTATGTACATATACATAAAAGAAGTCATAATGTGTACTTTACATATACATATGTACGTCCATGTATCGTTTTTTCTTGTGTTTGAAGGTTTTGTATTTTTTTTTCGCATTTTATGTTTTTTACAATTTCTGTATTTAAAGTTAATCGAAACACAATATAAGTAATATGCGTTTATTTTCACTGTATGTACATATGTATGTATATGTATGCACATATAATATTGAATTGATAATTATTGTTTGAACGGAACAGATATAAAAGTTAGTAGCAAATATTATATTTACTTCTATTATCTACTACCGTTCAAAATAATCATACAAGCAAATATAAAATTATTTACATGTATTCTTATACATATGTTTGTCTCATATGTATGTATATATTGTTTTTGAATTCCTTTGAAATCGAGATGCTATGTTATGTTAAGTGCTCGTAATAGAAAAATATTTTATGTATGGCTAATTATTATCTGTGATGAAATGTGAAAAAAAAAAAAAACAGCAATGCAGTTTCATATTTTTGTAAATGCATATGTATTTATGTACATATATATAATAATTATCAGTTATCATTGGGTAAAGTACTCGTATATGCATCGCTGCGATTGCAGGATTATTTATCTTATAACGAGTATATGTGTTGGTCTACCTATACTTGTAATCTTCTATGTTTATGATGATGTTTTTGTTCTTATTATATTATGTATGTCTAGTAAAATTTATATATTTATGCTTTGTACTTTGGTTGTGACATATGACATTGAATGTAATCATGTAGTGTATTTACGCATTGAGATTGATAAGTTATATTATGTAAATAATTTTTGAAACCCAAAGATATATGACATTGAAGTCAAGGGAAACGGTGATGATGATGATGAATTTTCATTCGACAAATATAGTGATTTCGATATTTTTCCTAAGTCGATAACTACATACATACATTATGTATATTCGTCTATACTTGTGTATACTTTTGTGTATATATGCCAGAAGAAAATAATAAGAAATTATCTTTTTTATTTCAATGAAAACATTTTGATGTGTTGACCAAGATTTTTTGCTTGTTTACTAAAAATACATGCAGTAGTTACATATGTTATGAGTACACATTAAAATATGACAAATTATGTGAGTCATTTTGACTATTATGATTGAAACATTTTTTTTTTTTAAATCCTATTTATGTTTATGTTGAATAGAGGGTTAGTTACTGCAAATACAAATGTAAGAAAAAATAAACAAGGACGATGATGATTGCACACTAAAAATTTTGATATTTTCACATAACGCAAAAATTTGACCTTGTATTAAGGGAAAAATTATTGAATTATTAAGAAAATATAATGTACATAGATGCTATTTTCATAATTTTCAGTAAGAATTAATAATGTTTGTTTACTTTGAATTTTGAAAACATTTCACACAATTTCAGCCTCAGAATTAAACTCAAAAAATAATAAAAATAATTGCTATATAAGCTATAATAAATTCTAAATTATGCGATATAAAGAAATTAAACACAAAAATTCGCTATTATTTTCCTGCAATATGAAATCATTAAAATCATTTGAGACATGAAAATAAAAAGAATCTTCAACGTTATACCCCCTCACAAGAGTATTTCACTTCGTTATACATAACTGCGTTCATTTTATTTAAAATCTTGTAATTTGATAATTAATTGAACTTTTTTCATAATTGATAAAGTTTATAACACAAAAAAAAGGACGAAATGACAGAAAACACGATAATTTGATTTTAGATAATATTTAAACGCATTTTTCATTCATTTTTTGTATGTAGTCTAATTATTCACGTGATATTATTTATACTACTATATATATATATGTAGATAACTATCATATACACTTGCATGCATTATGTACATATATATATGTATACAAATACACATACAAACATATTCTTATTCATGAAAAATTAAAGTTTGTATTTTATGTGTAGGTGTAGGAAAGTGTGAATGTCTGTTTATAAGTAGTTAATATGAAATGATATATAAATGTATTTTTAACTATAATATGCAAAGCACACATTTATGTGCATTTATATGTATGTGATGTACATTTTTCAAAAAAATAATAACAAAATGAGTCATAAATAAAAAAGATTTTTTCTGTTATAATTGTATCAATTGTACACATACATATACAGTATACAGAATTATAAAAATGATAGTTTTTATAAATCTCATTTCAATTCAATTTTCATATTTTCATGTACATACTCGTATGCAAAGATAAATAAAAGCAAAAAGCAGATAAATAAAGGCAAACAATTTGAAATATTTTTTAGGGGATGTAGTTAAATGTAAGGAAGAATAATGTTTATTGAAAGCTACGCTATATGCATCGTATACATTATAGTTATATTTCCGCCAAAATAGAGCAATGAAAATCTTTATTTTTGGTAAATTTTTGGGTTTTTAACAATTTTTTGCTTTATTTATACAAACATTTCCGTAAAATTTCGCAATGAAATACATATTTATGTAACGAATATGTATACGTGAAGTTTCAAATTATATATACATGAATATGTAAGCCTATATATTATATAAACGTATAACTATGTTGTAATTGTGTACGACAGAATGAATAAATATATAAAGCACATATAAAAATTATTCAAATATTAACGAAAGAATTTATTTCGTGTATTTTTGTGCTTTTTCAGTTTTATTTATACATATTCTCTTATACGTACTTACGTACTTATATATAATTTATGTTCTGTGCATTATAGTGCAACATTGTAGATCTATATTTTACATTTATGTATGTACTTATGTAACTTTTGCTATTTAAATCAATGAGCACAGCAAACATTACAGAATGAATTATCCTTCGTAATATCAAATTTGAATCTCTGTATAGATATTTATATGTATATCCATATATCGATAGTATCTATACATTCGTAAATTACATACATACATATATATGTATGTATGTGCATATAAACATATAGGTATCTATACGTAAAAGTAAAATATATAATTTCAAAATGATTTTATCGATTTTAAAGATAAACACAATACGAATATATACGAATAAAAACAAAACTATACTAACAGTATATGAGGACCTAGACATAAAAACTTTATAGGTATTATACCTACATATTATGTGTGTATATGCAGCTATTCTGACGCCAAATTCGCTTTCATCTCTATTACGAAAAAAAAAAATTAAAATAAAATAAAATAAAAGTGTTAAATATGCAGATTTTTTTTTTTTGGAAAAATTTTCAATGTCAAAATAGAAAATGAAAATATCGTGGAGTTTGGATGTATATTTGCACATATTATACACACACGCATTATTGTATTTCCATATGAATTTACATATATGGACTTAGACACAGAACTCGTATACTAAAAAAATCTAAATTTCGTAGATTTTCATTTCAGTTAAATTTTTATCACTCTCTAGACACATCACAAGTACTGAATGAAAACTGTTGAAGGTTTATGATGCTAATAAAAGGAAAAGTTTATCGAGATGAATAAATTTCTTTTTTTGTAGAAAAAATTAGATTTTTATAAAATATGTTATTGTGTTTTCTGTGTTTATTATTTTGTTTTTCAATATGGGCGTATACAAATTTTGTATTTCATCAGTGTAAAAATGCTCCATGTAAATGATTCTATGAAAATAAAAGTAACAATAACTGTTTGCATTTTTATTTACGAAACAAAGATATAATAATTCTTTTTTATATATATTTTTTGTTTCAACTTTTTCGCCCTTACAGAGATAATACATATTTGCAATTAATTAAAGAAAATATATATACAAAACAAAATTCAAACTCCAAAAAACAATTCAATCTTGTAATTCATACAAAATGTCACAAGGAGTAGGTATGTGGTAGAGATTTCAGAAATTTCAGAATTTTCAAAAAATGAAAATGTAAATGTTACTGCGAAGCATTACACTACATCTACATACATAAGTAATATATCCTATTGTAAGTGTAAAGAAGGGTTGTTATACAGCTGATATTCTGAGAAATTATTTTTATATTTTTATTATCACGAAATTTAAGGGTAAATCAAGTTCAAATTGAATTTATTTTGAATGACAGCAGCCAGATTTTATATGTACGAGTATATAATAGAAAAATCTAGATAAATATAATATAATTACTATACATGTTCGTATCTTAAAATTGAAAATTCATCATAAACATACATCATTCAATGTAAATAAATATAACCGTCGCTTGTCGTTATCTTATGTTTATTTATTTTTTGAAGATTTGTTTTTAAATGAATATTAACTACAAAACATATTCGTGAGTATATACGATGAATATGTGTGTACATACATACATGTATTAGAAAATCAAAATAAATGATTTTCTAATATCTCTATATATACATATATGTATTTGTATATATATGTATATTATACTATTCAATAATTTCATAAAACACGATCGCATATAAATACAATGGTAAAAGAAAATCTATATGAATGAAAAAAAAAAAATAAATAAATAAATAAATAAATAAATTTTCATATTAAGTAATCTCAAAAAGCAAAGTAATAAAGGTCATAGATTTAATAATGTACAATAACTATTATGTAAAGTAAAATGCAAATATGTATGTACATGTATATGTATATTTATGTATGTAGATAGTAAATATAATATAAGAAGTGTACATTCTACATTATATATTTACATTTTATACAAAATGACAGTTTAATGCATTTTAAATATTATTTCCACGCTTTTTATGCATCGATAGTCTATACTTACGAGTATGATGAATAATAATAATAATAAATCGAAGTCGGGGTGAATATGTTGTAAGAAAACGCAAACATACATAAACACAACATACAAAAATGAAAAACAAAATAACAATAAATAAATGGATAGAAAATACAACACAACACACAACACATAACATAAATAAAGAGGAAGCAGTAAGTGTATGTACTCATATATATGTACATCATTTTTGTCATATTAATGCAATTTCCTTATACAAAAAATACTGTTTTTTTTCAAGTTTTCTTATATTTTTTTATTTGTACCGTTTAAAAGAAAGAAAGTAGGTAAATAAATAAATAAAAAAAAAACATTAAAAAAGTTAAAAGAGCTGTTAAAAATATATAATTTCAAAAAAAACAAAAAGAAAAAAGGAATAAATAAATTTTACAATCATTGTTAAGTTAAATTGCAAAATTAATTTTTTTAAAGCTATAAAAAATGTACATCACAAATGTGTGCGTGTGTATCCATATATTTTTATAGAAAGATTCTTTAAGAGTTTATTTTTCATAAAATAAAAATAACAATAATATTGAAACAATCAATGCACATAAATTATAAAGATTAATATCATAAATGAGAAATTAATGATTAAACAATAGTCTGTTTTATTTGTTAAACAACAGCATAGCATAACATTTTCAAATGAATTATCGTACTTTTTTATATAAATTTACATCTAAATGTTCATTTGTAGATGTTTGAAAAATTTTGATTTTACGAAGATTTATATTATTTATATGTACATACGTACATAATGCATACATCATATAAGTTTCATTAAAAATTAAGTACGTACTATTATTACTTATTTTTATTATTACACATTACTCATACACTATAATATACCAATTACCTTGAAAAATTTGAATTTAATTTCTTTGACAAATTAAATAATTATAACAACCAAAATAAAAATGAAACAATAATTATCTAATAAAACAGAAGAAAAAAAAAACACATTTTGTCTGATATATAAAGTTAAATGTAGACTATAAAGTACATATAAATTACATATGTATAATATTATGTGTGATACACCTACATTATATGCACGTATAGTTGTATACATATCTATTATTACAATCGCATTCATACGAATTATAAGATTATATTTTAACAAACTATACTCGTCTCTTCTAGTAATTTATGATTAGCAATAAAGTTGAAAAATTCATTATGATTTTTTTATAATGGAAACCATCACGATATTATATACGTTTTCTTTTTTTGGTTTTAATTATACATACATATATACATGTACAAAATAATATAAAACATAAAACCTATCTCCACATATGTAATATCATTAAAAATGAAAATTTTATCCCCTATAAAAAGAAGTCATATTACAAACATTTAATTCAAAGTTTTTTACAAATCGAAGAAGAAAATAACGCCACATGAAATTTTCACATTTTCACGGTCGACTATATTTAATAAAATGTATGCACATACATACACATACACATAACTATAATATGTTCGTAGTATCAGTAGTATGTAGTATATATTTAATAAGAAACACGAGACAATGGTTAGCCGTCGGCGGAAGTTAAAATCTCATCCACACCTTAAAATTATCCGAAAATGAATGTTAAAAAACAAAACAGAAAAACAATACTATCAGTATAAATGTGTAAAAGGTAAAAGTAAGAAGTAACAACAAAAATAACACACACATAACGACAAACATAAAAACGAATAAAATGAACTGCAAGAAAACAAATTCATGACTTCAAGGAAGAGTGTTCGTACATAACGTACATGCACATGCCGTATATACTCGTAGAATCAGAATGTAAATAAAATAATGGACATTAAATAGAAAATAAATGAACATCGAATAAACGTCATTAGAATCTATTTATTATGTAGGTTTGTTAGCCGCATAAATATTTTCATTATTTTTCATTATTTATTTTTATACGTTTGTCTTCTTTTTCATTCAATCATTCAATGATTTCATATGTATACGGATACAGGTATAAAAATTAAAATGTTAGTTATAAAGTGATAAATACAGGGAATAAAATCTATTAGGGATGAACTGATAATACATCATTTATAAAACATTTCATTTTATTTATGTGTGATGCGCTTTTATAGGTATAATTTTTTAGTGTTTACGGTGTAATACACTATATAGAAAACCATATATAATAACGAATTCTAAATCATATATGTACTGAGGGCTGAGGGTGATGTATAAGTTAGAACAGATGACCACACTTCATCCACACTTTTTTGACCATTTATTCGTTTTTTAATTTTTATACATATTTGTAACTCTCTAACGTCCTAGGGTCATATATCATATAAAATATAATCTCCATAATATTCCCCTTACCTGTACAGGTAATGATGTGTGACAGGATAATTAAAAATACTAATCCATAATCTTTGGTATTAAACGTATTCGAAGTTTTAGTTTTCATTTTTAAAATTTATTTAATTACCGAATAATAATTTCACGGTACTTTTTAAATAGATAACAAAAATTCAACACAATTGAATAAAATTTATATGCCTTCATATAAACACATAGTCTTGTTAAAATTATTTTATAATATTTTCCTTACAATTTTAACACTTAACACTTTTGAACATTTTTTAATTGATTTTCATTCAATAACTATTAAATCTGAATTTAGAATTATAAAAAATTCTTTCCTAATCGAATCTAATTATCACTAATTTTCACTTTATTCACTATCATTCACAAAATTTGAATCATTTTTATTTGAGCTACACATTAACAACTCGATATGCCACACTACATGCAGTTCCATCTGTCTCCAATCGACTACAATAACTACAATCGTATTTGGAAATTTTTCGAATGAATATCATTTCATTACTACATCCAAACTGAAAATGAAAATTGAATGAAACATGTTGCAAGGACATTCTACAAAACACCACCACCACCACCACACTATCTCACAATCACATCGACATCAAAATCAAATGTATAGTTTTTCGGAATTTATTCCGAAATATTGAAAGCTTTCATACTACAGTTACAACTGCACTCATACTTTGACATACAGCACAGCTTTTACGAGGAGGTTATTATTAGATTGTTGTCGGGTTGAAGACCGATATAGGGTGAGATTTTGTGAAACCAACAGGAAAAATTATTTAGAATCAACAGTTTGCCGACAATCTTGAAAAAACAAAAAGTAAAAGTTTGTTTACGATTTCTATATGGTCATATAGGCATAATATGTACGAGTATGTAAATAAAATACTATCTGATAGCTGTGTTGATAGTGTCTAGAACATGTATAGTGTGCTGTACGTTGTGTGTGTATTGTTTTGTTTTTATTATGCATGAACAAAATAATTTTATCAATTCATATTGTCTTTCATAATTTGTTTTCAATTTTTGAATGAATTAAGTGAAAAATGATAATCTTTTGTGTTCTTAAGAAGATAATTTTGTGATGAATTTAAATTTGGTAAATTGCAGACTATAAATGTTCTCAATGGAATAAAATATCCATAACATTTTATTGTCCAACATCGATCAAACATAAGTAATCCTTTTTTATTATATTTCTTGTGTGGAAAAACTATCATTAGAATGCAAGCATGTGTGTATAAAAATTAGCAACTGATTACTGAATGTATCGAAGTGCATGACATGAAAATTCCAACATGTGAGTACACGCAACATGTACACTTGTATTAACACTTTCTATAATTAATGTTCGTTTAATGTATGTATATGTGAATATATTCATGAAGTTAAAAACAATTATTACCATTACCCATTACATACATGATTATTGACACTCCCATATCTTCATATTTACAAATATTCATATCCAGTTTTGGTGCTACGTCATTTTTTCAGAACATTGATAGTATTTCAAATAAAAGCAATACCGACACAAAATTTTAAAAAAATATACACTCTAATAGATTTTTTTTTCAATTTAAATTATCCTGTAGTTATATGGTTTTTTCAGACGGAATGATATATTTTCAACTCCATTTAAAAAAATCATAAATTTATGGATGAATATATCAACTTTATCGGATACACATATTAGCAAAATAAAATTCATGTCTTTCTTCATGTCCTTTTTCTTATATAGTAACAGATACAATTTTCATAAATAAGTTTAGATAATGTCTTATTTCTTATAGATAATACAAAGATTTTCGTACAGTATTAATATTATTGTTATTCAAGAAAACATTTAAAAAATTTGTTTATAAAAAATCTTCATTTTTTATCGAAACCAAAAAAAACATTTACATAAAATAAAACAACTTACCATGTAAAAGTTTTGAATGTCTGTCTACATACAGGATAACATACATTTGTATACAATTTAGTTTAGTTATGGGCATATAGAAGTCATAAATTTTTTGTTCGGAAAAGCAATTTACGGAAAAATATCGAAATATAAAAACTTTTTTTTTTCAACTCAGAAATGACAATACAGCCAACCACAAAAATAAAAAAAATTGTCGAAACAATTTACGCAGTAAAAAGGAAAAACAAAATAAATTTCGAATGTCCAATTCACTAACTTTATAAAAATTTTACCGCTTTTCGACTTTAAAAACTGTTAAATTTTTGTTTATTTTTATTTTAGATTTTTATAATTATTTTTTTTCTTTAGTTTACATTATCCATTATGAGCATGTAAAGAGTATGTAAATATAGAGAAATATGAATTACGAATATCATACACAAACATGACATATAGAAATTATCATTTTCAATGACGAAATTTTATAAATTTTTCCTTTAAATTTTGGGGAATTCACAATTGGAAATTTTCCATAAAAATTTTTTATTTTTGTTGAATTTCTGCCAAATTGTTAATAGTCTAATTTAGATAGAAAAGAAAAGTAAATTTATATCGACTAAGACCTTGAAATTGTTGTACTAATAAGAATTCCCTTTTTACATTATTAAATAATTTATTAAGAAAAAGTGCAGTTTTTTTCGTTTTTTATCAAACATGAAAAAATTAAGAACTAACAAAAAGCAGAGAGTTTATTAGAGTTACATATACGCTATAGATACGGTACAGATATGAGCATTCACATAATTTATATTCACTTCGGATAGAATATAGAATCCATATGCAAATAAGAAGGCAATCAATTATGGTCATGGATGTACTTATTATCATACAGTTTATGCATTTTGAAAAATTATAGAAAAATGACTGTGGAAAATTCGACAAAATAAAACAAAGAAAAAATTAATGTGTCTACAAGATTTCAAAATTATCCTGAAGATAGGAATCATTTTAACAGGCAACCGCAATCGCAGCCAACAATAATAATATGCTTCTGCATTTTTTATGTATCTATGTACAATTATTATTAACCGCATATGCATTCGAACCATACTCTACAGGTAATTTTTCTGCAATTATTTACTTTACGTCTGTCTGTGGATTTTTTATTTATTTATTTTTTTGAAAAGTCGAAAATCATATATCCATTTTTGTCACTTAGCTATCTATCAGTAAAATTGAATAATCGTTACACTTACACCGACTCCTACATATATACGAGTAGAGTACAGACATATACTCGCACATTATCTCTCTGCTGACTGTAGAAATGAATAAAAAATAAAAAGTCATAATGATTGCACTTTTTCACACCTCACTTTCAAAACACTTAACACAAAAAACGGAAATGTGAAATTTGCATTGCATAATATACGAATTGCATAAAGGCAAATGACTTTGTGTTATAATAATCGTATATATATCTACTATAATGCAACAGATCTTCTACAACAGTTTAGAGTGCTTAGGGTAGGTAACAGTAAACAAAAAAACGATGATGTATTTTCGTTTATAATTGAAATTAAAAACGCTTTCTCTTTCTATGCACCAATTCACGTTTACGCTTCCATAATTAAAAATTCAAATTTGAAGTATGCAGATTTGATTGTGCTCGCGAAAAAAGCAACACATCATTTCCACCACTGCGATTATTGCTATACTCTGTTACATGTTCTTGGTGCTTGTATAGTGTTAAATTGCCCCATATATACATACTTGTACTATATTCTATACATTCAACGTATCCTTCAATATAATATATTGAAGAAAAAATATGTTTTACAGTGAGTTATGGTTTCTGACGTTCAATGATGGAAAATTTTTCTAGCAAAAAACAGAGAAGGAGCTGCCTATATAATAAAATTCGTAAAAATACATTAGTATACGAGTATAGGTAAATAATACATAATGTATAATGAAAATGTTTGGAAAACTTTTATTTCTGCTGTTGTATTCTTTTGAATGGAAAAATTCTATCAAACATAATAATTTGAAATTTTTGAATGAGAATAGCTCAATTTTTTTTATAGAATTTCCATTGAAAAACTTTTTTTTATGCGGGATAACGAATATTCTGAGTATTTTAGAAGATGTAAAATTCAGGATATTTTTTGTTTTTATTTTATTTTTTGATTTGATACACGTGCCACTCATTCTCATTTGATACTACACCGTAATAAATTTTTATTAATTCGCAAATTTACTACATTGTTATCATAATTATTTAAGATACATATCCTTAAATAAAAATTTATTATTCATTTATTTTTTGGCAACTCATTAGAATTAGAAACAAAAGTTATAATTAAATTTTGAGAAAAAAAAATGGATTATTGAAGTACAAAAGGTAAATACATACTTTATTTTGAATATACTTTACATCTTCTAAACAATGGTTAAGTATATGTGATATATCTGGAATAGAAAAAAAACATTAACTTGTTCATTTTCTTTCATTTTTTTTTTTTTTTTTTTGTAGAAATCCTTTTTGGTAAGCATTTGCAGCAACAAAAAGTTACAAAACGATTCATATTCATTATTTTTCAACGTTCAAAAAATTAACATAAAATAATTTATTAACTGAAAAATTTTCATTAATTAGGTTAATGCATGTAATGGGTTAAAAAATATAACAAAAAATACAAAAGATAACAGAAACTGAAACGAAAAAACTAAAAACGACAAATACAAAAAAAAAAAAGAAGAAAATATGAAAGTTCCAATTGTAACTAAAAGGCCATTTGTTTTTCAAACATTCATTTACTATGCTGTTTACAGTTTGATGTGTGAGACAATTGCTACTGAATTGTCCTATAAAGAGAAAAAAAAAATTTGGGTGTAACATAAAACACATGAAAAATGAAATATACTTAATTATTTAAAAATGAAAAAAGTATATTACTTATGTCCTAAGAGAATCATTTTTTAAACATGTACATATGATATATCACACACTACCTATTCACAACTATACTCGTACGAATGCTAACTATATTTTCTAGTGCTATAAGTTGCTATGAGTGCGGCTATAGGTTTCGAATTTGAAATTTGAATACACGAATTAAGGATTAAATCGATCGAATGTGAACTTTATATAAAAACTGAAATGAAAGGAAATGAAAATGAATTTGAAATACAATTTTTAATAGAAATGTCACTGTTTCATGATGGAAGGATAAAGATAAATGTACTCATGTACGCATGTATGACAGAGACATAGTACATATTTTGATTCCTTTAATTCAAATTATAATTATCTCAAAATATAAACAAATTGTCACAATGAATCGAATTACACAAAACTGAACAGTTATCCCAGAAATCATCTCACTTTAAGATTTATTCTTTAGATGGAAATTTTTTACTATACTCTGTAAGAAAGTTTTTTTTTTACTCCATTCCTGATATTTCATATTGGGAGCATTATTGCATGAATTTAATACAAAAAGAATCACAAAATCAAATTAATAAGATATCATTAGAAAATAATCTTGATGTAATAAAATTAAAATTCAAGCAAAATTTTTATTTGAAAATATTTGAAAGAGGGTGCTGAATCTATAATATACGCTCGATGCTTGTATAATTAAGCTACGATTAAATTTTACAACT
Source organism: Villa cingulata (assembly GCA_951394055.1). Lineage (NCBI taxonomy): Eukaryota > Metazoa > Arthropoda > Insecta > Diptera > Bombyliidae > Villa > Villa cingulata. The sequence continues at coordinate 47,345,524 of OX596018.1, forward strand.
TTATATTCCACAAAACGAAAGCATTTCCATCAAATTTTTTTTTTTTCATAATACGTTTTTGCCTCCTTTTTGTATTTTACGAGTATATATTTTTCACACTTCCACCATCTTCGACTGATATAAAGTTTATGTAAGTGTGTGATATCTTTATTTTTATTAAGCAAAAATTAATGTTTTAATATGAATGATATGTATGTATATATATACTGTACGCGTCGCATTTAGAGGAAATGCTTTTTATAATATTTAATATCCTGATACCGACTATTGTATGTAAATATGTACACACAAGCATATGTATGTATGTATGTAGTAGTATATCATGTATAGGATAACTTTAATGAATAAACAAAATGAAGAATATAAGTATAGTATTCGCATATCTGCACGTAACAAGGAAATATTTTGTTTGTATGTAATAAATTGTACATAAATTGTACATTATCTATATTGTATATCCGTATATATATATATGATTACATTTATAGTGTAGTGCACGTAATATACATTACACAATTTAAATGAAAAGAGGAAGAAATAATATGTGCATAATATAAACGGAAAATATCTTAAAATTACATATAAACGAAACACAAAAAGGAATATAAATGTTTCATTAAATTGAAAAGTTCATCATTCGTTCATATTGCACATTGTAAAAATTCTGCTAGTCATTTGCAAGTTTTTTATTTATTTATTTATTTTTTTGTTTTGTTTTTGTATTATATATAGAAGCTTTTTTTTCCTTATAAAATTTACATAATATAATGATGTTATAATGATGCAATGCAAAATTTATTTATAAAATGCTTATATATAAGTATGATAATATTATACATGTATTCTAGCAAAAAAACATTACACTCTTTTTAAAAAAAACACAGAAATTAAAACTAAAATTTTAAATAAAAACTGTTCAACATATATGTGTGGATGCAGCCTTCAATTTCGACGGGTACAGTCCTCATCTGCAATTAGATAAAAGAAAAAGAAACTTGATGAGTACAAAGATGTACTCAGTGAATCGTGCAAATAAACAATAATATAAACCAATAATTATACATATATATTAATAATGAAAAATAATGGGAGCAAGTCCCTTAATTAGATTGGGAACACATCCCATTACAAGAGAGAGGCCTCGACCCTCTAATCACTCTGGGAACACATCCCTTTAATTATATCGGGAACACATCCCTTTTATTATACTGGGAACACATCCCTTCTATTTTACTGGGAACACATCCCTTTTATTATACTGGGAACACATCCCTTCTATTTTACCGGGAACACATCCCTTTTATTATTCTGGGAACACATCCCGAGAACACAAATAGAACCTAACTACAGTACACACAAATATAATATAATAATAACTAAAGTGATAATAAATATTATTATCAAATGTTAGTACTACATTATATAAATATTATGTTAGATTAAATAATTAAAATAACACACGACTCACCCTTCTATAATATTACTATTAATTTTGTACTATTTATTAACTTTTTTTTTGTATTTACTTGTTGTTACACACTAAATCTTCACTAACTATATGTTTTCTAAACGGAGTTCACTACATGAATGAGTAACTCATTCATCTGCGTAAATGCATTAACCCCTCTGCAATCTATTCATTATTCATGTATCTTTTTTTTTTTTTTTTTTTTTTTTTTTTTTACTTACTTATTCGAGAAGAATATTCTTTATTCTTTTTCTGTATTTGTAACAGCTCGGCCATTCTGAGTTTGCGAACGTCCTCGTTCGTCCAAATCATCATCAGGTTCTGAATCTGGCATATTGCTTCTGGGTTCCCAAAGTTTTAAATGTTCTAAAGACTCTACCCCTTCATGAAGCGATCTTTTATTTCTATAGGAACTTCTAACTTCTGTTACTACAAAGCGATCATTCGGTAAAATCTTCTTTATCTTATATGGCCCTCTGTATTTAGGTTTTAATTTTCTACTCTTGCCATCGTTGTGAGTTTGTTTCTTAACAACTACTAAATCGCCGACTTTAAATTCTTTGCCTTTATACCTTCTTTTGTCATAATTAATTTTCTGTTTTTCTTGACTGTGAACTATTTGTTCTGCTGCTTTTTTTCTTTGGTTTCCCAAATCTTCTACTTTTCTGCAATCTTGTTCTATTTGACTTGTTAAATAGGCGTCTCCAGGTGCTCTTGGTCTATATCCCAATAACAATTCGCTAGGTGTTTTTTTGGTTGTGCTGTGTACTGTGTTGTTCATTGCAAATTGAATTTTGTCAATACTTTTGTCCCATTTATTATCTGTTTTGGTTGCTGTAGATAAAGCGGCTAGCACTGTTGAATTAAAACGTTCAACCTGACCGTTCGCCCTTGGAGTGGCAACTGCATTTTGAATATGTTGGATACCGTTATCCTGGCAATACTTTTTAAAGACTTTGGATGTATAACAACTGCCCTTATCAGTGATGATTTTATTTGGAACACCGTAATGCTTTATTTTTTGGTCGAGAAAAACAAGAACTGGCTTCGTGTTCGTAGTAGATGTAGCATATAAAAGCGTATATTTCGTGAAAGCATCTACACATACTATTATATATTTCTTTCCCGATGTTGATCTTATAAAAGGGCCTAGGTGGTCTAAATGTATTGTATGAAATGGAATTTCAACCTTTTGAATAGGATGCAAAAATCCTGGCTGCTTACCTCTAACGCTTTTGTGTTGTAAACACTTTATACAACTTTTTATGTATCTATCTACATATGCTCTCATATTAGGGAACCAATAATTTTCACACAATTTATTTAATGTCTTCTCTGTTCCAAAATGTCCGAGTTCATCGTGGTTTAGTCGTAAGATTTCTCTTCTCATTCCTTGAGGTACTAACCATTTTAATTTATTATCAACTTTTCTATAAATTTTACCTTCCTTTCTTATGTAATCTTTATGTAGTTGCTTTTCATATTCAGATTCTGGTGTCCTTGAAAGAATATCGTCTATTAATTTTATCTTTTCATCACTAAGTTGAGCTGCTACGACCCAATCAGCTATTTCAAAACGAAGAATAAATTCAGTTTCTGGTGGTGGTATCGCATCAATAGGATTTCTACTTAATGCATCCACGTGAGCCATTTTGACTCCTAACCTATGTTCCACTTCAAATGTGAATTCCTGCATTTCAAGCCACCATCTCGCAATTCTTGGGATAAGATCTTTCTTCTTGGCTGTAGATTTCACTGCATTACAGTCTGTTACAACTTTGAATTTTATATCTATCAGATAAACTCTAAATTTTCTTAAAGACTCAACTACTGCTAACGTTTCTAATTCATAGGAATTGTATTTCCTTTCGGCTGGATGAGTTTGACGACTGTAATATGCAACTGGACGTAGCTTTTTATCTCCTTGTCTCTGAAGTAGAATACCAGCAAGCCCCAACATACTTGCATCTGTATGTACTTCTGTTTCTGCATTTGGATTGTAAATTGCTAATAAGGGACGTTCTGAAAGAATGGTCTTCATTTTATCAAATTCATTCTGTTCTTCTTTTCTCCAAGTCCATGCAGCATTTTTGTGTAAGAGTTTCGTTAGAGGTGTGGTTAATAATGCATAGTTCTTTACGAAGTGTCGGAAAAGGCTAGTTAAACCTAAAAATTGTCTTACGTTATGGACATCTTTGGGAGTAGGAAATTCTTTTACACTTCTTACTTTTTCTTCGCCTGGTCTCATTCCATTTTCGTCTATTTCAAAACCAAGAAATGTAACTTTTGTTTGAAAAAATTTGAATTTTTTTTTTTGGATTCAACGTTAGATTGTGTTGTGTGAATGTTTTAAGTATAGATTCTAATCGTTCTATACCTTGTTCAAAAGTTTTTGAAGGAATAAGTATGTCGTCTAAGTAGACAACACCAATACTGCCTCTCAGGGGTCCTAATATTTTATTGATCATTCTTTGGAATGTACTGGGTGCGGTGCTTATTCCAAAAGGCATTCTATTGAATTCATATTGACCATCTGGAGTTATGAATGATGTTTTATAACGTGATTGTTCTTCTACTGGAACTTGGTAGTAACCAGAGGTCATATCTAAGGACGAGAAATATTTGTAACCATGCAAAAGATCTAATTGGTCGTCTATACGCGGTAAAGGAAATCTATCTTGTTTAATTTTTCTGTTTAATTGTCTGTAATCTATACATAGACGAGAGTCACCACTCTTCTTTTTTACTAAAAAACAGATGAAGCAAAAGGTGAATTTGATTCACGTACGATGTTATTATCGAGTAATTCTTGAATATTTTTTTTTTAACTGTTTCCCTTCCCGATGGAGACATTCTATACGGTTTATATACTATAGGTTTTTTCATCTTGTAGTTCTATTTTGAATTCAACTGCATTTGTACAACCTATTTCATTTATTGCAGAAGCAAAGCAGGTTCTATATTTTCGAAGCAATTGTAGAAGCATTTCTTTTTCAATTTGTGAGATATTGCCAATATCTAGTGTTTCAAAAAGATTATTATCTCTGTCTGCAATATTGCATATATGGAGGTCTTTATCAACTTCCTCAGATCGAGAAAATTTATTTTTTTTTTCTTAACTACAATATCTTTGTCGGTCATATTAACAGCCGGTATTATGCATTCACCTTTTTCATTTGTCGATGTTATACTCCTTGGAAGAAAATATTCTTTACCTTCTTCGGTTCGGATACTGGAATTTATAAGTAATACTTTTTCTTGTGCATTTGTTTTACAAGTTACATTTGTGACATGTAAAGGAGGTAATAACAGATTTCTTTCAAATATAGTGAGATTTTACTTTGCGAATTATCAGGTTCTATATGAGGTAAAACTTTTTCAAAATTTTGTAAAAATTTCATTTGTTGGTTATTTTTAATTATTAATATAATATGTTCTTGTTCAGCCTGGCCAATGATAACAGGAATTCGCTGAACATGATCAGAAACTACATACAAATCTACAAAAGCAGATATTTCATCAATTTTCACAATGACATGTTGTAATGTAGCTATATGCGCAAGGCGCAACACTTGTAGCTAACGATGTTACAATATTTGTTAAATGAGCAATGTTAGAATAAATTGTGTTATTGTTATTGGGTATATTCTCTTGTGGCTGAATATCGTTACTTATAGCTGGCGATAGAGACAAGACGGCTTTCTTTTTTTTTTATTGAGTTAGTTCTTACTCTTTCAACTGTATCGGTATTTATTTTATTAATGTTATCATTACTCTTAGTCTTAGGTATGTCGAATTCAGCTTAAGTTATCCTTATAAGAAAATGTTCAATTATTCTAACAGCCTTCTATTTTACAATAAGATAGGGGAAAATAAAAAAAATAATAACATGTAAATCAAGACAATACCATAGTTCACAATACAGTTTTATCCTAGAATAATACTATACTACCTGCTATAGGATTTTATCATACATTCGTTTATTCTGTCTAACAAGAAAGACAATGTTGTGTGATATTTACAATTACGAATACAGTCATATCAACATACAACCGATTTGCATACAAGCCAACAAAGACGAGAAATAAGGGAAAAAAGAAAAAAAAACATTGTTTATGAGATAAACAATAAACATATGTCTAAACAACCTTTTTTTTTTTTTTAAAAAAAAACAAGCCAAGCCTGTATTTCTTTGTGATAAGAAATAACTGTGAGGACTGTACCAAATTATTGAAATAATGCGCATAGCATGCATACACACTCATATATGTTTATCACGTAAAACAAGTTCTTTATCCCACTTCTGATGTTATAATGATGTTATAATGATGCAATGCAAAATTTATTTATAAAATGCTTATATATAAGTATGATAATATTATACATGTATTCTAGCAAAAAAACATTACACTCTTTTTAAAAAAAACACAGAAATTAAAACTAAAATTTTAAATAAAAACTGTTCAACATATATGTGTGGATGCAGCCTTCAATTTCGACGGGTACAGTCCTCATCTGCAATTAGATAAAAGAAAAAGAAACTTGATGAGTACAAAGATGTACTCAGTGAATCGTGCAAATAAACAATAATATAAACCAATAATTATACATATATATTAATAATGAAAAATAATGGGAGCAAGTCCCTTAATTAGATTGGGAACACATCCCATTACAAGAGAGAGGCCTCGACCCTCTAATCACTCTGGGAACACATCCCTTTAATTATATCGGGAACACATCCCTTTTATTATACTGGGAACACATCCCTTCTATTTTACTGGGAACACATCCCTTTTATTATACTGGGAACACATCCCTTCTATTTTACCGGGAACACATCCCTTTTATTATTCTGGGAACACATCCCGAGAACACAAATAGAACCTAACTACAGTACACACAAATATAATATAATAATAACTAAAGTGATAATAAATATTATTATCAAATGTTAGTACTACATTATATAAATATTATGTTAGATTAAATAATTAAAATAACACACGACTCACCCTTCTATAATATTACTATTAATTTTGTACTATTTATTAACTTTTTTTTTGTATTTACTTGTTGTTACACACTAAATCTTCACTAACTATATGTTTTCTAAACGGAGTTCACTACATGAATGAGTAACTCATTCATCTGCGTAAATGCATTAACCCCTCTGCAATCTATTCATTATTCATGTATCTTTTTTTTTTTTTTTTTTTTTTTTTTTTTTACTTACTTATTCGAGAAGAATATTCTTTATTCTTTTTCTGTATTTGTAACAATAAGCGTACACAGAATTGTATATAGTTAAGTTAAATCATGTGCATAGCCTGTGTATGAATGTGGCAAAATAAGAAGAGCAAGAAAACTAGAAAAAATAAAGATTTATTGCAAAATTGAACGTGCACCAGAAATATAATTATTATGATTATTATTTTTATTATTAGAGGATCATAAAGTAAGGAAGAGAATAAAAGTATAATAATGGTATTTTTTGTTCTCGCTTTAATTATTATGTACATATGTATGTATATTTTCATTTGCAATTGCAATAACCGCAAGTTAAGTTATCATGTGTGCATGCCATGAACATTTTCACTATACATAATCAGAGTACATATATAATGAAAAATAAACTTTTACCACCTGTAATAATATTTTGTAAAACAAATTATCTTACATACACATATATACACGTGTATATCAATAAATACATACATACAATACACTTCATACATTTCCATACGTATAGTACTTTTATTATTGAGTAATAAAATCAACGTTCGTTTAAAATTACAACATAAATAAAAATAATATATAGAGTTAAAACAATAATCCTCCCGTACTCTTTACTAAATCCTATGATTTTCTGTATGAACCATACACGATATTGCACGTTGCAAATCGATGAAATTCATTATAAAATATGCAAATTGTATTCACCCTTCAGATATTCTGTTCAAATGTATGTGTATGTATAAAAATATACTCGTGGTATATGTGAATGTACATTATTTCGTCATTTTTTGTCACATTGTTATCATTGTTTTCAAGTGAAGAATATTTATTACAACAACCCATATACACCACCCAATGTTGAAAAAAGAAAAAAAATCAAAATTTTGAGTGTAATAATAACCAAAGATGAAATTTTGGTAAAATATAATTCTAGGATAATACTCGTACGTTGAATGTGTACGTTAATTACGGATGACTGCGGATGAATTTATTATGTGCGTATATATAAAGTATATGAGTACACAAAATGACAGCTAAATTTTGATTATTAATAGACTAGACATAAGCAAAAGAATGATTCAAAAAAACAAAAAATTTGGTATTTTTTTTTTCTTTTTTTTTGTTTGTGTTTTTTAGTAATAATTCAGAACCTTGAGTTTTCTTAGAAACATCAAGGACTTTTTCAGACTTATTTTTCCCAGTATTTTTGTTTTCTACTTTTTACACATGTATAGTATTGTATAAGCATAGGATGTATCCATATAGTACATATATTTTGCGTTATTTATTTATTCTTGATCTCTATACACTTTTTATACAAAATATTTATTTTTGGTTTCCATAAATATACATATACATACATGCCTACATAAATATATGTGTATTTAAGTAACATACACGACACTCGTTTGTCTTCAACTACAAACAAAAGTCAAGTACTAAAAATTTCATTTCTATACTATATAAATTATACATATTACATTTCTAATATCATTCTCATCGTCATCAAGAAATCTAGAGGACTTCCTTATCCTGTAGGTTCTATGACCTTGTTTTAACTGTTTGTATAATTTTTGTATTGTAGTTATATAATTTTATTTTTTAAATTAAATAAAAAAAAAAAAAGAAACATAAATAAAGATGTATGTACATGCCTGCATGCATACATATGTCGATGTAGGTACATACCTCTACATATGGAGTTTAAGAAAAATTTCTTCTAGATTTATTTTTTCATGTTTTTCTTATTTTATTTTTTTTTTGTTTGTGGTGCATGGTTCATCTGGTAAAATGATGGGGCTAACCAAAATACAAAAAGTTCACATGAATGCATAGATATTATTAAAGTGCATACTAGTATGTGCATTTATGTGCTATTTTGTATTTTGATATGCGAAATATTAAATTACATTTATGTTTAAATGCATATAATATAAGTATATATTTGTATGTAAAAATGTGTGTATAGGTAATTCGTGTTTTAATAATGTTAATTGTTTTCCCGCTTTTCTTTCTCCAGAATATACATACTGTGATACACGCGTTGTACACTGTGATATACTGTTGTTATGTTATGGCGGTTTCTTTTAAAATTAGGTTAACATATGAATAAAAAGAATTTTATATTTTATATACAATATTTGAAATGAAATATTTTCTTAAAGAAATTAAATCGCAATGCTATGCCTTTTAATGCATATGTTCAGGTAGGTATACGCGTAGGTATCCATAAATAATTTTGTTTTATTTTTTGATTTAAAAATAGTACATGCATGTCTATTTTCGTTTTTGAAATGTATACGAGTATGTTTATAAGTACGCTGAAAATATTATGTTATTTCATTCATCACAAAAAGGAATAAATGAGGATAAAAATATATAAAGTTTATTAGAATGACTATTCAATTTTTTTTTTCTCAAAGAGAAATTTCAATTTCTTTTTTTAAGTTTTTCAGTTATTTGCTTTTAAATAAAAGTATGTATATGAAAATTTATTAATGTGGACATACAGAAGTATGAATTGTATATATTTGTTTTATTTGAATATATCTTTTATCGTAGTAATAAATTGTTTGCAAAAATTTTAATGAATTTCTTAAAAGCGTAGATATATATTCGCAGTTATGTACTGCACTTAAAAAATAAGTATTATTTTCTTTGCTTTCATTCAAAAATTAATTTAAATAATTAAAAAAAATGTTCTGAATAAATAATAAAAACTAAATACAAACAATCTATACATTCTACAATCAATCAAAATATCCTACTAAGTAAACACACACACACACACACATGTAATTAAAAAGAACAGTAAAAATATAATTGTACCTAAAGTTCATCATTTCTTATTTAAATTCTACTTATAATCAATTAAACTCCTTTTCCTATACCTATAATTTATGTATGTAAATCTACGTATACTTTCGTACACAACTTTGTACATACAATAAAATCTGAAAAAATTTATGTTAACGAAAACACATAAAATCAACATTAAAATGAAAAACAATTCAAATTTCAATTTTCTATTATCATCGTATTTCAATCAAATCCTTGAATTTTTCAAATAAATCATAAAAAAAATTATTTTCTTTTAATAACTGAAAAGCACATATTTTTCTCTAGTTTTTCTTTGATTTGTTTTTCAGTTACTAACTGTGAACGGCAAATGCACATCATAATTCGATGAGATTTTATTTTTCAATTTCTTTTTTTTTTTTTTATTTTATTTTATTCCAGATTTATTTTAAAAACGTAAACGTATTTTATCATTCAATTTTATCTCATCATTTTCATTTTCGAAGGAAAACAAGAAGGAAACTAGAACGGATGAAAGAATATTTAATAGTGAAAACAAAAGAAAAAAAAAAGGAAAATACAATAAATATTATAAGAAGTAAACGATATTGAATGCAAGTATAAAATTGGAAAGAAATTTTTTCTTTATTCATTTTGTATTTTGTTTTTGCTATTGGAAAACAATAAAAGTCAGCATAAATTCATCAACAAAACTTTAAATGATGATATGATACGATACACCATCATTTATATTGTCTTCACTTTTACCATCTTTTACATTAGTCACAGATGAATGCTTTCGATTTCCTTCTGAACCAGTGAATTTTTTTATATGAAAGAAAATGAAAGAAACTACACAATGCACTATGCAAGAATCAAGCAAAAAATTCCATAATATTGAACTTGAAAATATCTAGAAAATTTACTGAAAATTTTCTTTCTTACTATCTACTGGATATGGATGTAGTACATTTCGTACATTACACGAGTGTATAGAGTGGATAGAATGCAGTTTTCTTAATCAATTGACTATCAAGTTTTAGATGAGTTTTATAATATATTTTCTGGCTTTTTTATTTTCTTCGATAAATGAAGAAAGTTAACAGCTACAGCTACATAATTCTTTTATTGTCTGTCTGTACGTGTACACAGGTATGAATGTGGATGCTTATAACAACAACGAAAACAACGAAAACAACGAAAATTTTTTAGTGCGAAAAACTAAAAGAAAGTGTATAGATAAAAACTGCAGTTAAAAGTGTCCATTATCCATTATATAAAATAAATTTGATTTTATTGTGTGTTCATATTTCTATATATTGTATACGATTAATGAAAAGGAAAAATGTTTTTTTTTTTTTCAATTCTTTTCGAGTATTTAGAAATTTTGTTAAAATTTCAGATATGTGCTCGTATACATATTCAGATATACGCAGACAAAATTTTTACAACTACAATGGCACCAATAATGAAAACTAATTGAATAAAAATTTCATTTGGAATTCAGGTATCTATATGTATGTTGGAATAATTAAATTTTTAAATTAAATTGTTTATTTTTCTGGTTATGTGTGTATGTATTTCTATATAAATTTTCAAAGGAAAAAATTACTACTATAGAGGTACGATTAGTGGATTTATTACGTGTACCAGAGCAATTAAAATGTTTGGAATTTTTTTGGGTAACCCTTTTTGAATATTTTCGGTTTCCTTTCTGTGAATATCACATGTACATACTTTTTATATAAATAAATTTATTAAAAATTTTATTTGAAGCACAAAAAAATAATAGCATATAGAAAAGTAAAAACCTTATGCAGACATTCTTAATTATTCATCATTAATATTTTGTCACATGACGCATTCTATCTCTACATCAGAACAAAAAATATTTAATAAAAAAATAAAAATAAAAAAAAAATTTTGGAAAATAAATTAAATTCTAAATACCAAAGACAAACTCTAACTGAATTTACCACAAATAGCAATTTAGAAAATGTAGACGATTTTTGTTTTTGTATAGAATACATAAGTATTTCTAACAGGACAACATACGACATTAATGTATACTTGTACAATAAGTATGTAGTACATAATGTCCATATAGGAAGTAGAAAATTTTTTACATGAATACAAGGATATGAATGAGGATGATGATTTTGACGACGATGACGACGATGATGATGATGGTGATGCGATGACTCATATAAATTTATCTTATGTAGATTGCTCATCTAAATTCAATTTTATTTAATGTTCTTTAAATAAAATATATGTATAACAAGGAAGAACAGCTAACAATAATTGAGGAAAATCCACTTTAGAACCAATGTTTTGTTTTTGTTTTTTTTTTAACATCATATACAATAGAAATTTTTTTTGAAAATTTTGTTGTCATAAAAAACTTTTTTATAGTTGGAAGTCTTTGCTTGTGGTTTTTTACAGTCTTCAGATGTATGTGTGTATGTGCACATCGAAAATTGTGATTAAAAATCAATTTTGATATAATTATGTATCATTCATTATTCTTATACATAAGTATATATGATGTGATTTCGAATAGGTATTTATCTTACCTGCACTGGTGATTATGATGCATGATATAATTATTAAAAATCGTAATCCATTACTGTGGAGGTTTGTATCAAAATTTTTTAATTTTAAGGATTTCATTTTTAATAAATATTTTTTTTTATTTCTTTATTAATTTCTAACACTATACGATTCAAAAATGACTTGTTACATAAAATATTTTTCACACATTTTAATTCTGGCACATTTCAGTGTTGTGAATATGATGCACTCTGTCACAAAATTTTAAATTTCAAAATTTTTCCTGCTATACATTTCCAATTCACTACCACAAAAAAAAAAAAAAATTGTGGTTTTACTATACTCATTAATTTTATTTTATAATTTTATTCCGAATCTTTTATATTCAATTCATTTTTCTTCTCTATAATCACTGTTTAGATATAAGAATCCGAAATGATAATCGAAACATTTTACAAATAATCAGTGTATTTTCCTTGTACAACATGATTGAATGTTATATTTGAATTTAAAATTTTTTAACATCACAAGCACTAACTACATATATGATCCGCATCAGGATTATAATTGAAATTGAAACTAGATAAAAGATGAAATGTTGCTTGAAGAATGCACAAGAGTATAGTAACAGAAAATTTTCTATTCCTGTTAAAAATCTACTCCGAAAAAAAGCTCTACTAGTAATAAACAAAATATAAAGCTTCAAGTTCGAGCGGATCAACTTTGAAGTTCATTTTTCTTTTACGTAAATAGAAAAGGAAAATTAAATTACAGGATACGACACATCATATGTACATATTGAGCAGTTTAAGTTTCAAAAAAATTTTTTTTTCATAGTTCTAGGATAAATTTTATCATTTTTCAAATTATCTTTCCTATAATGGAAAATTATTTAAAGGTGTAATTATTTTACAATTTTTTGAATTTATTAAATAATCGCTAAGAAAATGTCCTTTTTTTTTTTACAATGTCTGTTGATTCTATTAAAAAATAACTCAATAATCAAGTAATGCATAAAAATTTTTACATTGATCAATTACTAAGAACTGAACACATGCAATTCTTTCATATTTTCTTTTTTTTAAAGAAAAAAAAAAAATTATCGTCAAAACAAATAACAAAACATGCATATGGTGTTGTTCATAAGAAAATTCCGGCAGACAATAATAATTTATGTGTTTATAAGTCGCTGTCTATTGTTATGTTATAGGATATTACTTGTAGTTTGTAGTACTTGGATAATGTAGAATATAATGAACACGAAACCACACCTTTTTACAGTTAAACATTTATTTTTGTTCATTTTCATAAAGCGAAAAAATTTTCTTATTTTAACATGACCATAAAATTTTACATAGAATTTAATTTAATTTCAATGTACATTATAGCATCATTATAATTTCCTTATACCTTATACATACTTTATACATCCTATAACTGATAATCTGATAATCATCCGCGATTTAGCTTTTATTTTGATTGATATAATAGCGCATATACCTACCTATACGCCTATATCCTACATCGTATGGTTTATCTGTTGTTATCTTGAAATTTGATTTTGGAAAAGTCATTAATTGTCTACCCACGACTTCATTTCACGCAATTTGAATGTGTGTCATCTTCAATCTTTTTTTTTTCTATATTATTTGAAAAATTTGTAAGTTCTGATTATTACTGCCCACATACTCAATTATTAGTTTCATTTCATTATGTTTATTTATAAATTTTTATAATATACAAGTACATTTAATATTTAATGCATATGTACATAAATTAAAATGTAACATTGAAATTCTTTTAAATTTTATTTTATAATCAACAATATTCTCAAATTGTCAACTACTTACATACTTTACTTATGTAAATGTCTTTCAATTTTTCGACTTAATCTGTAATATTTTTGAACTTTATTGCTGAAAAAAAAATTTTTTTTAATCATAAGAAAAATTCTAAAATTGTTGCAAACATTTTGCAATAAACATACCAACATTTTTAAAAACAATCAGTAGTATATATGTATGTAGATATTCACAAATGACTGTAGAATACACTAAAGATGCATACTCATGTAAAAACCGTAACTTATACAAATAATGTATACATAACATGAAATATAAAATGCAAGTAAACTATTGACACACTGCAGAGATAAACCATGGTTATTTCAAATAGTTTATTGATAACCTGGTATGGGTGACACATTTAAATCGAGGTGAACTAGTTTATGTATTCATATGACACCTGTCGATAATAAATTCAAACACTAATTCTTTTTCATCTAGTCAGCATGTCTCCTGAAATTTGGTTTGACAGTTTGTTTAAATATAATAAAAAAAAAATAACACAAACGTAACTGAATTCGAACTTGGTTAACAAGATAACTGAGTTCTAGAAACTCGGTTAACTTAACCGAGTTCTGAAAGTTGGTTATCGCAAAGATAAACCAGAAAACTGAGATAACCATGGTTTATCTCTGCAGTGTGTCAATAGTATAAGACATTAAGTTATGATAATGTTTCAGGAATGATACATAATTTTGCAATGGAATATCGTATAGTATTTTATAAAATTTTGACATTGCGTGTAGTGTTTCGTTGTTTTTAATTTGATTTTTTATATATCGATAATAGAAATTTTATTATTTCGTCAAATGTTTAGCAAAAAAAAAATTCATAAAAATTAAAAAATCAAAAAAAACAAAAATTCTAAATTTTAGTGATAATTTTATAACTAATTCTACAGGACGACATACAATGTACATTTTAATGTTTAATAAATTTTTTCTATGATTATTTCAAATTTTGTAAAATTTATGAAAATTTCATCAATACGACAACGTCTCATCTGCTTCAAGATAGTATGCTAATGATACTTATGGTTTTTTTTATATATATACAATTAATAATGAATAATTAAAATTACAAATGTGCATGTCAATTTGATATTGTAACATTATTTCACTTCATTGTATGCAAAAATGCTACTGAACTAATATCATTTTCGTTTTTGCATTTAATAACATTTTTGATTTTTCCTATTGAAAAAACGTATGTTTGTATACATTTCCCCATCATAACGCAATGTAACACATTCCGGTTAAAATTAAAATTCCATTAATGTGCAATATTGTGTAAAAATGAATTTAACCGCTCCTTTACGTCATTAGCTCATCAGGGTGCTACTTGTGTTCTTCAATACCTGTTCGTATACAGATATCTGGAAGAGATAATTTTATTGTTGTAGTCCAAAAAACAAAAAAAAATTACCCTCGATATATCTGTACAGGAAACTTTATTTACAATCTTGAAAAATAAATCTTAAATAAAATTCACAACTCAGTTTATAAATATATTTAGGTATATCTTGGCAAAAAGGGTGTGTATTACGACGATTCGCTGATAATTTTCTGAAATAATATACTGTGCGTACAAAACTTATACATACTTACTTGTCACATTTCATTGTATTTATCATCGCATTAAAAAAAATGTTAATGACAATAACTCGTATAGGAAATATTAATGTACAATTTTTTTTTTAATTTTATGTTATTTTCTTTAAAGGAACCAAATAAAAAAAACATTATTTCATCCTTGACAGAGTAGATGCGTATACACTCTTCATTGGTTGTCGGAACTGTGAAGCATTTGTCGTTATACTAATGCACCTACACAAATGAGTTTTTAAATGGGGACCATATTTTTATCTGAATTATGACTTAAATTCTTTAACAAACATTTACTTATATTGTCCTTTTTCCCTTATAAAAAAAAAATGAACATATTTTGGATACATACTATACTAATTCAATGACACTCATGTACACACGTATACGTAATGTAATATGCATTGCATTGCATTGCATTATTATTCTTCTGCAATTTTGTTTAACTTTGAAAGTTTCATAAATTTTATTTCATCAAAATTTCGTTTGAATTGAATTTTATTTTATCATTGTGTAAATCATATTTTGGCCATTTTCCAAAAATAAAAAATGATTGAATTAATAAATATGTACATATAAATGCGTCTGTATTTTGAATACAAAAGAAATTCAATTTTAATGTTAGCAAAATAAAAAAATGCATTGCAAAAATTATTTATTTAAAAAATTTTTATTTTCATAATACAGACATATTGATATCCTTAAAATACATGATAATAACAATAATTGAACATATGTACATTAGTTAAATTTCATTTTGGCTTCGTTTCTAATTAAGGACAAAAACATTTTTAAAGAAGAAGAAGAATGATATACAAAGCAACACAGCTGGAAATTAATATATAATTGTGGATTCAAATGCCCACATAAATATTATCCCTAAGGATGAATTTTTAACATGAAAAATAAACAAAAATGCTATATACATTATGTACATTATGTACATATATAATTATTAATGTCCGTGTTGTTGATTCTCATATGAACTACACCCAATTTCTAGGATAATTTAATGGCTATATTGAAAACATTTTGAATGTCATTTAAAATTATTTGTATTTTTTACATTATTCACATTTATAAAGGCATATGTATACAAATACTTATTTGTATGTTAATGTGTTTTACTTATTTTAACTAATTTATGTTTAGACTTTCAATTTTCAACCCATTACCCATTAACCTAATTAAAAAATAGGCTTTTCAATTTAAAAATAAACATTCAGAATAAATCAAATATAAAATTTTATTTCCATATTATTTTGAAAATAAAAGGAATACAAATTCATTTTTAAAGATACGATATTGTAGTTCTGTTAGTGCTAGTTTGATTATAAAGTATACTCTTTTGTACTTACATACATACATGCACATTTTTGGATGTACATAAACAAAATCAATAAAAATTGGACATTCACTTTACCAAAAAGATTGTTTCATATGAAATAATTGCTCATTTTCATTTAAAACACTCGTCTGTCTTGAAGTCTTTTTAATGAAAAAAAAAAATTAAAAGAATCTATACATCATCAAATCTATACTGCCTCGTCTTACGTACATTATCTCATCAAATTTGTTTCATAAATTTATACAGTGTTAGTGTATATAAAGTACTTTGTACGTACACTTCAAAAAATTCATCCCTAATAAGTGCAATCAAATATTACAACAAAAATGTTTCGGAATAGAAAAGGAATACAATTAAATATCTACATGTCAATTAAACATTTTAATTACATACATATGTAGGTACTAAGTATGTATGTAACTCAGAATATGAATGTATTGAAAAATCTTAGAAAAAAAAAACCAAGTACAAAATATGTAAGGTACTTTTAGATACACATAATTCTCCTATGTCGTGTATTCAAAATGAAAAATTATTTTAATGAGACTTTATTTTAAATTGTTATTGAAATTTTGCACATTTTTTATACATTTTTCATAAGTTTACGTATTTTTTTTTGTACAAAATATTGTGTACATTTGTATTTCACCTGTATTTTTGCCTTTTATTGTCCATTTACCATAATCATATCATTTTGATTTGGCTTTAAATTACAGATAACGAGATAACGTACACATGATATATGAATATGAAATACGAGTTATAAAGCAACCGCAAAAAAAAGGGGGAAAATCAAACAATTATTACATACATATGTATTATACGTATACGTACACTAATTATTATAATCGGAAAAAATATTTTTTCTGCATATTTAATTTTGTCAAAATGATAATTTTGAATAAAAAAAGGTAGGCGTTAAAAAATGAATAATTTTTTACACAAATTAAATACATACACTGACATGTATATTTTTTTTATACTTATATGTATGTAATTATCTTTCCATTTTCTGTACATTGATTCGTTTAAAACAATTCCATAGATAATTATAATTGCAATTGCATGAGTTAATTTCACTTTTAATTTTTAATTTTTATATTTCCGTAACATCTATTATAGTAAAGACACTACTCCTTCCTACTCAACATTTGCACATACTCGTATGTACAAATTGCATGCACATAAAATAACATCTATACTTCCTGAACACAAGAATTTCTTTACAGAACGAGCTCGTACACAGTATAATGAAATGAGTAAATTTCTTCTATCAGAACTGTAATTAATATAAACTTAATTCGCTAAATTTTCAAAAGTTAGAACTAAGTAGTGAAGTAATTACGAGTATTTGTAATAGGTAAAATTGAAAAATTTAAAAGAAGAACACCATAATAAGTAGTGGAAGTTTGATAATTGAAATATTTCCATTTGATTATTTTTAATTTTAACCGTGAGCAACAATTGGGAGTAAAATTAATTTTATTGCAGTAAAATTAACTTAGCGAATAAGTGCGTACTTGTTTTGTCCATCCACACTCCACAGGTATATGCCTACTTACATACCCACAATAGATATACGTACATTATTTTATTGTTTATCTATAGAAATGTAAAGTAAAAAAAAAAAATTCATATAAATATCATAAAATTCATGAAAATAAAAAAATGTGCAATGAGTTGTTAAAGTATTTGGTTTTTGTTTATACAAAATACCGGTCAAATATTGGCTATGAACTGGTTACAAAAATAAACAAAATATTATGCAAAATATCCAAATATTTAATTTTTTTATATTTTTAATCATGAAACTACTATAAGGATAATTCAAAATTTCCCAAAGCTATATTATGCCCATTACAATATACAGCATGCTATATAAAATTCCCGAATCTAGACGTTGTTTGTCAGATAAAAATAGACCATCGAAAATTTAAATTCCAAACATACAATGTACTCGTATACAGATGACAATAAATGTATGGTTTTTTTTCACATGCAGCTATACATACTTATATGCATGATTCCATTACATATTCTCATATGATATGAGTGAACAACAGCAAATGAAGAAAAAAATTTTCGAATTTTTTCAAACGGAAAATGAAAATTTGATGTAAAATATACGTACATTACGTACATATATGTATTAACTGATATATACGTATATATGTACATATAAATGTACGTATTAAGATACATATAAAAGATGCAAGAATTCAGTATTCTGGATATTATACAAATAATAATAAAAATTATCTAATAAAATTTGAACTAAAACAATTTATTCTAAGCGATATCTTTATAATATAAAAATATAAAAAAAAAGCATTATGGTATAAGTACTATAATATGTACAAGGAAATGTATGTTAATATTTTTCATAATAATATTTTAAATTCTATATGGGAAAATTGTTTTTATTGTACTATATAACATATTCTATGCAGAGAAAGAAAAATAAAATTATGTAGTAAGAAATAAGAATTTCATGTAAGGATAATAATTTTTATTAGTTTAACTCGATCGTTTATTGTATTCGACTCGTACACATATGAAAAATTTTTTTACATGACATAATTTCAGTGGAATTTTAATACGACCACTTCTTGACTTGAAAGAGTGTAGTGTACATACATACATATTGCTACCATACTATGATAATGGCGACACATTTTGCTCTTTTAATTGCAAGCAATAATATTAAGTATTTAAACATAGCATTAACATACCTACATTACATAAATTTATTACGTACATACATACCATATTAATGACTGATAAAATTATTAAAATATTTTTTATTGAAATATCTACCTAAATATTTTCAGACTATTCTACATTTTTTATACATATGTTCGAAGTTCAAAGCCTATGTATATTATACTTCCAGCCTTCCAGCTAATCGGCTTGTAAATGTCCTATTTTAATATATATGTAATTATTTTTATTCACATTACATCATACATTTATTTTTATATAAAAAAATACGTTACATTAACGGAAAAGCACATAAACGCATGGCTACGTGTACTCATGTTTACGATTACGATATGTATATGAGATTCGCTTGATTGTAATTTTTAATTACGAAATGTCATTGCGTCAATCATACTCATACAAAAAAATATACAAAAACATTTAATCAAGGATATGAATTTGAAGTTGTATGTATATATACTTTTATACCTATATGTATTTTTATTGTCATTTCTCTATACCTGTGGGCCTGGGCTTGTGCATATACTGCATGGAGTTACTCATGGTTTACTTTAAATAAATATTGAAAATTTCATTTAAAATGTCAGTTGTCAGTCAATTAAAATTTTCAGTATGTTTTCAAAAGCAGCAGCAGCAGCAGCAGAAACTTTGAAAGTTTTTCTTCACAGTTTCAGTGAATTCATTCCAGTACACAAGCTACACGCTACACGCTACACTACCATCAAATAAATTTACTTGTTATTTCATTTTTTATTAGCTATCAAATAAAATTTGCAATTCCATTATTCTCATTCTTTCCTGTATTTATGTATGTATCCACATTTTTTTTTTTTGAATTAACATAAGAATTAAGGGTTTCGGATTATGTATAATGGCACGCATACTGGATACTACTGCATATCGTATACGATGGAGACAGTGTAGGGTAGGCTTTTAATCTGTAATTTGCACAAAATAAAATAAGTCCATAATGTGAACATTTATATTCTTTAACTCCATACATTTACATAATTTTACCCCTCTAATTTTTGTCGATATCTATATGTACGTAATGTGTACACGACAAACTATAATATAATAACACAAAGTGCTTTTCTTGTTGCATGCACAACAGAAAAATGAAAAAAAATAAATAAATAAATAAATGAATAAATTGATCAAAATAAAAATAACATTAGAATCGAACTAATACCTACATAAATAAGAAAATTTTCATTTGATTATTTGCAAAAATAATCAAAATACAAAATGTACATTTATGTAGATAGGAGAAGATAAGGCAATATCACTTCCTTCCCATATAATAGCCCAATAAGGAAATATAAAAAACAGTGATGATAACCAGATATACACATCACATGAAAAAGAAATTGATGGCGAAAAAAATTGAATTACATATGTCCCCTTCTTTCTAACACACAAACACTTTTATTCTATTTGAATATAAATTTGGTGTTGTTTTTCATTTTATTCCTTCTCTTCTCATCATCATTATTATTTTTTTATTTTTTTATTTGTATGTTTTATTGTGGTTTTCATTATTTAAAAAGCAAGTAGGAAAATTACTTAGAGGAATTGGTTGTTTTTTTTCAGTATGTACAAGATGGTACAAGTTTGTATTTGTTGGGTCGAACTTCGAAGGCATATAAAATTCAATCACTACACCCATAATTATAGGAAAAATAATTTATTTTTTCTAATTTACATTTTGCCTTCCGTATTTAATGTCGTAATAAAGAAAGAAACGGAATTCAAATTTTTATATGTAGGTACTTGTTCTTTTAGCTGGTGGTATTCAAAATATATAATTTTCTTTAATTCCCAATTATTGAAAGTTGAAAAAAAAAAGGAGTTTCATATTAATGGACAATAATTTGAATTTGAAATCACTTCCGTTAACTAAATATGTATTTTATCAGATTCAAAATAATAATGTGAAAATAAAATAAAGATTGGAAGATACGTACATCGTAATTAGGTAAGTGTTTTGTTAATTTTCGAAATTAAATTTTTAAAAAGAAAAACTCAATATAAACGAACAATTCATTTTCATGACGGATAAAAAAAAAATGCCTATTGTAACAGCAGCTTAAGTTTAGTATTAAAAACGAATGCCAATTAAATTTTGAAAAATCATTCAAATAAGAATTACACCATGGTATCATTTCGTTTTCATATAATTTGTGTAATTCCATTTGCAATTTCTGTGAGTTTCTGTTATGAGTATTGCAGTTTTGAAGAAGATTTATGTGGTGTTTCAAGTAAACATGTCGCATGCGTTGAATCAAAAAAACCAGACGAATATGAATTTAAAATTTCATCATGTCCAATTACGAAAAAACTTCGTGATTTAATTTTGAAAAAACATAATTCGATTAGAAATCAAACAGCATGCGGTAATCTTATTTCAATTGAAAATCGAAAATTATTTCCTTCTGCATCAAAAATGATGGAGCTGGTAAAATTAAAAAAAAAAAAGATTTTTTGTAAAATTACTAAATTATAATTCTACTTGTTTGTTTTTGGTTTTTACTGATCATAGAATTGGGATTATGAATTAGCATATCTTGCTGAATTACAAGGTAAACAGTGTCGTCTAGAAAAGGATAGTTGTCGTAATACAAAACGTTTTCGTCTCGTTGCTCAAATTACATCTGGAACAGTTTCTTCAAATGATGATACTGTTCAAATAATTACAAATGAGTTAGATTCATGGATTGAAAATATTCAAAAAATTACGAATCCAGAACAAGCTATTATCAAATATTCAAGGTAATGTGTTAGATGGGAAAATTCTTCTTCATTTATTTTTTTTTTTCATTTTTTTTTTGCTTAAAAATGATTTGATTTTATTTGTTTCTATTCATTTCTGTACAAATTTTAGAAATTCTAGCTACAGTGACTACATTATAATTATAAGCGATTCAATTAGATTGATAGGATGTTCGTTTGTTAAGTGTACACTGCTCGATAAAATAACTCAGATTTTAACATGCAATTACAATAATGATTTGAGTCAAGGACATGCGGTATATAAAATTGGAGAACCACAAACAGATTGCTTCAAGAGAAAAATGATATTGAATGAAAATTGCTTATGTGCATATAACGATTTCTAACTTGTTATGCATGGACTGTTTTTTTTTCTGGTTTGTTAAAAATTCACTTATTTTCCTTTTTATGAAAATTTCTAACAAATACATACATACTTTGGAAACATTTTAAGAAAAATTTTAAATTTTATAATTAATTTTCTGACTTCATTTTCAAATCAATAGTTGAACAGGGAGGTTAAAATTAAATTTTAAAAAACACATTATTCAATTACAATTTATTATTAATTGTAAAACAGAAACTATTCAAATTTTACAAAAGATTCTCTGCATTTAATCGGGGATTTTGAAAATGAACGTAAAATTAAATAACTGATTTACTAATACAATATAGTGAAAAGTTTAAAAAATCTGATTTGTTTACACATTTAAATGATAAAACAAAACAAACAAATAAATGAAATTAATTAAAACAACCTTTATTATTTTTTTTAAGTAAATATGAAATTATTTTAATAAATTGATTAAATAAGAAAAAAAAAAAAATACAAAAAATATATATATATATATAATATGCATATATATTACAATAAATCATTCTTATTTTATTTGATTGATGATGTATACATATTGTAAGCCAAAAAAATAAGTTTACAAAATTTTTATTGCAATAATTTTAATTTAATTTAATTTAATATAATTGTTTTCTAAATAAAAACAAAAAAAAAAAATGCAAATTTTATTGCAGATGATTTTCACAGAAAATTCATCTTAAGAGCCGATTCATATAGTAATGATAATAATTAATGATCAATTAATTTATCTACTTACTATAATATTTATGTAATGTGATTAAAAACTAACTTAATCAAAATTATTATGAAAACACATTAAAACAAAAAAAAAAAAAAATAAAAAATTGAAAAATTACATAAATGAAAATGTACAATATTTGAATTATTTTTAATTGAATGATGTTTTAATTTAAAAACACAAAAAAAGAAAAAAATCAATTCTTGCCTGAATAATAAACAAAAAATCTAAATTTTCTAAATATCTTTTTTAAAAAAAAATACAAAAATAAGAAGGAGAATAGAAATAAAAATGCAATCAATTTAAACATTTAAACTAAAAAATGAAAACTATAAAAAATATATAATATGTATATGTATGCTTCATAGATAAATGATAATAATTACGAGCTAATTAAATAATGCTAAACTAAAGTAATGTACATAACCATTGTATTTAAATAAAAGTAATGCGTAGTGAATTATATTGTAGGTAAATTATAAAACGAGAATAATTTACGCGAAATATGTATTTATATGTGTAATGTGTTTGTAATATTTAAATTAATAATATTAAATTACTTTGATATTTTACTTGAATTATTTCATTTCATTTACTTGCCAATATCTATTGAAAGTCAAATAAAAAAAAAAAATTTTTTTTTTTGAAGAAAATTAATAAAAATATAGATTATGTATTATTTTTTAAAAAATAAATAAAGTTTTCTGTTTCTGTTTTGTTTTCGTTTACCAAATTTAAAGTTACACACTACTGAGAGACATTAAAATCAAAATTATATATGTACATAAATTACATCATGGTAATTAAGTGCAAAAAAAAAAACAAATGTTTACTACTTTAAAATTTGATTTTTTGCATTTTTTTTTTCATTATGATCTTTTTTTTTGTTTTCATTTTTTTTTTAATCGAATTTTTATTGAAAAATACTTCTTTTCTAAAAAATATTTTTCTAAATATTTTTGCTATATATCTTTCCTTATAGTACATTAAGATATTATTACAGATAAATAGATTTTTAATAAGTCTAAATGAACAACAAAAAATCAAAAAACTATTTTACAGGCATTTTTTTTTTACAAGAGTATCAATCTATACTAATATTTATTTATTTTTTGTTCAGTTGTATATCCTGTTTTTTTATTTTTTTTTCGTTTTAAAAATTATTTTAATTTTAAGATCATAATTTTAATTTTTATTTAAATCGGAATTTTTTTATATTAAAAATGTTTGTTTTTTCTTGGTATTTCTTTATTTTCCTAATCATAAGTCTTCTCAGAAGTAATATAATTTTTCTGAAAAAAAAAAAATTTTTTTTTCTTTCTTTTCTTCAAATTTCTAATTTTTCATTTTTAAAAGTAATTAATTGTAAAATAATAGTAGTAATAATTATAATATGTGTAATAGTAAATTATATTTAAAATTAAATTATATTGTGACCATAGATTGATTCTGATCATGTTTGAGCACTCGCCGATAACTGCTCAAGTCTTGCACACAATTCTTGAGCTAATAACTGACTTGCTGCAGCACATGATGCTGGTGGTACTGTACCATTAATACTACCATTATTACCAGCTGTTATTGTATTTTGTACTGATGATTGCGGATGAACATGTAAAACTTCTGGATAGCTGGGACATACGCCTTGCCAACGAGCTTTACCACTTGCATGCGACTATTTGATGAAACAATAACATGAAAATATATATAAAAAAAAAAAAATGATATATAGAACATTAATTGTCTCTATTACATAGAATATGAATTCATACATGCATACATATTTATATACAGTATTTTGTACAACATACCATGGTAAAATCTCGTTTCCATTGAACACCACATTTTCCATCACATAATGGACATGGTCTTTCAACACTGTATCCACCGCATTCACCGCAATCCAATGATACATGATCATCGGTCCATGATACTCCGCATGTAAAACATGATCCCATTTGAACACGTAGTTCTTCGATTGTTAATACATTATCGGCTGAAATTTCGAATGGACTTCCAACTAAATCCGATAATGATGATGATACGCTTATACTACTCCGTCTACAAAAAAATTGAAAAAAAAAAAAAATAAACATTTATTTGAATATTCAGTCATGTATACTATTATTGCAATAATAAATTAAAAATTGCATACATATACATATTAGTTTTTATGTGAATAAATAGTACGTACATATGTATATATGAATATTATATGCGCTTCACCCGATTTACAATAAAATCTTCAATAATAACCATTCCATTACGCAGCCAACATGGATGTCATGGTCAAGTAATTATATTCGAATGCATTTTATGAATGCATTGTAAAAACAGCATATCAACTGTGTAAATAAATGTAACTAACTGAATTGAAACTGCTAACAGAATCAGTTACTATATCAGGAATATGATGTTTCATATGCCAATAATTGCCAATAAAATGAATTCATATAAGTACATGTACATGTACATGTATATGTAATATGTGTGGATTAGATGCAATTTTTATGATTGGTTTTATAACCTATATACTATATGCATACTTTACACAATAATATTGCGACGAAATACATATTAAATATTAGGAATTCAGAATAAAATTATCACGTAAACTTATTAACATTCTTATTTCATAGGATATGTATGTAGGTATGTATTTAGTGACAAATAATAATGGATTGACGAGCACAATAGAGTATAAACAATAGCTGAATAACTTTTAATTTAATTTTATTTCATTTTTTTTTAGCATTATTTTTTCATTCAAAATTGGAAAATAACCTAGAAAACACAAAAGTACTTTACTTATTTAATCGATTTGCATTCAATCTTCAATCACAATTCCAAGTTAAGAAGATGCAAAACAAATGTGGGCGTCGTGTAATGCTAGAACTTTAAATGGTGGACTATGCACTTAAAAAGCAAAAACCATTACTACACATAATACAATGAATATAAGTAGACACAATACATGTATAGATACATACTCGTATACTACTTATTTTGAAAAAAAAAAATGTTTCTCATCAGAGAAAATATTTTAAATTTCAACTAAACATTAATTGGAAACATATACATAAATTTATTTATATTTTTTATGTAAAGAAAAATTATATAAAAAAAAAAAATTAAAAATATTCATATTTTACTTTTATTGTGTAGCGTAGCGTGTCTTAATCGTATAATTAACATTATGAATCATCAAATTAATTTCCATAAAATATACGCTTCACGTTGTCTATAGTCTAGGTTTTTACTATGCTACCAGTTATTAGATACCAAGCTAGATTTATTTTTATGTACAGTATAGATGTATACATGGATATAAATTTAATTAAAAATAATAATCAATGACTGATGATTAATAATTTAATCATAATTGAAAAAAAAAAGGTTTTTTTTTTTTAAATTTTTTCTTCTTCTTTGCATGATCATATAAAATTCATAGAGAAATTAATAATCTACTAGTACATTAAATTTTATATTTTCATTTAATTTTGTTCAGTATAAAATGGACATTAAGGGTGGTATTCATAAAACAGTAGTATGTCGTATTATCTTTATTACCACTTTAATCATTGTTCGTATTTCTATGTTCATGAAGTGGTAGTAAATTCTGTACACAAACCAATATCGAAAATTTTTGATGTGTCAAACCTATGTGTTATATCAATAAATTAAAATAAACATGTGTAAACCAAAAATAATTAACCTATTTCTGCTGTGTGTATTCAGATTCGAAATAATTTTATTGACGTTTAATATCGTTTAATATATAATATTGACGTTTTAATTTAATAATAAATTAAGCATTTATTTTGAATTTTCTGTGGTTGAAAATTTAGTTAATAAGAAAAGATTTTTAAAATCCAAATGTGTTAATATTATATCATTAATCGAGCTGTAACTAATTAAAAATGTAGATAATTCACCTGTGAGATAGACAAGTGGTATTATGATTCTTTAAGGGTTGTATTCATCAATCAAGATTACATTTTATCTGAGATAAAGTGTATCCATCAATTTCGATTATACACTATTCAGATATTTTTAAGATAACCTGGAAGTGATACTATAAATATCGTTTGAACATAACCTTGTTATTTAACAGTAACCGAACAGCACTCACATAACGTACATTATAATCATCGCATCACACAACCTGTTTTCATTTTATTATATAAAAATAATAACTTTTCGCAATCAGCTGATATTTTTGACATTTCGAAAACGAATTTCGAAAACAAATTTTATCTAGGTTGAATGAATAAACTGAAATTATATCCACCTAAAATATATTCGATAGATAGTCTTGAATGGTGAATACTACTCTAAGAAGACTATAATAACTAATAGAATTTTAATTATTTAATTAACTTTTAGAATTTTTGTCGCATTTAACAACATACAAATACAACAATATGTTTGAAAAGGCAAAAACATATAGAAACAAAATATTGAATAGAAAATTGAAATATGTATATTTTATACAATAAACAAGAAAATCAAAAAGAAAAGTAGAATTATTTTGAAATTGATTCTTAAAGGACAAAGAAGAAAAAAATCATAATTTCAAATGAATCGAATGCAAATACAGCACACACACACATCATATCGGTCGCCATCTTGTACGATAAAACAAATTTCCGGTTTTTTGAATATAAAATGATGCTGACGGTGAGTGAGAATATTGAAATTTTATTTTTATCTCCATTCGATTTTTGATGTTACATTTTATGCAAAAAAAAAAAAAAAAAACAAAAAGTGGGTGACGTGAATTCATATATACTCGTAGATACATACGTGAGCATATTATGAAATATATAATGTATGAAAATTAATAAGAAAAGAAGACAAAGTTCAAATTTAATAAAAACATCGAAACTTACCCAAGTGGAGTACAGAGGTCTGATAGATTAGGCCCATGAAAACTTGCAAGAGACATTGTTGATGGTACTGAAAATAAACAAATAAAAAAAAATACATAAATTAATATTAAATATAATTTAAGTGCTGGGATGTTTGTTAATTATTTAATTCTAAAAAGAAAAAAAAAACAAAAATTATAAATTTAATACTTTCATATAATAAATAAATTTTTATAATCTTTACTCTTCAATGTATTTTTGAAAGATTTGATTTGAAGATAAATTTGAAAAGATTTCATTTCAAAGTTGCAATTATCAATAATTGTATAGGTACATAAAGGATAAGAGTTTTCATATACTGGTAGTACTACAATAATTTTATTACATTTTTTATATTGATGCAATATTTTTCTACAAGAGCATATAATGAAGTACATACCTAACATAAGTAAATGAAGTGTGTAAGGTCAGGAATGATTAATTAGATTCAAAACCAGAAATTTCATTATTTTCTGTATTTTTTTTTTTTTTTTTTTTTGTTATAGCATTGTAGGTAATTTATTAAAAAAGAGTAAGTTCAATAGAATACTCATAAAATTAACTCTCTACATAGGTAGATATGTATAGGTATTTCTCTCTACTTAGTTGTTACCAGTAAGGTCATTTTCAAGTTCTTGTCTTTTTTCTTTTGATCACAGAATATTCAAAGACAAGCACTAAACGAAAAAAAAAACACTTTTTTAAATAATTTAAGCATATAACAATAACTGTTTTCTTGGAATGTTATTATTACCTATACTTTAATAGTTTGTACAAGAAGAAAAGTTTCATTACTAAAAACTTTTAATTTAAAAAAAAATACTTCATTACCTTACGTATGTATGTAATGTACACGTAATTGTACGAGTATGGTGTACAATATTAAAAAATTTTAAATTTGTAATAAATTTTTTATTTTTATATTATGTATGTATGAATGTAATGAATAAATAACGGTTATTATAATATTTGTGATTAGATTTTTGTTTAAAAATTTGTTTTAAAATTATACATTAATTAAATGAAAATTTAAAGGGAAGTAATAATTAAAAATCGTATAGATAAATACATATGTATGTATTGTGTATGTATACTTACAACTATGCATTCATCATCACTATTACGTTATTTACAATACATTGTTTAATAATAATTGTATACATTTATGAATGTACTGTATTATTAACGATAATTTACATTTTTCTATCTAAATGTACATATATGTACATGTAGGTACTGGTAGATATGTTGGCAAAATAAAAGTAACAAAAAAACTGCACATAAAATTAAAACAGAGAAATAAAGTAAATTATATACAAATTAATGTGCAATTTGTGATGTATAAACTTGGACTACTTTGAAGTATTATAAATGTAGGTATGTAGCATACCAGCATGTACAAATACCTACATATTTGTATTCTTAATATTCACATATCACAATTTACTTATACGCCTATTCCTATATTAAACATGAGAAATTAAGGAAAATAATTTACAATAGTTTATGAAACGTAAAAAAGAAAAATGAAAAATATAGTATACACCATAAAACTGCGCAAAATGAAAATTTCAATTTCATAAATATTGTAAAACGAAAAACAAAACAAAAATTAATTAATATCGACAATCTATGTATCTCTTTTACTTACTTTTACTGTTATTGTTATTATTTTTCTGATACTTATACATATCAACGTCAAAGTATGTGTGTGTGTGATATTATGATGGATTAGGATCATATATAATTAAAAAAAAAAAAAAAATGTAAAACTAATTTCAATAGTAAATCGAAAAAAAATAATTTTTTTTTTTTAATTTCCATACTATTATTATCTATGCTACATTATCATTTACAATGTTTCATTACAGCAATAATAATGTTTCGCTTTATATGTTGGGAGAAAATTTGTAAAATATATAAAACAGATTGGAGTATTTTTCTTGTATTTATGCGAACAGTATATAATATGTACTTTGTATTAAATTTTTTAAAGTATAGTAAAGTATAGTATTTTTTATTATTTTGCTTTTACTGTTATGTAATTATAGGTGGTTTTGCGGTTACTATCTACAAATAAGAAATATTTTTCCATAAAATTGTGGTGCGTCAATATTAATTTAAAATATTCCTGCTAACATTCTGAAATACTCGTGTCGTATTATTATTATTATTTTTTTTTTCAGAGATTTGATATACGAAAAATAAATTGTCAGAATTTGAACACTGACATTTGATATACTGATGTACCGAGTGCTAGTGCATTTACAAACGTCAATCATTGTTTCAGTTTCAGCAGTGTTTCAGATAGCAAATCATTTAAATATACGAACATCAAAAATTTTTGTTTATTTTATTTTGGAATTTAAAACGAATTGAGTTGAGATTAGGCATTCGAGATTAACATACTTAAATTTCTATATATTCTCAATATTCAATGCATTTTTTATTGAAATTACCTATACTGTGATAATCGCGATAATTATGTTACAATACAGCACTGATAAGTGATAAAACTGTACGAGTATAATGATCATGTGTATATATGAAATGTATTACGATGAAAATTATTATCAGGTAAACCAATAGCGTTTATTTATTTAAAAATTAAATTCAGTATCTATAGAATAATTTGAAAAGAAACTGATAATTCACACGCAATATATTACTATCTTACAGAAAAAAAAACGTATTTAATCTCACAAAAAATCAAAAATTTCATCTGAATTCGATTTAAGTGGATCACACATGTAAGTCTAGCGATTTCATTGTAAAAATTAAAATTTAAAAAAATTCATAAAATGCAAAATACTTAGAATCATAGAACTAATTAATTATGTAAATAATATATTAGAGAATATTTATTAAAAAAAAAAATTTTTATACACTCAATAAAAATGTCGCTGTATCTACACATAAATGATCGAAATGCATATATACACACTTATGTAAATCCATTAGACAAAAACTATTTTTTGTATTATTATTTTTGATCTCATAAATATGTAAGTATACATACATACATATACATATTCATTCATTTTAAATTTTAACATTTAATTACTATCGTGTGTGTCATGTTATAATTTAGTGATTTTTACATATGTACATCACTAAATAAATAAATGTAAGCATTTTTTAGATTTTTTTTGATTTAATCTAATTAAAATCTTTATTAATTTTAAATGAAAAATCTATTATAAATTATTATCTTATGAATTTCCAATCAGCAACTAAATGATTTTGTTCTCTCTGTTGTGTTATTCTTTTTTTTGTTTGTTTTACATTTACATAAATTCTCGAATTATTACTACTAATCTAATGGAATGTCACTGACACGAGACTAAATAAATATTAGGATATGTTAGATTATCATTTATTTATTTATTTATTTATTTTTATTTTTTTTAATATTGCGTTTTATAATTTTTTATACGATAATGATTGTACATATTGTATCTACGAAACATGTAGAACATGAGTACACTTATCTAATTTAAATATGTATTATGTATTGTCCATACATACATGTGACATTACATAAATACTTATTATAATGTAATTTATAAAACATGCATTTGATGCATGTAAAAATGTAATTTGTAAGTTAATGAGAGCAACAACTCATTTGCAATATTATGTTATGATTAATCTCTGTACAACATTCAGCTGAATGAAATGAAACTTATGAGAATCTAAATACGAAAGTACATATAATACTTATACAATGATATTTTATGTTTTTAGGTTGTTTTTTGTTTTTGTTTTGTAATTAAATTTTTTTTTTTTAAGAAATGAAACTAATTTCAGAGTTAGATTTAATAGCTACTTTTGAAAGGAATAATACAAAATAATATTAATAAATTCGTATAAGCATCTAAAAACAAAAATTGTTTTAAATATATTTTTTAGCATAAATTAAATATTTATTTATGTATTTTCATAAATTTATTTATTTATTTTTTTTTTTTTGAAATTTTTATTTTAGTTCCGTTTATTTTTGTGTACAAATGATATTTATATGAAACATACGAGTATAAGAGAAAATTGAATATCATATATGTACATTTTTTTTTTAAAATGTTAATTCTAATGTAAATGTTATGTAAATGCTGATGGTGTTTCTCAATGTCAAGATTTTCCACTTTTTTAAGGTTTCAATTTGTTGAGGTTTTTTTTTTAAGTACTTTTGATCACAAAACTTTTTCAATTTTTTTTTTTTTTTTTTTTTTTTTCAGAAAAATAATCACTTGAAAGCTGTTTTATTTAAAAAAAAAATTATTTTACATATTAATGTTTATTTATTTACTTAATTTTCTTTTTTTTTGGTATGTAACCTAATCATGAAAATTCATAAAGTCATAGCATAAGTTTCGATAATAAAAATGAAAATTCAAAAATTCAAAATTTCGAAATATAAAAAAAAAATCGTTTTTACATTTTTTTGTCTTTAATTTTTAATAAAACAAAAACGCCTAAAACAATAAACCAAATAATTTATTATGTATGTATGTGTTTTTAGTATATACCATAATCCATAATGTATTGCATTCACACAGCAAACCAGTAGCAGCAGAAAAAAAAACTCTATCGTATGTACTTTAAGTTTACATTTAAGAAATTTATTTTTAGATTTATTTATTTATTTATAAATTTTGGTTTAATTTTATATTGTGGTATTAAGAAACAAAACGAAAATACTCGCATACTTGTGTATACATATTGAGTATACGGTGAAAAAGTAACATAAATCATAATTTTTAGGCTCCTCCTGTAATGACAATTTCATAATAATTTTCATAATCTAATTTTAATTTTTTTTTTTAATTTAATATTGATTAAATAGAAGCATAGAAGGTAAATAGGTATGTAAATAAAAATATGAATATGTATGTATACATTCTGCACACTAATATGTACATACATATATATATATCTTCTGTACATATACTTTATCATATTCATATCATATACAATGTAATGTAGTATATGAGTAATAGTGCTGTGAATCTTATTAAAAAAATATCTTGTGTTGTAATGCAATTAAGTTCGTTGGTTTATTTACAATTCGAAATTAATTTACTTTTGTAATTAACTTAAAATTTTTTATCTTTAATTTATTATTAGCACAATAATACAAGTAGCTACTTAGCTATATTCAGTTACAATGAATTTCAATTTTATTTTTATTTTTTTTTCAACCTATGAAATAAACGTGTAAAACTCTATTTACTAACTCTGTATACATTGTACATTTATGCATGTTCGAGTATATGTATAATGGTAACTGTATATATAACATAAATAACATTTTAAAACCAAAAATGTTTTTTTTTTTATTTTTTTTTATTTACACAACCGAGAAAAATATTTTTAGTTTTTTCATTAATTTATTTTTAAATTTTTTTTTTTCCATATTTTTAAAGTTTTCTTTCTTTAAATAGAAATTTTTTGAGGTCAAAGCTATCATAAATTACAAAATATGTACAACATACTATAGATACTAGTGTATAATACATATATAAGTAATGTAATTTTAAATTACATATGTATACTATATTTTTAT
This sequence comes from Villa cingulata, assembly GCA_951394055.1. Taxonomy (NCBI): domain Eukaryota; kingdom Metazoa; phylum Arthropoda; class Insecta; order Diptera; family Bombyliidae; genus Villa; species Villa cingulata. Next base: position 47,379,441 of record OX596018.1, read on the forward strand.
AACATTACAAATGTGTAATATGTATATATGCATATAGTCTAGTATTACATATTTAATTATTTTTATTTTGCGATTTGTAAGTTTATAAAAATTTTAAAAATTTGTACTTTTTTTTTTCTCTGTATAATTGCATTTTAAATTTTTATTAATAAATTATTATCAGGAACAAAAAAAAGTCTATATAAATAATGTACATTTAAAAATATGAAATGAATACAACACATATACTCGTCGTAAATAAATGAATGAATAAATAAATTGAAAAAAAAAAAAATAAACATAAATTTCATATGAAATGTTAATCTATGAATAATTCATATATTTTAAGTGTAAAAATTCATTAACTCTTGAGAAAATTTAAAAACAAAAAAAAAAATGTGTACTACTCAAAACATTTTATAAAGTAAAATTTATAATAATTTTAACATTTAATTGAATTTATGAAATTCATCGAACTATAGATAATTATTTATATACGTTGATAAAACCTGCGCCACGTCAAGACATATATGACCAGACAGTATACTCTACAAATAGAAATTGTCATGAGATTGTCTTTAAAGTTAATGACAATTCTGACGGGTTACTATAGCTAATGAATAAGTAAATGCAGCCAATCTAGATGTATTTTATAGTTATAACACACTTTGCAGAAGCTACAAGGATAGCATAAAGAAAGAAACTCTGACACACAACCTTTGCAACCATGCCTCGCCTTATTCAGAGTAAAATACAAGGCACTATAACCTACCTACATATAACCATTAAAAGTTTTAATTACGAATTTGAATTTGTGGTTTTCTGTATTTCAATCATTATTTACACATTTTGCAATATTTTAATTTGTATGTGGTAAAACATAATGGTACAATGGTACAATGTTAATAAGTGTTAAGTTTTTGTAATTTTGATGTAAATTTTTATAAATTAGATTTCATACATGTATAAATTTATGAATTATTGAACGATTATTGTATGCTTTACTCTACAAATATCATTTTATTTTTAATTAAAATTTTTTTCTTGCAATATATACGAGTACTCGTATATAATATGTAGGTAGTAGTGTAGTAGATATTACAAAATTGTCGTCATGAAATTGAAAGTATATGTGTCCATACCATGATGTATACATAATGTATATATGACGTACTATGTACTATTGGTACTATGTAAGTGTATAAATATGTGCTTGCACACTACTATAAAAATAAACTTTTCTTTACTAGAAAATTAATTAGAAAAAATAAAAAAAAATTAGACATAAATACACGTATTTGAACGTCATAAATATTTAGATGGATATACATTTTTGCCATTTGTATCTGTCAGTTTGTATCATATGTTCGTTATACGTCTATAAATTTATAAATATGTTTTGATGCGATCATAATAACTTCATAGAAAATATAGACTTGATAAAAATTTAGAAAAAAAAATTTATATTTGAACGATGGAAACAAAACAAAACGAAGAAAAATTGATCAAAATGATTTTTTGCAACTAATTCCAGCGTAAACTGGCAATAATCAGTGTTCTCCAGTTTTTCATTTATCGTTCGTTATTTATGTTACTTACAATAAATTGTATAGTACTCACCGAATGTGTTTATAGTATTTTACATAAATATTACTATGATTTACTATTACATTGAAATTTATAAATAATAACACTGGATATATGAATATTTTTCATTGATACTAAAAATTACTAGTGTTACTAGTACGTATAGGCATGTAGTTAACACTATATTGAATGACTTCATAATACGAGTTATATAGTATCTCTGATACGACGAAAATTAATGTGTAATGATGATCGTACATTGATTCTTGAGAAATTCAATTAATTAATGATTTCATTTTTTTTTTTTCTATTTAACGAGACGCATTCATAACTTTTTTTTTTTTGTTTTATTTATTTTTATTTTTTATTTTTTACAAAGATGTGTAAATATTAGTAAAACAAATAAAATTTGTATGCAGTATCTATCTGTCAAAGTTTATTAATATTAAGTGAATAATAATTTTAAAATTCTTAAGAGAATAATTTTGAACGTGCTTTTATATGCATATAGGCACAAACATACATTTTATTACAATTTAAGTAAGTATATGTATACAAAGCAAAGTACATACAAAGTGCAAAGAATAATTTTTAAAAGTATAGAAAATGAAAGAAAAAATAAATGATTAAAAAAAAAATGACTGAAATGATTAATGAAAAACCATATTAAACGAGGATAGAAATAACCTTTGACTTTTCATTCATTAAAATATATACGTACACGTACAGCCCATCATATACATATAAGCACATTCATGAAACGGATGTTTATTGATCTTTTATTGACATAAATATTTATCGAAATCATTTATATTTTAATTTATTTTATTTTTTTTTTTCTTAATGTAAATTAAAAATCAATCCAAAATGTAAATTAAATTCAAGTACATACGAGTATATACGTATATTACACACATTATGTATATATGTGTGTATATATGTTTTATGCCCAACATTTTAATTTGAATTCGATAAAATTATCAATTTTTAAATCAATGAAAAGTTACACAAAATTCAACTGAATAATGTAATAAAGTGGAAAAAGATGACATTTTTATTTTCTTTTTTTGAATCCGATTTTTTTTAATATATGCATGTATAAATTATTCATATATACAGATCATATATGTATGATAATTGATGTAATTTTTTTTAATAATTTTTAAAACCAAAAAAAATATTAATTTAAAAAAGAAAATATTATATTAGATTTGATGAAATATTTTCCAAAATGCCTATATTAAAACTTAAACGTATTTTTTTTTTTTTTTTCATTAAACCAACATACTGGCCACTGGGTACTACTTATATCGTATCGTACTATAAACCCATCGTACTGTTGGACCAAATATATAGATTTTTGTTTGTATATTGTACTGTGAATTTAATTATGAATAATAAAGGAACTTAATCTTTGTGTGTAAAATTAATGATATGCGATGGTCATAAGTGAAGTGACAGGTTGTACAGGTGTTCTCCTTGAATTTTTTTCTTATTTATTTTCCTTCTTCTTTTGTCTTGGTATTATTTATAATGTACAAATAACTAAATGAATATTTTATTTCATTGTAAAGTAAAGTAGTAGTGTGGCGCAAAAGAAAAAAAACAAAAAAAAAAGAAACGGAAATATGAAAATTAACCAGATCATGATGATGATGGTGATGATAATGCGATAAAAATGAAGAAAGTAAATCATAAATGATAAGCATCTTACGTCACATTTATAACTGATACGTTGAATAATTTCAATTCAATTAATACAAATTTTTTTTCTTGTTTTTTTTTTTTTTTTTTCTTAGAAAAAAACTAAATTTTATTTACGTAAATTATAATACATAATATATTTGTGTTTCAGTCTATATATGTATGAATGAAATAATTTTTGAAAATTATCTGTTGTAATAACGACACATGTATATTTGTGATGCGATAATGTTTACAAATTAATAAATTATTGTGACATCATTCAAAACTTAACTTTAAATCCTAATCGGGCAGGTAATTTTTATCTTTAAACTTAAAATAATTTTTGATCGTAATAAATTATGACTAAATACATTACATACATATATGATTTATAATGAAAAAAAAAAAAATTCTTAAACTCAATGAAAAACAAAGAAAAAAAAATAACTAATAATTTTATGATCTTTGGAATATCGAAATACGAATACAAAGTGACAATTTCGAATTATTTGTGTAAGAATATTTGAAAAAATCGATTTTATTGTTATACAGGTGAGAAACAGGTGAGGTGAGATAATTATTCTACGCAGTGTTAAAATTTATTCATACGACTACTACATAATTATGTTAGTTAGTATTGAATCTAAAAAATGTATATAGTATAAATATGTATCAATTATTTATGAAATTTTAAATGCATTTGTATATTGAAAATCATTCGTCCGCTATGCATGACCTTCTTATCTAAAATTATATATGGAGAGTTATTATAATTAATATGTATAAGAGAAAATTTTCCATGAATTTGTCTTATCAAAATCATATTATATTTAATTTTTGTTTCATATTATAATGTACCCAAGATATTTGTACTTATTATGCGATTTTATTAATTATTATACATATATAATTTTTATGTAAAAATTATTTTATTTGTTTATTCATTTTATAATCGAGTTTAATATAATAATATATTTTTTATAATTTAAAGTACAATGACCCTTTATTGTGTTCTTTTCAACATCAATTTTTGAACAGGAAAATCACTGGTTTTTATGATCATTTTTCAAATTATCCAATTGTACAAAAATAAAAATAAAAGGTTCTAGTTATTTTATTTCTTAAAAAAAAAAAAAAAAAAAAAAATACTGTTTTTCATCATATTTCATTTTTAGATACGCATATATATTTTATCGTAAAAGGTCTTCTGTAAATACACACAGAGATTAATAAAAATAATAAAAAAAAAATGTAAGTAGATTATAATGTGGAGACAGTTGAAACATACAAAAAAAAAAGAAAAAAAAAATACAAATACAAATTGAAAGAGTTTTAAAAGTAAAACTTGATTTTCTAGGTTAATATTAAAGCTGGCTTTTAATTTTTTTGTTGTATTTTCTTCATTTTATTATTTCATTACGTATGTACATAAATATAAAGTATGTATAGCAGCCGAATAGCTGTTTTGATTTAAATGTAATAATGTAGTACACGTTCGTCTAAAAAATATTGTACCTATCTTTGTATAAATATAAATTCCGAGGTCATGGAGTAGATTCAACTTTTAAGCTTTCAAAATAAAAAAAAAAAACTGTTGTTCAAAGTTATTTTACACTTTACATACCTTACATATAATTGTGCTATGTATGTAATATATGTAATATTTTTATGTGTACATATAAATATTTATTCTATATACACACATATCGGTGTCTCTGTATATTAATGCGATATATGAAATCAAGTGTGTATTCAATTTTTATTTATTTTCATTCTGAAAATATTTTCTTTACAAACAAACAAACAAACAAACAAAAAATTTATTCAGTTTTATATGCTACTAGTAAATATGTATGTATGCATGTGTGTACCTAATATTTATACGAATTGTTATAATTAGTAGAATATTATTAAATCGTTTAAAATGTTTATCATTAAAAAATGTTGAAAATTATTATATTGTATGTACGTACGGTCTACGATGTAATATAATTCAATGTCAATGATTTTTTTTTGTCTTTTTATTTTTTTTTATTTTTAAACATTTTAACTTGCTTTTTAAATGTATTTTTACGGTAATTAACCTGAACGAACCTATATAAATATGAATATAGAATGTATATATGTGTGAGTAGATACATACTTGTAGGAATATAAAATGTTCTAGACTAAAATAAATAATTAATAAAATTAAATAAAAGAAAATATTTTAAAAATTTTATAAATTTATAATTTTTACATGACACAAATTCAATTTCCATGAACCTTCCATGTAATGTTAAGAAAATGTTAAGAAAATAATTAAAAAATTTTTTGTTATTTTATATTACATATATTCCAAATTTTTTAATTAATCGGACCGAATTTTCATACACTTAACTTACATATGTATGTATTGTATGTAATGTATTTATAGTTTATACATTTGAAAATAAGAAACAAATAATACAAATGTTTTATGTGTTTGATTGAAAATACAAAATTATAGTGAAGAATCATTGAATCAAACTTGTTTGTATTATACAAACGAAACCAATAAAAATGATTACGCACCACATATTTTCATTTTATGTCATATTTTTTCTACCATCATAATACATGTATGTATGTATGTGTATGTAATGTAAATGTGTTATTAAAATGAAAATAATAAAAATTTTTATTTACAAATTTTTCAGTATAATTATCACAAAATAGTGTTGTGATTTTATATTTTCGTAACAAAGATTTTAATAGAAAAACAAATTTTTCCATTATGATTACTTAATTCCGTACTTAAATTATAATTTACGATACATATACGAGGTAGATATACTTATTATGTACATAATAAGTAAGTATATAAGTAAGTAAATTTTCTTCAATACCGGATTTTCCTCGATTCAAAAACAATAACAACTGTAAAATAGTGAATATGTAAATAATTTAATTTTAATTTTGACTTAAATACGTCTGTGCGCCATCTACATAAACAATTTACTTAATTATATTATTGGTATTCGTATTATGTACATGTCTGAAGTATGTATGTGTATTTTTACAACAAAAAAAAAAAAGACATTGAATTTGAATTAGGTATGTACTTAGCAAAAATTCTTCAAATATGTACTAAAATTCAGGTCATTATTATAACTACAAACGTATACATATCTAGTACTAGATACGTTGTATATGCATAATATGTAAGTACATATTTATAAGTAGATGTGCGTATATTTAATCATATATAGATATATGTGTTGATATCAAATCCGCTAATGTACTGTACATGCATATTGAACGAGTATAGGTATTTGTTTTGATAAATATTATATATAAAAATGCAAGTAATGCTAAGATATATAGTCAAGCGTTCATTTTATTTATATAAGATTTACATTTAATATATAAATATCGCATTATCTATACGGTCTAGAAAAAAAAAGAAATACTCGTAAACAATTAAATTAAAAAAAACACACACACACACATACACAATCACATTTTATAGGTAAGTTTGTCGTTTTTAGACTCACACAAGCGTTTAAGTTATTAGAGTTAGAAGAAAAAAAATATATGGATAAAGAAGATGAAGGGAGAGAATACATTTTTATGCATTCGATAATTCGTAATGCGATTATTTGAAATTTGTAATTAAAATCAAATTGAAATCGATGTAACGTAGGTATGTACATATATATAGTAATGTATTTCATATGAATAATAGATACATAGTAATTCACATTGAGAATATTTTACATTGATTTTTGATACGGTATTTAATTTTTAAATCAATTTTTGTTTACAAATTCATATAGTATTGTCCTCGACTTCAGATTAAATTTACACAAAATTTTTTTAAATGTCTACTATATATACATATATGTATATAAATACAATCATTCTCATTTAATACACGCTCGCGTATTTTGCACCTTGAACTGATCGCTTAAACTATTCAAATTCGAATTATTCAAATTCTGATGTTAATTCGCAAAAAAACAAACTTTGGTTTTTGTTTTGCGTTTAATTTGTTTTCACTTTTTTTTTTCTTGTTCTATATAAGTAGTTCTAGAAAAACACCGACAATTTTACTGAAATTAATTTTGAACTCAAATGTTTTTTTTTTTCTTCTTTTTCTTTTTTGATAAAATTCCATATTGTATTATCTCATGTAGAATGAGAAAAGACCTTGTTAGTTATTACTTTACGAAGAAAATATGACCTTATTTTATGGTTTTTATTTTCATTTTCATTTTATCTAAATAAAAATTACATTACCAAACATAATTTAAATATAGAAATGTATGTAATTTCGTTATTATTTACTCTATTCGACTATCTCTACTGGTAGTTTTTCTTCTTTTTTTTTAAATGCAATTAAATTTGTATTTCACATAAGTTATATAAGTACATATTAGATTAGATTTAGATTAGTATCAAATAACATAAAATTACAAAAAATTAATAATGAAGACTTGAAAAGTTTGAAAAAAAAAAAAAAAGAAAATATTTTTTTTTTCTTTTGTAACAGAAATATAATTTTTTGTTTTTTCCAACTACAAAGTATGTAGTGTAATACATTTTAATATTTACTATACTTAATGCACATAATGTAGTTACTGAACTTATTTAACATTTTTTTATGTTTAACTTTATGAATGTTGTTTTACTTATAGTGCTTCAAAACTATATCATATATACTATGTACATTCTCGTAAATTAAATTTAATATCCATATACATACATAAGATACATACATATATAAATGGTGTAGTATTTATGTGATATATAATACATATGTATATTATATGTATATTTTATATTTATACATTATAAATGTACGTTTATTTCATATTTTGCAAAACGATTTTGACCCACTTTTTTTAAAAAAAGAAAAAAAAAAATAAATAAATTTTTGTATGAAACAATATAAAAATAATAATTTATGAAAGAAGCGAGTAATAACTAAAATGAAAAAAATTTAATGATTATTTTAAAAGAAAAAAATTACAAATATTTTTATTTTTTCCAATTTTATATTCGACGAATATGTTTTACAAAAAAAAAAAAAAAAAAAAAAAAAAAAGAATTTAGAATCAGATATGCTCACATATGAATGTAGATAATTTTAGAGCATATATAATGCATGTATGAATATACCTATATATTATATTTTTCTTCAATTACCCATAAAAATTGATAATCAGTTATGATTTTCTTTAAACATAAGTGACATTTTTTTATGATATTAATTTCATTTCATTTATTTCTTTTATGTACTCGTATACATATATGTACAGTATTTTTTGTTACTGAAATTTTATATGAACGTCAACTGTCAAGTAAATAAAATACAAAATGTAACGAGACATAATGAATAAATTTGCGGTCTATTATTTGTAAAACTCATAATGAGTAATGAGTAAATGTTGTAGAAGTGTAATGATTTATAAAACTCAAGCTTTTTATGTGACTGAACGTGGTTAAATTGTTGGCGCCTTTTTAAATGTGTTACCTATGTACGTATGTACAAATTAGTTATAGATTTATAAAAGCAAAGAAAAAAAAAAGTCATACACGTTCTATACTTCTGTTTGTAATCATATATGATGTATATCACCGTATATATAGCATCGTATAAATGATCATCTTACATAATGTCTATAAAATAAATCTAATCTTGTATTTATTTAAGATTTTCATTTTTCATATACATATTATGTATGTATTAACATTGAAATTTTCCACATTACCCGAGTATGCTATACCCGAGCAGCAAGCGGTAATAAAAAGAGTGTTTAAAGCTCATTGGACATGATCAAGCAAAAAAAAATCTTTAATTACATATTTTTTTCCGATCATTTCATTTTCAAATATTTACTAGTGATTGTGAATTATGGCTAAAACTAGTCGTACACACACATATGTAATAGATATGAAATATACATACCTACATATGTATATACAGAATTTAAAAACATTTAAGATCATTTTTTTATTAGATAAATACATTTCTATTTTAGTCTAAAGTCTTACTTGTTTCATCGACACACAATCATTTATTAGACACGAGGACATATTATATAGATATCAGTAGAAATAAATTTCGAAAAAAAAAATTTCAATTATCATGCGTTTAATATTTGAATGTACATATTACATATTCCAATACACTTAATTATAATTTACAATGTACGAGTACAAATATATACTGTATATATGAGTATACATAATATATACGTATACATTTATATGTGATTTCGAACAAAAGTCTAAATAAATTGAATACCATGACCTAGCTAGAAGTAAAAAAAATATCTTATTTCATTAATCATAATCTCTGCTTATATAATAGAGATTTGCGATAATAAAATAATTTGTTCGTTCAATGTTCTATCTTCTATAAAATGTTAAATAATGTTCTATACATATACAATATCAGTTAGTTTTATTTGCAAAACATTATATAAACGCCGAAGTTAATTTATATAAATACGAGTATACTTTGTACTTAATTTGGTAATTGTTGTATATACATTACATAGTATACAATATATTGTACATATACATAATACAGTCAACTCGCGATAACGTGAACACGAAAAATTTTCGGCTGTTCACATTAATGAAAATGTTCACACTAACGGGGGTTTTATCAAAGGTACAACTTAAACTAAAACAACACGTTTCTTTATATGTACATATTTTATTTTAATATTTATTCGGTTTTTGAAAAGTAGGATGTTATATAAACTTGTTTTTTTTTTGCCCTGCAATTTTTTTAATATCTTCACGAAGTTTTCTTAGTACAATCATATCTTCAACTTTTGTATCATTGTGCTCTGCCCAATTCAACGCTTTATTAAACAATTCTACAGCTTCTTCATGTGAAATTCTTCAATTATATTTGATTTCTCAAAAAGGGATAAAAACTTAACTTTTTTACCCATTACGCACGACACAATTAATCTTTTCACAACAAAGTAAGTACAATAACGATATTCAACTGACAGGAAATCGAACTCATAAAGAATGGATATGATTTTTACAGTTTGACTAACGGTATGTGATTTTGGTAAAAAATAATTTACATGAAATTTGTTTCCCGCATAAAATTCCATGAAAAACTAATTGTTCACATTACAGAGCTTTTGCCTGTTCACGTTACAGAGTAGTCAATGTCAAAAATATTGTGTTCACGTTAACGAGTTGTTCACATTAAGCATTGTTCATGTTATCGCGAGTTGACTGTATACATTTTTTGTACATATTTATACATTATACTTACATTCATATGAAATACTGCATTAAAATAAGTATGTATTGTTAACTTGAATAGATTTCATAAGACTGCACCTTTTAAAATCCAATTATTTTGATTGAGTATTATATTATCAACCATTATTATACTCGTATTTATATTCATTACATAAACAGATGAATAATGATGATATCTGACTGTATTCTTATACATTATTTAAGTAAACATTATATTAAATTTTATTTTATAAATTGATAGTTACACTCTTTATTGAATGTATAAGTTTGAAAAAAAAAAAAAAAATGTTGAATAATTTCGAAGACTGGAGATTTCTAGAAAGTAATTTGTTATGCATTCTTAATGGCGAATATAACACTGAGATGATTTTTAAGGTTTATGATTATGATTTTCATGAATTTAATTTAATTGAAAAATATTATATAGGTAACAAAAATGTTAACAGACTTATAACTTTTTCAGAAAAAAAAAAAGTACAAATACAATTTACTTTACAAAATTTTGATCATTCAATAAGATGCATGCAAACACAAATACTTAGTAAAGCGTATGACGTTGATCAAAGTAAATTTTTGTTACAAAATTTGATAAAAAATGTATATGCTTTTATTTTATTTTATTTATTTTTTTTTTTCAAATCAGTTTCTCAACATTTACGTATGTATGTATGTATGTAAGGTGTTTTCGTTTTTAATTGAATCCTTGTAAAGCTATACTTATTATCATCGCCATTTTTCACTTTTATTTCTGGTGTTAATTATCAATTACACAAAATTATTGTTGAAAAATAACAACTGTGATAATATATGTAATAGTTATTTCTCGTTATTTCGAATTGACTTCATAATTAACTGTATAAATAACAATTATAGAAAAATATAAAATAGCAACACAAATTACTTAGTTTATGCAATTTGATTTAACGAAAAAAAAAAATACTACATAGTATTGTACATATTTGCTTCGAATCACATTTCAAACGTAATTTAGCTTCAATATCGACGATACGAATAGTACATACTTACTATATTAAAACATTGTTCGATGTCGTTCATATTAAATGTTGTTTTGTTGTAATTTCTATAAATTATTTTTCAATGATGGAGTAGTAAATTTTGTTTACTTTGTACGAATGATTTATCTCATTTTCAATAATACTCGTACAAGCATTAAATTATTTATATACGTTAGAGTATATATGTTCTATTCTCTAATCATAAATAGAAAATCTTTTTATTTTTCTATTTAAATTACACAAAAAATTACAATACGAATTGAAATATCATTTTCATACAATTTGATTATTGTTTAATTAAACTGAGAATATAGCATAACTACATACAATTTACCGACAAACATTATAAAAAGTATTTGTTACTATGTATAGTTTTACGTTTTCTTTGTAGGTTGCACACTTCTAAAAATATAAATATCTAGTCGTTATACTTACAATAAGAAAAATTATTCTCTTAATAACGAAGAAAATTCATTAAATTTTTTCCTTTAGCATTGGGTAAAGAAAAAAATGAACTTATGCAATACTGCATAACGTAATTTTATTATGCCATTATGAAAAAAATGACTATTTTTTTTTACAGTTAATCCATTAATTTGCACGTTGTACTTATGTATTTCATGTAGAAAAAAAGAGACATGTGTAAATGAAATAACGCAAAAAAAAAAAACGAATTAAATAATCATTTTATATTACATAAAAATCGTATAAGTATTTCTACTAATAAATAAACAAAGTTACTAAGAATCAATTGAATTTGTTTTACTGCAATGTAATGTATTACGCTGTATATGAATGTGTAATTTTTAGTCAATATATCTATAATACAAAATTTATTCAAAAACTGGATTTATTTTAATAAAATTATATATAAAATGTAATTTAAAAAAATTGTAATCCTGAATTCATATAAAATAATCCATAGTGAAAAATAAAATTTTGAAAATATCATATATAAGGCAATTAAAATTATGTATATACATATCTCTTCATACAAACGTACAAACGAGTATTGTGTACATACACTCGTATAATAATGATAAATGTATTTTGATCTAAGACAATGTATTCATTTGATTTTGAATAACAAGTGCAATAAAAATGTAAACAATCAGAAATAAAAAAATTTATTATTATTATTATTATTATTGTTTTTATGTGTTTGTTTTTGTGTGTGTTAATTTGAATTTATTTTCAAGGATATATATAATTTCGATACAAAACAGATGTTCTGCTAAAATTAACATTATAAGAAATTTAATTTGATTTCAGATACCGATACATTTACTTATGAAACATTCATTTCTATATATTTTTATACACTAATAAAATTAAAATAAAAATAAAAATACAATAACAAAATTTTTAAAAAAAAATTTCATATTATTATAAAAAAAAAATTAAAGAAACCAACAAGTAGTTTTTTCGATTATTTTCTATTTCCAATTATTTAATTTTTTTAAAATTGATATGAAAATGACAATCACCAAATAATTCTCATACGATGCAGATAACACAATCCAGTCTACTCTGAGTAGTAGTACTACAAAACGTTAGTCAACATTTTGAAATTGACATTGATTTATAATTTATGTATTCATGGAGATGGTGTATTTTATACAATTTCGTCTAGAGAAAATCAATTGAAAGTACTAGTAAGTGCATCATATAATGAATCATAATAAACATAATTTTTTTAAATTACTCAAAATAATCAAAAATTATAAAACTCCATAAAACTATATGTATGAGTAAATCATATTATACATATTTCGTGTACTGTGTTTAACGTAAATAAACGTAAATATATGTATGTATAGAACACATATTGTATATATCATTTCGTAATCAATTTTAGAACGCAATTAAAAAAGTTCAAAATTCCAAAATTCATATAACATCATAAATATAAAAATTAAAACAAAAACTTAGACTTAAAATAAATACATATTCAACACTAAATGAATTTGCATATAAATTTTCTTATTATTTTGTTGTTGTGGTTAAAATTTTTTGAAGCATATTTTTTTTGCTTTTTCTTTGCGCCTCATTCCATAATTATAAGATAATAATTTTTATGCGACATGTGCACAAAATCACATTCCAAAAATGATTTTTTTCAAAACAAAAACTTTTCAATGAATATGTGTTAACGTTTATTTATTTTACTTAATTTCATTTATTTATTTTTTTTTTTGGAGAGAGAAAATTATTATTATCATGAGGATATTTTTATCGTGGGCATTTACGTATATGTAATTACATATATTTACTATATATGATCATAAAAATTTCATTGAATTTAAAGAATTTTGAAATTTAATTAATAAATTTTATTAATGTACATTATTTTTAGGTATGTACATATGTAAGTAGGTGCATATATAATTGTAAAAGTACATATCTAATAAATTCTCTCATCACCGCCTTCATATAAATAAAATCAACAACAAAATGAATGCGATTTAACTATATGCTTTAATTACTTATTTAACCTATTTTCGTAGCAAATAATAAATAAAATTAAATAAATAAATATAAAAAATATGAGCTAACCGAATTTTTATTTTACATTACATATATAAATATGTATGTTAATTTATGCAGGTAATATGTACTTACATTATACATAAGATGAATATGATATTTTAATGCAATTAAGTAACATAAAATATTGCCAATGAAAAAGTATAAATAAATCAAAAAAAATAAATAAAAAAAATTATTTTTTCCATTCACATTTTCTTTTTTATTCGGGTACATGTGTACGTAAGTATACCACTTTCGTGTTCACATAATTTTCACTTTAATAATAAAAATATAGGTATAATAAATAAGTGAATTGCAAATTGCAATATTGTTGATTTTGTTTTTGTTTTAATATTTTCAAAATTATATTCTGTGATGTATACATTTTTTTTTTCTTTTTAAAAATGTGTGCATGCATATAGCATTCATATGCAACGTTTCGTTTTTGACTTTTATTTATTTTGTTTTAGTTTCTAAATTATTTTATAAATAGTACATACTCATATGCATACATATTTATGTACATAAATGTATGATCGTATATACACATACGAATCGAATATTTTTCATGATTATATTATATGCATAATAGTTTTTGGTTTTGCTGTGATTTTTAACACGTGCCAATGACAACAATGTTCCAATATAATAAACACTTCAAATACTAACACATATTTGTGAATTAACTGTAATTTCAGTTTTTAAAGGGAACAAAATACGTCAAAACTTATAGAAAATAATATGATTTAATGAATGTATAAATGAATGATTGTAAAGTTATGTAAGTAGGTATATATACGAGTATGTATTTTAAATTTCGAAATAAAATTTTCCAATATGTATTTTATAAACATATCACATTATGTACATATATTCATGTACATGTACATATAAATGTTATCATGATCAACGATATACTCCCACTTTTTTTTATAATATTTAAATCGTTTAATTCAATATTTTTAATATGCATTTTAAAGGGTAATAATTTTTAAATATTAAACAACAACAAAAAAATAAAAAATCGTAGAAAAATAAATTATTATACTTTTTTCTTTCTTTGATTAAATTGAAAATGATTACTTTATCTGATAACACATATGTATATAATGTACATAAAATTTATTTTTTATAACAATGAATTGAAAATTGCATTCATATATTCATAAATGCATTTTCGTATATTTTAAACAAAAATATTACGCCTTTTCTATTATTACATTGTGAAAAAATGCATAAATGTATTACATTATATTAAAAATGGCGTGATCATGCATTTAGAACACACTATACTTCGATGCGTTTTATTTCCTTTTTTTATAATAAATTTTTTTTTGGTTTGTTTTTTTTTTCTTAATTTTTCAGTATTTTATTTTTTTTTTTAAATAAATTGAACTAATTTGATAATATGAAATGAATTGCAATTAGTTACCCTGGCTTGTTCAGTTTACGCTTTTTAATTAAGGGGAAAAAATAAAAAATAAAAACAAAGAAACAAATAAAATTTTGATTTACTTATGTAATATACACATGCATATAATAATTAAAATATTTTAAATTACACACACATATGTAATGCACTCGTATATACATAAGGTATAGGTACATTGATAAAAGAAAAACAGAATTTTTAATTACAGAGAACGAATGGATAAAATTAAAAAATTTAAAAAAATAATAACGAATAATTAGTACGTGTATACGAAAGCTATATATGTATTTTGTATATTAAGAGTAAAAATACTGTAGTAATTATCTCGAATTCATTTTTGTAATTTTCGTTAACGAATATAGTTCTAGTTCTAGTCTGTGATTTTCAATAACAACAACCTTTAGATAATTATTTGAAAATGTAAACAGACAATACATTATACATAACATGATATATACATATACATATATGTATTTACTTAAATATTATTTTAATTCATTATTTAGTTGTTGAAACATTCACTCTACAAAAAATCTTTATAACTATAATGAAACAGTACTATAATAAAAATGTTTTTTAATTAATTATATACACGATTTCTTGTGAACTTTTGAACTTCATACGTATGCGTTTTGAATTCGAATAACAAAAGGAATCCACTAAAATACATATACGATCAGATATATGTATGTATATATACCTGATTTTATTATCAAATGAGTATAGATACTTTTCTATTGCATTAATTACTAAAGATACGCATTCGTTTTCTGATTTTCCTTGTTTTGATTATTATTTGTGATGTACATACACATATACATCTACTTTTAATTAATAATAAAATTCAGTTCAAATCAGTTTTATCGAAATTATTCCAACTTTTACTCGTCAACGAAAATTAATTTTATATATGAAAAATGAAAAATAAATGAATCGATTTAAAATTCACCTTTTATACAAAATTAATTTATCTATTCATTACACATATTATATATACAACACTCGTACCAGTATGTACATTTTTTAATAGATCGGCTATGAAATATTTTATATATGTGCATATGTACATATAAAAAAAATGTCGATTTCTTTTTCTGCTCATTCTTAAATCTTATAATACTTATTTGAAGAATACAGAAAAAAAAATTATGTTGTTTGACTACTAAATTTTATTTTATTTTTTTAATTTTTTTTGTTCTTTTCAAAGTACAAAAAGAAATCCACTTGATTAAGTAGGCACTTATCTACATATATAACATAATATATTTAAAAAAAAAATGCATATGAATATAAAAATTGTATAATGCATGTAGCCTTCATCTGAAGTATGCATTCTACTACATAAATGCATATATGGCTAAACAAAGAAATGCTTAAAATCTTAAACCTTTTGAAATTGAATTTCATTAAAAAAATTCAAATAAAATTTATTGTACACTGATAATTTAATATGTATTTATATCCGTAATTTAAATAAATTTTTAAACTATATACATATTGTGATCTATCTTATATTTACTATACAAGTATGTATATATGTGTAAAAATAATATGCATATTTCATAAATAAATTTTCATATTACATAAATTTTGTTTCCATTTTATACTAATTTCAAAACTATAATATACTCGTACATATATCTATACGTGGTGTAACATAATAATTTTCTCAATCTAACCTAATTTTTCGAATTTATTATAATAACACTCTCGTATCTCGTATATAAATATATCTATATTTTATTTTTATTTTTTAAAAATTTTATTTGTATAATATGTAAATCGATACTAATACTACTACTATCATTATTATTATTATATTATTATTATTATTATCGTCACCATTATCATAATCACGGTGCATTATACAATAATTTATTATGCTTTTATTTTTAAAAAAAAAAATGTATAAATAATATATAGGTTATATGTAATAATAATAATAATAATAATAATAATAATAATAATAATATATAATAACGAAATAAGAAATACAATCTATATACTTATAATTTGTTATATAGTTTGTTTATATGTATACATATGTATGTAACTATGTACTCACTTTTTAATTGTACTGAAAGTTTTTCTTTATCCACAAAAAAAAATAATTAATGTTTTTAATTTTTCAAATCACTTAAGACTTAAGGCACGCAAAATGTAAATTTTGTCTATAAATCAATAATTTAACTGAATTATTATTTCAACACTTTAGTAAAATAATGAAGTAAAATTGCAGCACTTAATGTTATTTATTTCTTTTAAAAATTCACAATTTTCTTTTTTTTTGATTTTTTAACGTTTTTGTTTTTTCTTTTAATGTTAATAAATTATTTTATTTTAACTCAAGTATTTTTAATTTTAAAATAAAAATGAATTTTAATTTTGCTTTTTTTTCTTTTTTTTGTTTTTTGTCAAAAGTTGTAATTTAAATTTCTGCTGATTATTTATATAGATAAATAAATTATCCCAAGAAATATTGCATAAAATATTTTTAAATTTTATTTTTTAATTCAAATATAAATGCGAATAAAATAATGTATGGAAAAAGAAAACTTTCTTACAGTTTTTTATAAAATTATTTTTATTACAATGATAACCAGTTGGTTTTAGTTTAGTCGACTGACTGAATTCATTTCAGTTTTTAAACAAACTTTTATAAATTTAATTTTTGCATTGTAAAAATCTTATAAATTATAAATAAATGCAAATATCATCTGTAGATACAGATATTTATGTATGTATGGTATGTATATCAAAAATACACAGATACTTTTACCACTACATTATCATCATAAAATATATATGAGTCTCTCATATATTATATATGAGTTTTAAATTCTTCTCGTATCGTCCCGGTTCAATTTCCATCCCAACCAAAACCAATACAAATTACAAAAATATAATAATTCCACAACTACATTCGCATATTTTGAATTTATTTTGAAGAGTAAAGTTTTCCATTTTCACATTTATGCAATTATAGATTTTAGCTTGAAAGCTTCGTTTCTTTGGAATGAAAAATATTATATTTTTCATATACATATATCATATATCTATTTTTTTATGAATGTATTTGTTCACTTGAGAGTAAGTATATCAGAGACAGAGTCAAAGCAAAACCATACAGAGAAAGAGGAGAAACGAGAAACAGAAAAAAAATCTTTGAATAGAGTGAATTGAATTAATATTTGGTATTGGTGGGTGGTAATGGTGGGCGCTTTTTTTTTGAAAGAAAATGGGAGATGGAGATTGGAGACTTTGACGCTACTCATTATAAATTCATACTTGTTGTAAATCTACACTCTACACATACATTTCAAATTTAATAATAACATTTTATTATTTTTGTTTTTAAATAAAATATGTAAGATTGAGGGGAATTTATATTCTCTTTCGATTATATATTTTTTCACTCAAGACTCAACTCTCACTGTCCATCATGCTTCAGCATTCAGTTTCATGCATATATTTTATATTCCCAGCCTACCCTCCCACCCATCCTACCTAGTTTTACTAACACTTTGTAAAATGAAATTTTTATTTGCATATTTTGTACATTTTATATCTTTTGACTAACAAAAAATAGAATTTATTTTACACGTATACTACCTATAGTTTATTGAATTTTTTTTTTTTTTTTCATTTTGAACTTTTGTATTTATATGAATGCATTTTTTTCACTTGTTACTTGCATTAGTACATATATATATACATACATATAATATATTTGAACAAAGTGTACGAATAATACGATAAATTTTTCATGATATTCATTTAAAATCCTTATATCCTCGTAATATGTATTTATGCAGTTTGCACATTCGTTTTTAGAATGTTCGCATTAAAAAAAAAAAAAAAAAAACTACATGAAAATGAAAATTTATTGTCAGATATTCACGTTGTATGTGTACATTATATATTTTCATATAAATTTATATGTGACATATGTAACATTAAAATAAATCGATATATGAGTATATCGTATCTATGGATTTATTTATTTTTAGATATACATACGATTAACAGTTTAACATATAGTAGTTGTCTTTGTCAGTGTATGTTTTTTAATTATTTATATATACAAATTGAACTCATATATGTATTACTTATATGTATATACCTAAATATAATTCTAACGTAAACGGAAATATCAAAATTAAAAAATATACTTATACATATAAAAATAAAAAAAATTTCATCAACAATTTATGAATAATTCAACTAAAAATACAGTGATTTTTTTTCAAAAATAAAATCAAAAAATATTCGTATTTGTAAAATCAAACAAACAAAATAGAAAATCACATGCATACAAACATTTACATATGTATATACATATATATGCATGTAAATGTAAGTATTTTCCAAAAACTATATTATTTCTGTGATAACTTAAATGACATTTAATTCAATGATCATTATGATGATAATTAGCTTACATATTCCTTTAGTAATAATTAAGGAGTAACAAAAACAATAAACAAAATAACGTTTATGCATTTACCATATAATGCTTAATGGAATTTTACCTTTTATCTTCGAGATAAAGATATGAAAATGTATAAGTATAAAGTTTAGTCAAGTTTTTAGCACAAACGCTATACAGTACGTCACACAACTCAGAACTTACACACATTTTAATCATTCGTCATTAAAAAAAAAAAAAATCTAACAAATCAAAAAAAAATGTTTCTGCTTTTAAACTCAAAGCAAAAATGCGAGTCTGGCGCCCGTAAGTTACGATGAATAATACACATTACAGCATTACACACATAATACTTATACCACATTTTATTTTATAGTTGCTTTTTTTTTTCTTCAATTTTTTATTTCAAAGTCTTGTCTATATATTATATTAGATTGTACATAAAGTACGTAATGTACATATAATAATAATTTTTATATTTTTTTTTTTTTATAATATGTAATAAAATACACATCAGGTATTTATGTACATACATCATTTATAAACAAAAAAAGTGAAGAAAAAAAAAATGTAACGCGTAAGCGTAAGATGAGTGAACATGTCACAACGATATTAATATTATAAAATAATAATAATATTTCTTTATTTTATTTTATTTTGTAATGAGGGACACACGTTTCGGAGGTTTGAAAATATGTGTAAGATCATTTCATAAATATTAACATTTAATTATGTTTTTTTCTTTTTCTTTTATTACATGTGTATGAATTTACTACTACTAAGTATTATTCTATTTTTAGGATTTCAAGATCTAAAATGATAAACAGAAGATGATAATAATAATTAAAAAAAAAAAATGTTTCGTTTAATTACTTTGAAGGCTGATTTTCACTCAATTTTTTTTTTTTTTTAAATTAATTAATTAGTCCGTATAGCCATTATATTATTTATATGAGCATATATGCTTAATTTTAAACTCGCTAATTTAATTTTTCCGTTTATGATTTCGAATTAAATTATACATGTATATGTAATTTATTATCATAATATGCAGATATATAATAATGAGAATAAATTTAAATGTTTTAAATACATATATATTTTTTTCTTATTAAATTACACTAAAAAATATTATCTATAGTAAGTATATAATGTCTATATATACATATTTATGTAAGTATTATATACATATATGTTACATTCTCATTTTGTACATTCAAAGAAATTAATGTAATAAATTATTTATTTGCACAAAAATATCATTGTACAAACTTTGATTTTTGTTTACTTATCTGTATCAACATAATTTAATATTGTCAAAGATAATTATGTATCTGCTATATAATTATGTACATATATATGTATATGTATATATATTCTGCAAATTCACAATAAATTTGCTAGAAAAAAAATTTTTAATTTTTTAAAAAAATATACACATATAATAAGCGAGAAATAAATAAATCACGTGAAATTTATGAAAGTAGATCATCGTTCATATAAATCACACTTTGAACAAAATATTAAGTATGTAAATAAACAATAAATTATTATCAGTTAAATTTCCATGCAAATTTTTAGATAGAAGAAGAAAAAGAGAAAAAAAATAAATGTTTTTAGTATGTTTGCAAATACAAAAATGAGAAGAAGAAGAAAAAATTCGATTATCAACTTTTCACCTTTTCGCGTAATTAACATTTCAATATTGTAATGAAATATATTGTATAAGGAAAAATCATTTTTAATTTCGAAACATTTAAAAACCGTTTTATGTACTACTACATATACGTATTCTTATATTTCAAATGTATACCATAACAACAGAGAATAATATCGGCGAATTCCATATTTTCTATTTAATAATGAATTTATAATTAATCTGAATCTGTGCTCTGTTTAACCTATACACTGTAGATATTGACAGAATATAAACAATATTTCTTGCAAATTATATTTTTAATGTAAATTAAAATTATTATATGTATGTAATAATAAAAAAAATGTTTTTTTTTTAAATTATTTAGTTACCTATATACAATACAAAATGTACATACGAGTATACATAATGCATTTTTACATTTAGGTGTATGAATCAATGATCTGATGCCAAATAATGATATTATCTATACACATTATATGATGTACAGGGCATAACACTGAGAGATGATAGATGAATAAAAATATTTTTAAAAAATCATTTATTGTATTAAATTCATACAAAAAAAAAATAGAGATAATAAGAAATTTAACAGAGAATGACTAGATTATTTTTTCTTTTTTGTAAAATAGCAACACGAAATAATTTTTATAAAAACAATGTGTCATGAATATTGTACGTGTTCATCCATGTAAGAAAAAAAATATGTATATTTATTTTTTAAATAAAAATTAAAAATTTTCTTAATTTTTTTTTTCAAATAAGTACATACAGGGTGTCCGGTTTCGGGTGGTCATCCGGCACACAGTAGATAGGTCTCGCCGAGACAAACAAAAAATCGTTGTAGAGGGAGGGGGGTAATCTCAACCGTTTAGCCGCTAGAGGGCGATGAAGATTTTTCGCACTCAATCTACGAAACACCCTTTAATAACTACGGTGTACTAGCTAGAAGAATCTGGTCTAAGAAAAATCTGAAGGAAACTCCCCCTCTCTTCAATGATACCTAATATGCTTCTCTACATTCTTTGTTTCAAGAGTTATTGTGTTTCAAAGTTAGAATTTAGTGATTTTTTGCCATTTTTTTCAGAGATAATAAAGGCTGTGGAAGTAAAGCGCCCTCTATATTAGTATACTAAAAGAATACGATCAAAATTTGTATATTGCATCTTGCATGTTATATGTATTTACATATAAACACAAACTAATATAGATGAATTCATTATATACCTAAATAAGTCATTGGTATGAATTCTTTTTAACATCATTCAACACAAAATTAAATTAGAAAAATGTTTATACGAAAAAACATCATCATTATTTTCACATACATTTTATACAATGTATATGTTAATCATCAAAAATTTAAATAATTCTAGGAAGTAATAAACTGCACACATGTTGTGCCTGTGTATGAAAAAAAAAATATTAAAAATAAAAATTAAATTTTAAAAATTAATTATTTATGTAATCTAAAATGAATGAATGTACTTGAAAAATTGTATATAATATAGAATATTTCCGTATTTATTTGATTCAGTTTTATGATGTTTTTATTGCATTTGTACTACCACATAGCATTTTTAGATTTTAATCGTACATTCATGGGACATTTATCAGAAACTAAAACTTTAAAACGCTAAAAGTAAAAATTGATGTGCGCAGTGAAAGTGGTCGGTCTCTAATGCATACATTTTTAATTAACTTCATCAGATATAATTCATTAAAAATTTTAATTAAGTATAGTAATCGTAATTTTAACAAATTTTCTAATATTTATACTTAGTATTTAAACTATGTGCGTATACATAACATAATATACTTCCTGGCTATCTATAGTCAAATTCAATCAAAAACGTTTCTATTAAAAAAATTTTGAAAGAAAATATGAAACTTTTAATTTCATGGAATTTGATTGTGTGCTGAAACGTAGTAACAGCAACGCAGTAATTCTTATTTTTTTTTAAAAAAAAAATAAATAAATATAATTTCGATTTCTATGAAATTTTAATAATTTTATCTCTACCATACAGACAAAAAAAAAAACAAAAAAAAAATGTATTTACTTTATTTTCTGATATTTTTTCGTTTCAAATATATTTTTTATTTTTATTCATTTTTACATTACTTCGAATTTTGTGAAATGTGCATGTACATTATTATGTAGATTGATGTAAAAGCCTTTGTTGTAAATTCTTTAATATTACATTATACACGAATGTGCAAAATATGTGTTCAACATTCATTTCAAAAGAAAAAAAATTTTTTTTTGTTTGTTTGCAATCTTTCAAAATGTCTTAATATCTAATCTAAATTCACACATACATACATATATGTACATATATATATATGATTATTTATTTATGAATGTGTATATAACAATTATATGTAAATGTGTGCATTATTTTCTTAAAATACAATTTATATTTTATAAATAAATTTATCACTAAAATATAATATTCATTATTAATTGTTTTTATATACACATGTACATATACCTATCTACCTACCCTTTGTATCTTATATCAGATTCCTGGTGCTTTTATTATACATTTTTTTTTTGCTCTTGTCAAAAGCTTTTTTTTTTATTTTTAGATACAAAATAAACAAAAAATTAAAATAAATACATATTTGTTTTTATTTTTTTAGAAAAAACAAAATTTATCAGTATATAACAAAACAAATTAATTTTAGCAATTCACTGCGCTCTCATTCGGCTATGTTAGTCATCATTCTATATCCTCTATACGCAGTTTTTAAAAATTAACACACATTTTTTTGTATGTACGAGGTATGAGTTAGAATAGAACAAATAAAATTCATTTTTATAACATAAATATCTATCATTTGTTTGATATAATTTTGTCTAATTACATATTTTAATTTTCTTACTTTCATAATGTACACTGCATTACTGCTATTATAGTAAGTATATAAAAATGTATATCAAAAGTAATGCAGCATCAGTGGTCGGCACTCGGCAGTCAGCGTAGCAACAGTGATATATGTAGTAAATAAAAACTTAATACCTATTATACTTAATTTACTTTTACAATATTTAACGTACACGGTCATTTGTCATAACAACAAAGAAAACAAAAAAAAAATGTTTTAAAATGGTACCTATGTACATAATTAAAAAAAATTTTTTTTTTTTTTTACAATTATTATTCATACAAGCAAATAGATACATATATACATACATACTTATGGATATCATATAATAATGCATTTTTACAGTGATATTTTTGTCTTGACATAGTATGAGAATAAGAAGAAAGGCAGAAAAATAATTAATCAGTTCATGCCTCAATGAATTTATGAATTGCATATAAAATTGAACTTTTAAATAATAGCCAAAGTTGTTTTTTTCCTTATTACTTGTTTTTTTTTCATTTGTCTCATTTTAAATTCATTTGCATAAATATGTATGTACATATGTAAGTATATTGTTTGAACGTAAATTTTATTCCATTTATTCTTTTTTTAATTATTTTCCTGTATATTTATACAACCAATTGAATGGCGTTTTTATTTTTTATAAAATCGTTTATTATCTACTTTTTTTTTATTAACATTTTATTTTTATTCGGTAATTCCCATTGAAAATTCTTAAAATTTTGTCATATGACATACTATATGACTAGAAGTGTTTATTAACATTATTATTTCATATATACAATATTTTCATCAAAAGAAAATTGTAAAAATAAAAAAACAAAAGAATTTTTTTTTTTTTTTTGTATTCATTTCTCTGCTCAGTCATACATTATTTTATATTTATTTCGTCTGCGTGTTTGAAGAAAAATTAATTGACTTTTGAATTTTGTATTTTTGTCTTCTGGAAAATAAAAATAAAATCATCCAGCCCAAAATTAATCTGAGTTCAAGAATCATCATTTCGAAATTTGCAAATTCATTTATTTATTTATTTATTTATTTATTTTGTTTTAAATGTATAAAATGGAAAAATAAATCACCCCAAAAACACTACATTTTTTTTTTTGTAAAAATTTGATAATTCAAATAACAATTATAGGGGGTTACACAATTCGTCTACATGTACACGTATAAGTGCGCACACATAGTATCATAGACTCTTAAATTGATAAGATTGAATCAAATTTTGGCAAAAAAGTTTTGTAATATTTTAATTTTTTTTCATTTAACTTGTATTTGTAAGATTTTATATTTATAAATAATTTTCTATAGTAATATTGAATTTTGATTAATGCGAATTTATTGTTGGAAGCTTTTAAAATTTCAATTAAATGAAATTTGAAAAATAATAAAAGAATTATTATTCTATTTATATGGTATATACCTATATGATCTTTATTTCAATAAATAAACCTCTTCTTTACATTCGACACACGTATGTTTTGTACACATACATAAATTTAAATGTACATATACATAAAGTGCATATTTGACGTGACCGTTCTTTATTTATATTATTATATTATATAAATTATTTTTTGTTTTATGCTGTGTTATTTAATTTTCATAAATCATATTTCAAAACCTTATACAAAATATTATGTATATACATAAGTATAATTCAATTTATTTTATTTATTTATTTTTTCAAGTAAGTGAATTAATTTTCAAAGACAAAACAGAAACCTGATCTATTATTTCAAGTGCACATTAAATTTTTAAAGAATACCATATACATATTCGTATTTACGTACATGTATATTCAGACAGAGCAGTAGCAGAACCGAAACTGAAACCGAAAAAAAAAATATGTCTGTTCTAGTTCTTACTCTTATATGTATACAATAAGAACGTTATATTTTTTATTTATTTATTAAGATGTGATAAATTATTTTTTGTCTGAATAAAAAACCAAATCAAACTGATAAAAACCTCATTCAGCCAACGTTGCAAAACGCAATACACACGAGGTATACTATATACGTAATATAATGTATGTATGTATGTCTACATGTATACTTATATGTACTTATTAAACGTTTAGATGGTAATTTGAAAAATATTGACAGATATTAGATTACCTATATTAATTAAACTATGTATAAACAAAAAATAAAATTATACAATATATGTATATACACGTACATTATGTATATTTCAGTATATGGAACTGATAAAAAAAAAAAAATTTACACAGATTCTATATAAGACATAAAAATATGAGAGAATTTAAATCATTCATTATCAGAATGATGTTAAACAATATTGAATGTGTATATGAGGGTTTTTATGTGTATCTATCAACCATCAAAATCATCTATCAAATCATCAAAAATATATGTATTTATCAACCTTAACATTCATTCAATTACAAAAAACAAAAATTGTTCCGTTTTTTTTTTTTTTGTTTTTACTTTGATTCTATTTTTTAGAGAATACCAAATAGAACAGTTCATACATACATAGATAGATTATGTAGAATAATTTGAATTTTTATTTTTAATTATACCAGCAATAACCAGAAGTAGTTGAGTATAGTTTTTATTAAAACAAATCAAAAACATGTGCATATTAAATTGTACATTCTACACATATACAAGCAAATTTCTAGATATGTACATAGATAATATAATATGTGTTAAACTTCTGAATATTTTTTATTTTATTCTTTTTTTTTTTTTAAATCATATGTATGTTCATTTTTCATTTACATGTCCATATGCATATATGTATATAGGTATACAATCGTAACGTAATGTGACAAATATTATGACAAATTTAACTATAGCTATATAACCACAAACATTTTTTAATTTCATTTTCTTAGTAGGTAATATATGATAAGATGTTTGTATATGGAGAACATTCATAATGTACATATTTACATTAAAATGTATATACATATTTATATACCAAAGACTCGTTATAAGACTTTGATCTAGGCTTTATGCGATGATAAAGTATGATAAAATAATTTGTCTACACAGCATAGAAACGAGTACAAAGATTACAGCATTTCAAGATTATTTTTTTTTATATATGTATACGTATGTACTGGTATAATAATTTTATTATCATTTTTCATAGTTTTAAATTACAATTTTATTTGAATGACTGAATGATATGATAAGCATCAATAATATACACATTTACATATAATATGACATGAATATGATGGAATAACGCCAATTAAATACATAGTCAGCCAACAGCACCAGACAGCATGCTCAATTTTTTTAAAATGATATATATGTACTACATTTGAATTAAAAGAAAAATCTATTTGATAACATAAAATGTAAGTAAGAGACTCTCGTTATTGTCTTATAGGTACTCATATAATATGGAATATGACAATGAGATTTACAAATAAATTTAATTGTAAAACGATTCGTATTTATAGATAAATTATAATTATTATACACAATAATTTCATTTTAAAATCATTTACACACGAGTATAATTTATGTACTAATTATGTTTATACATATATGTATTATTAGACATTTGAGCTATAATAATTGAACGATGATCATTCTTTTCTTTTAAATTTTTGTTTTATACTTGATTTTTATTTTTAAATAATATAATGATATATAGAAATGAACTGATTAGATTATTTACCATCTACTATTTATGTACATATATCAGTACGTATTTTATATGTGATTGCGAGTGCTACAAGACAATTAAAGTTCATTAAATGAGGAAAATACAATTAAAAATAATCAAGAAAAAAAAATATGTAATTAATTTCTCTTGTTATTGTGCCTTTTTAATGAGGCACAATAATAAGTATGCGTGCTGAAAATTATTATGGACATGTCTACATAAATTGAATTATTATGTGACAGATGTAATTTAATTTAAAAAAAAAATAATAAAATGTTAAAAATATAAAATAGGTATATGTATGTACATATGTAAAAGGAAATCAAATTAATTTATAATACAAATTTTATAATTTTTTAGACGTATGATATGCACAATATAGGAATTGTAGGTCTCATATTTTGAACAAAACTATCAAATAATATTCATAAGATTGAAAAATTCACAAAAATGAATTAATCAAAGAATTTTATAAATTATACAATATAAAAAGTTCAAAAATGAAAATAAACTCCATTAGAAAATTATTTTTGTCAAATTGAGATGTAAATTTTAATTTGAATTTACATATACATATACATATATTTCAAAATTAATTGGAAAATTATAAAAAACTTTGTTCCACGTCAAAAAAAAGGTTGCCTCTACCTTCTATACAACTTATAAAATCACGCAAATTTTAAAAGATAAAAATAAAAAACATTATAAGTATCAAAATATCAACTACATAAATAATGAATATTATGTTTTTACATCATTAAAAAAGGTATAAGGACACATTTTTCATTTTTATGTTATATGTATACATATTTTACGAATACGAAAAATTCATTATAAAAGGTATTCGACAGAAATAATAATAAAAAAAAATCAATAAAATATTCAATTTATGTAATAATAACATATCAGTGATAAAACGAAACCATATCTCAATTACAATCCTATATTTAGTTTTCGCAATTTTATAGCAAAATTGTATTAATAAAAAAAAATCCCTTAAACTACTACCACTACTATACATACCATATACGCGATATAATACGTCAGTATATACTTCATTTACATACATTATAATTATGATATGTATGAATAACACCTATGAGTATGAATGCATATGAAAATTGCGTAAATCTCATTTGACACCTACACACTTACTATACTTGGTAATGATGCTGGTAATAAGTAAGGTAATAAGGAATGAGAGAAAACTACACATTATATGGTTTTATTGAATGTAAATTTATGTAATTTGTTACAGAAACAGATTCTGTTGTTGACATTGCATTTAATATTAAATTTTAAATGTAATAATCAACAAACGTTATTATGTATATTAATTAATAACAAAATTTGCAAACAAGTTTGTGTGGATTTTTGTGTACATACGTATCGATAGATGTTTGTGTAACTTATATAATGTATTAAATACTAATTCTGTATATGTATTGCTAGAAGAAAAATCAATAAAGCTTATACAAAGGGATTGATACTATATCCATTATACACAATTATTTATACGCAAACACAATAGAAATTATATTAAGGAATTATTCAAATATGTATAAATAGAATAGACGTAAAATCGATTCAGATTGTACATAAATTTATTTACATATATAAGAAGAGAAGAACTAATGATTTTATTGAAATAAATATAAAATAAAATTTTTAATTAATTTACAAATACAAATATATTTGTTAAGTTTTATAAAAGATTAATCACAGATAATATTCAAATGAACCTTTTCTTGTTTTCTTCAAATAAGAGGATAATAATTATTAAGAAAATTATTTCAAATTAATTAAGGTATACGAGTATACACATGAATACATATAGAAAATATAGAAAATATATAGTTACGAAACTAACAGCCAGAGGCAATTAACCTTCTCTATATCAATTCAAATGTTTGAACAAAGAAGGAGTAAATGTCACAGAGTATTTGCTTTGTTTAATTTACCTATATTTCAGCGGATCTGCTACACTCATTACTTATACATACAGATGTATGATGTACGTATATGATGTTTATTAAAAAGGAAAATTCATACGCACATATTTCAGTATATATGACAGTGTATATAAGTAATTTAACTTTCCCGTATATGTACATGCAAAATGCAAATTATACTTAAACATCGATCATCATCATCGATCAACTCTATCATACAAAAGAACAATTGAATTTTTTCCAAAGTTTTAATTAGCATATACATACGGGTGGTATATAAAAATTGTTACAATATGTAGATATCGATTATTGTAAAAACTTAACATACGGTTCACTGATCGCCGGTGCCATAATGGACTGAGTATCCGTATGTACACTTGATGTACATATTATATATTGTATGTATAAAAATCATTTCATTTTTTTTCTAACATACGAAATTAAATCGATTTCTAAAAAATAATTTATTATTATTATTGCTTTAAAAAAGGAAATAAGAAATAAATTTCATATTCGAACGTATTTTTGCTTTATATAACATATATGTATGTATCTATATATATGAATAAAAATATGTAAATATTTTATAATAATAAATTATAACATTTTGTCAATACGAGAATAAATGCATCAACTTGAAATACAAACAATTGAAATTTAATTTTAGAATAAAATTATAATAAATTTTCATAAAAATTTCAGTTGATACAATCATGCTGTTAATAGATATGCACACATTATTGTACGTATTTTAATTGAATATTACACACACTCACTCTAGAAAAGAATAAACGCATAACATTTATGTAACACTGTTTTTACGCTTTACTCTTGATGACTATGTATAGATGTACGTATAATTCAATTTAAATAACTCAAGTTAAATAAAAAATAATATATAAAATATTAAGTATATAGTATAGAAATTATGTATTAAATTATATATGTATACTAAAGTATAGAATTATGCATGCGCAAAGTGAATAAAATATGCAATGAAACAATAGCTGCACGTATATAAATGTAAGCATGTTCATTTGTATGTATTTGTATGTATATCCATTCGAAAAGTATTTTATTCTCACAATATAAAATATATATTTTATTATTATTATTTTTTTTAATTTTAAACATTTTTCATCATGCATCTAAGGAATAAAAAAACAGAAAAAAACCAAAAAAAAAATGAAAAAGTAATAAAAATAAAATATTCTATAAATTTTACTTATACGCTATAATACCTACACATTGTGCAAAGTGAATTTAAACAATTCAACACCATAAAACAATGTACATACATATATACAAATAGGTATTTGAAAATTTTCTTCTCATTTTATTGCAATTATTTTTAATTTACATATTTTTAACGGTTGATGCGAGTATACATTTTCCTTTGAAATATTTTTGAAATTTTTATTTGAATGTGTTTTTATCAATTTCATTTTTATGTTTATGCTTTTGCTATAATATCAATTTATATTTAAAGACATAAGAAGTATATTTATTTAAATATTTTTACAAATATGAATTACCTTCAACTTGACATTGAAAAATATTTTTTTGATATTCTATAAAAACAAATATAAAAAATCAGTATTTATTTTTGATTTTAAATGATGCAGATAACATATTTCATTTGTATGTATGCCTATTCCTAACAAGATACTGTAGATTATTAGATCTCTAGAAGGTGCTAAAAGTAAAGATTCAAATAATACCTAAATATAAATTGAGATTTATAATTTTTTTTTATCAAACTTTTTATTTGACATAATATTTTCTGGTCATTCTAGAACTTTAGCTTTATTGAATTTTCAATGTAACATGCAATATTACTTTTGTATATTACTCTTACTTTTAAAATTTATTGTATTTTTCTGGTACAACTACAAATACGAGTAAATAATACAATACAAAATGTCAGTAAATATGTAGATGCAATATAGTACATAATATCACATTAATATATGCATAAATGTACATACAAGTACATATATGTACATACATTTGAAACCGGTAACATATATCGCACACAATTCTTAAGATTGCATCGTGTCAACATAAAAAGATTTTCGTTTGCGTGAAATAAATATTATGTATAAAACAAATTTGCATGAGAAACCGCATGATCATCGATGATCATGATTGAGTACGAGAATGTATACAAACGTATACGGTAACGTATATGTATATTCAGTTCTCATTTTCACTTCATTTTAACATGATCGTCGTCATTTTGTATTATAGTGATTTCATTTTTCTAATATGCATATTTACAATGTAAGGAATTTACTTATTATTATCACCTGCAACTTAAATTTCAAGTCTCCAAGTCAACTAAGTACATATGTGTGGAAATTATATATACAATGATATACGTATGTATTTAAATATGTACATATGTACAAGTAGTTGCATACATAATATTCAGTAATGTGACAATATCAAATTATAAAGCCTTTTATGTAAACTGATTTTATGTCTGGTTCATTCAGTAGACATTCAATTCCAAGTTTGGAAAATATTAAAAAACGAAAGTAAAATAACTGTAAAACATATACATAAACAAAAAAATAAAAAAAATAAACAACAAAACAAAATAAAATAAAATACGGAAATATAATTTTAACGTGTGTCAAAATGCGTTTAAACGGTTTTAGTTTCATTTAAATTTATTACACTCCCACTATATTAATGTGCCAAATACATTTACATGCATTTATACATTACATATTAGATTTCTATGACAGAAATGCATATGAAAGAGTATGTAATGTACCTACATACATTTATCTACGTAAAACAAAATTTATCTCTTGTTTGTATACGTAGCTATACTTACTTACATTTCAGTACTTTGTGTGGATTATAATACACCTATGTAATAAAATCATAAATGAAAATAATAAAAAGAAAAAAAATTTTTGATACGGCCTAGTTAAATTCGTTTATGCTTAAAAGTTTTCTTTAGTTTTGCTAATGTTTTTAAAATATTTAAATAGTATATGTACATCATTATATTATACTGTAATATTTTATGATTTATAATATTCAAGTATGTATGTAGCCTAACAGTAGTGTATTATGGTAGCATGATTGATCATTTATAGCAACTATGTAATTAAAATTGAAAAAAAAAAATTGTATTTAGTAGTTTTTACTTTTACAACTTGCTAATTCTAGAGAATTTTGTGTAATATCGTGCCTGAGATTAAATCAGTCATTTTTCATTCATTCGATGTTTACTCGTTACTTTGTTATTACTTTACGCATTAATTATTTATGTCAGTACTTTGCTTCGTCAGTATTATTGCAATCTACTCGAATAGCTAAATATGTACATATATTTATTCTATACTTAAAATTATGTATATACATAAAATAATGAAAATGAAATTTTTCTAATTATTACTCGTAAACACACCTTAAAAGCATCTTAATTACGTAATAACAGATATGGAACGAAACTAATATTAATTATGAATGCATTTCATATAAATGAGATAAAAATAAAAAATTAAAATTATCAAGGAAAAACATAACTCATGTTTTATGAAGAAGGAAAAAAAATACAATTTAACATTGTACAATACTATTCAACTTTAGATGAACGCATGTGTACCAATCGATGTATAAATGTATGCACTAGAAAATATGTAGGATATGTAGATATATGTATACGTACTTTAAAATATAAAAATTATTATTTTCGCATTTTCTACAAATTAAATAATTCTTAACTTATGTACCTACCAGTACAGTATGAATGTCATTTCATTTTGTTTCATTTTTTGTTTAGAATTGTAAAAAAAAGAGTACACATTATTCATACGAGTATACATAAGCATGATATGCAAAGCCAAAAACAAAACCCATCAATCAATCAAAATGTACGCGAGTATGTATACGAGATAATCTACTTTAAATATCAATCTGTTGAAGGTTAAGTTCTGTATGCAAACATTTTTTATTTTTTAGTTTCAATACATATTGTGTGGTCTTGTTTTTATTTATTATTCAAAAAAAAAAAAAAAAAAACAAAAATTAACTCATAACATTTTAAGCGTGCAATTCAAAATTATTTGTCATTTTTGGCTATATTTCAAAAACAATCTTTCAATATGGAAACGAAAATAATTATTTGTACATACAAGAGTACATGCAAATATAAAAAAAAATTACTATTAATAAAAAAATTGAAAAAAATATATACATACATATGTATATGTAGTAGGTATATAACATACATATTTGTACATATGAAAATATTCTTTTTCTTACTTAGTAGTGAATTATAATATTTATCAATACGATTTACAATACACGCGTATTATAGTACTACATACCATTAATTTGAATATAATATATATGTATAATAAACAACAATGTTTATATCCACATTTTTATGATGTATGCGCGTACTTGAAAATAATAAAAATATCCGAAACTTAAAAAACACAAATCCAACAAAATTCTAAAGAAACTTTATTACAGACAAAATAAAATAAAAAGAGAATAACGTAAAGTTTATTGTCTCATCTCATTGACAATACCAGACACAACTTTAAAAATATATAACATACAACTAAAACATTTTTTTTTTTCATATTTTTATTTTGATTTAATTTATCACACCTGTTAATTTAGTGTTAATGCTATACGATCGTGCAATATTGTATTTATTTACTTGAATAATTTTGTAAGTACATATGTTTTATTTGAATATTGTATGTACGAGTGATAAGTACAGGATGGACTAACTTGGACTGACTGATGTGATATACCTATAAGGTTTTTAATTTCAATCTTTTATTACAGTTTTTTTTTTGGTTTAAATGTAAGAGAAATTTATGGATCGTTTTTAATTTATGTGTAGTAAATGGCATCATTTCAATGACCTCGATTTTCTTATAGACAAATAATGATCTTTTTAGGCATTTTGCCATAGCACAGCACGGAACGATTCTGTCTCTAATTTTGTAGTTTCTGCACGAAAATTATGGTAGAAACGATTTCAAAAATAATATGGACCAATGCCTCTGTTGGCCTTCACCACACATACCAAACAGTGCATTTAAAAGGATGGAATTGACTTTCAGTTATAGTTCAGTTTGCTGATAAATTCTGGAAAAGTGTTTCATTGTTAATTAAATTAAATATGTTATTGATAGAATTTTCTTTATGTTGTAACAATACTATATATCTTTGGGGGAAAATAATGAAATTTAACAATTTTAACCTGTTCTTGCATTGCGTATGTAGCCATTATAAAATTTTATAAAATTCTTAAAAAAATTAATAATTGAAAAATAATCAAAAAAATAAAAACAGTCAGTCGAAGTTAGCCCACCCTGTATATACCTGTATAATACCTGTATATATTTACAATGTATAGATATAATACATA
Organism: Villa cingulata; assembly: GCA_951394055.1. Taxonomy (NCBI): domain Eukaryota; kingdom Metazoa; phylum Arthropoda; class Insecta; order Diptera; family Bombyliidae; genus Villa; species Villa cingulata. Next base: position 47,414,927 of record OX596018.1, read on the forward strand.
TCAAATGTATGTATTTATGTAAGAGTATACTATATTATGTATTTCTATATATCATTATATTATAATCGGTGCGAACAGTGTAAATTCATAAAAAATGTCATAAGAAACGTATAACGTTAAGAGTGTAATTTGAAAAAGAGAAATGTATCCAAAATCCAAGAAATACATAATAAGAAATTTAAGATTTTTCTTTAATGAAAAAACGTTATTAAAAACGTGAATTTATAATGCAATTGATATTCTGGGAAATTTTGTTAAAAAATATAATTTTTTTTATTTTTTTTCAATTATATGTACATTTACATATTATTGTAATATGTGTACTTATTATCATATAAATACTACTGTCATATTATATTTTGTATGTATAGATATGCAAATGTAATAAAAAAAAAACTGCGACATTTATTATTATTTCATTGTACAGATGTAAAAAAAGAAATGAACTTTCTCAATGTGACTTACCCAGTACTAGTACATATCGTACATATACTTTCATGTTTGCATATAAGGACAAACAATTAATTTTGAATTCAAAAATATTAAATTTGATCATTTTTTTCATATTTTTAAATTTGAGACTAACAAAAAAACAAAAAAAAATTCTTAAATATTTTTTTATTTTTCGATAATACAGAATGTGTAGATTAACTTTAAGAAATTAAAATAATTTCGAATTTTTTTTTACATTACCTAACATGATAAATATATTTAATAAGAAATTTATGTTATTGAAATCTTTTTCTGATATTTGAAAATTTATTACTTGTATAATTAAATAAGAAAAAATAAAGATATTTTTAATGTAATTATACTTAATTTCCACAAATTTCTAAAAATAAATATCTATATACAAAAATTATATGTAAAGAGAAAAAATTTCTTTTACAAAATTAGTTAAAAATACATTAAAGAATGTAATTAAATATTAACATTACGAGTATATTTATTTAAAACTTTTTTATACGAAGAAAATTGAAAAGAATAATTTCGCTTTCAGTTATATACAAAATAAAAATGTTTACCATACGAGCACATTATTTACATATGTTTGCATGTGAGGTAAAACTTTTATTTATTTATGTACATAGTATGTACGTAGAAAGACAAGGATAAAGATCAATATTAATTTGCAGAAATTCTTTATAAATGATAATCGCCTATACGCATCATATCAGATTATTTTCAAAATTGGATAAATTATATATAAAGTGTATATGTATGTATACGTAAATTGAAATTTCTAAATAAAAAATTTACAAAGGAAAAAAAAAATAAATAAATAAAAAACGAATTTTCTATGGAAAATAAAAAGAGAAGTCAAACCTTTCGTATATACGATACAAATATAAAATTTATATTCTTTACTGTAAATACAAAAATAAAAAAATATAAATAAAATTGAGATATAGCATATCAAAAGAATTACAAAAATTTAATTTTCGTTTCATCAAATAAAAATAAACAATTTTTTCCTTTTATTTTTATGGTAAAAATAAGAATTTATAAAAATCCATTAAGACTAAAAGTTCTTATACATAAATATTGAATTTACATTTGAAATAATGAACATGAAAGTTCATTACATATTTTTTTTAATTCATAAAATATTTTTCGTATAATTTAGGTTTTATTCATAAAATTTGAATATCATTATTTATATACACATATACATTTTCATTGAAATAACATTAGAAAATAAACTTGTATATACACAATCGTAATGTATTGTTAAAAATAGGTTTCACTTTTTCTATATGCTTTGAACATAAATGAAAACATTTAAAAATATAAAAAAAAATAAACAAACAAACATTAAATAATCATTTATATTAAATATTACCATCAATTTATTAATAAACCATAGCATAAATCTAAACGGCGGAAATTTTTATTCAAAAATTTAATGAAGTACATAATGTTAAATAAAAAATAATAAAAATAAAAAAATAAATAAATAAACCATTTATTTTTATTGCTTGAACGAATTCGGCTAATGCCACACGATTACTTGTACTTTGTATACTCTTACTCTTATTGTTTGCTAAAGTACAATATACTATACAGAGTACAGACATTATACATTTAAATAAGGAAAGGCGCATTTAATCGATTTTTACCTTTTTATTTATTTATTTTTTTTTAAATATCTTTAATGAAAATAAAAGTTATTCTGTATACTAACAGTCTGATGTACTTTATGATATAAGAAGTAACTTTATGATTAAAATGTTTGTGCAAATACTTACATACACACATTGGTAATGCAATGCCTTTAGTACTAATGTATGTATACCATAGTATATATGTACATATGTATTTCGATGTAAAATTTTAATTAATTTTACATTGTACATTTTTTTTTTTCGTTTATTATTTCTTTTTCAATTTTGTACACAATTAGTCAGAAATGAATAACTAATTTTATGTACATACTTGTTTTTTTTTTTTTAAACATACTATACTATTCATTCTTTTTTCGTTTGTTTACTATGTACATTACTCCTAAATATGTACATATATGTATTTTTCTTTTAAAATCAGTATTACTTATATTCATAAAATATTCCTATCATGCGGTAGTTTTTAACAACAAAAACAAAAAAAAAGTGGTAATGTGAAAATTGATAAAAATTTTTGCTGATTTAAAATTAAATAAAAATCATTTTCAATAAACTATACAAGCAACTTACATACGTACTTATGTGTATTTAAAAAAAAAATGCTATAAAACAGCTATAAAAAAAAAACTAATAACAATTAACAACAACATATTATTATCATCGAATGAATATCTTTAATTTTGAATTTTGATAAAACTTTTAATTTATTACATACATTTATAGAGTGATTGTTATTATTATTATGTACCTAACAACTTTATCAAACCGTTGAATGCAAGTGATTAGTTTTTTTTTCGTTTAATTAATTATTTAATTTTCAAAAAAAAAAAAAAAAAAAAAAAAAAAATTATAACATGAATTTCGTTTAACAAACAAATAAAAAATAAATAAATAAATAAATTTCAATGTTTATATGAAGTTATATAGCATGTATAGGTTATACGAGTAGATACACATTGAATGTGCACATGGATTCAATAACTTTGTAATAAATTATGAAGAGTGAAATATTAATTGATTTTCTCACATTACATTTAAATACTACATATTTGTATGTGTTTCCATATACTTATTTCTCTCTATATACATATTTTAATATTTTTTTTTTGCTAAATATAAAAATAAATATTAGACATGATCTAAAAATAATGAATGAATAAAAAGCGCACAAATATTACTAAAATTACTTTACATCTTCATTAAGTATGTTTCGTTTTTTTTTTTTTTTAAATAGATTAATAAATATTTATTTTTAATGAATATACAAATTTGTACAGATTGAGGAATGGAGTGATTTAAATACATGCATGAAGGAAACAAAAATAAAAATAAACTTTTACGAGTATGTATGAAGACTGAAGAGTATGTATATAATTATATGTGTAAATATACTGGTAATGTTTAGTTTAATCTATTCTTAAATAAATGTCATGTTAAATGTAAATGAAAAAAACAAAAACAAAAATACAAACATACATTATATGTATGTGTACTCAATTCATTTAGTGCAAATTGAAAGATTATTTACTTTTATACATGTAGATATACAGTTTTTATTTCTCTAAAAACAAAATTCTTTTCAAGTTTCTAATATCCTATAATAATATAATTTATTTTCTTTAAAAATTTTGTATGAATTAGTCTAAATGAAATGGTGCGAGCGCATTTTCCTTCAAAAAACATTTAAATTTTTTTTTTTGAAGATTATTATTCAGCCCTATCACAACTCTCGATCGAGTCGAGAATTTCTCGTTATCGAGAAATTTTGTATCACAACCACAACACAAGTCTCGATCGAGTTTCATTTCTCTTCATTCCAGTGGAAATGATGTCGATAAGTGGTATCACCACAACTCTCGATCGAGTCGTAAATTTTTCTCGATTTAGCTCGATAGTGATTGAGGTTGCGAACAGTGTAAAAATTGAAAACTTTATTTTAAAATTAAAAGTACATGTGATTTTTATTAAATTTTGTTTTCATAAAATTTATTTTTATTAAATTAAATTAATGTTTAAAATAGAATAAAAATTATGAAAATGCCAATATACTAAATACTTACCAGAAAAAAAACCCATATGATATGACATTTGTTTCGCTTTCAATTTATTCCATAGGAACGTTTGAATATGATCTCGATCGAGACTTGTGATACCAAGTTTCATCTCGATCGAGAAGTACTATCGTTCCAACGTCTCGACTCGATCGAGAGTTGTGATGGAACTGATTATGTTATGAAAATGAAAATATAAAAAAAAATCATTTCATAACTACTTAAATCACTTGACTTGACATAAATACTCTGTCACATGTACGCGTTTAAGAAAAACTAAAAAGAACTTTGATTGATGGTGGCGATAGATATTAATACGACTACATATAAGTATTTTAAATTTTTGGTGCCAAATAATGATGCTCTCATTAATATATGTGATTGTATAATTTAGATAAATAAAAATCATTTATATATATACATACATATAGTACTTAAATATATTTTTCACATTTAAACGTATGTATATATGTATGTGTACAGAATACATAAAACGAATAGATTTATATATTAATTAAATAGAGTTCATTGAACATTATTTTTTTCTTTTTTGTCTCGAATATACATAAATAGAAATTTATTTAATAATAAATAATCAATTAAAAAATTCAATAATATTATAAATACATTTTCCATTATTTAATTCTATATATATAATACGTTTATTAATCTATTTATGTTTAAAAATTTTAAAAAGTTTAAAACTATATTTCAGTTGAACAATTTCGAAATTAGTTAATTCTTAAATAGATATTTTATAATACCAATATTATCATATACAATGATCTTGAATTTTATACACATCTGTACACATACTCGTAAGTATTTTAGTTTTATTATGAGTTTAGATACAGTCCAGAAAATAGAATGATTTTCAATTTTTTTCTATAATTTTTTTTTTAGTAAGAAAACAAATAAACTAAATAATTATTATTATTAGAGTTGGAATTGTAAATTATATGTTTAAATTCTACAAATGTAAAATTAATGCAAAATTTATAGTATCTACTAATATACTATTGTATTTATAAAATATATTTACTTTATATAACAACTATATACTTAATTATAAAAAAATATTTTAATTTCATAATTAAATGAAATAAAAATTTATTATTTTCAGTATTTTTAATTGAATTTTATTATTTAAGATAATTTATAATTTTTTCCTTAATATATTTATGTATATACCATAAAATATATATATATACAGGGTGTCCGGAGTTCGGGTGCAGGCATTTTGCCAGTCGATAGGTCTTATGGTATGACCCGATATTAACTTTCTTGGTATAACCTACAGTTACATTTTACAAGACAGATAATTGAATGAAATAAACTGCAAACGAAAGGCAATATATTGGGCAATATTTTAAGTAAAGAAAATTAAAAAAAAAATAGGGCAAAATTTTGAGATATTTGATCTTGAACTCAAAATTTCGCATTTTTTTCCATGAAAATTTGAATTTTATGTACCATATCTTTGGCATCATTGGATCGATCTGTACAATTCAAGTATCAAAGTAAAGACTGATTGATTATCTTTCCAATGAATGCAATATAATTCGAAACGACCAAGGATTTCGTGAGTTATGACCACAAATAGGAAACAAGTCACTAGACCTAAAAAAAAAATTCTGAGCCCCCTAGATCTTCACCCGTTGATATTAGGATCCCCCCCCCCTCTGCCATACGATTTTTTTCGTTTCTCAGTAAGACCTATCGACTGGCAAAATGCCTGCACCCGAACTCCAGGCACCCTGTACTTTATTAAACAGTAGTAAAATGAATTTATAATAAATTAAGTCATTAATTATTAATTTTCACATATGATTTTTCTATATCGTATATATATACATTACATATGTGTATTCATTTCTAATTTGAATTTTAATTTATTAAAAATTTCTTCTCTATAAATGTATGTACATAATATGTAATTAACGTGATAATCGATCGATCCTATTTTTCTTTCTTTCTTTTAAATATGACAAAGTATATTATACATTTTTATTTTATAAATTATTATTATTATTGTTGCATAAAATAAAATGCATTTAAATACAATATGATTAAATTTATTCTCACATAATCGATTATAATGCAATAATTGAATAATTTCTTTATTTTATTGTATATAAAAATAGGTAATACATATACTATGTATCATGTTTTTTTTTTACTCATTTTTATTTATTTTCTTCTTAAAATTATAATTTTAAATTATAAAATGTCGCCAGTTGTCTTTATCTATTTCTCTATTACTTTTACATATGTATACTCGTATATCTATACATATTTTCTATTTAAAATGAAAAAAAAAAAAAAATACATAAAATACAGTCATTATGTTGTGTCTTATATATACTTCTATCCCTTTTAGTTATGGTTATACATATATGTATTTGTGATCACGTGAGCATAAAATTACAAATTAAAAGATATTTATTTTATTTTTTATTTTCACTTTTTTTTTGCTGTAAATTCTTTCCGTTTTTTTTTTTTTATTTCTTGTATGGTTACTTTATTTTGCAGAAAAATTGCATGCAATTATAAATATGTAAACTCATACACGAATATACAGATATGTAAGATACACAGATACACCATGTTTTCATTATTATTGTTTCTTTTAAAAATTATTTTATTTATATGTATTTGGGTAGATATATGTAACATACATAACCCCTTTTACATTTCAATTTACATAAGTATATATGAGTATTATATTCTAAAAATAAAATCAAAACATATTAAGAATGTATAAATTTATTTTTAAATATTTTTCATTTAATGTCTACCCGTTTATATCTAGATAGATACTTACATATTATAGTTTTTTATTGCTCTACCTCTAATACATAACAACATATGGACAGTTGGCGGCGTCTAGTATGTACAATTTAATTGGCACTTATTTCGTTTTTTATTTGGTTTTTTTTTTTTTCATTTTGAAATATTTTATATTTCATAATATAGAACATGGGGTTTTTTTTCCACTTTTTCTATTACTAATTACTATCAGTAGGTATACACTCCTTATATGTACATACATATGTACTTATATAAAATGTAGGTATAGAATATTAATTCAAAAATTTCGAATATTTATAAAAATAAGTATGGAATATACACAGTCACAAACATAGTATCTACTTGTATATTAAAGAAATATTTTACAATATTAAATACTTTTTTTAATAAGTCAAAATAAAAGAAAATAAATTCAAAGTTTTTTATCTAAATCTAAAGTAATGTATACACATGTATGTAGGTATGTACATACATATGTATAATTATTTGCAGTCGTTACTACTTTTGCAAGAGTAATTCTGAGAAAATATAAAACAAAATCATATCTATAGAATTTTATTTTCATTCTCATGATCCTATCTATAATATTGCATATTCATGTTTTTCTTTAACCAGTTATATCCTTTTTAAAAGGATTTCTATGAGAATATCAAAAAACTATATGCATTACATGAAGTTTGTATATAGTTTACTTGGAATCATAGGAAAATAACTTTTATAATAAATATACGAATAAACGTACGAGTATGTTATATATTAAATTTATTTCAATATCACTGTCCGTATAATATGTACTCGTATTTTTGTAGTTTATCTTGATATATGTACATTTATGTAGAACGTGGTATAGAACTCACATAAACAAAAATATCGATTTTAAGTCATCTACAAATAAAGTACACAGTTGTTATATACATTATGTGTATATCTGTATATCACTAACACTACTTTAAACTATACATACTAGTATTAGTACTACAACTGTTTTATGTACATAGTTCTGTTTTATAAATTGCAGAACGCGGTGGTATATTATTATAGTGAACTGCAATAATAATGAACTGTCAGTTATTAAATAACAACTCTACATAACTTTTGCAAAAATTTTTTATCTTTTTCAATATTTTCCATATATACTGGCAAATGGTATTCTATTCATACATGTGTGTACATAAATGTAACAAAATGCTATATAATATATGTAGGTACGGTACATACATAGACATTTGTAATATAATGTTAAATATTTACTTTCATAGCATTTATGCAAATTTATATCAAAATGCAAATTAAAACTTGCAGTAAAGTTAGTCAACTTAGTCAGTTTATGTTTTTTATTTAAAAAAAAAATATACATATATAAAACGATGATAATAAAAAGCATATAAACGTATGTAAATCTATGTATTTTCATGAATGACAGTCTAATTTACATTTACATCTTTTACAGTATAGGTATATATTAATATTAAAATAACTTTCGCCATTATGACGTACATTTAAGCTTAAAGTATTAAAAAAAAAAAAAAGAATTATAAATAAAATAAAAAAAAAACCGAAAAATGAATTAATCTACTTTTTAATTACGTCAAGGATACTATATTATACGTACTCTATATCTACAATTATTTTGTTTACGTATCTCATATACATAAATATACATTTGTATTGTAAAAAAAATTAAAAAATTATTTCATATAACAAAAAAAAAAACACCATTGCTGATAACAGAGTTGTTAAATTTAGAGTGATAATCGCACATAATGATCAACAAAACAATATAAACATAAAAGTACGATAGTTATATCTTATATATCAAATAACAGAATAATGAAGAAATACAGAATATGTGCAAAAAAAAATGTTTAAAAATAAATAATTAAACAAAGAAAAACAAATTATCAAAAGATATAATCGGAGATATAATGTATGTATGTACATACATAGAATGCATTTGTGTGTAAACTTTCAAATTAACAATATTTATCTCTACATAAAATGTACAATCGACACTAGTTACTCGTTACTCGTATGTCGTATCGAAAATTTTTTAATGAATTAAAATTTACAATCAATGGGTGCGTTCAGTTCCACGCAGCGATGTATAATTTTCCATCGCTGCAATAATTTCTCTTACTGAACGGCTTCGCTGCATAATCGCTACTTTGCAGCGATTTAAATATTTTGCAGCTGAAAAAAAGTTCGCTTTAAAAGTCATCGTAAACAAATTTTGACATATTTTAATTGAACAACAGACAAAGCCAACTATCAACTGTTTGCAGCGAGTTTTTCCGCTGTAAACATTTCAGTAAATTGTATACAGCGATTATCTAAACATCGCTGCATTTTCATCGCTGACTTGCATCGCTGCATTGAACTGAACGCACCCAATAAATCCAATACTTACACATTTTATTGCAAAATAAAAACAAAAATAACAATTAGTTTGTTCAATGGTCACTAGATTATAGTAAAACAGAGAAGTCCAGCGCACTTAAAAGCAATATGTTCAAACTCCATAGAAGAGAAAAGAGCAAAACAATACAATTCGGAAAAAAAAATGTTTAAATTAAAAGTTTTAAACATGTATAACATTCAATTAAAACTACAATTTCTTTTTTTTTTTTTTTTTGTATAAAAATTTAAGATTCAATTGAGTTTTATTAAGAAAATCAGATCCTTCCTAATTATCATAAGTAAATATCCTTATTTTGATAAATATCAATTATTGTCAAATCAAAATTTAAATGACATCTCTTCTCTCAAGTAGACTCAAATGAACTCAATTCCGTCCGAGCAATTTACGAGCAAAAAACACTACACTAATACGACTACATAAATATTTGCTCACTTTTTTTTCATTTAGAGGACATAATTTAAAGTTTAGTGTTTATAGAGTATTATAAATCATTGAACAAAGCTAATAAACAATAGCAATCCCACATAAATGGTTAATTTAAAATTTTACATTTTTCGATTTAATAATAAATTCTCATTTTGTTACACAAAATTTTATTTTCCTTTTATGACAAAATTACAAATATGTTCGCCTATTCAAAGACACAGACACAGGAGGTTTTTGTTTTTGATATTTTTTTCTCTTCCTGTAATAATAATTCGTAATCATGTACATGTTTTAAAATCATTTTAGGTATATGTATTTTTAATAATTGCAAAAATGCATTTACTAAAAACTTGAACTTATCATATACATATAATATATAACAGTAATATCAATATTCGCATAGATTTAATTTTCTCAAAGCCTTTTTTCGGTATGTATTACATGGTATTACGAATATTTTATGGGAAAGTAGGAGTTTTAAACACCTAACTATAAACATTTCATTTTGATTGAACAATGTTAAAGTATTTCATCGTTTATAATGAAAAGGCGGCATATTATTCATTTACTTACAGTATTCATACATAAATAAGTAAATTATATTGAGCATATATATATATATGTATATAGAGTATGATATTTCTATTGATATTACACACTCTTGTGTTATTTACATGCACTTTAATTTTTGCACATTTATCTATTCAAATAGTTTGTTTTTTATTTAAAAAGAAAAAAAAAGAAAATACATATAATTTTTATCTTTATTAAATATATGAGATCAAATAAAATATGAAACACCTTTACATACATCATATTTTCCAATTATAATATTATTTTCTATAATCTGTATACATACATATAATGTATGTATATAATTGTCTATCTATAAAAGCCTACCCCACCATCATCGTCGTCGTATAATTTCATTTCACATAATTTTATTTATTTATTTATTTATATATTCCATTTAAATATAAAAATTTAATCTTAACTTCTGGCAAAACTTTACATTTTACTTTTGAAAGTGAATTTCTTATTCAATCATCGTCATTAAGGAAAGCAAAAGCTAATATTTTTCATTTATTTCACATATACATATAAATACCATTTATATACTTACCGTAAAACATAATCTTATCCTTATTTTAAGACAAAAAAAATTTCTTTTTTACTTTAAAATCAATAAATAACACTGAAAATGCTTCAAGGCAATTTTATGTACATACAAAAGCAATATAATATATTATGTATGTACATATTTGTAGTATGTACACATGATTTAATACTTTTATTTCATGTTTTTTTTTTTATTTTCAAACAATTTTACTAGATTTTCACTAAATTTATTTGTTTACCGTTTTAATTATTTTTAAAAATAAATACAGAACAATAAGGAAAATATTGTAAATATGTAATGAATAAAATTCACTTAAAAATATGAATAAATTTTTAACTTTCATATATTATATTGGTACATACTCTAGACTAGACTACATAATACGAAAATAAGCCATACGCCATACATATACATATATAATATATGTATACATAAAAATACTGTACTCATGTATATATGTATTATAAGCTAAAAGCTGATTTATCTTTACACAATTATTCAGTATTTTATATTTTATTCAAAATAATGTGGTAAATGCGGTAAAAAATACAAACATGTATGTTATGCCAGTTATGTTAATGCTAACCAATTGTATACGTATATGGTTGGTTGACAGTACATATCTAATATCTATGACTATGTTATATGTAAAGATTTTAAATAATTTTATCTCTTTTGACAAATTACTAATTTAGAAGGTGAAAGTAAACAGTAATCTCAATTTAAATTGAAATACATGCGATTAGACATATACATACATAAGTATTTTTACTACACTATACATTTATATGAGTATATTATGTACATAATTTACAAAATGTATAATAAAAAAATATAAAATAATTGATAAAAAAAAAAACCTTAAAATAATTGCAATTCTTTAATTTGTCTATAATCGTAGTTAAAAAACTAATATTTATATATAGTACTCGTATGTACTTAATTTTGAAAAATATTTTTCGTGTAAAATATCACAATTTCCTGATTTAAATATTTACAAATACATATCTTTTAATTTACTTACATATGTATTTGAAAAACAAAATAAAATATCTGCATACATTACGTAATCGTATTTGTGATAAATATCATATGTGCACGTCTTTTAAATTTCAAAAAATATTATGTATAATATGACAAAATCAAAGTACAAAAAATATTATTAATTTTATTTATATATTAAGTATTGTATTACACCATATTATTATTTTGTAAAATAATTTATTTATTTCGTATATATATATGTACATATGTAGTAGAATTTAAATTAAAAATAATTCGTAAACAGATACGAAAATTTCATCATTTCATCTTCTACATATACAAAAAACACCAAAATAAAAAATCATAATCTCTCATGTCAACAGAATATTTTTATATTGAACGCATACAAACTTAATGCTTCAAACTCAAATCACTTTAAATACTCGTAGCTATAAAAAACAGGCAGAAAAAAAAATATTAAAGAAAATTTTCTTATTTTTTACATTTTTTTTTTTTTTTGTATTTTGTTTTTATTGATAAAATTTAAGGTCGATAGGATCACTATGACTATGAATGAGGTGATTTAATAATTGAAGCTTTTTTTTTTTTTGCCTCCCGAAGCTAAATCAATCAAAACTACTATATATACTGTGTACAATGATTGATTAATTTATTTAAATGTAAATAAATGTTATGTATATGTACATACAAAGATAGTGCACATATATTCTATAATCTATATAGTATTATTATTGAATGATTTAGAAGACGAATAAGTATTTTATTTTTCTCATAATATGAATGTATGTAAATTGCTGGGGGTCTAAATATAAATGAGTTTGTTTTCATTTCATTTCGATTAATAAATAAATTTTAATTAATTATTATTATATACATACATAAATTTAATTATGATTACTTATGTGTATGTGTATTTAATTAAATTAATGAATTAATGATAGCATTTTGTGTTCGTTATTTCTCTTTTAAAGAAAAATGTCATGATAATATAATATGTAATTAAAAATGAACGTGTTATTATTATTGTTGTGTTATTGTTATTATTGAACTCAAATCTAGGAAGAATTAAATAAAAATAAATTTATTTATATTTGTTACTATACGAAAAAAAAAAATTAACTGAAAAATACAAAAATACTTTAGTTTTGTGCGTACGTACGTATGCACATATATTTATTATTATGTAGATTAGGTAGATGATAAAAAAAAAATCGTTATTTCTCATTTCGAAATAACATATCTACATACATACATATTCGAAAATTTTTTAAATTTAATTTAAATTGAATTCTATAAAATGAAAAGAAAATCTTTACTCTTAATTTATTTCAGTATCTACCTATGTATGTAAATTGTTTTAAACGTTAAGTGCAAATAAACATTATTCTATTTCAGTTATTTTGACATTAAGTGCATAATATAATTTCGTAATTAATTCTGTGGTCAAAAGCGATAACCGCTTAAGTCGACATAAGGCAAAAATGAGTTATGAGTTCTACTACTACATTCTCCGCATCAAGCTCTATGTGCACACAAAATTTTGTTTTCCTATCACTTTTGTAGCCAAAGTTATTGCTTAAAAACATTATCGCTCGCTTATGTCGAATAGTTCGTGACTTACATATGCAATAACCGCCTAAATCAACATAATAATATTGGAGAGATATTTTATGTTTAAAAATACAGGCTTATCTAAACTTAAGTTATTATTGCACGATATATTTGGAAACAGCTTCTCAAAATTGTAAGATTTATCATAACAGCCTATCTCGAGTTAAGCGTTTTTGAAACGTAAAAGTTTATCACCGAACTTTACAATAATGACTTAAATCAATATAAATTCAGGAAATTAAAAATAGATTTTTGCAATAAACGCCTAACTTAACATAAGTAACAAAAATGTAAAATTACAAATTTGCATAAATAGCCTAAATTTCAAATTCTCAAATATTTTTGTTCTAGAATATACTCAATTTTAAATAATTTCAATTTTTAATTGTTTAATTATCAATTTAAGAACATTTTTCTCATAATAGTCTTCCATTCAACACGAAATTATTGTTTTTTGACCATCAAATTTGTGTCAAAATCACAATTTTAGACTTAAGCGGTTATCGCTTATGACCACAGAATTAGTTCATATGTACATATATGTACATAAATACATGTAGATTTTTATGTTTTTATATGTATATATTGAAACAGAAAAATAATTTTTTTTTAATTAAGGCTAATGAAATGCTATGTATTTTACATACAGATATACGAATACAAGTACGAGTACATTATAATATAAAAATCTACATATGTATTTATATTTAATAATATATATGGGAAGTATAAATAGTTAAGTTAAAAATCATGTCTATCTGTTCGTATATTAACTGATTTAAAAACATCATGTACATGTTATATGAGTATACATATACATATTTATACATACAAGTAATAAGAAGTTGAAATTAAATATGCAAATTATTTTCTCATGATTTAGCAAAACATGAAATACCTATGTAAAATAAAATAAAAATTCAATAAGAAATTAATTGAATATTTCTAGAATTTCTAGAAATTAAATTCCAATCAAAACAATGCTTTTACATTTTATATTTTATGTACTTTTCATTGCAGTTTCATTATTTAATTATGAATATTATGTATATTCAGTTGTACTCCTGTACCTTTATTAGTAGTGTTGTATAGAAATAGAAAAAATAAATAAATAAATAAACATTTTTAATAAAATGGAAAATGTTTTAAAAACTACATACTATATGTATTCAAATCCAAACATTTTTCTTTACAAATCAATGAAAATACATATAGAAATTTAAAGAATTTTATATGAAGGTATCTATGATAAGGTCTAATATAATATTTTCTATTTCAATTGGAATCTATCTAAAAATGATTTCTTAAAATCATAAAAATAATTGTTAAAAATTAAGTATGTACTAGTTTTCTACACTTCTTGAAAACAATTTACAGAAAAATTTCTATTTAATTTCTGCACAAAAGCAATTGTAATTTATTTCAGCATAAAAATGAGATGATTTGTTGCACGTAGAACATAAACGTGCTGGCTGTAAACAAATTCTGCAACAGAACGTTATAGAACTAAATTATATCAGTCATATCAGTCATTTGCACAAAATGAATAATAAAATCTGACATACACATGATATTACGTCTTAATTCACAATCACATTCTTTTTTCTATATACAAATAAAATATTGGTTTTGATTTAATAAAAATTCAACAATATATAATATCTACATATATTTATATCATTTCAATCACATAATCAGATTAAAAAATTTATTTTTTTTTTTTTTAATTTTTATCTTTTACTTATTTAGCATTTTTTTATTATTTCTTTCAAATTAATGAAAAAAAAAAAAGCTAACGATATATACGATATATGCGACTTATTGCATTCACCTAATTAACCTTTAATCAATAAAAAAAAAATAAAAAAAATAAAAACATGACAATTTCTCTTCTATTCAATAAACTGTACAAATGGAAATGTACTTTAATAAAGTAGACAAAAAAATGATTATCATAATATACAGTATATGTATTTGCAAATAGTATGTATGTATGTATCTAAGTATTATGTATAACAATTGAAAAAAAGAAAAATACATACATGCATACACAAATCACCTACACTGAATGTATGTACATATACATAATATCGACATAATAAATTCTTTTTTTTTTTTTATACCAAATTGGTATACACCTATGTATGTATATAATATACTATATAATATGTAATTAATTTTTTTTTTCTTTTTTTGTATTTGTATTGCATTTTAATTTGATATATTTTTGAAAATCACGTGAACTAACAAGTGATTGAAATTTAATTTTATCGATAATATCATATTATTCATATACCTATTATAGCTACATTTATGTACATTCTTCCTTTAATTATTACTCGTACTGCTCGTACGTACGTTTGTATATTTATAAGTACATACCTATATGTAGGTACATATATATGATGTGTATTAAAATTTTTAATTTAATACATTTTCAATTTGGAGTACGACAATATCAATATTTCATAAGTTTTATTTTCCTATTTCCCAAGACATTTTTTTGGTTTTTTTTGGTTTCAGTATTTTTGTATTATTTTTTTTTTTTTTTTTTAATAAAAGTTGTAAAATGAAATTCATTTATGTACATATAAATACGGAAAACGTATGCATGATTGTATTTGTAAAATGAATACGAATAAGATTACTGTAATAATAAAATAAAAAAAAAAATATATTTTTTCTTCTCTTATATGCTGAGTTAATTTTAAATTGAAGCGTGTGCAAGCATATCATATTCCATGTTAAGTAGTATAATAATAATTCTTCTTCTAGATTTCTATGTACAATACAAACATAATATGTAACGTATATTTAAGATACAGAATGTACTATACTACGATGTACAGATAATAATATGTGTCGAATAATACACAATACAGTACGTACATATTAGATATATGATTACTTTTTACCGTTAAAATAAATTCACATTCACATTCACATATAGATAATGTAAAAAAAGCGTTTATTTTTTTTAATTTTATTTTTCTTTTGTTTGATTGTTTTGATGCAATTATATTGCAATTACATTTATGTATGCATATTGAGAAAAATAAAAATTTATTTATGTAGTTTTATTTTATTCTTTTTCATCTTTTATATATGTATTATTTTCTTATTTGTGTATTACATATATGTATGTATGAATGAATAGTATAAGGTAATTGTTCAATTAAATTTTTTATCTATTTCAATTATATTTATGTCAATAAGAATGTACATATTTGCATATACATTACATTACATATGCATTTCTCTATTACCTAAATGTCGTATACAACTAGCTGTTCATCTAAATTTTTTATATCTAATACATATATATAATATTGAATTTATATTATATTTATTTGTATTGTATGTAATTTAGATGTACATACATATGCAGATAATATATGTATATATTTTTTTGAATTTTTGTTTTAATTTCAATTTCAAATTTATTTATTTTTTCAATTATATTCATCTATTTATATACATGGACATTTGAGTATGTATGTAGGTATGTACCTACATTTTATTTTATAATTATGTACGATAGTACCTACATATATTGACTGACTCTTGAACCAAATTTGAATTCAATTTTATTCGCAATTATTCAAATTTTTAAATTCAATTTAAACTTTCTATTATGTACCTACGTTGTATTGATTGTATGCACATATGTATTTACATTTTTCGTTTATTTTTAATTTGACTTCTTTTCTATTTTAGTTAGTTATTATAAATATACGAGCATAAATGAAGAGCATTATATCAAAAAGCGACATGCCCATTTTGTTCAGAACTGGAATTGTGTTTGGTATATCAAATAAAAGCTGAGAAAGTGCTCTGCTCTGTTGATTTAAATTAAAATTTTGTTTCAAGACAGTCTTTTGAAACAAAATATTAATTCACATCAACAGAGCAGAGCGTATTTCCAGCTTTCATTTGATATACCAAACACAATTCCAATTCTGAACAAAATGGACATGTCGCTTTTTGATATAATGCTCCTCAAATATGGTACATTAATACCTATAAGCAAAGTTATCGAATTGAAAGATTATATCAAATCAAATTAAATTATTTATAGATTTTTGTTCAAATATAAGATTTTATGCAGATATTTATTTTCTAAAAATACAAATTTATTTTTTTTTAAATACAATACGATCAATTTTTCTTTTTATTTCTACACCATATAGTTAATGTTTACTTTAAAGAATATACTTACTTATGTATATAAATTATTTTAATAAAATGTATTTAAGTACATATCAAGCATTCAGATGAAAGTAAAAATGATTAACTTTTAATTTCATATCCAAAAAAGGTACCTACATAATTACCAATAAAAGTGCCCAATACAAATTCATTTAAAGACAAACCATGTGACAAACCAACAATAAAAAAAAAATTAAAATAGCTAATGACTTTGAAATACTGACATCTAGTTCAAATACATTTATACATATTTTCTGTTATACATGTATGTTACTTTTTTTTTTTTTAAAATACAAATGTATGTTAATATTTTCTTAAATTTTCCATTTGTTATCAAAGTAAGCAATTTTATGTGAACACTACACCACCATTAAACTTATAATATTTTTACAAGAGTAATATATGTAGGTTGGTAATAAATAAATATAGAACACTTTATATTTATACATAAATGTACAAATACGAATACAAGTACCTACATAATATATTACTTTGATATTTGACCCTTATATGTATATGCAGTACATATACAACACACATATATAATATGAAAAATCGTAGTAATATAAAGAACAAAATAATGAAATCTAAGATCAGAAGTATCGTAAATAATTTAGACATAGACATGGTAGATTAATTTAATATTTCTCAGATCATTTTATGGTTTAGTCATAAAAAATATACTATCTACTGTTCGTATTCGTTACATATACAGTATGTACAAACATAAATACAGTCCATATTATTATGAAAATATGAAAAAAAATCAAAGGATTGCAAAATTAGTTATACGTACTTCTAACTGCTATATATTCTTATTATTATTATTATGTTACGTAATAAAATTTACATTCGATAAAATTGAAAAATAAATATGATGTGAAAAATTTGAAGAACAAGAAAAAAGTAATACATATATGTATATATATTTTTTTTTGTTTTATTTCTTTTACAACACACTTACACATACCTGCAAATATTTTGTAATAAATTATATGTAGGTATCTGGTAATTCAATATCTTAAAATCAGTTTTGTAACGAGTAATAAACACATACTATATGTATATACATACGTGCAAAAAAATAAAAATCTTATTGAAACAGAAATCAAATCGTATTCGTTATATAAATTTTTTTTTTATTTATAATTTGTAGGAATATACGATGAATTCATTATTTCGATCGTATTGCATTAAAATTACGACTTCAACATTATTATAAACCCACATGCGTGTATAGATTTATAAAATAATTTGTATGTACATGTAATCATGTGTGGTATTCACGTATGTGAATGTGTGTAGGTACATATAGATAATAGATATGTGCTATTGCTTTTCGAATATAGTAGTTGTTTTTTAAGTGCAGAATTACATAAAAAATTAATAGATAATAAAATTTATAAATTTTTGGAAATTTATTAAGAATTGAACGGAGAATTCGAAGTATGAAATGAACTGGAAATCAACGGTGATGTTTCATTCTTTCAGAAAGAACACTACTATCTTGGCGTCTAATGGATGGATGCCGTTCTATAGAACAAGAAATAGAGGAACAAATATGAACGAGAAAAGATTAGAAATCGAATATGAAATTCTTGTTTTAGTTAATTTTTATAATTAATTTAATTAATATTTATCCAAAATAAAATTATTCAAAAAATAATTTTTTCAATGTTATATATACCAAAGACCATAAGATGTGCATGTGAAAAGCAAATTAAATTAAATTTTATTACATGAAATTACCTATATAACTTTCATTTAGATATTAACGTTATTCAATAAATACTTACGACGATCTACGAGTATGTTACTTGTTTTATTTTTTTAAACTAACAAATATCTACATAAAATTTTTTTTTATATAAAAATTCATTGTTTATTTAGTTTCTTAATGAATAATTAATTAATTAATTAATTAGGTAATTAATTTTACCTTTTATTTTTGGTAATTATAAATTAAAATTATATGTTATTGGGCTTTTTTCTATACTGTATAAATGTACGTTTAATTACACACCACACCGCAAGTATTAATACCTGCATAAATCTATATAGGTACCTATTTGTTTGTATTTTAAATTCATTTTCAATTTGTAATGATATTCTCTTACCTTTATAAGTAGTGAATGGATTAAATAATCCATTTGATGATTGTTGCTGAAGTACATTATTCGTATTTGCTGTTGTTGAATTACGAAAATCAGGATCATCAGCATCAAATAGAACATTATCTTCCCATTCCGATACCAAATTATTATTCTTATTATTATTATTATTTTCGAATTTCATCTATGTATACATAAATAATATATAAAAAATAAAAAATAAAAATTAAATCAAATCAAAACAAATACATAATGCATACCTATATATATATTGTATATGTATATATATGTAATGAATAAAATGGCAAAAACATTTAATTTTCATTAAATTTCTTTTATTTTATTTAAATGGAAATTGTTTGACCTTTTGATTGCATAGATTTTTTTGTTGTGTATTCTCGTACTTATATTATACATATTTAAATTAAATTTTTCTTTTTTATTTTTTCCATTTTTTTTTTTTTTTGATTTTTATTTATTTAAATATTTTAAATTGAATGAATATTTATAAATAATAAATAACGTAAACAACGATCCATGCACAAATGTAGATATGTATATTTATAAATTTATGTATGTAGGTATTTATGTATATTTAATAAATTCCTTCATTAAATTTAATTTAATTACATTCCATTAAAAGAAAAAAAAAATTTTATTCCATACGAGTACGTAAGTATTTACATTATATCATTTTGATGTTGTGAAACAACACAAATGGCAAAGGATTCTATTAATAGTAATGCAGTTCTATATTGAAAATTCTGATAAATTATTTTACTTTCTGTTCTAGTAATTGTAATGAATGGTTATTACAAAAATTTCAAACCAACATTTTTTTTTTTTTCACAATTCAATTTTTTTCAAGACATTAAGAAATACATATATGTAGTATGTATAGTGTAATGAAGAAAAAATAAAATTTCCAGAGGTTTTTAGTTATATTATGCCATCTAAATTGCATAGGATTATAAATCTTATTTATTTTATCCTTACATTATTTTATTTTTTAATTGATTTTTTGTCTTTTTAAATTGTAATCACTTTAACATTTTTCTGTAAATTCATTTTCTCTTTCAATTCATTCGCTGCTAAATTGTTTTAAAAATGCAATGATCTAAAAGCAAACATACGATGGACAAATAAAATACATATGTATATACATGCATCGTTGTGCATCTGTAATTGTTTATTTTAAATTTTTTTTTTTATAAAATTACATAGGTATAAAAAGTAAATTAATATCCAATTGTACCTATAACTCGTTTAACACAAAATTCAACTACAAATTAGATACATTTTATTTATTCGTACCTACATAATGCTACATAAAATTTTTTAAATTTATTTTTATAATTTTATTCTGTAATTTATAATTTTTTATGGAGAATGAAAAGTTGAAAAATCAACAAAACTACAGCTGAAATATAAAATCAACAAAATTAAAAATTTCTATGTAAAAAGTTTATAGGTACCTATACTTTGCCTATACGTATGCCTATACAATTTGAAAGTTTACTTGAAGATTGCCACTGCAGTATTATTAGTCATCACAATCTTGAATTGAATTACCAAACGTAGACGTAGACTTGTACATTACATATATATATATGTATATATATCTATGTATCTATGGAATTGTAGGTAGGTATTTAACAAGACTTTTATTTTATTGACCTGCATGAAAAATTACATTTATGTACAATGCATACTCATACATACATAAATATCATATTAATGAATTTAATATGTAATTGCAGTAATGTGAATTCATTCATTCACATTTTTTGTTTTTAGCAAAATACTTTCATAAAATACAAGTATTTCCAAATTCCGAAAATATTTTCTCAACAATAATAATTATAATTGACGATAATAGGCGAAAACTAGGTATTATATGTATTGTTTTATTTAAAGTTCAATAAACTTTTCTTAAAAACATATCTATTAAATGTAAAAATGTATGATGTATTTTTTATTTTTATTTTGCTATTGCTACTGCATTGTGGAATTAACAATATTGATATAATAGCAAACATTCAACTAGGTATGTATGTATGTATTTATGTTTTGTCCTCTGGCTCTGACTACATACCTGTCTACCTACATGTGGTGTGGTAATGTACATAAATGTAATGTAATATTAGCGGTCAGTTAACTTTAGCTATAAAAAATAAGTCCAAAATAGATCTGTATCTCCTCAAATAAAAAAGTAAAATTTATGACGAATGTAATGCAATGCAATGCAATTATCATCAGAATGGACTTTTTTTTAGTTATGTTTTATGTATGACAGTGTCACAGTGATTGATTTATCATACAAAAAAAATAAAAATAATAAGAACTGTACAAATAATGACATAACCTTACTTACTTTTGAATTGTCTGACTTTTCTTGATGAAGAACTCCTCAAATTTTCACAAATATGAACTGTACTGTGATGTGATTTTATTAATAAAAACAGCTGTTCTTTGTTGTAGTATTTCTTATAAGTAACCAGTAATTTTTTCTCTTAATTAGAAAAATATTTCTGATTTTCATTCGCCCCCGATGTTATACAAGAACAAAACAAAAGAAACACGAAATACACAAAATACAAATTAAGTTAATACTTTTTCTGCATGCGCGCCGCAACCAACAAAAAAAAATTCCTTTCCTTTTTCTTCTTAACTAAATATTTTCTAAAAAAAAAAAAATTCTTTTTACAATGTACCAAAAACTGAAAATTTATTTTCTTTTATTTTAATTATTTACTTAAATGTAATTAAACAATTTTAATTTGAAATTCAGAAAATATTTAATAAATAATTTTTTGATAAAACTCTATCGTTACACACCAGAACCAGAAATCTAAAAAAACTTGATTTATTATTTGTATTTCGTTTTCAATTCTTTTGTTTTTTTTTTCTAATTTTTATTTCTTTTCTTACAACAGTCACAGCAGTACAGCCACAGTTCAAACTGTTTTGTTTTTATCTCAATTCAATTTCCAAATTATGTTATTTCTTAAATTTCAATTTTTTCTTAATTTATTTTGTTGATTCTATTTGCTTGCAAATCAATTGTTTCGACGAATGCAAAAAAAACCACAAAAAACCACAAATTACAACAAATTTCATATTCACCATAAAACAAACAAAATTAAAGTTTCCAAATACTAATTAGACACCAATCTACCAGCCATTCTCAAACTTAAATGTGTAGTGTACCTAAAAAAAAGTAAAAAATTTCAATTATTGATAGTGTGACCATTTTACTTCTAATAATTTTTATAACGTTATAATTTTATATTTGAATTTATTCTTTAGCTTCACTTTCGATTCGTCGAAAATTAGCTATATGACTGCAAACGCCATTATTTATAAATATTTCCAAATTTTCCATTCTAAAAAATTTATACAAATTAATACTATTGACACATTACAGCTCATTATGAGGTGAAAGCTCATTATGAGATGCAGTTTAATGAAGTGGTGACACATTATACTAAGCTCATTATCTTTGACATTTATCAATTTTTCAATAGTTTCTAGTAGGTTTTCAAATTATTTATTCGCAATTAAAAACAAAGAACTCCGGCTAATATTTATTTGTAACTTCAAAAAATACGTCTGTAATATAAAAAAAATTGAAATTGACAACAAATTGTATTGGAAATTTGGAAAATTTCCAATAAATCTTTATTTGCCTATGCATCAAGTAGGCGCTTTTACGTAATTACAACATAATGAGACGATTTTTACATCATTATGAACAGCTCATAATGATTTAATTTTACTTCATTATGAGGACTTAATGAGCATTCAGCTCATAATGAGCTGTAATGTGTCAATAGTATAAATTGTTTTTGAATAAATAAAATAATAAATATATCAAATTTAAATATATTTGAACGTTGAGATATTTTATTCATTTGTGTATTCTTCACTAGATGTCGGCATCAAACTATATTACTTCTAATTTTTATATGGCCTTACTATTTAAAAAAGCAGCTGTCTGCTGTCATCGATTTGATTTAATTACAAAAAAAAAAAAAAAAACAATCTGTGACTGTGATGTCTCGTATAGTGTGTTGTGTGTGTTTTTTGCTTTTGTTGTCATGTAGTGATGTCGTAATCGTAGTGCTAGGGGCTAGTGAATTGAAATTTGAAATTGATGTCATAAGTGTATAAGTCAAAATCAAAACTGTATTCTGAAGTGAAGTGATGTAATGAAATGAAATAAGAAATAATTCTGAAGTTTATAAAAAGACGAATACTAAATTTTTTTCTATTTATGTATTTGTACTTTGCCACAAAGAAAAAAAAAAACGCAAAATAAAAATATACATTTAAAATTTTGATCCAAATTATTAAAAAATGTTAAAATTCATAAAATAAAGGAAAAACTTCGTGATTACGTGTTAGAAAAAATAAAGACAAGAAATAAAACGAATAAAAACGAAATGGATAACAATTTATGGTAAGTAAAAATAATGTATAACATCTACATACAGAATATCCTGTTATGAAAATTTTTTTGTTTTAATAATATCTACTTATTGTAATATACATATTACATACATTGTAAAATATTTTATAAATAAAATACGCATCTTCTAATAATTACCTGTCTATCTATCAGGTTTATTTTTATTTATTTTTATATGTAAATTTTTTATATTAATTTTTTTTTGCGTTAATTTTTTTTTTGTATTTTGAAAAATATAACGTAAACAAATTAAAGTCTTGTTCTCGTGATGTTTACTTAAAAATTATTTTTGAGCAAAAAAAAAAATTAAATCTTTTGTTCTTTAGATGAGTACCACAAAAATTTTCCTATTACATAAAAAAAAATGATGATGACACAAAGTGTGGATGTGATGATGATAAGTACACATCATAACACATATCATTATTTTTCATTGAGCTAATTGCCTTTTATTCTTTTATGGAATTTCATTTGATAAACAATTGATAAGATACAAATAAATGATGAGAAATTGTTTCTAGGCACATATTTGATATTACTCATACGAGTATAAAATGTGACCTGAATTATATGTGTCGTAAAGTTAAAGATTAATTTTGAATGTTATATTTTTTTTCAATTTAATAAATAAAATAAAATTTTAGTCATCAGAAATTTATAACGATAATATACGCACAGTATAGATAGATCGCAATTAAAATTATTTACATGTATGTACGCATATTCATTTGAAACTTTGAAATTTGTTCTCATGCATGAATATAAAAACATAACATTTATACAATATTTATTTTTATTACAGGGTTATTGAATTAGAATCAGCTTTAATTGACGATTGTAATGTTAACGATATATATTCAATTTGTCGTGGTAAACCAATACCAGAATCATTAAGACCAGACGTATGGCAGGTTTGTCTTGATGTTAGACATAAAAATGATCAAATGTCATTATTTAATGGAATATATGATTTACCATTTCAAAAACAATTACGTGAAGATTGTTACAAAACAGTCGAAAAAATTGGTAATGACGATGAAGATAAAGTATCTGTTGTATCAGATTTAGAATCGATATTAACATTTTATTGTAAAAATCGTAATTTTCAATATGAAGTACAAAATGGTTGGATTGAATTATTATTACCTTTGCTATCATTAAAATTAAAAAGATCTGATACGTATAATCTATTTGAGGCAATTCGTGATACGTATATACCAAAAGGATGCCATCCAAATGGCAGTGTGTTTCATGTATTTCGTTTACTAATATTATATCACGATCCAGAATTATGTTCGATGCTTGATACTAAAAAAATAACACCAGATATGTATTCAATACAATGGTTTAGAACATTATTCGCATCAACATGTGAATTTTCAGTTGTTCTATCGATGTGGGATTTATATTTTCAACATAGTGATCCATTTTTAGTGTTCTTCCTTAGTTTAATAATGTTAATAAATGGTCGTGAACGAATATTAGCAATGAAAGACGAATCCAAAGAGAATATTGTAAAATTTTTAACTAATATGCCTTGTGCCCTTGAAGTAGACGATGTTGGAGATTTCTGTTCTTTAGCTCAGTATTACGCGTTGAAAACTCCATCATCGTTCAAAACGGATTATTTACATTTGTTATTTGGATCACAGGCGACTAATAATAGTAACGAACATAGTAATATAGTTTCTCAAGCTTTATGTCTACCAGTATCAGTTTATGAACTTGTCGAGAATTCGACAATAAAACTAGAGGCTCCAGATGCTGTAAGATTTTTTTTAGTTGACTGTCGACCAGCTGAACAGTATAATGCTGGTCATTTGTCAACGGCGTTTCATTTGGATTGTAACTTAATGCTACAAGAACCTGTAGCATTTGCGACAGCTGTTCAGGGATTATTACGTGCTCAACGACAAGCTCTCGAAGTGAACTCAAATGCAGGTGGAGAACATTTATGCTTCATGGGTAGTGGTCGCTTAGAAGAAGATCAATATGCACATATGGTGGTGGCATCATTCTTACAAAAGAATACCCAGTACGTATCTTTTTTGACTGGAGGTTATAAAGCTATTCACGATTACTTTGGTGAACATATGGCAGATTGCTTAGTAGATCATGATTCAAAAAAATGTATCGTTTGCTTGAAAAATACCGTAAATACACCATCGAAAAGAACAAATAACAGTTTCACGACACGTCAAAAATACGATAATTCACCAGCAAACGGCAGTTCAGTTGAACAACACAGACACTCTTCAGATTTTTTTAGTAAAATTTCTGCTGCAATGAAAACGAAATCAGCTGAAGTTAAGGGTAAACTACTGGACATAATCGTTAATCCAGCTGTAGCTCAAACAAACGAAAATCATAATACTATAGGTACTGGTGGTTGGCATGTTTCAAGTAATGAAAAGAATGGTAAAAGGTAAAAGGAAATTACTTTACATATTTATCGATTGCATCGCATCATTTAAAAATAAAAACAAAAAAAAATTTTTTTTTTTTTTTCCAGATATCGAAGTACCGGACCAGTTTTTAGTATTGACGATGATAATGATGATCAATTTGGTGAAACAGATCAAATCTTTGATGAAGCAAACATTTCACCATCATCAGACAAAGATAAAGATTTAGTTAATATAAATCAGTACTTAAAATCACCAGAAGTTTTAAATTATTTTAAATGTCAAGAGGTTCATATGAATGGTTACATGTATGAAAGTTATTTAGTTGTAACAAGTACACATTTGATTGTATTACGTGAACATAAAAAGGGTATGGGTCAAATAATTGTACGACGTCTATTATCGAGTATTGTTAAAATTACTGCCAAAAAACGACATCGTGATTTGATCACATTCAAATATGGTTTCCCAGATGGTGATGGTTTACTTGTAACCGATATGGATAGATTTTTAATACCGAATGCTAGTGAGGCAACAGTTATTGTATCTAATCATATAGTTAAACAACTTGACGATAATAAAACAACAACATAAAATATAAAAATTAAATAAAATCGAAAATTATATGAACATAATAGAAATGTAGATGAGTAAAAAAAAAATAAATAAAATAAATAAATAAATTAGAAAAAAATTAAAAATGAAAATAGTACAGAAAAAAGTAGAATAGAATCGAAAATTTTTAAAACCGAAATCCGATTATTGCAATATTAATATTTTGTTACTTATTTTATTTTTCATTTAAATATGAATGTGAATATGAAAATGAAAATAAAAATTCATCGATTTATAATTTTTGATTGCTTTAAAATTGTTAACTTTTATTTAAATTTAGTATGAAAAAATAAAATTGAAATTGAATAACTGAATAATTATTTATTTTTTATTTAAATTTTAAATTCAGTTTTCATTTTCCTTTTACATTTTTTCATTTTTTTTTTTTCTTGTTATGTTTTGTTTAAATTATACATTTATCCATTGAAATTACATACATATATGAAATATATTTTTTACTACAGTATTCATATTTTGTTCCAGTTGTATAAACATTCAAATTAAATAAATATGTAATTGATTTTCTTCTGTGATGATATGTTAAATAAATATGTAACACAAACATATTTCTAAATCTAAAATGAATTTCTAATTTCAATGGATAATAATAAATAATTTAAATGTAAAATTTGTTAAATTATATATATATATATATATATATATATTTTAATTTATAATCTGTTTGTTATATAATAATTTAATATAGAATTTTTCATTTTTTTTTATTTTTTTTATATTTCTATATTTTATTTTTTATTTATTAAATTTAGAAAATCTCCATAATATTAGTTTTTAACCGTAAAAATAAGATAGACAAATTATTACATACATATTTATGAAGAAAAAAAAGAAACTAATAACGAAATTAATAAAATTTAATTCATATACGATACATTATATACTAAATATAATAATAAAAATAAAAAAAAAATACATTATATACATGCTGTGAACCTATAAACATTCTTAGAAAATTTTTAGATTATGAGTAATTTTTAAAATGAACAGAAATTAAAAAAAAAAAAATTATAATAAAAATAAATTAATAAATAAAAGAAAACAAAACTTGAAATAAAACGAAATTCTAATAACAGAAGGGGAAAAAAAACAAAGTAGAAAATAAAAATATAAACTTTAAAATTGATTATGTAAGTAATATAGAAAAATAATTGATTAAGATTTAAGAATTATAAATACAAATTTTAAGAAAAACAAAATGTATAAAATGAATATGATATTTTTCGTTCTTCAGTTTTTGTTTCTTTTAAGAGAAAATTAATGTATCAAGAATAATTAAAAATGTTTTATGAACTTTGTTCAAATATGAATTCAAGTGATTCTTGAAAATAAATTCAAGTCATCTTTTTAACAAAGAATTTTAAGTTTTTTTTTTTTTTTTCATTTTTTAATATCCGTTAAATTCAAAAACAAAAAAATTATTCGAAATTGTAGAAAAATAAGCTTCTCCTCTCCAGAATAATATTTTTTTCGAATATTATATACGATTTAAAAAAAAAAAAAAACTTTACGAAACTTTAAATTCTCTATTAGATGTTCCTCCTTTGCTCTTTTTATCCTTTCGTATAGAAGGAAAATGAATATAAAAGAGAATAAATTTGTTATACATCATAATAATATACTACATGTACGAAAATACGCATGTCCTATGTCGATTACATTTACATTACTGTGCTGTAATTTAGTAAATACTTAGGTGTGATGAAAATAATATTAACGTAAGGTACATACATACTAATTGTAAGTACATACATGTACACCTTCAGATATCATATATACATATGCATATATTTTCTAAACTTTTTCTACAGTCAATGAATCCCTTTTAAATATCCTTCACAAGATATTTATTGTTTAGTCGTCAAAGGTTAGTTGAACAGTTAAGTTACTAAAAATATTTGAAATTTTTATATAAAATCAAGAAAGTGAAAGAAATAAATAGAATTTTTATAATATTGTATCGTCGTAGATACTTTATAAAATAATCAATCTTTATACAACAATTAAAAAAGAAACTAAAAAATAAAAATTCAAATTTATTTAAAAATAAAATCTTAAATTGAAAAAAAAATTTTCTTTTTTTAAAATGCAAAAATTTTTAAAAATAAATTTTCCGATAATACTTTTACTGTTTTCGATTGCATTTGTTAATTCGATACCAACATCTGTTCTTGTCAATACGAAAGATGTTAACGTCAACAATTCAAAAGGTAAGAAAATTTTTTCTATTAAAATTTAATAGTATGTATGTATATGTGCATACATTAATTTTTCATATTTGGATAGTAACAGATGGTTAATTTTTTTGCTAGAAATCTTCAAAATATGCATTATCATCATTCCATCTGTTTTTCCATTTTTCATTTTTTTGTAAAATTTTTTATTATTATTTAAATTTTAAATGAATTTTTTAACTTTTATACTGACCTGTTTATAGAATTTTTTCAATATAAAAAAAAAAACCGAACTTTTTAATTACATTCAGTTCAAAGTTAATTTCTTCATAGTTTTTTTTTTTTTTTTACATGACTTTGCAATTATTTGCCTGTTGAACGTATCGTAAAATTAAAATTGATCAAATATCGAATTAATTAAAATCAAAAAGTTGTCAAAAGAAATTTTTTTTTTCTTTTTTCACTTTGACTATTAGTCTATGCTTTTGACCTTATGCTTATATGATTTAAATAGTGCAAGGTATTTTTGGAATATTCGTTTTTCGTTTTTTCTTGATATTTTTTGTTTCAATGGAAATTAGAGTGTATACATATGGATAGGGGCTAATTAGTGGAAAAAAAGTTTTCTTTACAAAAAAAAAAAAGGCTTCACAATTTAAATAAAAAAAAAGATAAAAAGAAAAGATGAACTAAGAAAAATTGACAGGAGAAATTAAAGATGACCTAAACATTTTCCTCTTAAAATGCTTGTTCTTTTTTTTTTACATTTTGTATACACATTACACAGACTAAAAGTAGATTGTCTATGAAATCGATTTTTCTGTACGTTCTTTACCTATTTTTTTTATTTATATATGTACATATTTATTTCATGGGATAAAAAAACAAAAAATTTATAAAATAATTTTTCACTTGTTTGCATTATTCTAAAATATTCGTATATATGTGCACATATTTATGTTATAATTATAGCACACATTATATAAATGTGTATTTACACAAACGATATGTATAAGTTAAAATGAAAACAACACAATAAAAAAATAAAAAAAATAATAAAAATTAAATAAAATAAAAAATTAAAACGTACATGAAATACATATTATTAAGGGGGCAAAAAAAAAAATTAGAATAATGTTAAGCTGTGTCGAAACAAATTTTCTGAAAATTATTATTATTATAACATTTTCATTAAAAAATATGGTGAGTACGAGAACTAATCATATCATATACAATCACCGGTATATCTAATATAATTTTATCTACTGTGGTGCTGCGCTGGTACTGCGTATAATAATAATAATGCACACAATATATGTACTATTATACAAGTATATAATAGGCCCTCGCAACAGGTAGTCCTTGTCATATTGGTTAAATGGTATTTAATAATTTGAAGTTAATAGTACGAATATATAATGCGTATACGTGTACATTGTTCGGTGTCACATACATAAATATGTTACATTTACATATAAAAAAATATTACATATTTTTTTTATATTTTATTCTGATATAAAATGATAATAAATGAAACGGAAAAGAGGGTACCTATACTTACTTGTACGTATGTACGTAAAAAAAAAAAAAAATTATCTTTAATTAGAAAAGTGATAATTACATTTTTTGATGAAATGACAAGCGATAATGGAAATTTCATTATTAATTCATTTCAGTGTTATTGTTCTCATACATACAACATTTATACGAGTACATGTACAATATAATTATATATATGTGTATGTATTTTTACAAAATATAAAACAATAAAAAATACTTACATAAAAAAAATTTAATAAAATTTTACTTTACACATAGTACATCATAAATTTGCGAAAAAAATAAATTGGAAAAAAATTAAGTTCATTTTTTGATTCTTCCTGTTTTTCATTTATTTATTTATTTTTTCTTTTATTGAAAATACGAGTAATATTATATTTTAAAATTTCAGGCACAAAAAAAAAAATAAACTCAATATAGAATTAAGTTTATGATTATAGGAAAAAGCGAAAAAATTAAAATTTTTTTTTTAAATACTTTCAAGGATTCATTTACTTCCGAGTGGATATTACATATACAGACTTTAACAATATGTTTTGTATCTACATTTATATCTATGTATGTATTGTGTTGTTATTTTTTTTTATGTTAATCCTTATAATCTGCAGTTAGAGAAACCAAAAAATATTATCTCCATAAAAGATTATACATATGTACCTACATAATTAGTCATTTATCTTTTTATAATTTTCGGTAATAGTTAAATGGTAAAATTAGTAATTTATGAAAAATTACTTTAGGGTAAAAATGAAAATTTGAAAAAAATTTTTAAGGTATTTTTTTTTTTTTTTCTGGTAGGAGAATACAAGTATTTAGGTATTTCAGTTAAAAATGTAAGTTGTAAATTCTTTTTGCTTTTTCGTTTTTCTTCAAATTATAAAAATATTATTATTTAGATCTAAAAAGTTTAATTTTTATAATATTTACATATAATGTACTCGCGTAATTAAAAAAAAAAAGAATTTTTTTTTTTTTTCAAAAGATCAAAAATAATATTACATACATTACATATGTATGTATGTATATATATAGTACTCACACTGTTACTCATAAATGATGCGTATGAGTATACATATATGTATTTTTTCTATGTAGGAGAACAATATTCAATTACAATTTATGTATAGGTACTTAACATGGTACAAGAAAACCTTTTTTTTTCATTAACACAAAAGTAGATATAATAAGAAATGAATCTTAGGGGATTTACGTATAAATATATGTATATATATACATTTTATGTATATTATATTATATGTATATAATTTATTAGCTTTAATTTTAATTTTTGTATTCGTTTTCACAAAAAAATTTCATATAAGAGATAAAAGATAAAAAGAAAATTATGATAATAATTTTCATCAAAAATAAAATACCTAATTTTATATTTTTGATGTATTATGTATAGGAATTATGTTTATGTAAATATAAAATAAATATACATATAAAGAATAATTCAACAAGTGTACAGTGAGTGTAAAAACTCATGATACAGTGAACATTTTTAGAAAACAAATATTTTGTTAAATAATTTAAATGTGATTGCGAAAAAATCAGTCATAGCACAGGATATATTATCTTTATGAAAGTTAACGATACAAAAACATATTGCTTTAAATTCAAGGTTGTATGGATACTACATAATGTAATGTGAAAAATCATATGAAAACCCCGCAACCATATAATATTAACCTTATAAAAAAAATCAGAGAGACTTATACTGGACAAAATTATTCGGAAGCACAACATTACAAAAAAAATCTGATTTAAAAGAGGCAATTTATGAAGAATAAACTGAAATTTCATCAGATGTAACAAAAAAAAAAAATGATTGATTAGATGCCAAACTCGATAATCAAATAAAAGGACATCCAACTAAATAATAATATTGCTCCTAAAATAATTAAAAATATGAAGATTTAATATTAAAATTTTAGTTTATAGTAAAGTGTGTATAGTCACTTTTTGTTCATTAAATTTGGGTTTTAAAAGATAATTACAGACGTATATAGATAGCACCGTTATAGTTTTATGATTGGTATGAAGGTTTTTTTTGTTGTAAAATGAAAATAAATATTTTGTAGAAATGATATTTACTATTTAAAATTAAATTTTAAAGTACAATTTAATAATTATTATAAATGTATTGTTTGTTTTCTGAAAATGCACACTGTATCATGAATTTTTACACTCACTGTACACATACAGTATAAAATAACAATATTACCTATATATTGTGTTACGTGCGTAGATAGTATCATAGACTCGTACACAAAGTCATAATAATTCAGAAAGTAGACAGAATCGGTCTATAAAAATCCTGTAATAAGATACAATACTATATACTCGTACTTACTATGTTGTTTGTTATTTTTGTTGTTACATTCTCATTCTATGATTTTAAGTAAGTCTAAGAAGTACATAAACCATAGTTAAACTTAAACAATCTCTGTTGCTGGTAATGTTACTAAGTATTAAAAAGTATGTAATTAATTTATACATAATATGTATAAGTGTAAGTGTGCGCATTTATATAGAAATATGTATTTGTATATACTTATATTATAAACATAAACTTTGGCATTAGTATTCATTTCAAAATATATGTTCTTAATGGATTTTTTATGCAATTAATGACAGAGACATAAGAATTAAAATATATATGTATGTATGTACATGTACACAATCATCGCATTCGTGTATATACACATATAGCTGTAACTTAAAAGAATAAATTACATTGTATATGAATATTGTACATAAATGTACATAATGAATTTTAATTGTATTACTATATTACATACTAATATACATTCTATTTTATCCCATACGTATGTATATATGTATCATATATGTATGTATGTATTTAAAATTTCTTTTATTATATATATGTATTTTATTTACAATCTTATTCTTTTTATAAATATACGATGCGAGTATTTTGTTTTATATTAAACATTAAAATACTACCAATACTATACTTACTTTACTATTTTTTTTCTTTTCTCTTTTTTCATACCGAATTATGTCATAAATATTTTTATTTGTATATACAACACTCTATGACCGTATCCTTCTGAGATTATCCGTATTGATATTTTCATCTTGGAATTTTTTATTTGCACACAAACATAATTATAAAATGATGTAGATATTTTAAATTAATTTTATTTTATTTTTTTTTTCCTCTAGCATTATACAAAAACAATTCATTATATACGCATTTATGTGTATCCAATTATAAACGGCTACCAAGAAGAATATACAAACATTTTTTTTTTTTTTTTTTTGATTTTTCCATATAAAAAATATAAAATATAATAATATAAAGTTTTTTATAAATAAAATTTTTGTTAAGGATAATAGTTACATATACTATTACTTGTAAAAACAGACTACAAATATTTATTTACTTTCTACTTTAAGTTCAGATAATTAAAAATTTCCTAAAAATTATTTCTATAATTGACTGCACATAGATGTAGTATGATTGTTACATGCTCTGTAGTAAATAATATATGTATATCCGTTTCAATCGTACACAATGCTCAGAATTTGAAAAAAGAAAAGAAAAACAAATCACATATAATTAATTAAATTCAATTACAATTTAAATTTATCTTTGTATTTGTATATTCAATTTGCTTCACTGAATATCCTTTTTAAAATGATTTTTGAAATTAAATAGAATCAAGTTCAAATATCATTTGTATGTAAGTTACATTGTATGCATACATATTTATTTGTATAATTTTATGTAGTAATACATTTATATCATTTTTATAAATTGAAATTGAAATATAATCTAACTTACTACTTATGCTATATATGTATATATATATATAATACATTGCAAGGATATACATTTTCAATTTTTCAATGAAACAAATATAAAATAAAACAAAAAAACTTCCATGTGCGTATATCAAATTAAAACAAAAATTTAAACTGCCTTATTCTGTTACCCAATTAAAAATATG
This sequence comes from Villa cingulata, assembly GCA_951394055.1. NCBI lineage: Eukaryota > Metazoa > Arthropoda > Insecta > Diptera > Bombyliidae > Villa > Villa cingulata. The sequence goes on from OX596018.1 coordinate 47,450,036, forward strand.
TATATGTATGTACATACCTACTCTACTACAAACATACATATACATATGTAGATATATACTGTGCTTACACTTCTACAACAAATAATAATCTCAATCAGTATTATAACAAAATTATTGATTACATGAATTTTTAATTTGCTCATGTAAATACACATGGTACATACATACATACATACATAAATATGATTACAATAAAAAAAAAAAAGAGAAGAAAAAAGTTAATTGAATTATTAGAATATGAAAAAAATAAATAAATAAATAAAACAAATTAAACAAATTACAATCAATGTCAACAAAAAAAACGCATTGTATTGCTTGATATAAATTTCATGAAACCATATATATCGGTGCTTGCTAGGTGTATTATATCGATTTTAATTCAATTCAATCAAATTTAACAATAATAAAGGAATTGAACAAAAAAAAAATGTTTTCTTTTGTAAGAAATCATACACTATTTTATACATTATATGAAAAATTAATTGATATTTTCAACATCAATACATATTATATCCTTGTAGGTAGTATTATATTCAAAGCCAGTATGATATAATATATTAATTAAATTTATCTCATGAAACAATATTCAATATATGTACATATATAAATATTTGTTTGTTATTTAAAAGGATTATTATTTTAAATTAAAAAAAATCATGGAGGAAAAACAAAATGAAAAGAAAAAAAAAATGCTTTTTTTATATTTTTGGTAAACGATAATCAATTAATTTTTATGAAAATTTTCATATTTACGAATTATACATGTATATTTTAATAATTTTTGTTTTCTTTTTATACAAAAAATAAATAAAATATATGTGTATAAATATATGTAAATATATGTAAAATATATGTAAATAAATAAGTATATGTGTACAAGTGTACATTATTTAAATAAAAAGTACTCATAGAAAATTTATCAAACCTTTTTATAATTCATATTAATATATTAGATTGGTTAATATTCATAATTAAATTTATGGATATTTTTTCTTTTAAAATTGATAATATATAACAAAATTTCTTCATACTCGTATGTATGTATACATATGTACATAAGTAGATTTAAATAAGATATTTAGATTTGTTTAGCAGTACATTTAACATTTAAGTACTAATATCAGTTTAATTACAAATTTTACATACAGGATAATATCGATGATATTATGAAACATTTATTAATGGGTTTCATATACGTATACATATGAATATTTTGTTTTATAAATATATGTAAGTAAATATGTACAAGAGTTCACTTTCACATGTTATATGTATACTTATAAAAATTATACAAAACCTATTAAATTGAATTTAATTTATATAAACATTAAAATATTATATTATGAGTATGGTAACCAAAATTTGTATAGGATTTTTATGTATTAAAATTTTTGTAAAGGTTCTTAGAGAATTATAACAACAACAAAGAAGAAGAAGAAGAAGAACATACAATAAAATTTCTTGTTGTACAAAAATTAAAAATAACATATGAATACCTAGCACATCTACAACATTATATGATGTGAATTTATGTACTTATAAAATGATTCTAAAAATTTTTTTTTTCTTTATAAAGAAAAGTATACATATTCTTTTAAATATGTATAGGTATGTACATTATATATGTATTGTATGTAAAATAATCAAACAATATAATTATTAATAACAATTACATAATATTATACGAGTATTATTTTGATTAAGTATATGTATTTGTTATTGTATTTTGTACACATTTAAATTATATGTACATATAGTTGATATATCTAACACAAACAATAGAATTATAGAATATATTAATTGAATTTATTTAAATAAAATATACATGCATAAATAAAATTTCAACTTTTTGTTTATTTTGAAAGTGAAGTAAGCTCATAATAATATTATTCTTTGTTATTATTACCATAAATAAACTAGTTTATTTATAGATATTTGAAAATATTATATATAAAATTTCATTAATTTGTTATAATTTTATATATTTTTCGATAAAAAGAAGTTTTTACATTAATTACATTCACAAATTTAAATAAAATATTAATTGTATATATAGAATGTCAATATAATATTACAAAAATTATAACGATGATGACTTACTTATGTTTTAAATAAAATTTATTAATGAATATTGTAAAATGATAAAATAAATTTTCATTTATTATATTATTTTAGAATAATTATTATAATAAAATTCGTAGAGAAAAATTGACCGAAAATCTCTTAACGACATCATAATATGTATAAGCTGGAAAGAGGCAAAAAATTAAAATTTGAAAAAAATGACCAGTATTAATGTATAAAGTACAAAATTCTCTATCGATCAGTATATACCACGACACAGTACAATGAATATTTATTGAGATATGGAGCTACAAAAACACATGACATTAAAACGGACAAAACTTTTGAAACAACCTAATACTTGTATATTGTATGTGATTTTATTTAATGTTACATTTTTATAAGGATATGTAATTTTATCATAATAGAATACATGTGTTTTACCAATAATCCACTTTTACAACTGAAAAGGATTACAACACTTTATTTACTTAGTAAAATTATTACAATATAAAGATTAGGTATATTCATGTGTACACATGGACATTATATGGATATTAGTACAGACTATAAAAGTTTTAATGGTAAATTAAATTCATTACAATACAAAATATGTATATTATATAATGTACGTATATAAGTACACATCTACGTAGGTGTTATTTTATATACCTTTAATAATTAGAAAGATACAATTCCATACGCAGTCATCTATGTTTTTTTAAATAATCGGGTTATACTCAAGAGATTTGAGAACATGGATTGCGTAAATGGTATGAGCGCGCTGAATCTGAAGCAGCTAGCATTTTCTTTCTCAAACAATTCAATACCAGCCTGAAAATATAGCAACAGGATTAGGTAAGGCGAATATCACTTTGGACTCACCCGACCAATGGCTGCTTTGGCTGCCAGCCTCGTCCACGAGTTCTTCGAACTTCGAACGAGAAGTCGAACTTGTTTATAAAATTTCGTTTTAGTTGAACTAAAAAAGAAAAATATAATATTATTTAGACAAAAATCAAATGATATAATTGAGTAGATAGAGAGAATATAGAAAATATTTTTTGCTAAAAGGTAATCGAAGTAGGAATAGCAGATACTATATAGTACATACCTTATGCATGCTTACACATTTTGCATAAGTTCTGTGTTCTGTATACTGTACTATAATATGCCAAGTACAATATAATATGTATATAAAAATACAAAATAGATTATGTATGTGCCTGGTAAAATTTTATAAATATAATTTCATTTTTATAAAAATATGTTTTACTCACTTGTTGAAATTATTAAAATATTGTTAACAAATAAAATAAAATAAAATGTTAAAGAAAACGTTTAATCTGTATATAGGTAGTATAGTAGGTATAGCCATAAAAGTGTAGTTATTACGTTATGTTTGAATTTATGATTATGACAGACTTAATATAATGGAAAATTTTTATTTATTATTATTGTTACTTTTTTTTCCAAGTAACTAATTATTGTGTGTATTAGTACAGAAATATACTATATTAATATATTATATTCATATTATATTTTTATGATTTCAAATAAAATTTTAAACACATACGTAATGTAACAACTACATATATACTGAACATAAAACCATAAAAAAATTGTGTGACGTAAGTGCAAATGTATCTATACGTATATGTATTTGTATGTGTAATAAATTATATAAATTATACTCAGAAAATGTTATTATTCTTTTTTTGTATGTGTGTATATTCAGTGAACGAACTTACATATATTTGAATTTTTGTTTTTGATTTTATTTTTCGTTATAATTTTTGTTTTTTTGTTTTATGCTTTTAACAGTTCTCTACGATTACATTAATAATAAAAGAAATCATATAAAAATATAATAAAATATATACTAACATAACATTAACATACATATATGTACAAAGTATCTATACAAACATTTTCACTTTATACAAAAAGAGGATTTATTTTTTCGTTCATTTAAATTTCAAATTTATTCTATTTTATTTTATTTTATTTTAATTCTTTTTTTTTTTGCTTTTTGTTTAACATTATATATTGTAAATAAATATATTTCTGGGGTTTTTTTCTTTTCTTTTGAAAAAAAATCAAACAATTTTAAAAGTTAAATAATAAATAACATGCCACATACATATAGCATAACGTAAGTATTATTATTCAGACTTTATACACATAAACATATATACATTCATTCTATATTTACAACATTTTAAATGAACTTTGAATTTGAATAAAAGAATTTTCTTTTTGTTCTCTTTTATAATTTTATATGTAAAATAATAAGATGAAATAAAATAATACATATAAATTTTTTATTCAATTTACAATATGTTTACGTAATATAAATAAATAATGTATGATATATATAATCGTACAATGTAAATACACATAGTTTGCATAGAAGAAATTTATTGTTTGTGTTTACATTTTAGAAGTGGCTGTTATGTACGTATTTCATATCAAATAATGTTATTATGCAGAGTATGTTGATTAATTTAAATGATCAGTAATTTCTTGTCAGATATACATATCATCCAGTTTTTTCATCAGTAATCAGTTACTGGTGTACATTGCTGATGGGAAATTAATGATCAACTTGGGCAAGAGTAGCGCGCTGACTGAGGTTCGAACCGTGATCTCAAGATCACAAGACCGACACCCAACCATCGAGCTATTCAAGCCCCTAAATGAATAAATACATTTACAATTACATTCAATGAATTTCTCTAGGCCAGGCTTTAGAGAAGGCTTTTATTTCTTAGGCTCTTTTTTTCTGATACATGAATAGGGTATATCACCTACAACAAAAATGAAAGTTATGAAAATTGAATGAGAATCCAAAAAAAAAAAAAAATTTATGTTACCATTTTCATTTAAAAAATAAATAAATACTGAATAACGAATAACATAATAACATAATATAATAAATGTATACGTTTATATACTTGCACACATACCATTTTAATATACACTCAAATATATTTAAATACTTATAAAATGTAGCTAGGTTACCCAATAAATGTAACCAACTATTATTTTCTTTGCAGTTTTCTGCTTCATGAAAGTATAAAAAAAAAATTCTAAAATTGTTTGAAAATTCGATTTAATTTTGATTCAATTTCGTTATTTGAGTACCTATACTCAAAATCTCAATATCGACCCCGAATTACAATATTCACATTTATTCACATTATTTATTTGCAAGAAATCAACCTACGTAATGTGCATTTATATTTATAACTAGTGTGTGCCTGCGACTTCGTCCGCATTGTCATAGAGCTATAAAACGAACCACGATGTACAGAATAAGGTGATCCCAAGCATCCCGAGCGAAGAAGCTCTTTGTAAAGCTTTATGTTATTACGTAATTTCTATCGAGTTTGTAATTCAATTACCACGACCAAAAACCATAGAATAGGAGCAAGTATAAAATGTTGTTAGTTATTGATTTTCCGTGATTGTCATGTACAATATTCGCATTCTACTCAGAGAAAAAATTAACTTTTTCTCTTTAATGAAAATACGAGTACACATAGATACTACTCCTACTATCCATACTATCATAGCGAGAAGGCGGAGCAAGTATAAAATGCTGTTGGTTGATTTTCTTTGTTTCTCATGTATTACTCTACTATTCGTATTCGCTGAAAGGAAAAATCAACTTTTTTAGAATAATGAAAAAGAAGTACACATGATGTGTGAAATACTACTCATAGTCATAGTAGCGTAGTGTATGAGTATTATATGATTTCTCTGAATCTATGAAAACATTTAAAAAAAAATATTCTAAATTTGAATATGGAATATAAATTCAATTTAAGTTTATTTTTATTTTTTCTGCTCTGAACAAGATGGTACAAGTATATTTCTAAAGATACATTTTTTTTCTACATTATAAAATATTTGTATAAGATATTTTAGGTCAAATTTGATAAAAAAAAAAAAAAACTAAAATTATTACATTGTCAATATAAGCTTTCAAATCCTTATAATTATTATTTATTTTTCTTAAGAATTCAAAAAAGCTATAAAGACCATTATTTCACTATATTATCATTTTTTATGTGTACTTACATATGTAGTATATATGTAGAACATATTTTATTTAAAATTATGAATAAGATTTCCTTTCTTATATAAAATATTAGAAGCTTATATTTTCATTCCGGTTGTTCATCCTTTTAAAGAATTGTATTGAAAATATATCAAGATGAAGAAAAAAAAATTGATTTCTTTATGTTCTCAATACAATATAATTTCATAAATTAATAGGATATTTTATTCGTAATTTTATACAAAATATTAATAATCATATATAATACCTACGCTATTATAAGTACATACATAAGAAAAAATTAAAAATAATAAATTTTTGCTTTTGAGTAACTCAAAGAATTTCCTGATAAAATGAAATATCGTTAGATGACATTAATTATATGTATATTGTATGCATATTATTTATAAAGGTTAATTATATACGAATGTACAATGTAAAGGATTATTGTAGGTAGAGGATTAAATTTAACATTTTATATCCATACATATACATATATGTACATGTTTTATATAAATGTATGCATTATGTTTTTGGTTTAAAATATTCATTTGTCTACATACTATATATCTGATAATATTTTAATAATAATTTAATTAATTATAAGGACTTTTCAGTTATATGCACACTAATATTAAACAAACAACAAAGTATTGATATACTAAATACACATTTTTAAAATAAAAGTTTTTAAATGATAATATTCTATAATCATTATTATAATCCTTGTTAATTAATCGTTTCATCCTATAAGCCTACATTTCGAATTCCTCAAAGTGTACACTTGATTGCGTAACGTTTTAACAATAACACTAAATTCTTTGATAATTCAAACTTTATTATATTTTACATTTACAAGTATATTTATGTATACATATGTAGTATATTAATATAATATATAACACTTTAAATTATAAGTATCATATTTTATATTGTATTCTGTATACTTGTTTGAAATTTACTGTAATTTTTATCCATTTTTTTTTTACCCTGATACCAACATTGATAATATATTGTTAGTATTAAAATGAAATGTACAAAAGAACAAAGTGAATGTTGATTAAATGAATGGATTACATTACGAGCTGCTGATACACGCATATATTTCTACTAATACTTGTAAAAAATGTATGCATTTGTGTAAAGCTATCTATTTACTTACCACTCATATAGATAATAATATACGTATATGTATATATGTAACGAAGATGTAATAAATAAAACTATGTATATGTTGTTAGATACAATAAAAAACAAAATATTTACAGATTTTTGATGATACACACACACACACACACAAGAAAAATCAAAGTATACAAAATTACTTGTTTTTTTATGTAGTGCAAAAATAAGAATTTCATACAAAAATTAAATAACACAGAAAATATGTGTATATACATATATGTACATAGTTGAATTAGTTTTATTATTTATAAATTTATAAATGAATTAATATCACACATACCACATCACGTTATAATAATCTTTATTATCCTAATTCATAATGAAAAGAATAAATTAAAATTAAACCTTATGTAAGCAACGCATGTACAATAACATTATATAGTTTGATAATTTTATATTTTACATAAACGATACCCATTCTTTTATTACATGTAAGCATAATATCCTGTTGTTATTTAAAAAGGATCTAAGTTGTACCACCTGTGTAAACATTAGGATAGTTTCTAAGTAAAATAAAGGATATAATAAATTGTGAACGAAATATGTATACACTTCAACGAATGAATCATTCTTAGAAAATATTATGTATCGGCATAATGTAATAATGTATTTCTAAGAAGATGGCAATAAAAATGCAGGTTTGTACATGTTTCGTATAATGACGCATATTTTGAATACTGTAAGTAAATTAATGAATGTAAGACAGGATAGAGCGTAATATAGGCAAGTAATATATAATGATAATGTAAATGAAAAATAGCAATAATAAGGAATGAGGTATCAAATGAAAGGAAGAAGGGACAGTAAGTAAAAAGAGGTCAAAGTGATCGGATGTGGATTGTAACCATAGAATATAGTGTACGATGATTGTAATAGTTAAGAAATAAAATTTATAAAGTGGAAAAGTTGTGTTTAAATTCAGCCTCAATCTTATAATTCAGAAGTGGGATACATTCCCAAATTATCAAATACAGTGATACAGTGCAGCATATAGTGATTTTGCTGAATAAACTGTGATAATAAAAGAAAATTATTAAATACATATACAAACAGTGATTATTTTAATTAAGTACTGATAATTGGAAGAAAAGTATCAGTATGGGGCGACGAAAACAAAGGCGATCGGCATCTTCTGATACTTCTATAGAACACAAAAGACGAAAGAAGTATTCATCTGAACGTGTTCCTCATGAACGCCGAAGAAGCAGCACACGCAAAAGTGGACGACGTCAAGCACTTCCAACAAGGTCACCCGTATACTCTGAACGACAAAGGAGTCAATCTAATAACGATGAACGTCATCGTTCTGGTGACCAAGAATATAGAGAAGAAGATATAAATATGAGGCTTGATCGTTTGGAGCTGCTTATAGAAACAGCAATTAAAAAAAGTGAGAAAAGCCAAGATAATAATTATGTGAAATGTGAAGTGAAAAGTGATTGCATTCCTGCGTTTGAACCAGGAAACCCAAGTTTAAATGCCACTCAGTGGTTAAGCAAAATCGAACAACTTGCTGCTGTTAATAACTGGAGTGAGAAAACCATGGTATACAATATGCAGAATCGACTCATTGGTTTGGCTAAAACCTGGTACAGCAATCTGGAATCCTATGATAGGTCGTGGAGTGAGTGGAAAAATTTGATTAAACAATCGTTTCCAGAACACCACGATTTTGCAACATCTCTAAGGAAACTAGTTAATCGCAAAAAGGAACGAAACGAAACAATGACAGAATACTACTTTGCGAAAATGAGTCTTTTGTCAGCATGTAAGATTACAGGGAAGGATGCTGTGTCTTGCTTGATAGATGGATTACAAGATATAACAATCCAAAATAGTGCTAAAGTGGGCAGATATGCTTCTCCAGAAGAATTATACAGTGAATTTTTATGTACTGTAAATATTGCAGAAAGAAATCCAGACTATCATTACGATTATAAGAAAAAGAAGTACAGAAATGTTAATACAGCGGATATAAAGAATCAGAATAAGAGAAGTGATAAAATGCCATCCAAAATTGTGAAGTGTTATAATTGCAATGAAAAAGGACATATTTCAACAAAATGTACCAAACCAAAAATTGAATGTCAACATTGTAATAGATTGGGACACTTAACAAATAACTGCTCTAGATTAAATACCACTGTAGTGAAATATGTAGGAAATACGTTTGAAGATAAGAACGAGTGTTATTTTATAAACTGCAAGGTAAATGGTCAGAATGTGCGTGGATATATTGATACAGGATGCAGTGTTGTGTTGTTAAGATACGATATTGCAAGGCAATTAAAGTTGAAAATCGATCCATGTAGTGTTTTAGTGACTGGATATGGTGGTGCAGCCACTAAAGTGTTAGGGAAAGTAAATTTAAAATTAAAAGCTGATCTTGCAGAAGCTGAGGTGCAAGGTCTAGTGGTTCCTGATGAAGTTCAAAAAATAGAACTTCTTATTGGACAATCATTTTTAAATCATCCAGATGTTAACGTAATGATACGGAATAATTGTGTTAGATTATTTAATAAAGAGGATTTAATTCTGCCTGAAATTGAAAGTCTGCCACCGCGAAAAGTTGCTTTATGGGCGAAAGGAACTAGCGTCATCCCTCCATATACAGTTGGATTTATTGCAGTGGAAGCTGATTCAGAAGAAGAGTTGTATGTAGAATTACAACATCGACCAGTCCCAAACAACGAGTATTGGATACCAAGGTGCATCACGAGCGGTCACAATGGTGTAATCTCTGTTGCTAATGTTTCTCAACATCCCATAATATTTAAGAGCAATCAAACAATTGCACGAGGAACTCCTTGTGATTTCAACGTAGAAGAAATTCCGGTGAGTACATTAAAAGTAGATGTTAACGAATTACAATTATTTTGTTTAAGTGATTTGGAAAATCAGATAGATGAAAATTTAGATATTTCAATAAAAGTACGATTATTAGACTTGTTAAATAAATATCGAAACTGCTTCGCCCAAAATTTAAAAGAACTAGGTAAAACGGAACTTTATGAATTGAAAATAAACTTGAATGACGAAAAGCCTGTCGTTTATAAAGCGTATCGTATGTCCCACTCAGAAAAGGAAATAGTTAGAGAAATAGTCAACGAATTACTTGAAACTAATATTATAAGAGAATCAAATTCGCCATATAGCAGTCCTATTTTGTTAGTGAAGAAGAAAACTGGGGAATTTAGAATGTGCGTAGACTATAGAAAACTCAACGCTAATACCATAAAAGATCATTATCCGATTCCCCTTATAGACGATCAAATTGAACGACTCAAGGGGTGTAGTCTCTTTACTAGCCTGGATCTTGCAAGTGGATATTACCAAATTCCTATCAACAAAGACTCCATAGAAAAAACCGCGTTCATAACTCCAGAAGGGCATTATGAGTATCTACGTATGCCTTTCGGTCTGGTAAATGCACCTGCCATTTTCCAAAGGACTGTCAATGCTGCTTTGGGTTCTTTGAGATTCGATACTGCCTTAGCCTATATGGACGACATATTGATACCAACAAAAAATATCGATGAGGCAATGAATGCCTTAGAAAAAGTTCTGGTGTGCTTAAGAAATGCTAAATTAACACTTAGATTAGAAAAATGTTTTTTCTTTAGAAGATCAATTGACTACTTAGGTTACGAAATAAGTTTGAACGGTATACAGCCAGGCACTAGAAAAATCGCAGCAGTTAAAAACTTTCCAGTACCACAAACAGTACACCAAGTTCGTCAATTTATTGGGCTAGCTAATTATTTTCGAAAATTCATTGCTAATTTTGCAACAATCGCAAGGCCAATTACAGCTTTATTAAAAAAGAATTCAAAATTTTTGTGGCTACACGAACAAGAAGAAGCATTTCAGATTCTCAAGAAAAAGTTGTCAGAAAGACCGTTGTTATCTCTGTATGATCCAAGAGCACGTACAGAATTACATACAGATGCTTCAAAAAACGGGGTAGCAGGCATATTACTACAAGAACAAATAGATGGTCAGTTGAAACCTATTTCTTATTATAGTAAAATGACAACGAAAGAAGAGCAAAAGTACCATTCTTATGAGCTGGAAACTTTGGCGGTAGTCTCTTCTTTGAAACATTTTAGACATTATTTGATAGGTTTGGAATTCAAAGTTGTGACTGATTGCAATGCAATAAGATCTGCATTCGTTAAACGTGACCTTATTCCTCGTATAGGAAGATGGTGGCTTTCTGTACAAGAATTCGATTTTCATGTAGAATACAGACCAGGTTTAAAAATGGCACACGTCGATGCACTGAGTAGAAATCCTATCTGTGAAGAAGATAGGAACGAAGTATTAGCAGTTGATATTACTACAGATGACTGGGTGTTAGTAGCTCAACTCAGAGACAAAAATTGTAAAAGTTTAATCGATACACTATCAAGGAAACCTATAACCGAAAATGAAAGAAGAATTCATAAGGAATATGTTCTTAAGAATAACAGATTATATAAAATTACGGAAAATGGGAAAAGATGGGTTGTGCCAAAAGCTAATAGAAAAGAGGTTGTTATGTGTCATCACGATAACATTGGGCATTTTTCTCTTGACAAGACGGTTGAGTATATATCAAAAAAATACTGGTTTGGGTCAATGAGAAAATACGTTAAAAATTATATAAATCATTGTCTTGGTTGCATTTATAATAAAGTGCCAGCAGGCAAACAACCAGGATATTTAAATACAATCGAAAAGTTCGATGTACCTATGCACACGGTGCATGCTGATCATTTGGGGCCTTTCGTGAAAAGTTCACGAGGAAATACCCACCTACTTGTGATTATAGATGGATTCACTAAATTTGTTTTTATGAATCCTGTTCCCAATACGAAAGTTGGGCCGGTAATCAAAACGTTTGATGACATTTTTAATGTATTTGGAGTTCCAAATCGTATTATTTGCGATAGAGGCACGTGCTTCACGAGTGATAAGTTCACTGAGTATTGCAAATCTCTAGGTATAAAACGTATATTGAACGCTACGGCGACTCCAAGAGCAAACGGCCAGGTGGAGCGCTATAATCGAACTATTTTGAGTTCTATTGCTGCATCCAACGAAAACGAAAATAAATGGGATACAGTAATAAGCTCTATACGATGGGGTTTGAATATTACGACAAATAAAACCACGGGAAAGTCCCCATACGAACTTCTACTTGGTTACGTACCTAGAAGCTCTAACGATTCATTTTTATCAAATGAGGTTTGTGAAAATGAGAGAGAAAACTTAAGAGAGTTAAGATCTCAAGCATTTATTTCCACAAAAAATCAGCAAACGTTGCAGAAGAAATATTATGATGCTAAAAGAAGTAAGGGTCGTACTTACGAAGTAGGACAATTTGTGGTTATTAGAAAAACCAAGAACTCCAACGATGGAGCTAGTAAGAAACTGTTACCACGATATAGTGGACCATATGTGATCAAGAAAGTCTTGGATCACGATAGATATATTATTGAAGATCTACCTGGTTCAACACGTTCAAAGAGAAAATATAGTGGAGTTTGTTCTGCGGATAAAATCAAACTTTATGAAGCAGAAAATGGAGATAACTCATCAGAAACTAGTGGAAGTGAAAACTAAAAAAAAAAAAAAAAAAAAAAAAAAAAAAAATAATAATAATAATAACAATAACTATACCTAACAATAATAGTACTAACAATATGAGTAATGTATTATATAATTTTAGATATACACGAGAAAAATATACATATTTTCAGAAAATTGATGCCTCGAGGACGCGGCAAAGGGCAGCGTGGCCGAACTGTAAGCAACGCATGTACAATAACATTATATAGTTTGATAATTTTATATTTTACATAAACGATACCCATTCTTTTATTACATGTAAGCATAATATCCTGTTGTTATTTAAAAAGGATCTAAGTTGTACCACCTGTGTAAACATTAGGATAGTTTCTAAGTAAAATAAAGGATATAATAAATTGTGAACGAAATATGTATACACTTCAACGAATGAATCATTCTTAGAAAATATTATGTATCGGCATAATGTAATAATGTATTTCTAAGAAGATGGCAATAAAAATGCAGGTTTGTACATGTTTCGTATAATGACGCATATTTTGAATACTGTAAGTAAATTAATGAATGTAAGACAGGATAGAGCGTAATATAGGCAAGTAATATATAATGATAATGTAAATGAAAAATAGCAATAATAAGGAATGAGGTATCAAATGAAAGGAAGAAGGGACAGTAAGTAAAAAGAGGTCAAAGTGATCGGATGTGGATTGTAACCATAGAATATAGTGTACGATGATTGTAATAGTTAAGAAATAAAATTTATAAAGTGGAAAAGTTGTGTTTAAATTCAGCCTCAATCTTATACTTAATCCTTAATCTAACAAGTATCCTTTTCTTTACAACTTTTATTATTATTTTTTTATTTGTATACATATAACTATATATCAAACACATCATAACAGATTACAGATTAGATTTATAAATATGTATATCAAAAAATATTGTTACTATATTTTCTTTTATATTTTACTCTTCTTCTTAATGCGATTATATATTTTTGTACTTACATATATGTAGTTGTTTTAGTTTATTGTGAAATTTATGACATTCTCTTATCCTTATGAAGCATTATTCATATAGATAAGAAGTGTATAATATCTATATATAAGGGTATAATATCTTTAATATATAATATCCTTTTACATATAATATACATACACATAAATATCGTGGCATTTATAACTACACAAATACATTGTTCTTTTCCATCACTACTAATAATATGACATGTAATTTAAAAATATGAAATTGCAGTATTAAATCATCCGAGAGAAAATCTTTTAAAAATCAAAAACAGCAACAAACTTAAAATGAAAAATGAAAAATGTAAATAAAATATAAAAATGTATTTATGTATATTTATAATTGAAATTTTTCACGCGATCACATCATATATATACGAGTATATATTTCATTGAAATTTTATTTATGTATTTTTTAAATAGATTTTATGTATTTACAATACAGTGTATTATACATTGTGTGTAGATGCAATAATCTCAAAACAAAAATATATGTAACCACGTACTTGTATAATATTTTGAAAATTTAACAACCAACAAATTTGGTAAAGATAACAAACATTACAAATACAGTGATTTCGAATAAATACCATCACCTACTACTTACATATATGTATAATTTCATCTTTCGCACTATAATAACTATTGTATACGAGATACGAGGATATGCAATAAAAACATTTGAATAGAATGTACATGTACATGAAAGTCCATTTACGTATTTAATTTGATGCATGGTATTTTCAAGCATCTACGATAAAATATGAAATTTAAAATAAAAATTTCAAACAGGTATTACGTATTACATATAGATATTGTTTGTATACAAATACAAAAATATAATAAATTTATTTGTATTAAGTATATGGGATAACAAATTTCAATTATATTTCATTTTGCTTATGTGCAAACAAGTATTAAAGTATTAATGTTGTAAATGTTATATGTAAATCTTATTATATATGTACTTTCATATAGATAGACATACATATACTCGTGTATAATCGTTGTCCTTCCCTAACTAAAAATTTTAATTATTTTCTATTTTAAAGAACAAAAAATAATGAATATTTCTATCAGCGTTTATATATAGGACATATAGATAGGTAAGTATGTGTGTATTACATAATGTAATGTAATAATATTATAATATGATGTATACAATTATTACAATATTATGGAAATTTTCTAGTATATGTACATGTAATATTCAATTCATATATAAAATGATAAAATACATACAATGTATAGTCTGATATATAGAGACAATATAAAAAAAATTATACATATATGTACTCGTACTTCCATTCAAAATAGACCTAGTATGTAATAGAATATAAAATTTATAATGTATGTTGGCATATGTAGTTGGCATATTTTGAGTAGGTGGAAAATACATACATATCATATATGCATGAAATATAATTTTAATTTTAATTTTAACAATATATAACTACACGAATGTATTGATAATACCATATATATGAGCATTATAATAAAATAATTTAAATTGTCCTTGTATTTTTCTGTGTATATAAATAACGTGTTGAACATTATATTTAAATATATAAGTATATAGGAAATAATAAAAAAAATGGAGTGGAAAAATTGAAAAAATAAAAATAAAAAAATATATTCAAAAATAATTTTATATACACACATTATGTACGAGAATATACATATTTACATACATAAAAAATAAAAAAAATTGTATAAAATAATAAATTAAAACCAACGAGCTGACACTTGTAATAATATTGATGTCATTCAGAAAATTACTCGTACATTATTATATGCATAAAAAATATATGTATAATACAAAATTATTCATTCTTTGTTATTGTATATGTTCGTGTAGACAAAAGTATTTCATGCATACACGCAGATACATATTTATGTAGTGTCTGATGATATAGAAAACAATGAAAAATTTATTTCATAAATTGCAGAATGAATTTTATTGATAAAATTTATGTTTAACGAATAAAGCGAAAAAATTTGCATATGTATACGAATATGTATAATGTATATGATATTTACATGAATATACATATGTATTAGACGTTTTATAGAATAATACCATAATACTTTGATGTGGTATACCATATAATAAAATAAACTAATCTATGTACTCCTCAAACACTTTTTTTTTCTATTTTACTTACTATCTGTGTATACTTGATGGGTTTTTATATACATTTTTGATTTTTGAGTTCTTTAACCATCCGGATACAATGACCATCATCATAGAAAAGGTTTTTTTTTTTTTTTGAATATGCATATGTCTGCGTTATAAAGATTTAAAATTCTTGAAACAATAAAATATTCGCGTATGTAACTCAGATTATATCTTTGTATGACAAATAAATTCTAATTCTGAAAAAAATATTTAAATAAAAATCAAAAATTATGCGGTCACATTTTGAATTATTATTCATAACCACAGGTATAATCGTGGATGATTTCTAATTATTACTGAAATTCAAAAATACAAAAAAGTAAAATAATAATTAACATTCCTCGTTCCACAACTAAACAAACTGCGATAAAAACCTTTTTAGCAATTTTCTTACAAAAACTAAAAAAAAAAGGAAAAAAAAATGAAGAAAAGAAGAATTATACTGAATGCGGAAGATCAATGAATCAAAATTTCTCATAAAATATTTGTTTACGGAAAACATGTTTTGAATTTATAATAATCGCATATAATCACAGTAAACTGAATTCATATAACATTTTGTATAGCTATAATATTTTATATATAAAAGAAGGATATAGAAGATAACGAAGATATATTCATTGTAATGTACAACCACGTACAACGCAACAATTTAAAAAGGATGAAAAGGTGAAGGAAAAAAAAAATGTAAATTTGATGAATTTACAAAATTTTCTTAATACATAGTAATATAAATTAGACTTTGAAAAGGTGAATAATTTCAGAAATAATTTAACGCATTTAATAAGATAATATAACATACGAGATACAAGTATAATTCGTATAATTACGAATTAAATAAATGTATGAAATGATGGAAATATATCATAAATAATATTGTTCGGTATATTTAAAAGATTTTCATTAAAATATGAACATTTTTGAAATAAATCTTTTTTGACAATAATTACGCAAACATTTCAAATAAACAATAACGACGACAACAAAAATTTTTTTCGTATATTTTCAATTTTATAGGTCAACACATTATTAATAATTTAGTTATTTATTTTCTCGTTTTTCATATAATGTGCATATCTACTGCTATACCATAAAATTATCATAAAAATGAATAAATCTGTTGTTTAAATTTTCGAATATTATTGTATATAAACAATTTTATTTAAAATTATTGAATTTAATTTGCTTACATTTATTATATTTTTTTTTTGCCGGGTTTTATGTTTTTCATTATTCATGTTTTTTTTATTAAAAATTTAAGACGAAAACAATAAAATTATGATGGAAACAATATTATGATGGAAACATGTGATTTAAGTATAATATTTTGTCATTCGTTATATACTATACATATACTACATAGAATATTTTTATATTTTCTTTTAACATATTTTTAACGATAAATTTCACTTTATATACTTGTATATATACGGGCACAATATACGCATCAACATAGTAACAGAATAAAAAAAAAAAAAATTTAAATTACCCCTCATTTCTAGATTGTAAATAAAATACATAATATACTCGTAAATATATATATTGCATAAATAAAATAATAACAGAAAATGTTTGTAATCATAATTATATTTTTATTTTTTCCCTTTGACTGAACTCTTCATGTTTTTTATTTTATTTTATGTATTATATGTATATATAGTGAAA
Organism: Villa cingulata; assembly: GCA_951394055.1. Lineage (NCBI taxonomy): Eukaryota > Metazoa > Arthropoda > Insecta > Diptera > Bombyliidae > Villa > Villa cingulata. The sequence continues at coordinate 47,467,788 of OX596018.1, forward strand.
CGTTCTTCAAATTCAAATTCATTATCATCATCATCAACATCATCTTTATCATCTCCTTCAAATTTAAATATTGCTGGTAATGGTATTGGTACATTAGCATTAACATCAGATCATCATAAATCTGACCTTGATTCTCATTCAACTTTATCACACGATAATAATGGCATTAATGTTGGTGATGGTAATAGTGGTGGAGCTGCTGGTCTTACATCTGATTCAAAATCATCATCAAATAAAGAATTATTATTTGGCGCCAATCGTGGACTATTATCTGGAGTCATCGAACCAAAATCTACTCCTCAAAAAAGGGGTGTAAATACACAATTACTATATAATGATATATTCGGTGATACACCATTAACAACAGGAGGTAGTGGTAGTAGTCATTCATCTTTACCAAATGGTATATGGACTGATGAAATTGATCCGTCTATTATGTATCAAGATTTACAAGATTTTGATGATTATCCAAGAGGTATGTATATGTGTACATAAATATGTGAATGTGTGTGTATGTGCTTTTAATTTATATATACTTTTTATGTCATGTTCTTGTATATACATATAATTATGTGATACGTGATACCAAAGACGATAATAAGATATTATTATTGTCTTTGGTGATACTTATAAATTTGAAATGAATTGAGAATAAATTGCAAATTAACTACAGATAATACTTACATACACACATATCTTTGTATATATCACGTATATATATACACATACAAATGTATTTGTAATGTCACATCATATAAAAATTATTATATACACGTTTATAGCAAAAAAAAAAAAAAAAAATACAAGAACATACATATACATATAATCTTCAATAATAAATGCAATTTTCTTTTTTAATCAACAGGTTTCTATAGAGCTAAACCATACGATAACTTACAGAGCATATTAAATGCTGAAATAAATCCAGAGCCTGTTGCATTACCATTACAATATCCATATAGATATTATGGAGATAGAAAAAAACGATCAAATAAAAAAATTACTGGTTCATCATATGATATGAGGTAAATTTTTTTCTTGTTCATTTAGGTATGTGATACTTGATGATACATATACATAATATATGTACATACATACATACATGATGTCTTTTATATGTACATATGTCTATTGTTTACATACTATGTACAACATTGTATAAGTAATTTTAAATAATGAGTTTTTAAGTTTCATGCATAATCCTTTTTACAAGCATTGTGATATTCCATGCATAAGTATACATAATGCTTTTATCATATTCAAATATGTATTTAAAAATTAAAAAAAAAAAATTATTTTATACATTACATTAATAAAAAAAAAATCCTCGTTAAAAAATTAAATCGCACAAAAAGTATTTTCTGCATAGAAATTTTCTTCTTCATATATAAGAACAATTATAAATAAAAAACAAAAATATTTTTATCGTTAATGTAAAAATGAAACTCATTTGTGTGAATTCACAGTTTTAAATATATCTAGAACATTCATATATTTTTATTAAATAATTTTCATTTTTATTTTTTTTTTAATTTAATTATGATTCTTTAAATTTCTTCTTCCATAAATTTCTAAACCAAATTTTAATGGTTGACTACGATCCGATTTTAAATGAATTACAACATATTTTTGACCAATACCACCCGATTTTATAGTAAATTTACCACCTTCACCTTTTGAATTATCTTTAATCACTTTAATTCCAGTTATTGTATAATCATTTATAGTACCCTGTAAATGAAATTTTAATTTTATAAAAAAAACTATACTTTACTTGGATTTTACCTTTGGAGGAAATGAAACATCCTTGCTAACTTTCAAAAAATATGTTTTTGGCTTTGTTATTATATCTGTGTATAGTAATATCGAAAAAGGATCATTCACTCCATAAAATTCATCTTTAGAATATTTAGAATACGTAATTGAATTAACCATAAACATTATTAGTGCATATGTAATATTAGGTCACTGAAAATTCAAATTTTTAGTCAAAAATATTCTACAGATTTTATCTTAGTAGCTAATCTTATTAAATTTTATCTAGAAGATAAAAAAAATAATTTAATTTTGTTCATTTTGTTTATATTTTCGATCATATTTTGATTGTTATATGTGTATACATAAATAAGTAGTGTCTAATAAGTAAATAAATATACGCTATATTTACTATTTATACGCTATATTTATATTTGTACGTAATACAAATAAAAGTTAAATTGTACATGAACATATCATAAAATAACATGTGTTATTATATCAGCTGTAATTTGTTTTAAATTGCTTACCATAAGAATAATGAATCATTAATTAAAAATTATTAAATTATATCAAAAATTAATAAATTTTAAATATTTACCAAAAAATTTAAAGATTTTTCAGATAAAAAATTTAATATTGCACATTTTTTTAATTCTAACTAAAATTTGGTTCGAAAAAAATCAAATCAGAACAAAAAGTCTGAAATGAATTTGACTAAATTGAAATTTATCGAATTTAATGAATTTTCATTGATTTTACTTCATGTAATTTTCAGCAACAACAGTTTTAGTTCAGTGACTTTTTGTAAAAAAAAATCATTAAAATTTCAAATTTGGCATAAAAATAAAATGTAACATGACTAATTAAATTATCACAAATTGTCGCGGATATGAAATTGGGTTCGGAAACTTCTCAGAATCACATTTCATAAGAAAATATTTAAAAAACAACTATCTGTATAATTATTTACATAAATATATAGTACTTAAATACAAAATTTTATTTATTTTATTTTTAGAATTTTTACATTTTTATAAAATAGTTTTGAATTATCTTCGTTTTCTTTTTAAATTAGAAATGTCTTCCATAAATTTCCAAAGTAACGTTTAATGGTCTTCTAGACTCTGATTCTAAATGAGCTTGAACACATTTTTGTCCAACACCACCCGATGTTATACTAAATTTACCGCCTTCATCATTACCTTTTAAATTATTCTTAATAACTTTGATTCCAGTTATTGTATGGATATTTTGAGCCTCCTGTAATTAGAAATAAAAAAATTTATTTATTTAAATAAAACAATAACATATAATCATTTTTTTTCCTTTTTGCAAAAAAAAAAGTAATTTTCGATGCACTTACCTCTGGAGGAAATGAAAAATCAGCTTTTGCTTTCAAAATATTTAAAAATGTTTTTTTTGTTAATGTGACTCTGTATATTAATTTCGATGAAGGATCACTGAATCCGAAAAATTCTTCTTTAGAATGCGTAGAATATGCAATAGAACAAATCACAAGTAATATTAAAGCACTAAAATAATTCATTTTTTTTTTAATTTAAATTAAAAATTACTTCAACAAATTATTCGTATTTTTTTCTGATATTGTTCTGATGAAATTTTTATCTTATTAACTGATCTTATTAATAATTGTTTCTAAATGAAAAATACTTAATTTTGCTTATTTTATATATTATTTACAAAGTCTGTTTTATATTGATTTTTTATTGATAATATGTATACATGAGTCATGTCTAATATATATAAATGTGCGTTATATGTATGAGCAATGTATACATATTATTAATGAAAGTAAATTGTGTACATACACGGAAATTTTATAAAATATTATGTTATATCAGCTGTAATTTGTTTTAAATTGCTTACCCAAGCAACAATAATGAATCATTATTTAAAAATATAAATTATATCAAAAACTTTATCAATTTTAAATAATTTAACATTTCATGACATCTTAAAATCAAATTTAAAAGAAAATAATTATTAAAAAAAATTTTTTAAACCTTCAAACAAATTCAATTTTATATTGGTCGGATATCGAATCAATGGCAATTTATTCTGGAACAAACTGGTATAAATAATTTAATCATTGTAGGATTGTAGCCTTACTAATATTATGATTGTAATGTCTTCACTCATCATGATGGTCATTTATTAAAGAGAAAGAATAACGCTCAATTTTGAATTACAAAAAAAAAAAATAAATAAATAAATAACGAAAAAACAAATTTTATATGTGACTGATTTTTTTCCAATTAGTAATTTCATTTATTTAATTTACAATATTTTTTTTTTCTGGCAATTAAATATTAAAAAAATTTTATTGTCCATAAATTTCTAGTAAGAAACTCATTCCATATCCTCGTTGTGATTTGAAGTGAATTGAAACATTTCGATAATTTGGTCCGCCACCATAAAGTGTTGCATATCCTCCAGTTCCATTTCTTATCAAATCAGTAACTTTAACTTGAGTGATTGTACGATAATTTTGAAGACCCTACGTATATATAAAAATTCAAATTTATATACATATAAGTACATTATGTTATATAACATTATCTTGAGAATTTATTGAAAATTAAATTTAAATAAATAATTTTACGACTGTATACATGAATATAGCATCTATGTATATACTCGTACATCACATCATAGTGAATTTTACCTTTGGTGGAAATGTAACATCTCTGGTTACTTTACGCATCCATTTTTTTGGTTCGATAATGTAATCTTTGTACAATAATAAATCATAATATCCACGTACACCCCATGTTACATTGTGTTGCTGTTGAGCGTATGTAGTTGTGGCTGCAGCAACAATTACAATGAAACCAAAAGCTAAAATTGTTGTTAATTTCATCTACAAAAAATTAGAAAAAAAATATGTATACATTGCACACATCATATGGACATACGATTAATAAGTATTATAAATTTAGTATAAAGTGGTATAAAGTAGTATAAAGAGTAAATAAAAAATAGATACATATTGTCATAAAATATAACTTATAATATTATTTTTGATTATTATATAAATAAGTAAAATAAAATTAAAAAATAATTCAAATGCAAACCTTTTAAATGCGTTTATTGTGAAAAAAAAAATTTTTTTTTTGTTAAAAGAAGAAAAAAAAAGCACTTTTCACTTTGTAATGCTTGTGTATTGATTCAGACTGATGTTAATTGTACTAAACGCAAAAATATTTATATATAGCTGCTAAACTGTGTAAGAACTGACGAATTACAAATGTATGTATACATATATGCATTGTGTTAATCATTTATTATTTTCACTTGAATTTGATAATATTTATGCATTGTGAATACATACATACATATATATATGTATATCAATATATACAAAGTGTATTCATGAAAGTTCAAGTACGTATATATTATGTATTTTTCCTATCTTATCATATTATCATATCATACACTTTATTGTTATCATTTTTTATCAATTATATATCATACAAAAGTATATGATTGTATCAAATATTAGAAGTATTTCGCGTCAAAAGATGCTCTTTTTAAAAAGACAAAAAAAAAAATTACAAAAATACTTATTAAACTGCACCATAATTAAATATATTTTCCCATGTGTATGTACAAAACATTCGACATAAATGTATCGTGTACTGTTTTTTTCATAACTAATAAACTATACATAATTTTATATTACACCTTCCAACTGAAAAAGATAAAAAAAATAATTTTTTTTTTTTTGCTATTTCTGAGAAAAAATTTTATAAACATTTCACACATGAAATATAATGTACGAGTACGTGATGTGTAATACTTTCTTATTTTAATCAATAATCAGTTAAGTCAATAAAATTGAAACATTTTTATTTTCAAATGTATTATATGTATGTGCATATTATAGATAATAAATAATAAGTAGTGTATATATATGAGAACTATGATAATAAGTATATACATATGTACATATAGGTACATATGTATATGTAATGAATGCTATACTTTTAAATGTATTTATATAAAATTATATATACATTGTACACCATAGAGTTAATATATTGACAAAATGTGTCATAGTTTTATTTTATCAACAATCATACATACTATATATGTATATATAATGTTAATTATTTACTTTCGCAATTGTATAACACACACACACACACTTTTGAATTCATAAAATATCTTGTACAAGTACAACAGTACTCTGAATAAGAAATACAAAATAATAATAATCGATTCATCAGTAATTAATTTAATTAACTCAAATTGATGCAGATAGTATGTATGTATGTATGTAAGAGAGTAATTTAAAAGTTTTTTTTTTTTTCTTTTTCGGCATACCTGCACTTTCTTTATACATTTTATAATATTTAATTGAAAAATTTAATAAACAAACAAAACATATACGAGAATACTTGTCGATCGTATGTGTAGGTACGTAATATGTACGGAAATACGATTATTATATGTTTATGAATACCCGTATATTATAGTGTCTGATAAGTATAATAACAAATCGAAAAAATATATCTATATATAATATTACTTTATGATAAGAAAAATTTTAAAAAGATTCTTTTTTTTTTTTTTTTGATTTCTGAAAACTTTTTACTTTACCTATTGCCACAAGTATAATACGAAGAAATTTTTTGAAAAAGTTTTGTTTTGTTAATTTTTTATTTTTTTTTATTTTTTTGTTGTCAATTAAATTTTTATAAATTATTTTCTGTGAAATGTACTACATTATATTATGAAATGAGTATAAAAGAAAATAAATAGATCAAGTGTTTGTATATATATACATACATCATACAAGAGTATTTATGGAATCAATGAAGGAAATGTCATCTTAATTAAAAGTGTTTTCATAGAATTCATTTTATTTTATTTTATTAGACTAATAAATTTAATAAGAATTTTAATTGTATATACATATATACTTATGAGTATGTAATACGAGTACATATTAGATATGTTACATTTTATACTTCATAATAAGTATTAGATTTCTTTAAAAAAAAAATTTCTAAATACGAGTATATACATAGTCCTATTATGTATACACATAAATTTTTATTTTTTTAACATTTACTCGTATTTCATTTTTGATTTATTTATTTTTACATTTTTATTTTTAATTTATATATAAGATTTATCCTTCTGCTACCCTACCTATATGACAACGATAAATAAAAATTTTGTATATAAAAGATAAGTCGGTACATTACACATAAATATTCATGTAATACCAGATAAATACAGTTTTAGAAATGTCTTATTTATCACTATGTCATCATCATCATCACCATTGTTATGACGTTATAATTCTTATGAATTTTGTAAATAAAATACTTATGTATATATGGGAAAAAATTTAAACCATAAAATAATATTAAAAATTCATTGTAAAAAAAAATTATATGTGCAAAAAATAGAAGGTACGACGAAAACATATTATTTAATTTAATTTAATTTTTTTTTTTTTTGTTTGAACAATTTATTTTTCCTCATATTACGAGTTACTTGTTTCCATTTATTTCTTGTACCTAATACTATTGACACACTGCAGAGATAAACCATGGTTATCTCAGTTTTCTGGTTTATCTTTGCGATAACCGACTTTCAGAACTCGGTTAAGTTAACCGAGTTTCTAGAACTCAGTTATTTTGTTAAACAAGTTCGAATTCAGTTATCTTTGACGTTTGTGTTATTTTTTTTTTATATTATATTTAAACAAACTGTCAAACCAAATCTCAGCTAACATGCTGACTAGATGAAAAAGAGTTAGTGTTTGAATTTATTATCGACACTCGACAGTTGTCATATGAATACATAAACCAGTTCATCTCAATTTAAATGTGTCACCCATACCAGGTTATCGATAAACCATTTGAGATAACCATGGTTTATCTCTGCATTGCGTCAATAGTATAAGATAACAGCCATCCCGTACAATGATGACATGTAATAGTATATGTACATATACTTTTCATAGAAGGATTCAAAAGGATTCAAAAAGCTTATTACCGTAAATACTATTTTATCTTTTATATTTTATACTTGAATGTAGATGGTATGTATATGTATGTTGAATATATGAATTCTCGTACATATATAATTACATAAACGTATATATAAAATCGTTTCTACTATACTATTTATATCCGCGTACTTTTATGTACATATATGTATATAAATGCATGCATGTATGTATGTATCTATAAATGTTTTAATAAATTTGAATTATTTTACATATATATTTATACGGAATAAATAAATATATGTACATACATGAAAAAGATCTGTTCAAGTATAAAACTGATTTTTATCCTACAAAAACTATACAGAAAATGCGTAAAATGTTCAAACAATAATAAAATAAATGTTATAAAAAATACAATTTGTATCTGTAATATGCTGTTTTTTACCTTCACTTAATATAATGAAATCCATCAATTTTATATGTGCCTCCTATGTCTGTTTCTATTTTAAACGTAGACTATATTTTATGGTATTAATATAAATCCACGTATATATGTATGTATACGAATCATTATATAATAATGTGCAACGCAATGTATATTTATTTTTACTCCTACCCGTTCTGCTAACAGATGTTACAAATTTAATTTATACACCTTAAGGAAAAATAAAAAATAGAAAAAATTTTTCCAGAAAAAAAAAATTTCTTTTTTTCTACATTATTTCCATAATTTCCTTATATAAATTAGTTGTAGCTGTACATGGAGGTTTACAATACCTATACATACCTATATACACGTTAATATAAGCATGTTTTATATGAATCTAAAATGAAATATTTACTCTAACAGATTTCCAATTACACACCACACTAGGCGTAATTACATACATTTTTTAAATAAAAATTAAAAATTGAAAATAAACTGATTTCCTGATACAACGTACATACATACATATTATAATCACAGTTTGTAATTGGTGGCTCTGATGTTTTGTTAAAATTCTATGTAAATTTTATAACTCTATAAAACTGATAAAAAAAAAAGGAAAAAATGTTTAAAAAATCATAATGCTTTTTCTATGGAAATTAAATGAAAACATTTTTTATATGAATACACAGCATATATAGCATAATAGCATATAGTACAAATAAATAAATACATATGTTTTTATGTGTAAAAGTTAAGTGTGTATACCAGTACATCAATAAAAGTTAAATTTTTTTCTTTCATTTCACATAAAATAAATACATATTATGTACATAATAGAAATTGTAAGTATGTATGATGAAATCTTATTATACAATTTTTTTATTTGATTAACAAAAATCAAAAATAAATAAATGAAACAAATTGAAAAGGGACTAAACATTAAATACACATATTACACATACATACATATATAATTAGTTTTAGTAACATATAAAAAAAAGAGAAAAAAAATAATTTCACAATAATTTGTATAATCAAATGATCACTGACTGCAAAAGTCTTATATTTAACAGAAAAAAAAATCATGTGTATATGTTTACTCTGCACATATGCATACATATACATACATATGTAATATGTACTTTTATTTAAATTCTATAAACACATAAGTAGTATACAAGAAAATTTTTCATCCTTCATCGTTCATGCATACATTCATATGTATATACGTATGTACTATACATATCCTTCATAAAAATATATACTATATGTGGAAAATCCTCTGCTACAATATTTTAACACATTTACATGATTCAATTAGAAGAATTCTAGCGAAAAAGTAATACATACAACATATACATAACATGTGTATGTATCTATTACGTGAGAGTTTAGCAAGAATTAGGTATATTAAGGTGTTATGAACGTTAATAAATATAAATGACATAAAGTTCTGCGTACAAAGATGAATATTATCGTTGACATATTAATTTCATTTTGTTAATTTTCTATTTTTCTACAATTTTTTATTCCATGTATATCTAGAATCATTATTTATATAAATTCCTAGATAGATACATACTATCTGCATATGTCTATGTATATTTAAGCGTGTTAAAATTTTGTAACTTGACATTCATTAAATCTACATCATTTACATGGAATCGAGTATTTTTTTTTATGTTTATATTTTTCTTTAATTGAAAATACTAATTAATGTACCTACGTATAAGAAATTAGATAAAATTCAATTTTTACATTACGATACACACAGAAGTACGTACATATTTGTTCATTACATACAGTACTATCAGATCATCATCAACATCAATCAGACAGTTATCAGATTTCTTTTGCGTTCAGTTTTTAATATAGTAATATTTTTTAATTATTTTTATCACTTTTACACTGTCGATATGTAATTTTAACAAGTACAAGGAAAAACTTTACTATTTATAAATTCATTTATTTATCTACATACAGGTATTTACTTACATATAATGTATTATATTTTTTGTATTTTTTCTCATCATGAGAAACTCAGAAAATTTATTTATGAAAGTAAATATATTTGTAGAATTTATAAATTATTACTATTATTATTAGTTTCTATTACAATAAGTTCCAAGAAAAATACTACTATATAACGAGAAAAAAATCTCCATGAAATAAAAATTAAATTTAAAAATGATGTAGAGAATGAAAAAATGAAAAAAAAAAACATAACAATAACGTGTAAACAAGACAAGAAACAAGTCAATTAAAATTAAAAATAACTAATTTTATAATTAACTTGAAAAAAAAAAACTAAAAAAAAAAACCTAAATAAAATAAAACGACAACAATATTAATATTTTTTCCAGTTTATTCTTTTAATCATATCTTCTAATTATCTACTACATACATACATACATATATCCGTTGTATGTATATGTATGTTGTTACAGGATAGAGAGATATACGAGTATTATTAATTCCTACTCCTACACAAATGCCATATTTTTTTAAGAAATCATTTTCATTAGGATTCATTTTTAATTTGATTTTCTTCTTCTTCTAATTTTTCATTATAAATAACACCAAAGCATTCGTTTGTTTGTTTGTTTTTTTTTTCTCTCTCTCTCTTCGTTTATGCTACGAGTATATACGGGTATATTCGAGCATGTATATTTAATATTAACTATAAAGCTTCGATAATAATTATTATGATTGTAGGATCTAATGTAACTACACAATACAGACACTGAGATACAAATATATGTATGTACATTCTAGTCGAGTATAATACCCTATGACATTTTACATACATTTCCACAAACAACCTTTATTTTGTATCACCGTTAGTTAATAATTATTTCATTATAAAATCCTTTCTGTTTATCATGTAAATATTTTAAGAAAATATTTAGTTGTTGTTTTGTAAGTAATTTATTTTTTATTTTTTTTTTTTTTTTCGTGCACTCCGAATTAAAACTTTATTTATTTTTTTTTTTTTTTAATTAAAGAAAATATGTACATATCTATACGGGTTAGAAAAAATATATAAAGTCTTGATAAAACTTTGATTTTATGTACAATGATTATGTACATACATATACGTATATTATATATACATATATATATATGTATGTATGGAGTATGAATATATGTAGGTGTATATATATATATATATATATAATTTGTAAAAAGGATGTTTTTGAAAACCAGCATATTACATATGACCTATACTCGTCCTCCTTGTATATAAAAATAAATTTAAAATATCAAAATTTTTGTGTATGTTTATATTAGAAATATTATTTTTTTTTTTTTTTTGGTCTTTGGTATACGCTAATTTTTTTTTTTTAATAATCTAATTTGAAAAAAAAAAAGAAAAAGTTTTATCACTATAATTAGTTGAATCAATATGTATTAAAGCACTGTATACATTTGTATATTTTAATGAGTATACTGTTGTACATTATAATAATAATTGTGAAAAGTTTTATTAGTTTTCTTTTCACAAATCCAAATATAGTAATGCGTAAGATTTTGAATTTTAAGAAAAAGAAGAAATTAATTTATTGTACTACTATTTTTAGAATTTTTAATTCAATTTCTGAATATCATTAAAATTTAAAATATTTTTCAAATATCACATGAATATACCATATTAAATTAATGTGTGATATTTACCACATTTATCTGCACATATAATTCCACCTATATTAATTAATATGTATTTACATTTTATTTAAAATTTTAATTAATCTCTATTCTCTTGAAAATATTTTCGAAAAAAAGAATAATAATTCCGTTTTGAAGTTTTAATTTCGAATTTTTAAAGTCAAAAGAGCGAATTTATTTTGCAATAAAATGTTATCAAAATAATATTCATCAAAATGAACTAACTATACTCGTACATCGCTACAATCAAAGACTATAGAACTACATCACATAATAAATATATCTTTCATACCCTTACACCTCCTTACATAATATCACTTTCAGGTTCACCTTCACATTAATAGCATTAATGAAATAGTTCGAATTATGTAATGTGAGATAGGTATACCTAATCCGAAATATTTTCTTGTTATATACTTTTAACTTGTCATATAAGATTTTCTTACATTTGAAACGTATTAATCAATTTTCATTAAAAATCTGATTTATTTATCTGTCTAAATTGTAAAAAAAATGTAAATAAATCGTTTTCGACAAACAAAAAATAAATCATTATTCAAATTTTGTATAGAAAAAAATGCAATCATGTATACCACACTATACCACTACAAATGAGGTATTTTCAGGGCCTCTAATTTAGCCTCTTTCGGGCGCCCGCCCGGTACACTTCTAAACAATTTGCCCTTTAGGTTGAAACTGTAATATTTTAAATTTTAATTTTATTTTTTTTTATTCTCACAGGAATACAAAATTCGAATTTCTATGTTTTCTAGCGAAAAGAATTAACATCCTTTTCACGTCACAAGAGTTAGAATTATAGACATGTTTTTCTCATAGAAGTACATGGTTCTAGGTTCTAGTTTCATTCTAAAATCTTTTTCCGTGCTCGTCAACTACAGTGCAGTACCCATAAAAAGAACCAGCTATGGGTATTTTGTATTCTTTTAAAGTTTTTCATTTTAGAAAAATTTGCCTTTCATTTATCAAATCTATTGAAATAATTTCTATTAACATAATATCCTATACAATAACATATCATACATACATATGTACCTTATATAAGCATTTGATAGATTATTTCATAAGAACATCGAAAGAAATTTTTTTTATTAATTTTCAATTTTTCTTTGGAATAACTTCATTTAAAGAAAAAAAAATTTTTTAAATCATTTTTCTTTGAAATGCAAAAGATATCGAAGAGAATAAAATGAAAAAGTTTTTCATTCGTATTTGAATGATTTATACCACTTTATACTAAACTAACTTATGAAAATTAAATTTTCTACAAAAAAAAAAAGGATATACACAAAGGTATTTATAAATACACAGGTATTATGTAAAATTTATGATCCTGTGTATCTATGGAAATGCAAATATACATATTTAGTTCAACAATAATTGGAGATTAATATTGTCATTAATTGTCTGCATACACATTCGTAAATATAAAACGAATGCATGTAGACGCTTTTATATAATAAAATCTTGTACATATAGTATATAGTATGTATTTGAAAAAATATAGGAAAGAATTTTTATTGAGTATGTATAAGAGTAAAGGAGCAAGTATATAAAATGTTGTTACTTGTTAGTTGATTCCATGTTTTGTCATGTACAATATTCGTATTCTACTCAGAGAGAAAATCAAATTTTTCTCAACAAAAGAAATACGAGTACACATGATGTGTAAAATACTGATCGTACTTGTACTAGAATAGCGTATATTATAGGTACTGTAATAGAATAGTCAATGTTCAATGACATCCACTGTTTCGGACTATGTATAGAGTAGAAGAGCAAGTATTAAATGTTGTTGATTGATTTTTTGTGTTTGTCGTATGCAATATTCGTACATTTTACTAAAAGAGAAAATCAACTTTTTCTGAAGAATGAAGATACGATTACACATAGGTACATGATGTGTGAAATACTATACTCGTACCAGCAAATAGCATATAGGACAGCATGTTCATACCTTATTGAATTGCTTTAAAAAGTCTGTAATAAAAGATACCAATCATATTTACTTTTTCTTTGTTTTACATTTTTATTGAGAAGAATTTTTTAACAACATTAATATCGAGAAGAATTTTTGGCGCAAAGAAAATTAGTGTGGGGGAGTATAGAAGAAGAACAAACTCCGAGATTTATGAATTGTATGACAACGTATATGTATAGATACTATCATCACTTTCACTAAGATCGGAAGACTACGATGAATGGGACACATTACCAGAATGGAAACCGAAAACCCCTGTAGAAAGATTTTGCGTGGCAATGTTGGTGATAAGAGACCGAGAGGAAGGCCGAGAAATCGATGGTGGAATTCGGTGCGAGAGGACCTAAACAAACTGGAGATTGAAAACTGGAGGGTTTCATCTTTGATAGAACGGGTTGGCGGCAGATTATTACTGAGGCCAGGGTTCTTTTAAGGACTGTAGTGCCGTAGAAGACGAAGAAGAATCATATTTACTTTTTCTTAGTTTTACATTTTTATATTATTTTTTATTTTACGTTTTTTTTTTTACTCATACGGGTATATTGTAAAAAAGATATTTATGGTATATGTACATTAACATTACATATACATACGTGGATATGTAAAAATATTTATTTATTAACGAGTTATAGGCAAATATACACATTACATCAATAAAAATGTACAAAAGTTTTATCTATTCATTCTTGACTATGAATTTATCAATAGTTTTATCTATGGATTGACTGTATGATATACATGCCTATATTGCTTATACTATAAATACATTTATATAGTATTTATATGTATATGAAACATTGTATTTTCATATCCTTTTATATATTTTTATTTTATTGTCTATCTTTTACATTTAATCGAATTTATCGGAAGATTGCAAATGAAATTTGAATTGTGATGATGTGTGAGTTCATTTGTTAAAAGCCGAAACTATGTACATACTATGTTTATGTGCGATGTGCATTGATAATAATTTAACGTAGAAAATAAATTTATAGATACGTAAATATATTTCGACATATAGACAGACAATATAGTATGTACATAAAATATTATAAAGAAAAGGAAAATATGATAATAAGTTTACGTTTAACGTTTAACTATTATGGTTTAACCTTTATACCAATACTGTTTGTTCGATGTCAAATTATAATATATATGATATTATTTTTTCATGTTTCCATATATATTAACATAATAAATCAGTTCATGAATATATAATAATCATGATCATTATCATATACGTATATGTATATAGGAGACAAATAATTTCGTGTTTCATGAAGTATCTACACAGTACACTTAAATTTGCATAAATAAATGAATTTAATTTAAATATTTCTTTAAGAATTTAATGTTTATAATGCTGTATGATATAATATACATATACAGCAATACAGCATACAGTGTATATGTAATAACATGGTATGAGAGTTTATCATTTCTTTTTATTATACGCATAGAACATCAGATATAACAACTAAATAATAAATATTTTAGAATATTTTTAAATATTTATATCATTTATGAAATGAAACCATTACCGCCTCTTCTTTGAAAAATTTTTTTACAAAAAATTTAATAACTTTCAAATTAAATTTTATAATGTGTCTGCATGTTTGTTTGTTTATTTGTTTCACTTTTTTTTTTTGTTCAAGATTGAAACGTGAATCTAAACTAACACCAGCTGATATGTTAGCATTAGTTGCATTAGTTGAAGCTGGTGAAAGATCACGTCATGAATCAGCAGCCGATAACGATGAATATCCATTATCATCATCATCGTCATCATCAAATAATGATTATTCAAAACCATTTTTTGGACCATACGATAATGCACAAATTGATGAAATTATTGGTGGCGGTGGCGGCGGCGGCGGTGATTACTATAATTCTGGTGGAAATATGGCCAGTAACAGTAATTCATGGATTGATCCAGCAATCGATTATTATGGAATGCCATACAATTTGGATTCATTACCACGATATGATCTAGTTAAAGATCAAAGATTAACATCTAATTGTATGTATTTTAAAATGTTTACAAAATTTTTCAAATATTACATAATGATTACATACATATGTACATTTACACATACAAAAAAAATTTGTTTTTTTTTTTTCAGATTATCCATCATCTAAACGTTATATGATCACTAAAAAGAAACGTTCATTGGGACATTTCTTAAATGAACCAATTCCATATCCAAGTCTTACATATGATAATCGATTTTCATCATCAGATTTATTTGGTAAAGGACCAAAACGATATCAAAAATATTTTTAAAATGCATAACATTAGATATGAGTATAGAAAATATGAATGAAAACAAAACAAAAAAAAATATATATTTTGACAAATTTCTTTGATTTTCGAATAAAAAAAAAACAAAAAAAAAAACTATATATAATATACCTAAATAAACAAACATAAATTATAATATTTACTATAGACAAAAAAATATATATGTATGTAGATTCGAAATCAAAAAGAAAAAATAATAAAATAGTAATTTGATAAATTTTACTATATGCATGAGTATATTTGAATAAAATATATTTACATAGGTACGTACGTGTATGCATATAGATACATTATATTATAATAAAATTAAATTTTCAAAAAAATAAAACAAATATATTATAAAAATAATAACAATATAATTTAATCATTTGAAATATATGATAATAATTACTGTCCTTATATGAATACATATTTATTAAATAAAAATATCATATTAAAAACAGGGTGTGCGAGTATCTAAAAAAAAAAAAAAATTTATTAAAAAATAAAATGTATATTTTAAGGATATATAAGTACATATAAATTATACAAAAATATAAAAAAAAAATAATTGAAAAAATGACAAGAAACTGATGTTGAATATGCATATGTACATTTATGTAAAATGATTAATTAATTTTTATTTATTAAATATAAAACTTTTTTTTCTACACACACACACACACACAAATACTGATGATTTTATATTTGTACTTCATGAATGTATGTACCTTACATATATATGTATATACAAATGTTCATAAAAATGGTATGTAGGCGAATATTTTATTTTTATTTTAGTTCAAATTTATTTTTTCTTTTATTTTTTCAATTTATTATTATACAAAAATCAATATCATATACATATTCAATAAATTTCTTTTACACAAGACTATACATATGTGTGTACATTTATATAAATTTATATAAAAATTAAATACATTTCTTATGTACATACATACATATATGATTCTAATCATATAGGTAATATACAACAGAATAACATATACATATACAAAAAAATTTAGAATATACAAAAATAATAAGAATTTTATTATTGTAATAATTATATATAATATGTATGTTGTTTGTGTATAAATGTGTATAAATATGTGTAACTGAATATATTATTGATTATATAAAATAAAATATAAAAAATAAAATAATCACATATAAATAATATAAAATATAATATGTATATGTTGTATGTATCTGTTTATATCATTCTATATTCAATTATATATATATATATATATATATATATATGTATGTATATGTAAAAAGAAAAAAAAAATTGTATGTATAAATGTATAATTACAATATTATAAGAAGATTTTTTTAGTAAAGAATTACAAAAATATATACTTATATATATATATACAATATATATTTTATTTTATGTTTATCATACATACACACAAACACACACTACACACATAAAATGTTGAGTAATATACATAAATTAAAAATTATGTACACACATATACCTACCAACTATGCATATATTATACAAGTATATATGTAATATATACTTACATAATAATTGAATGATAAAATCATAATAAATCACTAAATTGAAAATATTTTTAAAACTATTCTTCAATTATTTTAAGTTGAATACTCATCATTCTCTCATTCAACACATTCAATAGAATATACCATATACCTACATTATGTATATATAATATAAAAATATTTGTAATATTGAATATATCATAACAGAGATAAAATAAAATTATCATAAATAAAAAATAATATTGTATACCTCTACCTTCTACATTCTACACTCATATTGTGCAAAGTATTAAGTATATGTATAACAATTCAAATTAAATTTTCACAACACATGTATGTATTTATGCTCTTAAAAAGAAAAAAAAAAGAAAAAATTTATATACACAGATAATTACTGAACAATAAATTATTCAATATCTTACTTTCAAAAAAAATTTTATTTGAAAATTTTAGTGCTATTTATTTTAACTTTTTTTTTTGTTTTTGAAAGTAATTTAAAAGAACGTACACATACTATATTTATAACTTTTTTTTTGTGAAGTATGTAAGTACATGTACTTAATTGAAAAATTTAGAATAGAATAAAATTTGAAAACTAAATACATACATACATACATTTGTATAGAATTACATAATATTGTATATGCATTATTTGAATATATGTAAAATGAATAATAAATAATATTTTTCTTTAATTTCAAATTACTATTTATATATTATGTGCATATGCACTACATGTATTATAATACAGTTATGTACTCGTATTTATGTAAGTGCATATCACATATTATATATTTCAAAAAAAAATTATAATGAAGAACACCTACGAGTATTTTAAAAAATATATTTAATGTCCGCATTTTTTTTTTAAGTTTTTTGTTTTACATTTTTATGCATAAATTTAAAATGTCCTTGAATTTTATACAACATATGTATGTAATAATGTATATTTATCCACATGCACATATATATATATATATAATAAATGCGTATCGTATACAACACCTTAAATAAATTACAATATTATGTAGAATATTTTATTTTTGTTAATTTGTGAAAAGTGAAATAAAGTAAGAATTTGATTTATTGGTAAAGCATAAGATTTTACTTAATATTATAACAAAAATCACAAAAACTCTCAAATTCATGCATAAATATATACTGTATATGTATTTTATTTTAATATTAATAACAAAATAAATAAATAAATAATAAAAACATAATTTTAGTTTGAAATACAAATCAAATTTTAATTTTTATTTAACCGCTAAACTCTTTATAGCAATATTGTTTTAGATTGAACAGTTTCATTAAAATTTTTTTTTCACGGAGACTAATCCAATTATGTATGTAGCCTTTGTATACAAAAATACATACATAATATTGAATGGATCTCTGTAAATAATGTTTTATGGTCAAATTCATTATTTTGAAAATTCTTATACTACTATTTCTTCACATCTATACTATTTGGAATAATACGTTATAAATGTATTTCTGGCTCTTTCATTTAATTTTAAAAAATTTTCCGGAAATCAGTAGATAACGTTTAGGAAATGTATATCATAAGCCATCTATCAAGTCATATATAAACTAAATTTCATATAAAAATTATTAGCGCTTTATTAAATATTTAACACAACTCCACATTCCACATTCAGCATAATATTATTTTGATGTTTGATTTGACACATTTTACACCATTTTCGTAGCTAACTTCAAGTTAATGTCATTCCAATCTGTCACAGTCACAGGTTCTTTTTTGAATAAAATTTTGACATCCAAACACCACAAAAATGGTAAATAAAAATAATTTTAAAATATTTTAGTAATCCATAAATGTATTTTGTAATTATTTATAAAAATATTTAATAAATATTCTAAAGTTTTGACTGAAATAAAAAGTTTTCTACAAAAACATGTTTTTAATGGAGATTTTATACTTGTTTTGATTGATCCATTTTGGCTGTGTTTACTTCTACCGTGTCCTTTATTTTCATTTATATAATTAAATAATTTTATTTTTTATATTTTATTTAGGCAAAACGTACAAAAAAAGTTGGAATCGTTGGTAAATATGGTACCAGATATGGTGCTTCATTACGTAAAATGGTTAAAAAAATTGAAGTCACACAACATTCTAAATATACCTGCACATTTTGTGGAAAGGTAAGTTATAAATTAACCAAAAATTGCATTACTTATTAAAAAGACAACCACCTAATTTTATTTTCTAAAACATTATACAAAACATTATGTATTTCAAAATTCTAGACAACAAAAATATCAAATTTCAATAGTTATTTAATGATTTCTTTTAACATATACAAATGTTTTCGAAAATATTCTAGTCTAATCTTGAACAGTATTAAATTTGATTACATATTGTGCGGTTTTCAAGTTTAAAGTGCTCAATCACCTTGTGTTTAATAAATGATAACATTTATTTAAATTTTTTAGGATGCCATGAAACGTGCCTGTGTTGGCATTTGGTCCTGTAAAAGATGTAAACGTGTTGTAGCCGGAGGAGCTTGGGTATACTCAACAACAGCAGCTGCTTCAGTAAGATCAGCTGTCAGACGTTTACGTGAAACAAAAGAACAGTAAAAATTTGCAAAAATATTTACTGTAACTTAGGTTTAACATAATATTTTAAAGAATTATAAGAAGTTCGAAGGACGTTTTATTTATAAATAAAATGTTAAAATGAATTTTTGTGTTTTAGTCATGATTAGCAATATTTTAAAAAAGAATATAAGCCTGTATATATAAAATTGCGTAAACACGATATATTGAAATAATTTTCTTAAAATTGATAGAAGTGTACAAATTTATAATTTGATTAAATTTTGAATGTTTTTTCAATAACAGGATATAAAAGGATAGAAGTTTATTATAAATATATACACAGAATTTCATAATCATAACCTCTATTAAGATGCTCAAAACTGAAATATTAAATTACCCCTATTTTAAATTTGAATATTTTCACTAAATTTATAAAAATCTATTGATTCACAGATGTCACTGTATCAGTTATTTTTTTTTTTTATAAAATCGTAATTTTTTTTATTTTATACATTTGTTGAACCTGCAAACTACGACGTGTTGTCAATTATTTACTATACTATACAAATACAAGTCACAGATTTCGCACAATACAGAAATCAGAAAGAATTCATTAATTCAATTTCAATATTCATTCAACATTCAATTAAATTATCATATAGACAACACTACAATTTACAAAATAATTTTTTTTTTTAATTTTAATAAGAAAAATAAAACTAATCAACGTTAACGTATGTAGTATCAATTAATTTATTTTATTATTGTGAAATAATAATTAAAACTAATAAATAATAAAAACAAATCGAAATGTAAATAACGTGTATTAGGTATATTAAAATATATGACTTGTATTATGTATACTACAAAAAAATTAAAGTTTCCGAACAATTTATTAGAAAAGAAATGTTACGGAATTTTAAAGATTAAAACGTTTAGTGAATAAAAAGAGTACGTGATTTGAAGTGAATTTAAAACAAAAACGAAAAAATTGTAATAAAAATTTTGCAAAGAAATTATAATTAAATGCAGAAATCCAGTTAGTTTTTTTTGTTGGTGAATGTGCAAGATTACAAGAAAAAATGTTTTCATGGAATTTGCGTAAGTACTATGGTACTACATACTTATTGCTTATCCATTTAATTATAGTATGTATAGTATCTTATTTATAATATAATTTAGTATTAGTATACATTTACATACCTGCGTATGTACTACATATTTACATTAATATGTATTTATGCAATGTATAGTAAAAAATCAACATTCATATACGTAGACGTACACGTACGTGTACGTGTATAATACATACGTAACTATAATTAGGTAGATATTCATTAAACTTGCTTATATTTTTTCTTACATACTAGATTTAAATGAAAATTCCGTGCAGTATATGTCATATAAGTACTAATGTATTTTATTTATGATTATGATTATAAGTGAGATTCATATTCATATAATATTATAATATATAAAATAAATCTATGCGCATTCATATCGCAGTAATAAATCATTAGATTCCAAGTGTTCAAATAACGTATACCAAGAATAGAAGAAAAATACATAAAACAAATATTTAGGTATACAAAATTATTTTTATAAATAAATAAATTTAAAAATTCACGTAATAATGTCTAATAAAAATTATATACATTAGATAATGTTAGGGAGATGATTGGATGAATTTTTGTTCTTTTTTTTTTTGAGACTTCATCCGGTTACTCACTGATGATGATTTTATTAGCGATAAATTTATGTAAGAGATTGTTATGTTTATATTATAGATTACTATTATTTTAATCATAAAAAATATTTATTGCTTATTCAAATTAAAATTACATAGGTAAGTACATATTTCATACAGTATACATATATATGAACATGAGCTCACTAGTGATTTGGTATGAATATCATAGTATAGTATCGATTCAATAGCTTTAAAAAACAGCTAATAAATATTCAACATATTCAAGAAAAAAATTGTACTAATGACCTAATAATATTAATATAAAATACGAGTATGTACCTAAATAATAATAAGCGTCTAGATTTCGACATTTCTCCTAAAATGAATGGTTTATTATATCTATCATGATTACTGTTTTATACTATTAAAGTCATTTTCAATTTTCCATTACTACCACAGTTATAATCTAATATCGCATAAGTAAAATCTTGTTATTAAAATGTTTTTAGCACAACTTCAATAAAAAATACTACATACTACCATACATTGTACATTACTACTCATAATGTAAATAAATACATATTCTGTGTTTCAAATCAACAACCTTATATATACGTATATTATACATTTGCCATTAAATTGTATCTTGAATTTTGCGAATTTTTTATTTGCCAATATGAATATATATTTTACTACTTTTTTACCTGTCCGTACATATGTGTGCAACGTGTATAGCTATAGAGGTAATCTAGTTTTAACATGTATATGTACATACAAGTCATGTTTTGTTGGCTTAGTTTAAAACTAATCTCATAGCAAATATTATAAAGGAATACACAGTAGATATCGTGGTCTTCATCTTCACAAGTCGTCATCGTCATCGTCATCATCACCATCATCATCATCATTATCATATTGAGGAATTGAGCTTAACAACAAGAAAATTAAAAATACTAATATTAAATGAAAAAGTAACAAGCAGATTTTGAAACCGGTTTATTTTTGCGTTCGCGGCCAAGTGCATTCCGTAAGAAATTTTGCCCCCTTTAATAATAAAAGATTCACCTCATATGTGTGGTATTTGTGGTTTGATTTTTAAATTAATAAAAAATTTATTGTATACATTTATAATAATAATGTACTATATTATATAAATTTTCATACATAGTAAAAATTATATAGTCCGTTAATTTAAAATAAAAATAATATAACTGTCATCAATGTAATATATAATCATTAGAAAGGATAGTTGAAAATATATACTATACACATATATATATACATATATCTGGTGTTTTTAATTAACATACATTAATTGAATGCGTAGAAAGTTACGAAATTTATATTAAAAACTTGCATATCTAATTCATTGAAAATGATACACGTGAAAAATTTAATTAATTATGCATTAATTTTTTTGTATTTTTATCACATAAAGCTTTATATATAAGAATTAAATTTCATCAATAATAAAATTATCATTAAGTCAGAATTAAGTATTCTAAATAGTTCGATGGGTAGGTAGGTATTATCTAAAAATAGAGAAAATTTTAATTTTTTTTTTCACTTTATATAATGAATCATAATTACATACTGATATGTTATTTGTTGTGATAAATTTCGTAAAATGTTCAAATTTGGAAAAGAAAAAAATACATTAAAAATACATACATACAAAATACTATAGATAAGTTGGTATATGTATTGATATTATATATGTACAAAAAAATGTTCAAACAATTTTTTTTTTGTTTTAAATCTATATGCATTTTTATCTTATATAAAAATTCATGCATCTACCTTTTTTACTACATATGTATGTGTATGTATAAGAAAAAGAATGTAAATGGAAGGAAAGTTATACATACATACTTCAAGTTTCTATATAAGTACATACTTAACTTGGAAAAGAAAAAATATCTAGATAAGTGTAAAACAAAACCTCTATGAAATTTTAGAGTTTCTTTAAAAATTCATTTTACTTTAAGTTTAATAATTACTTTTCGAAATTGTTGTTTTGTTTCAAATTGCTTTTACTCATAATATTTTGATTTGTGTACTATGATATGTATTTATGTAGAAGTAATAATTACTATAGTCAACGACAATAATATCTATGTATTTTAAATAACAAACATTACAACAACAAAAATGCATTAAAATATTTATGATAAAATGTAAAATAAAAAATAAAAAGTAAACTGTCTGTCACTTAAATAATTTTAATTCGTACACATAATTATTGTTGATTTGATTTAAGATTTAAAATGCATATAAGTTTTCGCCTACTTCATAAGTAAAATATATCTCTACATACTTGTATTATTATATGTACATATATGTATACATCAATTGAACAGAGATTAAAAGAAGAAAAACGATGTACATTTGAGTAAAGTAGCTACTACAACTATTTATAGTATACCTGTAAATGTAAGTAAGTATGTGCAACAAGTTTATATGTACCTACACAAGATTTATCAATAAAAAATGAAATCTATAGCTAATAACGACAAAACAAAAACTTTTACTATTAAAGTTTAATTAAATTCACAGTAAAAATGTATGGTTATGTCACATAAGCAATTTATATGTGAATGAATATCAAAATTTATAATTAGGCAATATGTGAGATAAGTGCATATAGTATTTAATCTGTGTACCTTTTTTTTTGCTAAAAAAGAAAAATAATTTAATAAAATGCAGAATGAAATTACAATAAATTTCTTAAATTTATAATACATGTGTAGTGTAGGTACTAATATTATTTTCTTTTTGTAGATTTTACACATTTTAATCTAAAATGTATAATTTTACATGATAATAAAGTTAAAAAAATAAAATGTTGATTAAACAAACACAGAGTAAAACAAAATAGTTTTGATTTTGAATATTTAAATCAAAATACAAACATGAATATTATTAAAAAATTAAAATCTTTTCCATAAACAGAAATTATATACTTAATTTACATAAATGCATCATACACAGATTTAATTAAAAATGCATTAAAATAAACCGTACACGTACTACCTATACCTGTATTCCTTTTATTACATTGGTATATAAATTGTGAATTTACGAAAATAAACAAAATGTAAAATAAACTAAAATGAAAATGAATGAAAAATTTTCTGTATATAAAATGCATTTAGAAAAATGTATAAATTTCTTCTCATATTGTATAAGCCATTTAGCTATACTTACATACCTATTCTTTCCTATAGAAAGAAATTATGTATGTATGTACATGCATTTATATAAATTTTGTAAATATAGGTACTTATAAAAAAAAAATTCTAGTACACATAATTATCTATTCTATTACATATTTAATATTTAATTATAAAATATTTGAATAAGTAAAAATCTCTTCTTAATTTTTATTTATAAATGTATTACATTCATTTTTGTAAAATTTTTAAAATTATATACGAATGCAAACAAAAAACAAAATTGGATTTTCAAGAAAATGAATTTATAATACAAGTAAAGTAAACTAATTTTCAAAAGATTGTTTTTTATTTTACTTATATGTATCATTTTTCAGAGTAGCTACATTATGTGTACATGATGTGTATATTTTCATTTTCATTAAAATATTTCTACTTAAAATTAAATTGACATTAATTAATTTGGATTTACCAAATTTGTATATTTTTTTTATAGTCTTATCATTAAATTGAAATTGTTCTCAATTTAATTAATTTATACAGTATTACACATCAAACAACAAAATGATAGCCTATAAAATATTCTTTTTTAATTCTTTATTTTAAAGACCTTATGATCCTATTATTCATATACGAGATTATGTATTTTATCATTTGATCGAATATATATATATATAAAAAAAAATGTACCATATAATATGTTAATCATTTTTGTTTCCATATTTCTACTGCAAAAAAAAAAAACAACTAAAAGAAATCATAAATCATCAATGAAATTTCTTATTCGTAATGCGTTGATAAAAATACGTAAATAATTAAAAATAGAAAGAAATTTGAGTAAAAAATATTAAAAACAAAAATTGTTTTATATAAATTTTATACTCGTAATTGAAAATTGAATAAAAAATACTGTAATACAGTTTTACAAACGAGTGCAGGTAATTTGTCATGAATACATGGTGGTGCTTTTAAGAAGAAATTTTTTTTTCTTTTTGCAAAGTTGTAAATGAACACTTTGAGATTTTATGTATGACAGGTATATGCTGTTAAAAATAAATCTTATATCACTTGTATTAATACATGTATATACGTCATACGTCATACTTAGAAAAGTAAAATAAAATTTTTTTACATACATATACATTATTATGTACAGTACATCATAAAAAGCAAACATAATTATTATCCTTCATTTACGTAAAGGTGATAAAATGAAGCATAAACTATGCACATATTTATGTATATGTATAAATGTACTTATACGAAGTACCTACACGTTATGTACATATACATATTTAAAAAAAATCAAATAATCCTTAAAAATTGTTGTAATTAAGTAGAAAATTTTATGAATTAAGGAAATGAATATGACTTGTATAATGATGCCGGTATAGTTATAAAATCATTTGTGTAAATTATTACATATATACAAATGTAAATATGTACATGTATACTCTTATAATTAGGAGCAGTAAATACAATTAGGTGTACACTTTCATGTAATATCTAACATAATTTTATATTAATTAATTCATTTTTCTTTTAGTTATAGCATAGTATACATATGCACATTTCAGTTTATCTCTCAGTGATAATCCTTTATTACTTAATTTCAAATGATTGTTATGAAAAAAAAAAAAAATTATTTCATTTGAAAAAAAAAAATTGAAAGAAAAAAAAAAGAAGAAATATTTCATATTTCATACATACATATATACAAGTATCTATGTAGCTTTTGTGTTAACCTTTTACCATTGTAATTATCTCATTAAAGTGTTATAAATGCCTTCTTATAATATAAATTTTTATTTTGCAACATTATAATTGTATTAGGTACGTACAAACACACACATATATATAAATGTAAAATATGATGTAGGTATGTATAAGTAAATACATATTTACATAATATATGCATAATTTATTAAGCAGACATATTTATAACTATGAATGTGACTAATGTAAATGACTTTATGTATATTATTACAATATTTATATATGTATGTATTTATATACTATATTGGCTTTACGATTAGAATAATGATAATAATAATAATATTATGTAATAGTAATAGTAATAATTATTTACTAACTCATTTACGTACTTATACATATAAATCTGATTGTAATATTAATATAATGATCTGTGCCACATGAAGAATATTATTTTATTATAAAATTCATATGTACTTATGTAAATTTATATATACGTATAATATATACATATATAGTTACATATTTTATATAATAATGTTTGTCTATTTATATTTATATAAAAATATTTCTATTGTCTTTCAAATTCACATGAGTTGTTGTTAAATTTAAAATCTCAAATGTTGGTTACTTTACTTTGCTCTTTATAATAAAAATTATAAAAAATATATGTACATACATAATGACATACATAGATATGTATATGATGATGTATGAATATGTACATATTATGTATGTTTATCATATTTATGTATTTTAAATGTGTGTATGCTTGTACAATATATGTAGGTAGTTACAGATAAAATGAAAAATACATTCACTCATCTATAATAGATTTTCATTACTCTTGATAATATGCATTTACATTCATTTTCATATACTTATACATATTGGTATAAATACTGTATGTATATGTTATTTTGTATCTTTTTAAATACAATAATTTATGCATTCAATATAATAGTATATGTACTTGTATATACCTATAAAGTATTATTATTTGTATCTCTTCTCTTCTTTGCATGCTCGTATGTAAGTATGTACATATAAACCATAAACGATGATTGTGATTTTGTGATTCTTGTACACACTCATATGTATTTATTTTTATTTCTTGTACACAATCAACGTGTTTTTTTTTTCACTTCTATTTTGTTTTTTCTACATGCTTACATACAAAACCTTTTTCTCATCGCTTTTTTTTTTTTTATCTTGAAATGTTAAATTTCTAAGGTCATCGTACTTTAAATTCTTTTACTATTACATTATACCTCATACTACACATATAAAATTAAATTTTATATTATTACCATTCTATTCTAAAAACTTGCCGTAATACATACTTAGTATGTATGTATGTAGATATGTGTACGAATATAATATAATATAAGTTTAACAATACATAACAGTTTTGTTAGGTGAAATGTTAATTGTTTATATCTTTCTAGTACCTGTAGCTGTAGCTGTACTACAAGCTACATAAATACATAATATTATTATTTTCTTTTTTTATCATTATTTCATTTTGATCATGGATTTTAACAAAAGCAAAAGGTGAGTGAATGTGAATCAATTTTAAAAATATCATTGAAAATAAAATAAAATAAAAAAAGAGTAATCATCATTTTATGTTTTCTTTAAAGAAGAATAAAAAGATAAATACCTATATAGGTATACATACATACTTTATATACATACTCGCGTACGATAAGAAATAATACATTCTTATTTTTATTGAAATCTAAATGGTAATCAAATAAAAGCCACATTTCACGGTATTAAAATAATTTGTTTTTCTGAACTTTGTGCGCATATCCACATGAGCGCTGTTATAGGTAGTATATCATGTAAATTAATTATGTATTCTTGTTTCTCAAATACACACACATATGTATGATTTATTATGTTAGTGAATAGAATAGAATACATATGATGTGTAGGTACCTTCACTTTTAAATTTTTCGAAACATAGAAAAAAAATTTGTTGTTTTTATCATCAAATTATGAATATGCATTAAGTTTCTATATGTATTTATTTATTTTTGAATTAAATTTTTTGAAATAATATTTTAATAAAATAATATTATCTTAATTAAATCATATACATATGTATGATGAATCAAAAATCATCATATTATATGCGTATACGTATACGTATTTTAAGTTCCTGTATATATTACAAAAAGATTAATATTAAACCATATTTAAGTTTATATGGCATTTACAAATCATTCACCCACATATTCATTCAAGTTACAATACTCACAGTAATACAATACTATACTTGGCTTAGTAATTGTAGGAACTATAAGTATATAATCCCAGTTGAACATATTGAAAAATTAGACGATTTGTAAATAAACGTATAATTTTACTATAGATTTTTGTTTATTGATTTTTTTAATCAATTTGATAATTTAGAACTTATACCTACATACAAATATACAAACGCCTACATACATATTATATAAGTAATAACTATAGTAGTATGTAAAATAAATTTTTAATTTTATTACTTTTTGAAATACATTACTTATTTCATTCATGCATTCATGTGGCATTATATACATCATAATACGTAGTTTTTATATGTACCTATATTATATATGTACAATATTATTATTAATGCAATATCGATTTCAATTTCCTTATCGTAACAAATAGCTATTAAACATTAAATTCTTATCATGTTAATTAAAAGTGTAAATGAAAATATACATTATGTATATTTAACATTATAGGATATTATTTATTATTGTTTTTTTTTTCTAATTCAAAAAAAAAAATTATTATTATTATTATTATTATTAGATATTATGATTTAAATAAATATAAAGAAAACTATAACATATGTATTATGTATGTATACTTACATATATGTATGTACATATAAAATAATAAAACCGTGAAGGTTGTTAATTCTTTTTTTTTAAATATTTTTTTCATTTTTACTTTTGAAATTTGTGTAAAATTATTCGCAGTTATTATATAATAATACACATAATATATACATATTTTTGTCTTTCTGTACTTTTGCATACATTTAATGCTACATTACATCCATATACACTTAAAATATGTAATATATACGTACTCATATCTACAAACAGAATTATATACTTAGTTATAATATCCATATTACTTATACGTTATCCAAAGATGTTTATTCTTTATAAAAGTATTCTCTCTGTATATACATTCATACTTATCATTACACCTCCTGGTACATACATTTTTATAACACTTTCTAATTATGAAACAAAATAAAATAAATTTTATCTGTTCTTGTATACAAAATGAACAACATTTCTGGATTTTTTCATATCCGGTTCGAGACAGATAGACATCATTAATTTTTATTTTTTTTTTTTTTTCCAGAATTTTTTTTTTATCATTTTACTAATAATAATGAAATTACGTTTTACATATACATATATAGGTTTTATACATATTTATATGAATGAATGTGCTCATCGTTTTCGTTTATATACTCATAAAAAGTTATATAAATGTATTTGTTGTATATTAGGTGCTTTCGATTTGGCAATTTCAAGTACTTGCGAGTAAAAAATGTAAATGTCTGTGCTAAACCATCTACTCACAGCTACATATTCATGAAAAATTTTTCAAGTAGCTGGAAGTAGATGCAAGTAAGTAGTTACGAATAATTTTTGTGTCGTTCGTTTTAACAATTTATCCTAGACACATTTTAGTACTCGCAAGTACTTGAAATTGCCAAATCGAAAGCACCCATTATATACAATATATTGTATATATTGTATACGTATTCATGTATTATTACAATTTATTATAGTGTACGCATATTCATACACATAGGGTGAATGTATAGATTATTATATTTAAATAGCATACATTATATACATATATTCGCATATTACTCGTATTTCATAATATTATCTTTTCTTTAATTTATTTATTTATTATTCTTTTAACGGAAATGTTGACTTATATATAATTGTATGTACATTTATATAGCAGCTAGTATAGTATATAAATGTAGTAGCTAGTAAAACTTATAGCTTATAGGTAAATATACATTTGTAGTAAAATAACAGTTGATTTTTGTTATCTAATTAATATACTCCCATGTAAATATTACGTCTACATAGTATATATTTTTTTAAACAGATATTGTGATAAATTCTAAATGCCTATACAATGGCAAAAAAAATATATATTTTTTGAAATTAATGACAAAATAAACAAGAAAACACACGCGCAAATTTACATAATATTCTTATATAAAATATATTCATATCATGTATACATATGTATACACCCACACTGTATACATATGTTATCTATATGAAAACCAGACACCTATTATACGTATAATTATAGGCTAAACTTCCGAATTGGGGCCGCCAGCTTTTGAAACGAGACCTTCCGATAATGATACTTTGGAATGTCCTCTTTGACGTGGTATATGTCTCTGTTGGCGCAAATTCATCTTAAGGACGCAACCTACCCTTAAAAATTTTTGGTCCAAAATGACGTGTTTTACGAAATCCGTTATTTCTCCAGATCAAGATCTTGAATCGGATTAGTTAATAGACCATTTTAAAGATAACTTCCGGCTTTATTTTTCACACTTTATTTCACCTTGATTGGATTAGCGGTTCCCGAAATATAAGGACTTAAAGTCAAAATTTCGTGTTTTTTAAAAATCACTTTTTCAACTTCTTTTGATTACGGTATAACTTCTAAACTTGAAGGATGACATAAATATTGTATTCTTTCATTTGAAAGGTTTTCTTTGTCCTCTTTCCAATGATATTATATTTATGGATAGAAACTGCATAAATAAAAAAAATAAATGCACAAATATACAAAAAAATGCGAAAAAATACACATTTTTCATGCATTTTCATACATTTTTGAGTAATTATTTCAAAGCTTACTATTTTCCGTAGTATTATTTACCTTTTACAAAATATGTAAGTAAAAAATTTAGTAAAATTCAATTTTATTCACCTTTTACAAAAATATACGAAAAATTCAGTTTAATGTTAAATTCAACTTTTGTTTACCCTTCTACCAAAATTTATATAAGTTTTAGTAAAATTGTTTCATTTACCTTTTACAAAATTTTATATAAAAAATTCAGAAAAAAATTATTACTAACTTTTTTCTAAAAAATTATTTTGTATGAAAATTTGTATTTTTTCGCATTTTTTTTTGTATATTTGTGCATTTATTTTTTTTATTTATGCAGTTTCTATACATAAATGTGATATCATTGGAAAGAAGACAAAAAAACCTTTCAAATTATATAATAAAACATATATGTCATCTTTCAAGTTTTGAAGTTATACCGTCATCAAAAGAAGTTGGGAAAGTGATTTTTAAAAAACACGAAATTTTGACTTTAAGTCCTTATATTTCGGGAACCGCTAATCCAATCAAGGTGAAATAAAGTGTGAAAAATAAAGCCGGAAGTTATCTTTAAAATGGTCTATTAACTAATCCGATTCAAGATCTTGATCTGGAGAAATAACGGATTTCGTAAAACACGTCATTTTGGACCAAAATTTTTTAAGGGTAGGTTGCGTCCTTAAGATGAATTTGCGCCAACAGAGACATATACCACGTCAAAGAGGACATTCCAAAGTATCATCATCGCAAGGTCTCGTTTCAAAAGCTGGCGGCCCCAATTCGGAAGTTTCCCCTAATTATAAATATACTTTTATACATACATATGTGCGTACCTCTGTCACTTTAAAAAATATTACATACTTATAAATGCTTATATATTACTTCTTATATACTAATTTCATAAATTCTGAGTAATTACTTGAAATGATGATAAAGAAGTAAACATTTATATATGTATTACAAAACTGTTCTTGTATTTATAACATATTATACAGTAATAGAAAATAAAAATTGTGAAAAAATTAATCAATTTTTTAATTTCATATACCTACATATAGATCTTTCAAGATTGCGTACAAATACATACCATATATTTTTATGAAATTTTAAATTTTATTCTGCACTCGTATGTAGAACATAACAGTCAAATAAATTGATAATGAAATTTATTTATTTATCTGTTTTGTTATGAATCCTTCAAAAACAAAAAAAAAAATAAAATAAATAAATAAATACATTACACAATATATATGTACAGCATATATCCATTATTAAATAAAGTATTGTATAGGTATAAACATTTAATATATTTTTGAATGGAAATTTAGATCATTATATAGATTGTATTCTATGTATACTATTACATATGCATGCACAAAATAAATTCAGTATTCAGGATTTAAATACTTATTTCAAATTGATTACCTACATCCATCAGATCAGAATAGCTATTTCAATGGAAAATTTTAAAAAAAATGATCATTTCTATACAGTGTACTCGTATGTACCTACATCAAAATATCGCTAAAATTATTCAATAATATACTTATGTATGTACCATCGGCGGAGGGTGGTAGTGTTCAGGGTGTTCAGTGAACACCCTAAAATTATATGAACATTATCATAAAAATTTGTAACAAATTCAAAAACAAATTTTTATCGTAAAAGATCAAGAAAACAATAAAAAATTCGTTTTTCTATACATTACTTCACTAAAGTTCAAATATAAATATAAATCGACAGAAAACTTCAATTTATATTATCAAGTTGAGGTTGTTTAAGTGTTCACATTTTGAAATGAACAAAATATTAAAATTCGTTTTTCTATATAATCAATCTGGTTCACATTTTTATATATGAAGCGACGGAAAACTTTGAATTTATATTATCAAGTTGAAGTTGTTTAAGTGTTCACATTTTGAAATGAACATATGAAAAATTTTGATACTCCATATATTGATTTATTTTCTTCTCTTTTAAATTTCGTTTTTCTATATATAAGCCGGGTTCACATTTAGATATGCACCGACCAAAAACTTCAATTTATCATATATTATCAAGTTGAGGTTGTTTAAGTGTTCACATTTTAAAACAAACATATTAAAGTTCGTTTTTCTATATATCAATCTGGTTCAAATTTTTATATATGAAGCGACAGAAAACTTTGAATTTATATTATCAAGTTGAAGTTGTTTAAGTGTTCATATTTTGAAATGAACATTTATGAAACATCTTGACTTGATACTCCATCCATACATTGATTTATATTCTTTTCTTTTAAATTTCTTTTTCTAATAAACTTATAAGAAATTCCTCTTCTCGTTAAATTATAAGATATCTTCTCTTTATATAAGAAAAGAAATTTAAGAGAGAAGAATATAATCATTTATTATGAAACATCTTGTTTGAGTTGTAATTGTATTGTATTGTATTGTAATGTAATTTGTAATGTAAGTTGGTGGAACTCCATATATTGATCTCTTTAATACTCTTCTCTTTTAAATTTCTTTTTCTTATAAACTTATAAGAAATATGTAAATGTACAGAGAATGTACAGCAGTACAATTACAATTAATTTTATACAGAATACAGAATACAATATACAAATACAATTTGTACATTTTACATGCATTTTATGTTGTTGCGTTGTTGGTTCACATTTCCATTATGTTGATCATGTACACCCAGCCAGACATATGGGATCGATTCTATAGGAATCAAAAATAAATGCACAAATATACAAAAAAAATGCGAAAAAATACACATTTTTCATACAAAATAATTTTTTAGAAAAAAGTTAGTAATAATTTTTTTCTGAATTTTTTATATAAAATTTTGTAAAAGGTAAATGAAACTTAATTTTACTACTTAACTTATATAAATTTTAGTAGAAAGGTAAACAAAAGCTGAATTTAATATTAAACTGAATTTTTTGTATATTTTTGTAAATAGTAAATAAAATTGAATTTCACTGAATTTTTTACGTACATACATATTTAGTAAAAGGTAAATAATACTACGAAAAATAGTAAGCTTTGAAATAATTACTCAAATATGTATGAAAATGCATGAAATTATGTGTATTTTTTCGCAATTTTTTGTATATTTGTGCATTTATTTTTTATCTATGCAGTTTCTATCCATAAATATAATATCATTGGAAAGAGGACAAAGAAAACCTTTCAAATGAAAGAATACAATATTTATGTCATCCTTCAAGTTTAGAAGTTATACCGTAATCAAAAGAAGTTGAAAAAGTGATTTTTAAAAAACACGAAATTTTGACTTTAACTCCTTATATCTCGAAAACCGCTAATCCAATCAAAGTGAAATAAACTGTGACAAGTAGAACAGGAAGTTCTAGAAGAAGAAATGGTATATCAACTAATCCAGTCAAATATCCTGATCTGGATAAATAACGGATTTCGTAAAACCCGCCATTTTGGACCAAAAATTTTTAAGGGTAGTTTGTTTTAATTATTATTGTTTGTGTAATGAATCTGTATATTTATTAAAAAATCTGAACACCCAAGGAAAAACTACTGGCTCCGCCACTGGTATGTACATATATTGTATATATGCATTCTGTATTCACGTACGAGTATTCTATTCAGTTCAGAAAAATAGTATTTGTTAAATAAATAACAAATGAAAAATTGCCCAAACTAAAACAAAAAGATACATAAATGTACATAGTATATGTATTTCAAATAAAATACAAATAAATGTATTTTGTAAAACACATTTATTTAAATTTCATATTTATTCTTAATTTCAATTATGTACTATACATAGTACCTACATACACATACATAGTACATACATACTAATATACGTATGTGTATATACTCGTAGAATCATAATATATGTAAATTTTGACACTTCTTGTCGAAGTATAATATATATTTACTTACATAACCTACATATATGTAGTTTTCGATGGAATATTAAATTAAAATTAAATAACATTGTATATAATACACACATTTTTACATATCGGATAGATTATTTCTGTAAATTGATGTGTACATCTGTATGTTTGCATTTGTACAATATTCAAACATATTAACCTACCATTTTTCTATAAATAATTTATAGACGAGTAATATTATGTTATGCTATGACCTATGAGTATATTTATACTCATGCATTTTTTAGTCTCTCATAATAATCAACTAATATGCTTTTAAAGATTATTTCGTGAACAAATTAATTTGATATATTTAACATTTTTATTTTTTCACATAAATACTCAAAATAATGCATTATATTATTATACTATACATACATACATATGTATCATATTATAGAACCAAATTTATAAATGATGCAAAAAATGTTTATAAAAATTTTAAATTAAATAAGAAAAAAAAACGAAACATAATAGAACCTGAAAAAAATGTCATAGCTAGTATAATATCTACATTATATTTTTTGTATAGAAATTTTATTAAATTTTTATATTCATATTTCCTCTTATATAAATTTTATTCATACATGCCCATACCTCTATAGTACCAATAGTACATAGTTTGTGTTTTTCAAACATATGTATATTTTTTTTTATCCAAGTATTTTTTTTTTCTTTAAGAGTAGGTTTTGACTTTGAAAATTTTCGAAAACAACAACGATTTTACATACAAAAATTTTAAAAAATGACTTTGCATACCTTTTAGGTGGTGCTATAAAAATGGATTTTTGAATATTTTGATGAAAATGAACATAATTTTATTTTGTTAATAAAAATGGAAATATAACAAAGAATTTTATACTTTTTTTTTTGTAAAAACATCAGAAAAGTCCAAACTTTATTTTGATACCAAAATCATATAGATATATGAAGATTTAATGTATGAAAATAAAAATCAAAGTTGAATGATTTTTCAAAAAAAACCCTCTTCTTTTTTAAGAACTATATTTCAAGAAAAAGAACAGAAATTTCAGGACCTAAAATCAAAAATGTGCTCCCGTTAAGCACCACAATATTCTTCAGGCTACCTATATTCAAAATTTCAAAGAAATTGGTCAATCAGTGTTTGCTGTACGAGGTGCATTTGGAAGCCGAAAAATCGCAATTTTGACAACTTTGACACCCTGTAAAAAGGAAACAAGGACATTTTTTAAAAAAAAGGCGCTCCGTTAAGCACCACAATTCCTATCAAAGTATATATGTTTCAAATTTCATTGAAATCGGTTAAGTAACTTCGGAGATAATTGGTGCACAAGATAGCAGATATCTCAAAACCTACTCTTAACAATTTATTATTTTATTTTATTTTTTTTTTGTTTTGAAAAATTCTAATACATAATATGTGTATATCAAAAAAAAAAGTTATGTATATGATGCAGTATAGTGATATACATAATGTAAATATGTCGTGTATTGACGTATGCAACAATTATTATTCATGCATATATGTACATAATATAATATTAAATAGACGTAGTAGATTTTGATTTGATTATGTGTATATATACACATACGTAGATTAGGCATAATATTTAATGTGTACATAATAAACAATGAAATGTTTGTACATAACATTTATGTTTACATAAGAATATACACTCTTTTTTTTATTTCAATTTCTGTTGTGAATTCATTTTATATCCTATAGAGATAATTAAGCATTTGCATTTAAATGGTAATGTGATTTAATTTAAATACGTAAATGTTTTGTTTTTTTTTATCTGTCATTTCCAATAATTTCTACTCTGCTCTGTAGGGTATGCCTTTCTTTTAGTCGTTGTCCCTGTGGATGTGTCAATCACCTTTTATGTAAATCTATACTTTTGAAAAAATGAAGAAAATTTTAAAAGAATTAATTTTTTGAGAATAATTGTTTATATAGATAAAATGCTCATATATGTAGCAAATTGAATATTCGTTGTTATCATTAATATTAACTAATTTTTTGTGAAAAATATACTTACATAAATTTCAAAGAAAATGAATATAATAAAATAAACAGAAATTTAAATATATTTAACTATTATATTACGATCACTACGATCTACTCTGCTCCGTATTCCGTATCTTTCCATCACTGTTATGTCTATGTAAATATACTTTATGAATTAATTTTATAAAAATGATGTTTTTATTGAAAATTTATATAAATCATATTGGGATGATGATTATTGCGAATGGCCAAAAAGATGAATAATGGATTTTATTCGGTTTTATATGGCTTTCAATAAAAAAAAAGCGAATATATATTATATACAATATGAAATATGTTATATGCTCAAGTATATGTGTTTATGTTTATCACTATATCTTTTTATATCCATTTTCTATCTTATATTTTATTCGTTCTATATGACAACAATATAAATATAAGTGCATATGTGTATGTACATGCATATTTGTAGATTGTAGTGAGTATATGATGAATATGATGTGATAATAGATAAAACTTTTATAAATATACATAAAAGTCATCTTACTATAAATTTATAGATAGATGTGCTATATACTTATTGTGTACCATCAACATCAATATCTATGTATGAGTATGAGTATTCAGCCATCATACGAGTACTTTTAGTCTTTTGTCATTCAATTTAAAATCATATAAGAGCAATTATCGTTATCAATTAAGAATAAACTAGAATAGAATACACATATAATAGTTTTTGTTATGTTTAGATG
Organism: Villa cingulata; assembly: GCA_951394055.1. NCBI lineage: Eukaryota > Metazoa > Arthropoda > Insecta > Diptera > Bombyliidae > Villa > Villa cingulata. The sequence continues at coordinate 47,506,121 of OX596018.1, forward strand.
CATAAAATGTATATTCATATATATCTATAAGTAGTATATGATATAACTCGTATTGTAAGTACATTATAAATTTAAGTATGTATGAATATGAATATAATGTATGTGAAAGATTTTTTGTTTTCAATTACCTACCTATATTACATATTTATATTTTATATACACTTTTTATGTTATCATTTTCTATATTCTTTTTTTTTTTAGCTATGTTCATTTTTTATTATTACGAAAAATAAATAAAAACAAATTTATTATTGTAAACAATTTATTTTTACTCAACCCAACCACCATATATTTAGTTTGCTTTTTTTCTTCAAAAATATATTCTTATGTTATATTGTATATTTTTGGTTTGAAATTTTAAAGTGCAAAGCTGTATAGATACTTTAGATTCAGATGAAAAATTTCTTTCATTTTATTTATTTTTTTTTGTTTGACCTTTTTATCACTAATTTTAAATTTTTTTTTTTCTTATATTCTTAGGTTGTATATTAACTGTTTCGTATTTCAAAATAAGCCATATAATTACACATAATACACAATACATACATACATATTAACACAAATATTTCATAATTTCATATACATATTCTGTAAATTATATTATAAATAGTATATGTACTGTTTTTCTTACAATATTTTTATTAGCATGATTAAAACAAACATCAAAGAAGAAGAAAAATCAAATTTTAGTATTATTATTACATTACGATTATGTCATATCATATCATATGTGTAATACGAGTAAAAAAACTAAATTTTTGTATTCATAACGGAGGCAAAACATAATCATTGTTATTTTATTATTAAGTAGAAGTAGTGGTACAAGATACTACATACATTTTTTTTAAATAAATTCTATACAAGTTACATTTATGATATTTACTATATATATATACGAGTATGTACATTATAAAAAATACAAAACAACAACAGCAACAAAAACAACAAGTAATAAAAAAAAAAATGAGAAACTACTGACATTAAATCTGAGCTTGTATATTATGTGATTTGTTTTTGCTTTTTGTCTTCTAACTACATTTATATCACTATTCATTTCATATGTACAAAAAAAAAAAACTAAAAAAGAATTAAATTACTCCGCATGAGACGTAGTGTGAACAGCATAAATCAAAAGGAGAAATATGTATTTTGTGTGTGTGTGTGTGTGTGTGTGTGTGTGTGTGTGTGTGTGTGTGTGTGTGTGTGTGTGTGTGTGTGTGTGTGTGTTTGTGTGTGTGTGTGTGTGTGTGTGTGTGTGTGTGTTTGTGTGTGTAGCATGGCAATGCTAGCTAAACATCCATGTGTCAGCAGTAAAATAAAAATTTTGATAAAAAAAACCCAAGATTTTGATTTTTAATGATTTAATGAACCATTCATAAAAATTTTAATAAATAATTTTAGTGTTGATAAAATTAATTTATATACATATGTATATATAAACATCATATACATAAAATATACATACATATATGCATATGTGATTATGTGTGTTGAAAATATATATTTTATTTCCAAAATATTCTATATAAGTATGCGTACACATATGTTGCTTTTTAATTTTTTATACATATTTATTTTACACTTAATCAAAACCACCGAAAGAATCTCTCTCTCTTACAGAGAGAAGCCATGAGAAAATTTTTCTTACACACACATTCAAAGGCCTAAGTAGTCGGGAATTTTTTTGTTTACATTTCTTGACTACTTAGTCTGAGCTGTCAAAAAATATATTATTAGTATTATTATTATTTATTTGGTGTAAAATAAAATACAAATTCTCATGTTTCTTTCATAAAATTGTTTTATTTATTTATTTTAATTTAATTTATATTACATTACATTACATTATTTTATCTTATACATATATTAACATCTCAAACAGCTCAGTAGCTGGTCTTAGAGTACGTTATCATATTTATTATTTCTATAAATTTATCATATATTTCTTATATATACTATCTAATTATCATTTTTATATTTATTCAACTTCTAGATCAAGACATCATTAGGTATCACACATTTGTTCAATTAATTTATTACACAATTTCTTTATACAGAACATAATTATAACTAAATATAATACAGTCTTTAAATATCAATCATTTTATTCATAATTAATTTTCATAAATCATGCCCTAAATCATAGTTTATACAATACATAAAATTCCAAATTTATCAATCAAGTACTTTATATTAACGTTACTTATTATATAGTATAGTTATACATATTTATTTATATTCATACACAGTTATCTTTATCTAATATTTATTGCACATTCATACATAATTCTACTATAATACCAATTAATAAATAATTTACATGCATTTTTTCTGATGTAATTTAATATTAATTCAATAAATATGAATATTAAATATATTCATATTTAATTCAATAATAATTATTTTTTCACTTTATAAAATATGTAAACAAAAATTGCCACACAACCTAAAAATTTTTTTTGTAATTATTTTTAAGAAAAATTCAATTAAATAATTATATGATTAAACACTCTTTCATTTATGCACTTTTTACAAAATGAATCAATAATAATTCACTTTTCAATTTATAAATTAATATAATATTTTATATTTATATATTCTATTCTATATTTATACTATAGAAGAAAATATATGTACAACTTAACCTCTAAGACAATATTTTTAGTTTTTATTTCAAATATTTCACATATTTTCACAATTTTTTATTTTAATCTGTTCACTAATAATTAAGTAATATAAAAACACTTATCTTAAATTTAATTACTAATTTTTTATTCAAAAAATAATAAAATAAATTATTAAAATTCACTACCCGCCTAACAAATTACATGACATTTAATAATTTTTTCCGACTACACTCACACTAATGCAGATGACTACTTCATGGCTTCTCTCTAAGAGAGAGAGATTCTTTCGGAGGTTTTGACTTAATTCGTTTTACACTATACGACAGAATGTATATAGTATGTATGTAATGTGTACGAGTATGTATACGAGTACATGGTGTAATATTTTTCTCGTACATTTTTATAAAAATGCTAAAAAAAAGAGCCAAAAATGATAAATATTATATATGTATATAACAAGAATAATAAATCTACTATACTACTATACAACTGTCAGTAGTCGAAATTTTATTTTTTATTCACAATCACCGCATATATATGTATACAAGCAAAACATACATAGATACATAATAATTATTGTCATGTCATTGAATTTATTACAACAGATTACAAATTAAAAAATGAATTTTTCTTTGAATTTTATATTTTATAATGCAGAGAATATCTAAAAATTCTAGTAATACATTACAGATAATTTATAATGCACATTTATAAAAACAGTATGTATGTACATTATTTTTATAATGAAATTGACATAGCAATTACTAAAATGTTAACTTCATCAGAAACATATTGTAACACCAGTAATACTTAAGTACAAGTATACGATTATGTTCATATATTCATTTGTACATTACATCTGAACGTATATGTCATGTACTCGTACTTATGGAACAGAAGACATTGAATTTTAAGAAAAATTAAGCTCAAGGTTCATTTAACAAATGAAACACACAGTATGTACCAATGTATGTATCAATGATTGTTATTTATATAAATGAAATTATATAGGTCTTTTTAAATTGAAAAAAAAAAAGACCATTCAGTTTTAGCTGAATAATTAAACTTGAAAATTCTACTACATGTGTATGTACATATGTAAATAAGTAGGTATAAGGGTACGTAAGGAAGGAATAAAAATTGTAAATTAAACATCATTGAGTGAAAATAAAATTTAGTTCATGGGTGAACAGTACTTATTAAAAGTAAAAATATTAGTTAAAAAATATAAATCTTAAAGATACATATCTAACATATCGTAGTGTCGTAGCTTTAGTATTATTTTGTTCTATAAGCCATTTTTGAATATTTCAGATTACTAAGACTAATAGTGTAGATATGTACCTTAGATTTATACTCCCCCAGGATATTACTCTCCTTCCATCACTACTAGCTGAATAATTTCAGACTATAAATTGTGTCATATTTTCAAATGAAGCATACTTAATTAAATAATTGTATTAAAATCATAATTTTTATAGTTAGATATGTATAGATAAATATGAATAAGCAATAAAGTAATAATAATGTGAAAGTAGAACAAATTATTCTCATTCATAGTATCTACTACATAATTTGAAAAAAAAAAATATATAAATAATGTATTTTTTTTTTTTAACTCACAATTTACCTAGTTTTATTGTAAATATTTTTTCTTATAATCTCGAATAAATTTTTCCGTTTTATTTTATTTTTATTTTTATTTACTTTTGAATAAAAGTTATTCTAGGACACATCTGTTATTTCATCTCATTTATTTATATGTATACGTATACTTTATATACTAATTAAAAATCTAATGACATAGTGACTTTTGTTTTTTCTGAAAAATAAAATTTATACACATCTTCTTTTATAAATTAACGTTTGTATAGATACATATATGCACGGATGTATGTACATATGTACATAATGTATGTCAACGTTCTCATATTATTTATAATGGAAACAGAGAATAAACGATTATATAAAATTATAAAAATTTTATTCTATTCGAATTAGCACATATTATTCTGTTAAGTATTTTGATTGTAACGTAAAATTAACGTAAAAAAAAAAATCAACTGCGTCCATGTAGTGGCCAAATATGATCGATTCCTTCAAATTTTCAGTCAATGAATGAAATTATTAGTTAATTACAACTCACAGAAAAAATTATATCCTATATGTACATTACGTAATATATTATATAAAACGTGTTCTAATGCAATGAAAGAAAGCAGGAAACAAAATAAAGAATTAGTTCATTCTTTGTATCCAAATAAAACGGATGTATAATTTCTAATTAATTGAGATTATAATATAATGAAATATGTATACACTAGTTCTAGTACATACACTAGTACACATAGTATTATTGTGTTTATTGTTTGTTGCTGCATATTATTATGTACATAAGTGATTTATTTTGATAATTTTAAATATAAGTATATAATATTATGCAAATTTTATTATCCATAAATGCACATAAAAAAAAGTAATTAAAATAAATTATAATACAAAAATCTTTAATAAAATAACCACACAGAACATAAAAATTAAATGAAATTGCTTTGTTTGTATAAATATAGATACACTGTATCTGTACATGTGTAGTTCTAAATTGTAAATTCATTCATTATTGTTTCGTTTCTTTTTTAATTTCATTTTCTAATATTTTCTTTTCAAATATTTATAACAAAATAAAAGATGATAAAAGTTAATAAACCGAAAGAAATAGTTAAATGAAATGTTTAAAAAACCATATTATTTATATACTTAGTTATGCCTGGTGCTGGGTATTTTTTATTCAATAATAAAGAAGAAGATTTTATGATAATTTTATAATTCGTCACATCATTTAAACATTTTTTTTTTTTGTTTTTCAAAGTTATGTATAAACATTTTTTTATATTACACTTTAAGATTATTTAATAACTGATCAGTTAATCTTGAAAAATAGGGATATATTAAAGGGCAGAATTGATTTATCTATTATAATCACGTAATATTAAATGACTGCAGTCCAAACATAATTATTGAACTTAATATTCATATTAATTATCACTGTATGGTAATTTCGATATATCATCTATTTCTGTAATACATATAATGAAAATTTTTATAGAATATGACATAAAATAGCCATAATAAAATTCATAAAAAAAAATTTTAAATTATGTTTACTCTGTTTAACTACAGCATATAATCGTAGTGTAGAATATAAAAATGAAAAAAAAAAAAAAAAGAAATGCTACTGACAAAACTACTTTTACTTTTATGTGTTATATTTGATTCTTTATAATGGTGATTTTATTTTTATATAATACACAAAGATAAATTTATATATAATATCATACATGTAGGCAATATATTAATTTTTTCTTTTTTGTATTATATGTTTAATTCATTTCAGATATATGATTTATGATTATTATGGTAAAATTATGAAAAAGAAACCGGCTTTTAAAACGTAACGATAAATTGAGATACTATAATAAAAAAAAAAAAAATCAAAGTTTATTACCTAAAATATTATAACAGTATCAAAAAGGTAGCTATATAAAAATAATTATCAATCAGTATTCGAAATCATAGTTTATAAAATATCTAACACCCATAAAATAATCGCCACCTAACACATCATTATATCATCTTATTGTCGTCATCCGATTATAACTGCACACGAAAAAAAAATATACATAAATAAAATAATATAAAATAATAATGAAAATGAAAAATTGAACAGAAAAGAGAAAATCATAAAAATAAATACAAAAAAAAAAGAAAAAAAATTTTTTTTTTTGTATATTTTTTTACGAAAAGAGAAAAAAAAAATTTTTAATGAAAGTGAATTATTTACGCAGAAATGTTGAATAATGTCATCTTAAGTGTAATGGTGAATAACCAAATTAAACAGGAAAAAACAATAGAAAATCAAAAAGAATATTACTTTAATTATAATAAAAATATTTTCAATATTAATAAGCAACTAAAGAAACAATCAAATTTAAAACAAAAACAATTATTACAAAAACAACAGGAACACGATTTACATAATCAAAAGCAATCACAACATCAGCAGCAACAACAATACAATTATCATCAACAAAAAATATATTTATCAAATACATCATCATTCTTATCAAAAGCGCCATCATCATCATCATCATCATCATCGACATCGTCAACAGTATCAAAATTATGTGGTAATCATCATCATCATGACAAAATTTTGAAATCTAGATGAAAAATTTCGAAAATTGTTAGTTATTGGTACTCGTCTTCATGATTGATAATATAAAAACTTTATAGGTAATTAAACTGATATTCTAATACATTTATTACCTACTTAATTATAGATAGTTAGATGCATTTAAATAATGTTTACAATAAAATTATAAAGTGAAATATCTTCAAATTTATCAAGTGTACATTTATATAAATATGTACATACATTAAAATTGTATTTATAGAAAATATCACTACTTAGTGCTGATACTTATAATAAATATTAAAATCTACTTCTCTATGTTCTTCTATATACTAGAAGAAATGAATCAAATTCATAACAATAATATTATACTAGTAATAAACACTTTTTCACATTTATAAAAATTTATAAACCTTTAACTAAAAATACAATAATCGATGGAAAATGAATTTACCATAAAGAAATTGTGTTTCCACAATTCACAATATATTGGTAGTAAAATTATTATTTTTTTTTTCTTTTTTTTTTTTTAATTAGAAAATTATTTATTTAAAATCTACTAATTTATACAATTATATAAAAAAGTGGTAACAAAAATCGAGCACAATTTATTATACGCGAGTATTGTGATATCTCTCAATCGTTTTTAGTTTAATTTTAAATTCATTTCGTCTTATATACAATTTAATTTTACATAGAAATTGAAAAAAAAAAAAAAATAAAATTCTTAAGTTTTCTTATTTTGCACAAAATAAATCAAGCATTGAAGAAAAATAATAATATAATACGTACGCATTTTACACGTAGTAAATGGTACAATGATCACGATCATTTAAATAACATATAAAAAGCAAAAACAGTGATTTATAATATTAGAAAAATAAAAAAAAAAAAAATTAAATTAATAAAAATGATATTACATAATAATAATGATTGAAAAATAATTTTATGAAAATTAATTAAAAATTTTAAAATACAAAATAGTACGAATAGAAAAAGAAAAAAAAAGAAAGTGTTTAATCAAAGTGTATGCGTAAGTGTGATGTGTTTTATTAATTTTACGCGGCTATTTTTTTTTTGTTTTTTTAGTATTTATTTTATTGTTCATTTAAAATTTTCTATTCTACAATTTAATAATTGATGTATTTTTTTGTTTTTTTGTTTTTCACTTGGTAACAGATTTTCGTTTGTTCGAGTAATTATTTAATAATTTGATAAAAGAATAGAAATAAATTCTTTTATAACATAAAATAATTTGAGAAATTACTAAAAGAAATATACACACACCTATATATATAAAGAAGAATAAATAATTTAGTTTTATTTTTCCCATTTGGATTTAATCGTAAAATGACGAGTATAAGCTTATCAAGAATGTTTCGCGGTAAATTTCGTTCAAATACATGTCGAATAGTTTTATTAACATCACTCGCTTGGGTTATTATCGATATCATTTTAATTGCACATTACTCAGATTGTATCAGTAAAGATGGATGGAGATGTAAAAAGCGTGGAGAATACGATAATGATGTAAGTACATATTATATATTAGTAAATTTTTATAATTTTATATGAAATTACTACATACTACCAATACTACATACAAGCATCTGGTACAAAAGTAATTTTAATTTAATGATTTTTATAAAATATAATTTTTGGTAGGTATATAATGATAACTTTTTTTTAAACCTTTTATACCTTAACATGTGTATCTATAAAATAAAGATCTTAATAAAGCACACTTTTCATATTTTCGATTTAAATAAAGGGAACTAAAAAACGGAATGAAATTGAAAATGTACCAGTAAATGTATAATTCGATATAATCAAAACCATAAATCACAAGTTTTACAGATTAAAAAATAATACGTCTACCTCTACATTACACTTCTACATAGCGTATATTATATAATGAATATGTAATACTACAAACCTAGTGCAGACAACCTTCGAGTTATATACGATTTTCGAGTAACATGGGAAAATCTTACGTCATTCATAAATTATACAGTTTTGATTTGTATAAAATCATGTAGATACTAGATACTAACTTGACAATTTACATGTTCAACTTTCAAGTTTCAACATGTAATTGTGAGAGAGATTATATTATATGCAAATTCAATGAGAATTTGTGTGTAAAAATGAGAAAAAAAAATGTAATTTCCTTCCAATACTCATTACTCACAACTTAATTTATCTATGTATACGTCACGTGGTCACGTCGTATATACCGTATTACGTGTATAAATATGTATTTTGATTTTATTTTGAATGATATGACATCATATTGCCACACGGCCACCACACCTTATCGAATTTTCTTGTAATGTAATTATAAAGTGTTGTAGTTCCTTCTATAATTTAGTTACATTTCAGATTTAATCTTTATGAAAAAATACTAAACAGTTATGTACGTAAGTACCTATATACATGAAAATCATTTGAATCTTTGAAAGATTTGCTTAGGAAAACATATAGAAAAGTTTCAAAATCATTAAATGTAAAAATACTTAGCTGAGACATGTAGAAAGTTAAAAAAACTTTATTAGATTAATTATTATTGTTGCATGTTTATCTAAATTATAATTTTTGATACCACAAAAACTTTTCTTTCGCAGCAAAACAATAATCAAACCGTCATAAAAATATCAAATAATTTAAGAGTCTACTGTTTTTCATGTAATGTACTTTATGATAAATTTAAATTCGAACTAAATATTAAATATTCAACATTTTCTAGTGATAATTAAATATAATTCGGATTTACATTTTAGTTTAACTTTTCGTAATTTCAGTTAATTTTAATTATAAATCGTTTGCTGAAATACATAGTAGCTGTGCCTAATTTCTATATATGTTTATTATTACTTTCTGGATTTAATGAATAATTTTATGTTACAATATTTTGTTGCACATAATGTAAATAATTTTGAGATAAACGGATTGTAGAATTTCATTTTTCCAATTTCAAAATTATAAATAACTTAAAACTATGGATGATTGTTATTTTTCTATTTTAAAATTTTATTATTTAAATTACGATCATATATAATATAAAAAACATAATACAGAAAATTCTCATGGTTTTTGAACTAAATTACTTATCAAAATAATTTCATGAGAAATACATGTCATGTACCTATACACCATTTTTTTCCTCTAAATACATACATATATGTATATATATATTTTTTTTAAATTCATAATTATAATTAAATAACTACCATAATAATTCTTTAAAAAAAATATAATGAAAATAAAACAAACATATCACATACTAGATGCATATCATATCAATGTATTTTTTTTTCTTCATAGTATTATGCATTCAATTTTAAATTCATAAATTTTTATTTTCATAATTTTTAACGTATTCTGTTTTTACGAGTATTATCGTTCTTATTATTATTTTGTTTAAAAACTATATACCATTGTTTACGTATACCTACCTTTTTTTATGTGTATACTATTTATTATAGTGTATATGTATATATGTAATTTGTATTAAAAAAAATTTTTTTTTTTATTCAAATATGTATCTAAATTTTATCTTGGTTTATTTTTATGTATGTATTTTGATTTACTTTTTTTTTTTTAGTTTTTCAAGTTTTTACTTCTTACAGCTATCATTCACGTTCAATGTCTTTTCAAATGGTAAAAGAAATGTGGTGAAAAAATATTATTACTATTGTGCTCTTCATTCATTCACATTTCACATTGTATTACATTGTTGTGTACATATTTGTATAAATACTCGTATATACATATAAAGTATGTGTAAAGTCGGTTATAAAATCGTGCATCACATACGTTCCTTAAACAATATTTTTATATATTAGAGTATCTATAATAAAATTAAATATATAATTAAATTTAACTCATATACATAAACATGGCATATATATGTATATTACTTACTGCATAAATTTGTAAAAATTTTAAAATGTAAAAAAAATGTAGAAATTCAAATACTTAAAAGTTAAAACAATTAAAAAAATACTAAATTCGATTTACAAATTTCTATAAAATTTATAGTTTTTGTTTGAATGCCAATTATTATTATTTTTTTTTTTTTTTGAAATTATCTTCAAGTATATTATGTTGGAAATCGCCAGCAGATTAAACATTCATCGAAATAATTTAAAATCTGAATTAATTTCGAATTTCTAAGTATTTATACTTATTCACAGTGAATACCACAATTTATTTTATTTCTTCTTTGTAGTCTCGTTAAGTTTAGTTCAATTTCAGATAAATCATTTTAAAAAAAAAATTTCACTTCAATTAACATTCATGCGATTTCAGTTAAATACATCAATTTTCGAATTAACATTGTATTCTCTGTCATATTCCGAAGATATCTATAATTTTTTCTAATATGTACGTAAAGACATTACACAAAGCAAAGTGTGTGGATCTATATGAACATAAATTCAAGCAGGTATATACTATATGTATTATGGAAGTGTTTTTGTGAATTCTCGTTTTTTTTTTAAAACTTTTTATATAATTATATCTTTGATTAAAGACACAAATTTATTCATTCAATTACCATATACATACTTAGTGACTTTATGACTATCATCCATTTATTTAGAGATAAATTCTAATCTTGACATGTTATGTACATATGTACATATATGAAGAGCATTATATCAAAAAGCGACATGTCCATTTTGTTCAGAACTGGAATTGTGTTTGGTATATCAAATAAAAGCTGAGAAAGTGCTCTGCTCTGTTGATTTAAATTAAAATTTTGTTTCAAGACAGTCTTTTGAAACAAAATATTAATTCACATCAACAGAGCAGAGCGTATTTCCAGCTTTCATTTGATATATCAAACACAATTCCAATTCTGAACAAAATGGACATGTCGCTTTTTGATATAATGCTCCTCATATACAATATATATATATACAATATATATGATTTAAGTATGCGTGTTATCTGTGTGTTTAATTGGTTATTAATTTATTCATATGCACATCATAAAGTTTATGTATGCATATTAAGTACCTACATACATAAGATTCCATTTATAAATTTACACATATTTATATATCTACATATGTATATGTACATTTTATATATCAGTGTACATACATATGTAAATATGTATATATATTTTCTAATAGTAGAGTTAAAATTAAATATTACTTATGTATAATGGTAAATATCGAATTTAAATATCATAAACTGTCAATAATTTTAAAATAATATAACTTATGTAATACTGTAATTAATTAGGTAGCAAATATTCTATTTTGCTTTGATGTCTTTGATCTTTCCTTCACTTTCTTATACATAGTTTTGAATGCCTATAAAATTTATAAAATGTATTTTTTTTTTTTTTTAGTTTATTTTTATTTATTCTTTTTGATATTAGAAAAATATAACAGAGTATTTACTCTTCGTATAAAACATGGTTACTTAATGAATATACCATATAATGTGGAATTATTGTAGTCTAAAATAGAGATAACTTGTGATCAAATTTGAATACAAATTCAAAAATAATTTGGTGTGAAACATCAAAAATTTTACTGATCTTATTTCTTAAATTAAGTAACTACATACATACATACTATGTATGTATAGAATGCATTTAATGATATTTCATTTAATAACTGCATTTTTATTTTTTATAATTTATTTCTATCTAATAAAATATTCAATTTTATTAATGAAGACTTAAAATAATGTAAGACATACATACATACATATATGACATATTCTATGATTGATTTGATTTTCTAATTAATCATTGGCGTAAAAATAGTCTTTAAATAACAATTTTATTTTTTTTTTCTTTCTATAAATTAAAAATTGTAAAATTTATTTATACGCAACTGATTTTTAGAGAAAAAAATAGCATGTAAATACGTAAGTAAATAATATAAACATATGTATATTATTGTAGATATGCACATTTATATGTATTTAAATGTTTCGCTCTAAAAATTATTAATAAATTAAAAATTTATAAATTTTAATTAAATTGAAAAATAAGATAAATTAACATTGAATTTTTAAATGCGAAATTTTGAATAAAAAAAAATTTATGTACCTACATATATAAAAATCAAACAACTCCATAAAATTTAATTAAATTAAATATTAAAGTGTAGTACATCGAAAATATTGTTACTTACCTATACGCATATGTACATATGTACACATATGTACTTGTATATGTATGCATATAACATACAACAATGGTGTGCATAACAACTCTTCAATTTAACAATCTTTTGTTATGAGTATTACATTTTTTGTAATTAACTACCAAGTACCATTCATATTCATGTGTATGCATCGTTTTTGTACGTGTATATTCGTACAATGTATACTTATGTATACAATTTTGTGTACATGTACATATATACTTTAAAAGTCTTTCGAAGTTAATATTCGTTTCGTTCGTATACATTTGCAGTAATTAAAACTGAGTAAATAATTCATTTAAAAAAGAATTGGAATCAAAACTGGAAACAAGTTTATTTCATCCGAAACAAATTTATTCAGGGACAATGAAATGTAGAAAAATAAAAAAAATTATAATATTGAATCAGAATTAATTTAATTTTTAGTTTTGATTTTTTTTTTTCGTTTTTTGTTTTTTTGTTGTTTTTGGGAAGGTCTAGTATATAGGTGCACATGTATATATACATACTACATATACTAATAGATGTGCATACACATATAGATAGGTACTCAAACTTCCTGAGGAATATTAAAAATTTTCATTTTATGTGTATACATATGTACATATATTAAATTCATAACTTTTATTTTTCTAAAGCGCAGCAGTAATTCATTACATAGAAGAGAAGAGTAGGTATGTACATCATATGTACATTTTTCATGATGATTTAAATTTTTAATAAAAATTATAAACGAAAGTAAGCATCCAATCTACGTACATTATATGTATTTAATTGAAACAATAAAATTTTTACAGTATTAATATAAATACTTTTATATGTACATATATGTAACTCTTATAGTTCTTACGTTCCAAAAATAATTAAAAAATTGAATAAAAAATTCAATGCATGTAGGTGTACATAAACATACATAATATTTTGTATGATGTAGCGACGAATGTAATAATTGTAATTGGACTAGATTGTAATTCGATATACGAGTATTATTGTTAACAATTTGTTATGTTTTTGTTTTTATTCTCATTTTTATTATTAACATTTATGTATGTATGTTAAAATTTACAATGTAGTATGTAATCAATTTATGAATACATATATACATATAGGTACATATATACAGTTTATTCATCAATGATTATATTTGTTGTTCAGTCATACGTAGCTAATATGCAGTTGTATTTAAGTAAAGGTATTGTTGTAGTAAATTACCTGTTGCCATTATACTATATGTATACAACAATTTTCATGGATGTCACCCCAGGTGAATCATTTATGTAAAGTACTACACTAGGACTCCAGTACATATGTACATATGGAATTTATTTAACTGACCATTCACAATATGGTATATTACCTACCTCAAAATCAATTTAAAAAATAATCGAAGTAGAAAGTTGTTATATGAGACATTATTGTATAGGTATGAATATGAACATATGTACGTGTCAATTCAATTCAATTCAATTTTTAGCACATAATCAGATACACATAATCACACATAATGCACCTAGTACATGTATACAAACTTCAGTGCTAATACCTAATACTGTATATTGTTATCTGTGGTTTCTTATTATATCGTTTACAATTTTAAGCATAATGTTCACTATGGTGATGGCAGTAGATTTATAGATGCACAGGTAGTGTATGGTAATAACAAATGTTATATACAAGTACTTGCATACACAATAACACACAATAAAACTGTAATTGGTAATAGCAATTTTTTTTACATTTATCATACATAAATTATTGCTCATGTGGCATAAAATATTTAAATACATATTATATGTAATCTTTTTCATAATATTTTCGCAGAGGAGACTACATTATTATAAACGAATCACTCACTTTAACACTTAGCCTACAACAAATGAAGTATGAATAAATCTGTGTAGGTACTTACAGACGACTACATACCGTCTACTGTGTATTGTAAGTGTAATTAAGATTGTATTCATTCCCTAATGATATATTGGATTTATGTATCTTTGTACGAATTATTAGTTTTTATCTACTCAATTTAACTGTCAAATATATTGCATTTTTATTCACTCAATTTGAGAATAAAGTGATTTTGCTTTTTCTGTAGGGTAAATTAGAAAATAATCTGGAAAATATATACCTACAAGCGATGAGGAAAATATGTGTGTATGAAATGCGTTTTTTAAAAAGTTAAAAAAACCATAGACAAATGTAATAGCTCTTAAATAATATTTTATGAATAAATAAATAAATCAAGAAATATTATATGGCATCGATTTTATATTATTGGTACATTCGTGTAAGATTATTAAAATCTCATAATTGAAATTTTACATCAATTTTTTCGTATTACATTTTGTACTTACAGGCATTTCTACATATCTGTATGTATGAATGTATGTAACATTACATATACTTGTACACATTTTAATTATTCGATTCTGAAAAATCACAGTCTATTTTTTTTCCCATATTCGGAATATTTTTTAATCATATTTTTAGCATTATGTACATTTTGAAACTGAAATAACTGAAAATATAAATAATATCAAAGTCAATAGGTTAGCTTTTTTCTCTCATTAATTATTATTTAACGATATATGCAATAAAAAAAAAATAAATTTTGCAATAAATTCATGACCTCTAGTAAATTGAAAAAAAAATTTTTTTATTTTTTTATTTTTCGAGAAATGAATTATGTCAATTAAAATATAAAATTTACATCTGTTCAATTGATGATTTTATTTATGCATGTTATGTACGTTTGATGTTCATTTAAATGTGAATGTATCTATACATACTGGAGGAGGATGAATTGAAAAAAAAAAAATAATTACAGTTTGACATAAAAATCAACAACAGAAAATAAAATTAAAATTAAAATAAAAAAAAGAAACATGAAAAATTACTTTCATTTGTCAATAATTGTATTTTTCATTTTTTTAATAATTTTTTTCTTCGTGAATTCTTTATTTTTGTAATTTAATTTTTTATATAAAATTTTTCATTTTATTATTTAATTATTTAAATATATGTATATGTATGTGTGTATATGATTCATAGGAACGAGCTGAACGTTTAGTTGATGAGGATTCAATTGTTGATGATTCTGAAATTGATACTGGAAAAAATATGGATAGTGTTGGAGGTGGTAATGGTGGTGTCGGAATAACAGTATCACGTACATATCGTAGTGTGTTATTAAAAAAATGGAGAACAGTACCTCCGGTGAAAGGTATACCAGGAAAACCTGGTGAAATGGGTATGTATTATGTACGAATTAAATATGAATTATGGATTTATTTAATTTTATATTTTTCATTTTTAACACAAATAAAATAAAGAGAAAATTTTAATTGAAAATAAAATTTATATTTAACTCTCTGACTTCGTTACATATTTAATTATGTACAGGTAAAGCTGTAAAAATTCCAATGGAAATGCAAGATTTAATGAAAGAAAAATTCAAAGAGAATCAATTTAATCTTTTGGCTAGTGATATGATATCATTGAATCGTTCATTGACTGATGTTCGTCATGAAAAGTGAGTTTATAAACATATTTACCGAAATTATTTTCACTAATTACATTATTTTTAATTTCCCATTTTCTTTTATTTTCTGCTTTATTTTCTTTTTTACATATTAAAGTTGTAAAAATAAATATTATCCACCAAAATTACCTACCACATCAATAGTTATAGTATTTCATAATGAAGCATGGTCTACACTTTTAAGAACTGTTTGGAGTGTAATTAATAGATCTCCAAGACCTTTATTAAAGGAAATAATTTTAGTAGATGATGCTAGTGAAAGAGGTTCGTATACCATACATAATGTAGTTAGTAATACCTTCATAAATTTTGATAATTTTCTTTTTTTTTTACATTTTTTTTTAAATTTTATTTTGTACAGATTATTTAGGTAAGAAATTAGAAGATTACGTAAAAACACTGCCTGTTAAAACGTTCGTATTACGAACTGAAAAACGTTCTGGACTTATACGGGCAAGATTATTAGGAGCCAGTCATGTTACTGTAAGTTATATAAATATAAGAGTACAAAAAAAAAAGGAAGAGAATTTCAAATTAATAATCAAAAATGAAATGTTACAGGGTGAAGTTATAACATTTTTAGACGCACATTGCGAATGTACAGAAGGTTGGTTAGAACCTTTATTAGCACGTATCGTGCAAGATCGAAGGACTGTTGTCTGTCCAATTATTGATGTCATATCAGATGAAACATTTGAATACGTAACTGCTTCTGATCAAACTTGGGGTGGTTTCAATTGGAAACTTAATTTTAGATGGTAAAATTTTTTTTTATATAATTTTTATTACGTATCTGAATATCCTTAAAAATAAAGGTATCGAGTTCCTCAGAGAGAAATGGATCGAAGAAATAATGATAGAACAGCACCATTACGTACACCAACAATGGCTGGAGGTTTATTTTCAATAGATAAACAATATTTTTATGAAATTGGTGCATACGATGAAGGAATGGATATATGGGGAGGTGAAAATTTAGAAATGTCATTTAGGGTAAGATATTTTTTTGTTTGTTGTGTTGTTAATATCCTTTTATATAATTAATTAATTTTTTCTATTATTATCAAGAAAATCATAAATCTTCCTTCCTAATTTTACAATATTCTTCCTTCTTACATTAAAACTTCCTTTTCTAAAAAGAAAAAAATAATAATAATTAGATAATAAGATCTTTATGTGTTAATTATATAATTTTTACAAAAAAAAAAAAAAAAAAAAAAAAAAAAAAACGAATAAAAACAAAATACAAAAAACCTGATTTATGAGTATAGATATGGCAATGTGGGGGAATATTAGAAATTATACCATGCTCACATGTTGGACACGTTTTTAGAGATAAATCCCCATACACATTCCCCGGTGGTGTAGCTAAAGTGGTACTACATAATGCGGCAAGAGTTGCAGAAGTATGGTTGGACGAATGGAGAGATTTTTACTATGCAATGAGTACAGGTTCGAAGTTTTCTATATACGTTTCTATCAGAGAAAAGAACAAAAAAACAAAAAGTGTTGTTATTAATTTTTCTTTTTGAATTGCGTAAAAAAAAAATAGCTTTAAACAATTTAAGGCAATTAGTTACAAGTGAAATTTTAAAAAGAAAAAACAAACTAAAAACAAAAATATCTAATTTTCTTAAATAATTTCATTTTTTTGCTGAGAGTAATTATATTTATAAACTGTTGTAAAATCTAACTCAATAATTAATTCAGTTTACTACTACTACTAATACATACTAACTTAAAAAAAATTTTTTTTTTTTTTTTGTCACATTGTGTACTAATAATTTGCTTAATTTTTGCTGTTTTTTTTTTTTTTTTTTGAAGGGAGGAGGGCGATTTGAGATTTTATTATCGTTTTTCTTTTTTTTTTCTTTTCTGAACATGATTCCATTTAAAAATTTCTCATTTGAATGAATGCAGATTGTTAACATAGTACATAGTACACACTTACATACATATTTGGTATTCATACAATTAAATTGATAGATAGATTCATTCAAGATTCATTAAGAAGAAAACAATAATGCAGTGAGACCAATAATAATTGCTTTAAATTTAGATCCTAGACACATACAGCTCGAAATTATTCGATTTTGGCTACGAAATCAAGTACCTACTTTTCATATAACTTCAGCTGATCGAAATTATGGTAATTTCATCGAAATTACGTAAAAATTGCTTGATTTTGATCGAAATCACGATAGCACTTCCAGTTTCCAATAAATTTCATTTTCCAGTTTCAGCTGCCATTAATATCATATGTTCATATATAGTTATACCAGTTATACATTCTTATGTATTTAATGGTTATATTTTTATAAAACTAAAAGCTCTTTTTAATACACAATTAATTATAAAAGTTCAAAATTCATTCATTCAAAAAATCAAAAAAATGCAGTGTGTGACTATATGATGTCAAAAGGTTGATTTCGTAAAATTATAGTGATTTCGAGCCATATATGTGTCTAGAGCATTAAATATAATGCATACATATTTTACCTAAAAAGAAATTAATGGAAAACATTTTAAACTTGTTTTTGAATTATGTAAAATATGTATGTAATGTACCATATATATGATACTAATCATAAGAAAAGAAAATATGTATACCTAATAATTTATTGTATTAAATTCTTTTAATGTTTAATTCTAATAATTATTTCGTTTTGGGTTTAGCATGAGAAATGAGAATACGTGTATATGTAGTTGGGAACAATAATTTTTAAAATAAAACATCGTTTATATTCATTATTAACTTTATCTTTGATTTAAAAATAAAAAAAATATGTAACATATGGTACAAGTAATAAGATACAATCGTAGTACAAGTTACTAGATCTTTTTAGGGACTTAACATAAGACAATTTTATCGTAATATTTTAGAAGAATATTTATATAATTTTGAATAAAAAAAAAAAAATTAATTTTTCCCATGTAATCTAATTCCCATTCCCAAAATTTTTGTGATCCTATTTTCTAGAAAAAAAAAAAGAATGTAATTCTGTTTTCGTTATGTTTTTTTTTAAAGTTTTGAATTCGTATTTAACATTGAAATTAACCTAATTATTTTAATATTTTTTTCTTATTCTTTTCTTTTCTTTCCTAACTTTTGACTGTAATGTCATCGCTTTTTTATAACATAAAATTAAAAACAAAACAAACAAAAAATTATAATAACAAAAATCGAAAAAAAAAAAAAATTAAAAATATTTATAAATAACATATTAAATAATAATAACAAAAAAAAAAAAAAAAAAAAAAAAGATATGGATGTGTGGAGGTACATTAGAAATAATACCTTGTTCTCGAGTTGGTCATGTTTTTCGTAAATCAACTCCATATACATTTCCTGGTGGAACAACAGAAATTGTTAATCATAATAATGCTCGTTTGGTTGAAGTATGGCTGGACGATTGGAAAGAATTTTACTACAGTTTTTATCCAGGTTTTGAAAATTAATTCATTTTTTTTCTTCTCATTTTTTGTTTTCTCTTTCTGCTTGCATGTAAAATGCATTTTTTAGAATTTAATTTAAACATGAATATGTTATTGTGGTAGTATTAATTTTATTTTATTTTTTTTTTTCTGTAGTTAATTTTATTTATAATTAATTTGATTGTTTTATATGCATGTACAAAATAATTTTTTATATAATGTATGCACATGTATACTTAAGTACATACATGTAGTTTTTGTAGGTATAGATGCTTTTTAAATACATAACCTCTGCTTTTTTTTGTCTGTTATTCGGTTAAAGGTAAAAGAGGAAAAAAAAATGCAAATTTATTTAAGAAAATACAGAACATTTTTAAAATACTAGATATTATGTATTAAGTATATATTCGGTTATACATTTACACGTGTGTATTTGTGTGTGTTTGTGAGTGTATACATATTAAATTATAATATGTATGTGAAATGCACATTATTTATAAAATCATTCATAATTTTATTAAAAATTTATTTTTAGTTTTAAAATTTACACACATACAAACATATTTCGGTTTTTTTTGTTTTTTTTTTTTGCTTCAAAATTCTTTCATATATGTATTTCATTCAAAAAATATTTTGACATAATTTATGCACTAGCACGTTTTTGTTTATTTTTCTTTTTATTCATCCTTACATTGCATATATATGTACACACACACACACACTTAAAATGAACATTTTTTCATATAAATGTACATATGTATATATATTTTTCATTTTAATTTTCATTTTTTTTTTTATGTGTGTTGTTATTTTTATTTTGCTAGTGGTTACATAATATTGTTTTAATAGCACTTTTATTTTTCTTCGTCTGTTTACGTTATATTATTTATATTATACTACATGAGTATACCTACTACCTACACAAGTATTATGTGATACTCATCGTACAAAAACATATTATATAATGTATATATAAAAAAAAAAAAAAATTAAAATAAAAATTTTTCATAGGTGCTCGTAAAGCATCTGCTGGTGATGTTAGTGAAAGGAGAGCCCTACGTGAAAAATTGAAATGTAAAAGTTTCAGATGGTATTTAGAAAATGTATATCCAGAAAGTTTAATGCCATTGGATTACTACTACTTAGGAGAAGTAAAAAAAAAAAACAAAAAAAAAAAATAAAATTTATTTTATAAATTTAATTGAATTATTTTTTTTTTCTTTTCTTTTTCAAATACAGATTCGTAATGCAGAAACACAAACATGTTTAGATACGATGGGTAAAAAATATGGTGAAAAAATTGGTGTAAGCTATTGCCATGGATTAGGTGGTAATCAAGTGTTTGCATACACAAAAAGACAACAAATAATGTCAGATGATTTGTGCCTTGATGCATCTAGTGCACATGGTCCTGTAAATATGGTTAGGTGCCATAATATGGGTGGTAATCAAGAATGGGTGTATGATGATGAGGTAAATTGTGAATAAAATAAAATCAAATAATATTTATGAATCAAGTGAATTTCTTAATTGTCTGGATTGATATATTTTCGATGTAGATACCTAACTAAACTATTGAAAGCGTATATACACAATATAATATTTTGACATTTAAATTTTGATATTTAAATCACAATAGACACGAGTGAATTCAAAAAATTATTATCCATTTCAATTCAATGCAGTACAATAAAAAAGAAAAATTTTACAATATTTTATTCTTTGATTTAATTCTTTTTTTTTTAAGGATAAAACAATCAGACATACGCATACTGGTAATTGCTTAACACGATCAACAAGAGAAGATCCAACGACACCGATACTAAAAATTTGTGATTATTCAAAAGGTCAACAATGGCTAATGGAATCGAAATTTAAATGGCAAGCCCATTAATATTCAATTTAAAATTTAGAATAATGATTTAAAAACGCAAAAAACAAAACAAAAAAAAAAATGAAAAAAATAAAGAAGAAATAAAAAAATATACAAAAAAAAAAAATAATCAAAATTCTAAATAAAAATGTAATTGAAGAAATTTCTCATCAATTCCAAAAATATGTAAATGAAAAAAAAAAAAAAGAAAAATTTGAAAAATAAATTTTTGATTATCATAAAAACAAAAAATATGAATTCAAAATAATAGAAGAGAAATCAATTGAATATATGTATAATTATAATACATATTATGTACATACATATACATATATAAACACATACATAATGTATGTAACACATATACTATATACATATATTACATTATAGTCAGTCAGAATAATTCTTTTTGTACATTTTATAAAAATGTTAAAGTAATATAAAATTAGAAATACAAAAAAAACAAAATTAAAAACAAGAAAAATATATATATCTACATATTATATAAAACAATAATACGATAAAAATGTGAAAAAAAAATGAATTGTAAAAATGAATATTATGAGTTTAATTTAAAAAGAAAAAAAAATAATTTTTTTTGTTTTTCTATTGTTTTTTTTTACAAAATCAATTAAAGATTTAAAAAAAAAAATTAAAATGAAAACAAAAAATTATATTCATATACATATTAGTTATAATGATAATATTAATAATAAAATAAATTGAAAAAATCATTCTATAAGAATGTAATGTATAGAAAAAAAAAAATAAATCTACTATTACCTATATTATAAGATTTATATAGAAAATATTTTTTTTTTATTTTATTTTATAGTAAAAAAAAAGAAAAAAACTAAAATTGAAAAAAAAAACAAAATAATATAATTAAAAACGAATCATATAAAATAAATAATTGAAAAAAATATATAGAAATAAATTATATAAAAAAAAAAAAAAAACAATATTTAATAATGTAAGTAATTAAAATAAAATTAAAATAAACACTAGGAATAAATTAATTTAAATTATAAATACATTTAAATATTTGTACATATAATAAACTTCCATTCCTTTACAAATCAGTATATATAGTTTATACATATATACATTACATACATATATTATACTATATAATATGTATTATAAACTTTATACAGAAAAAAAACACACATACACATGCATATTAACGAAATAATAATAATAATAATAATAATAATAATAGAGTAAATAATAATATTAATAATAATACTAATAAATAAAATCAGAGAATATCGACTACAAAAATATTTTTTAGTAATATAAATAAATTTATACAAAAACAAAATATTAATATTAATAATAATAATGAACTACATATTCAGTCTTCCTATACATTTTTAATTTCAAATTATATACATACTTATTTCATATTCAATGTAACAAATTATAATGTAATTAAAATTTTTATTATTTTATTTCTTTTTCTTTTGTTTCATTTTATTTTTTTTGTTTTAAAATTTTGTAAATACATTTATAAATAAATACGTTATTTATAGAAAATTTTTAATTAACTTATATACTTCTTATTACATAAAATGTGTGTATGTACATTTAATTAGGTGTCATAAAAGTAAAATAATGCTTTCTTTCTACATTAATTATTAATAACATTATGTTTCTTCACTATTATGTTATGTATAATTTATTGTTATTAGGATTTCGTTTTTTTTTTATTTGTTTTTATTTTTTTTTTTCTGAAAGATGAAAATGTTTTTCAATAATTTTTTAAAAAATTTTTATCAATTATTTTTTTTTTCTTTATATTTTCATAGAATAATATGCTTTTTAATGCACAATTTCACAGTGTAAGTTTAAGCTTGAGCTTAGTTAAATCTGCATAAAATACTTAAACTATGGCTCAAATCTGTTGAATTTAGGGCTTAGACTACCACTATGAAATAAAAAACATCTCTTAAACAGAAGTTTAAACCTTATTATTGAATTTAAACTTTCACTGTAAAATAAGGCATAAAAGATTATAATTCAAATTGAAAAAAAAATGTTTTTGTTTTAATCTATTATTAATACATACATTTTTACATATACATATTTCGAAATTAAATGATCAGTCATTCCATAGTTTAATAATAATAAGCGGAAACCAATATCATTGACACATATTCATAGACAAAACGTAGACAAAATATAGACCCCGGTGAAAATGAATTACGTTTAAAAGAGACTGTCCAATAAAGAATTTTACACAAAAAATACTATACATTTTGTTTTGTATGTAGTAGGTGGTAGTAGTTACATTGAGAAATTAATTCACGATAACACTGTCCAGTTTAAAGATTCGTTTATCTCGAAGATAAATAATTGAAATCTACAACAATAAAATTTAAATTATATCTATGCAATATGTGAATGGTATTAGTTTACTTTTTAAATTTTTGATACATTCATTGTAACATATTTTATTTTATTTTTTTATTTTTCTTCTTTTTTTTTTTCTAAAATTTTGTTATAACTAAAAATAAACAATATACATATAAACGATATGAATAATATTTAAATAAAATAAATAAAATTACAGAATTTGTTTAAAATTTTTACTTGAAAAAAAAAGAGAAATTACAACACGAAAATCGGAAGAAAAAAAATGTAAAATGAATTTTTGAATTATTATAAAAATGATTAAAGTGCATATCATTATTGGTGCAATGATAAATGTAAATAAATTATTTAAAAAAAAAAAAAAAAAAACAAAGAAAATATTATTAATAAAATGAAAAGATAAAAATTATCGATAGAAGCTATATCAAAAAAAAATTGGAATACGAAATTAAATTTATTTAAGAAATCTAATTGAAAATTAAACTGAAAAATTTTATTATTTAATTGAAAAAAAATTTATATGTTATGTTAAATACAATTTAAAATCGAATTTCAAAAATATGTATATCGAAAAATATGTGTGTAAAACATTTTTTGTGTATAAATGTATGTACTTCTAATACTTCTCAAAATATTTTCAATAATCAATTGTATTTTCATGATCGAAATGTTTTTAGAAATTTTTTTAATTTAATTAAAACAAAATTAGTAATATTTATGTTTAATTTTGAGATTCGATTTTAAATTGCGTTTACTATATAATGGACTAGAAATTAAATTAAATCTTTATTTAGTCATATAATGATGTCTTCTATCAAAAAACTACATACTCTAAAAATGTAACAAAATTCAACGTAATATAATGTTGTGAAAAAGATTTTTTATAAAATATTATTTTTAATAACAAAAAAGCATGAAATATAAGAAAAATATTGGCTTTATAGCTTACATTCAATTTGAAAACATTCAAAAATATATTAAATTGTAGAGTAAATGTAACACTGATCAGTCAATATACATAATTATTTTCATTGTATTTTAAAATGAATTTACTTCGAGTAGGTATGTGCATTTTTATTTAACCGTGATTTATTTCAATATACATTATATTACCTGAAGCAGACTTACGATTATATGGTGAATTTATGAATTGTTATTGATATTTTGCAGTTTATATCCTACGTCTAATGAGAATGTTAACGCCAAACTCATCATAGAAATACCTTTTTTTTTTTTAGTTTTAGGTTCAATACTGCAAAGTAAATTTCTGCATTTCCAAGAAGAAAAATTTAAAAAATGTTTTAAAAAATCAGTTTGTGAGGACTTTTGAATTTTTTGTATTCAGTATTTTATCAAATACTTACTTCGAAAAAAGTGAAAATATAATTAATTTCGCTTTTATAAAATTAAGATTCTCATTGTACGGCACAAAATGTCAGCGTCAAAACGAATGAAATCATGAAGTCATTCTACTTCATAATGTGATGTAGAGCGTTAATAATTATTAATTCAATCTATAATTCCATTCCATTATATTCAATATATAACTAAGATTTTTTTTAAAGATACTACAAATTGATCAATTTTCCATATTACATAATACACACAGTAGAATATCAATACCACATGTCTGTCTCTCAGGTATAACATACAAAATTTATAAATACCTAATTAATATTTTCATCCATTTTGTGCCAAATTTTTTGAAAAATATTTATAATTAATTAGAAGTAAATGTTTGATTTTTTTTTTTGATTTTTTTCATTTCTGAGAAGTGATATCGATTATAGTTCAATTAATTGATCAGTGTTCAGTCAAAATTGAAAAAAAAAAATAAATAAATAAAAAATAAAACATAACCTTTTCTTTTTATTCAAAATATACATGCAAATACAATTATTTAATTAAAAAAAAATATATATTTAAATAAAAATAAATAAATTAAAATCTGTAAATATACGTAAAAATAATAATTAAATTAATATAATTGAAGGGTTGAAATGATGAAGGTGTTAAGTGTCACAATCACAATACAATTTTTGAGTTATTGGACTTCAAAGTTTTTCTTTGATATTATTTTTCTAAGTGAATATATGAAGAAACCATGGAAATTATGATAGATAGGAGGTCACAATCAACGTCATTAGATTTATATACACTTAAAATTTTCATCTGACTGAAAAACAGAATTTATTCAAATTTTTCGGTTAACATCTTCTTCATCTCAGTCCTTCAATTGTATAACATATTATCAAATACATACTACCATTATATAGTACATTTATATCATACGAATTATCTTATACATTGTATATGTATCATTTTATCAAAATAAAAATTTTCTAACAGAATTTCATAGTAAACAATACAAGAAATAACAAAACTAAAAAAAAAAAAAAAATTTAGACTGATAAGTATAAAAAAAAAATATTTTTTTTTTTGTTTTTTATAAAATTTTCGAATTATAATAAAAAAAACTTAAAAGTGATACAAGAGAGAGAAGAGAAATTGAAAAATTTTAGAAGAAAATGAAGATTCGAGAACGAAAATAGATACACACAAAAATAACTTTTAAATTTATATGTAAATACTCATTTACATTATGTGTGATTTTTTTTTTTTTATTTTATTAAAAAAAATAAAATTTATAAAAAGAAATTATTCAGGACTATTCCGGTCGATTTAGTAGATTCTGTTAATTTTCATGCAAAATTTTTTTCAAACTGTCAAATTTGATGGGTGAAAAGTGAAAATCAAGAAAAATGTCAAACTGACAGAATCTCCAAACACGATCAGAATAGACCTTAATTATTTAAAAAATAAAAAAACAGAAGAAGAAATATGGATAAGCAAAATGAATGAATGATAATAAGGAAAAAATATGAATCTTTCCTTGCTATAATATGAATTTTAATAAATTACTACATAAATAAATAGCACAAAAATAATAGTAAAATATACATATAGTGAAATGAAATAATTTTTTTTATGTATGTATTTATTTTTATTTTATTTTTAAATCTAGTTAATTGAACATTTTTTTTTCGTGTCGTTTTTTTTTTGTAAAATATCATATCAGATAATATTTTTTTATAATTTAATAAAAGAATTTATTGTACGATAATACATCCTATATTTTGTGTATTAAGTTTTACTTTAAATTTTTCTTCATTTTCATTTTCATTTTTTTTTTGTAGTTAGATAAACAATAAAAAAATTATTAAAATATAATTTTGTTAAAAAATGAATAAATAAAGTTAAAAACAAATGAATCTCGATGAATTTTAATTAAAACAAAAAAAAAACAAAATTGGTTTTTATTTTATTTTTTTGTACTTTTTTTTTGTATTATTATTATTTGTTTTTTAAAGTTTTCTGTTTTTATTATCTATTTTATTTTCACTTGTTGGGTATACATATGTACCACAAAAGCACAATAAAGTAATAGAAATTATAAATACAATTCACACACGTCATTAAATGTGTAAATATTTATAATAAAATTGACATACATATATGTAAAAGTCTAAAACGAAGTGGAATTGTATGAATATATTTTTTTTTGTTTTCGTTTTGTTTTCTGTAATTTCATAGAAATAAATTGTAAGAAAAATCAAGTGAAAAAATAACTTTACATAATACATAATACCACATACATCATATATAATATACATAATGTGTAAATACTATTTAAACGGATAAAATGTTTACGAATGTATAATAGTAATAATGTTTAAAGAAAAAGTAATTATAATAAAATAGTAAAAAAAAACAAAAATGAAAAAAAAAATATAAATAAACGAAAAACGAAAAAACAAAAACTAAATAAAATAAATACTGAAAAAAGAGTAACAAAATGAAAATGTTGTTAAGTTAATAATTAAAACAAAAATAATTGAAAATTTATTTTATTTACCGTGTATCTATACAGGCAATATGATCGGCAAAGGGCAATATTATGAATGCATGTAGACACTACATTTCCGACAATTTTTTCTGAATGGCAATATTACTTTTGTTTTGGTGGGGCAATATTTCTTCTACAAAATATTGTAGTAATAATTTTGACATGTTCATTTTTACACATGAAATTTTTATAAAATGTTGTAAAAGCATTTAGTTTTTATTCATATTTTGTAAATAAATATTGGGCCCTATTATGAGTGTCGATAATATCGTCTCGTCATCGACTATCGCCTCGACTCGACAAATTTTGTATTATGAGTGTCGATTTGAGGCGAGAATATCGACATTTTGAGTCGATCAGCTAAAACTAATCGACAGGCATAGTAGTCTATGGTGATTTGACATTTCATGTATGCTTTGTATATAAGATAAGTTGTATTTAATTATTCTGCTCAATTTATTTAACTTTAATAATTTAATTAATTAAAGAAAAATCACCAAAAATGCTGTTTGAAAAAAAAAACATGAACGCATCTCTTAATGCTCTTCTTTTATGCAAAAAAATCATTATTAAATTAATATGTTTTATATGTATTTTCTCACTCAGCTACAAATTATTTAAATTAATCAAATATTTATTAAAAATTACAAAAATTAATTAAATATTTATTCAAAACTGAAAAAAAAATGAATTATAAATTTTTATATCGAAATATTTGATAAATTTTATAGAAATTACATGGTAAAACTGAATGAAAATAAAATTTGATATGGCAATATTTTACTGTCGAGGCGACCGATTTACATAATACAAAATTTACATCGTCTCGTCTCGTTATCGACACTCATAATAGGTATAGGGCCCATTGCTTCCATAAATATACCCCCACACAGTAATATGTTATGTTAAATAATATTGCTATATATTGTCGTCCATATATGTATTGCTAGTATAGATGCAGGGTTAAATTACTAAATAATGAGAAAGAAAACAAAGAAAAAACTACATACAAACATTTATATAGGAGCATAAACATAAAATTATAACTGATTTATACATACATTACACACAAATACTATAAAATAAAAACAATAACAAAAAAAAATAATTGTATTTAATATAAATAAATAATAAAAATAGATAAAAAAAAAGAATACGAGAACATTAACGAAACAATTTTAAATGATGGTGATGGTGCAATTTTATTCTTTTAATGCCTTGTTTTTTTTTTATTACTTTTTTACTCATATATACATAAATACTATTACAAAGTAACATATTATACAAAATAAAAACAAAATACATACAAAAAGAAAAAATGAAAACAATAAAACAGAAAAAAAAAAATAAATAATACAATTATTCCACATTACAAAGCAGGAATGAATATAAACTAAATTTACTGTGAAATCATTAAATTAAAATGAAATGTATGTACATAATACATACATGGTACTACCTACCTTAGTAATGATAATGAAAATTTGTAAATTTGTTTTTTAAAAACGCAAAAATAAAAAAACAAAATTATACAATATATTAAAAATAATATACAATTTTTAGATTTAACAAATTTTATTGTAATAGAAAAATATTTGTTTTAGTTTTTTTAATTTAATTTAAATCATTTTTAATAAAAAAAAAAAAAATACAAACCATATAAACATACATTACATGAATGTATAAGAAATTGAAAAGAAATCAAAAAAAAAAAAAATTGAAAATTAAATAAAAAACAAGAACGATAAAAAAATAAACAAATATACAAAAAAAGAAAATAAAAAATAATTTAGAATTAATTAAAAAAAAATAAATAAAAAATAAAAATAAAATTTTTGTTTTATGTAATTTATAAAAAAATAATCTTTAAAAAATCATTTTAAGAAAATTTGAAGAACCTTTTTAAGAACCTAGAAAACAAGACAATTACTGAAGTGATTTTTAGACACATACACCACGTTTCATTTTGAATTGCGAATTACAGAATTGTTAGTAGAAAGTTAAACACAGTTACATGATTTATTGATGGCTTATACTAAATAATACTTGAATTTGAATTACTTATTTTCGGTAAATAGAATGTAGAATCTAATTAGCATTTCTAAGCTTTTATTTTCCAACAAATTGGTAATCTTTCAAAGCTGAGTGAACTTTTGGGATAACAGAAGTTATTTTTTTTTTTTTACTTTTTTGGTTTACTTTTTATTAAAATTGTTGGCAAAATGCATAAATTTTTTTTTCTTGAATTCTTTGAAATAAATTCACAAATCAACTTACAGTGAAACAAGTATTAAAACCAATCTCAAAGGATCTATAAAATTAATATTTGAAACCTTTTTGGTTGTCACTGGAATTCGAAATCCAGTCTTTGCATGTTAGATCATAGAGGACATTCGTAGCTCTAAAATTATACAAATCTCAAGTATCATTCGTTTCGGAGTTATTCAAGGAAAATTAAAGAAAAATATTAACAAAGTAAAAGCTGATGGGTTTTGTCAAAAAAATTTATCAAATTAATTAATTCTCAAAAAATATACTTAATCGGTTACCAACCACTGGGGCCAACTGAATGGTGAATGATAAGAATATTTATCGAAATGCCTGGAATAAATTAAAAAATTGTTCATTGATAAATTTTACAACTATAAAAAATTAAAACGACATGTTTTTTTTTTTTAAATTAATGTGCTTTTAAACATTAAATAACTTTTATTTTTCCAATTTTCATATCACTTTTTAACAATGCATTTTATTTCATCATAAAATTTATTACATTTATTAATTAATATTTAAGTTGTATTATCTGAAAATAAAATATTCTTTATTTTTTTTTTCATTCATTTTCTGTAATTTTAAATTTTTTTCTTTTTTGTATCATTATTTTTTTTTTAAAAATTTGAATTATTCAACGTCATTCATTTTTACATAAAATTACATGTGTATCCTCTCGAAAATAGTTTATTTATTTATTTTTAAATATTTTTCTAGCGATAATTTTTTAATTCTTTCTATCGATATTACGTACATTTTTATGTAATATGCAATTTTAAAACGATCACTGAATTTGAATTATTATAGAATGAAAATTACATAAATTACCCTAAAGAGTAACATGATTTTGAAAAATTATTATTTTTTTTTGTCTAATTTGTTTATTTATTTTTTTTTTAATTTTTTTACTGGCGTAATTAATATACATTATATGTTATTAACATAACTTTCGTACATAATTGAGTTATACACATTTTAGGTATTTTTTTTTTTTTTTAGATTTTTAATTAGTACACGTATAATTTGCATTTTCAGAATAATTATTTGCACATATGAATACGTACGTATTGAAAAAAGAGGCACTAATCTTATACATATATATTTTTTTCTATTTCATTTTCTAATCGATTTATAATTTACGACTTTATGAATTTTTCCAAAATATATTGTTTTATTTTTTTTTTTTGTTTTTGTTTATTTTACTACATATGCGAAATAATAAAAATATTTGTTTATTTGTTTTTGTTTTTTCTTTTTGTTTTCATATTCATATTAGACTGCTAAAAGTGTTAAAAGTTTTTAATTTTAAGCTACATTGTTTTTTTTTTTTATTATTTTTCAGCAAACGACATTTCTATTATTAGATGTAATATTAAGTAAATTTATATATATTTTTTTTATATTTCAAATTTCAACTAATCTATTTTCGCAAAAAAAAAAAAAAAATTAGCGCCTTTTGAAACACATTTGAATTTATATATTTTTTTATTTTATTTTCAAGAACATTGTTTTTTTTTGTTTTGTTTTGTTAATTTTGGACGTTCTGGCTGAATAATGTATATAATATTTGAAATTTTGTTAACAAAACAAAAATATGAACTTTAAAAAAGAACAAAGCATTTTAACTTTTATGTAGTTACATAGTAATTTTTATTTCAGTTAAATTATGAACTTTCAATTTTATTCTGTTGTGTAATGTAACTCCTCACTCCTCACAATAAAAGCGTAAGCGTAGACTTAGAGTCAAAGGTACTTTATAAATATGCTTAGAGCTGTTTTCGATTTAACTTTTGTAATTTGAAGTTTTTATTCATCTACTTTGTAACCTCACTACACGGCAATGTTTCAATGCTTTTTTAAGGCGTATAATAATTCATTTTTCGTAGTTTATATTGCCTCGAATAAAGTAGTCTGAATATGTTTTGGTGAGAAAAAAAATAGACAGTCATGAGTGATTCGAAGAAAAATATTCATGATAGTAAAGTAATGCATTAGGGCATTACGAATGATTATTATGAAAGAATTCCGCTTATTAAAGGTGTTATTACCGTCGAATACAATTTGAAATTTTATTACCAAAGCAAAAAGTAAAATGATACCACAATGAAAATGAAACATCAAATAATTACGAATATTCTCGTATTTGAATTGAATTATTGGAAAATCGAACGGAAATGCTTGCATTTTGTAAAAAAACAAATTTGAAATTGTGTTCATTTTAATGTAAATAGAAATAAATATATAATTTATTAAAAATATTAAATAAAATTCTTAAAAAAATTAAACAAAAATAATTTAAAAAAAAGAATGATAAAAATACAAAAGAAAAAAAAAATTATAATATTCTGTACACCATTTTAAAAAAATCAAATTTAAATATTACATAAAAAAATAAAAATATTTCATAAATAAAAACAATAATAATTAATTTTTTTTTTTTTTTATAATAGATACGTAAAATATTTTTTTCTCTTAAATATGAGTACAATTTTTTTTTAAGATTTCAAGAAATTATTAAATTTTATTTTCTTTCTTTCTATCATTTGCGATTCAATTAATTTTCTACTTTCTATTTTATTTCACAAAAAAAAAAAATTTTATTTTTCCATTTTTTAACTAAGTTTTTTATCTTTGATTTTATTTTATTTTATTTAAATTTTTTTTTTATTTTGATGTTCTTGCTCTATTAATATTTTGTTTTTCTTGTTCAGAAAATTCTAATATACTTTCGATTGCGTTCAAATGACCTTGTGAATTATCTTTATCAGTTAAAAAATAATAAATAGCGCTTTTAAGGAACTGCAAAGTTATTTCAGGATCAACTTTTGTTCGATTCTCTTGAGCTTCCAAAAGTCGCCGATAAATGGTCTAGAGAGTACAAGAAAAAAATGAATACAAGTAGAAAGAAGTAAAGAAAGAGAAAAAGAAAGAAAAAAATAAAAAAAAAATAAAATTAAAAAAAATTAAGATAAACAATAAAAAAATTATTTTTTTTTTTTTTAATTTAAATTTTTTATATAAAATAAATGATTTATTACATTTACATAATGTACTAGAGTTGTATAGCATATTCTATCACAGAAAAGAGAAGTATGTATGTATAATAATAAATATGAATTTAATAAAAATTTTCTATATGAAAACCATTTTCGATTAAGATTATTTCAAATTTTCTTACAAATTAATATTATCATTATTGAAAATAAATTTTTATCAAATGTACTCGTAAAATATTTAAAGATATGTGTAAAAAAATTTAAATTTAAAATGAAAATTTGAAATAATCTTATTCATTAAAATTCATATGTAAAGTAAGTACTTATATGGTAGTGAATGTTGTGATTTGATATTGCAAATAAATACATGATTGAATCTATTCGCATGTAATGTGCTGAATAAATACTTAATATAAAATGTGCTGAATCGACTATTTCGAAAAATAAAAATGAATACTATGTAACATATTTTTTTCCAAAAATGTTGATTTAATTTGTGAATTTTATTTTGTGATCGAACCATTAGAATGTGATTTGAATTTTGAAATTGATTTAAATCGTCTAAGTATCGTAACGAATTTGAAGGAAAACGATGAATCATTTTAAGTTTATCTCGTACGCCAAGTGATAGTGAAAATATCAATAACAAATTGATCGACAAAATTAGATGCATGTTCATGTCGTTTAATGTCTGCACATCGTTTAATTGAATCCAAAACTCTTTACTTCGAGAATAGTGATGTTAATGTTGTCGATATTACTATAGGCGTATGGTATTATAGTTTTTTGATTTATATAATTGTACATAATGAACATAGGGTACGAGCTTGAGTTTATGCCGTATACGCCGATACAGTTTTGGGAGATATTTTTGACGTGCTGAATCATTACAAAAAATTACAGAAACAAGAAATTTTACGCTTACAAGAAAATGCTAAGCATGTATGAAGCAGTCGGATGTATGACAGTATGAACAAAATTCAAATATGTATACAATTTCGAACAGAAAATTGAATAAGAGAACTAATATGAATATACATAATAACCATTTTATTTACATTTAAATTTTCTTTTTATTATTATTTTTTTTATTTTTCTTAACAAAACCAAATTACTCAAATAACAATAATTAGCTTCCAAGTAAATTTAAAATTATTTTCCCATCAATTTACACAATACATATGTAATTATCAAAAAATTTGTGTGATTTCGAAAATATACGCAAATATATATGTATATGTATGTACAGCATTAAAAGCATATTGTATTCGAAATATGTAATTTTCTTAGGAAAGAAAAAATTTTTGACGCGAGGTAAAATTTGTGTATAATAAGAATTTGTATTATGTTTTTTTATTATTATCTTATATATTTACATATGTATGTATGTTTGTACATAATTTCGTATTTTATTTCTATGTACAATAAACATACATTCTTTTTAAATTAACAGCTTCACCTTCGAAATATTTTTGTTTTATAAATAAAAATTTCATGCATTCGATATTAATTTTAATTTAAATTTGATGTTTCGATGTTTCCATAATACAAGAGTATAAAATATAAAAATGATGTAAATATAGAAATAAAGCAATAAATTTAAAGATATACATAATCGATAATAATCCAAGAAATAAATTACAAAAAAAAATAAATTAAATTAAATTAAACTGTGCTAATGAACGAATTTCGTTCTTTCTATATTTTCTTTTTTTTACTAAATTAAAAAAAAAAAAAAAATTTAACAAGAAAATAACAATTTTATTTTCAGTAATTGTCCTTCTGTGACAATAACTATATGTATATGTAGTACAAACCTTCCTCGCGCCAAGTACCCATAAAGAAATAGCTTCTTTCGCGCTCAGTAGTGAGCTTCCACTTTCTGATCTACAGTTTGCAGCCTAAAAATAATTTTTTAAAAATTTTCTTTTGTTTTTATGGTTTTTCAAATTATTTTTGTTTGTTTTCGGAACACATTTTTTTTTTTTTTTTTTTTAAAGAAAAACTTTAGCATTTTTAACAATAAAAGAAAGAATTTTATTAAATGAATCATAATTTAAATTATCTACTATAAATAGATAATGTGAAAATTCATGCAAACAAGTAAAAATAAAATTGAAAAGAATTTAACGTTAATTACTTAAATTCAACATTCAGTAAATATTTTTGACTGATTGGATTTGAACGTAATTAATGTTTCATTAAAAATTTACATTGATTTACGAAAGCCAAATATGAAAATAATTAATTTATTATAAATCTGATTATAAGATTTTTATGTGAAGAAATTTTCAAATTTGAACAAATAATGTGTAACGAGCATTTTATTAAATTATAACCATATTATAACATTCAGATCAAAAAAAAAAAAAGTAAATAATTTATTATTTAATTTTTAGACGAAAATAATTAATGAATATAATAATGAAATGTTTTACTACTATTCAAAATTTTTAGAATTCTTTTAAATTTATTTTCTAGCAAAATATAAAACAAAAACCCGCCATATTCGTTTTATTGAGAAAGTTATAACCATCGAATATTATATCACATCATTCAATAATAATTGAACATTCAAATTTTTGGAAACAAAAATTGATAACATATACCAACAGATTTCTGATATGTTTGAGAAGAATTTTTCAAAATTTTTTCAGATTATATAAAACATTTCGGTTAGATGACATTTTCAAAAATAATTCACCAGCATAATAATTTCAATCATCATCATTCATTATATCGAACAATCAGTTTGAAAAAAATTCGAAAATTAATATTCATAAAATACTGCATATATAATCTGTATTATATAATTAACTGCTTCGGATAATGGGGATAATAATGCACTTGTAAATTGCGAACTGAAATTAAATCTGATATCAAATCAGATTCATAGGTAATAGAAGTATGAACCTTTTATGCCATATATAGCATTTTAAATTTAAATTCAACTTTTTCCAACTTAAATTCATCTTTGTACAAGTTAAATTAAACTTTGTAGATTTTAAATTAAACTTTGTACATTTTAAATTAAACTTTGTACATTTTAAATTAAACCTTGTCTATTTTATGCTTTTTCGATGGGATTGAGCATTGCAGAGTATGGTGGCAAGTACTCCAACCGAGCTCTCGAAGAAATTAGCTCTCTATTTTCAGAAGTTTTATGGATTCTGACATTATCCATAATAATCAATGTATCACTCACATTTTCAATCTTTTTCAACTGTAATTAAAAATTGACAAAGTTTAATTTAACTTGGACAAATATTAATTTAACTTCTACAAAGATTAATTTAAGTTGGAAAAAGTTGAATTTAAATTTAAAATGCTATAATAATATTATAGTTTGCTGCTATAAATGAAGATTTTATTTGTTATTCACAACAATTATGAGAAGAAAAAAAAAAGAAAATAAAATAAAAATTAATAATTTTACACACATATATAAAAATAAATATAAAATTATAAAGTAATTCATTTTGTTTTTATTTAAAAATTTCAAAAAATTAAAAAAAAATATATTAAATAAATAAATCATGTCAATGCACGAATAATGAATGCAAAGATCTTTTATTACATACAAATGTGTTTTAACCTAATACACATGTATCTAGAAAAAAAAAACAATTGATAATAATAATAGTAATAAAAAGATATACAAAAAATGCAAAAAACATATGTAAAAAAAAGTAAACCTTAATTTAAGACACAAAAAATTGAAAAAAAAAAAATTATTGTTACATACAAATTAATTGATATTATAAATTTTATATAATACATATATGTATATGTAAAATATGTTTGGTAAAAAAAAAAAAAAATTAGAAATGATTTGAGAAAAAAAAACAGTTAAATTAACAAATGAATTACATACATAAATTTAAAGGAATAAAACGCGTAATTAACACATACATATAAATATTATTATGTATTTTATACGTACACATATACATATATTAAATTTATTTTATGTACAAAATATCGAATAATACTATAGAAATGAAAATTTGCAAAAAAAATAAAATCACATTAGTCAGTGATTCATTCGAACTTACTCTAATATTTTCCAATTCATCCTGTGTACTTTGCAGTTGTCTTAGAAGTTCTGTAACTGAAACTCGATTCGATGGGCGATATGCTAATTCCAACATCTATTGTACATTTTTTGTTTTCGTTGCAATAGCATAAATGCAGTCATAAAAGAAAGCACAATTTTTTTTGTTTTTGTATGGCATAAAAGTATGATGATCATCATTTCCCGCGCCATAAAAAAAGACAGATCCAAAATGTTGCATATAACAGAATGCCGCAATAATGATGAAAATAAAACACACAAAATTAGAATTAGAATTAGAATTAGAATTGAATTCATTCATTTTTTTTTAAGGTATATAAAGATCAAATAGTACTTTATCAGCTTGAGCCATCCTTTCGGCTTCCTGCTCTTTGGTAAACATGTGTAGGTACATTTTGTTCTGTTTCTCCTCTTGCTCCTGTAATTTTCGTTGTAAATCTTCAAGCTGCTTTTCAAGTTCACGAATCCTTTCTTTAGCCGCTTCATAATCTGGTACCAAATCAGCATATCGACTATTACATTCGGCCAATTTTTGTAATAGAGCTTCAACACGATCATTATGTGTTCGTTTAATTTCTGTTGTTGCAGTCTCTTGATCTTTAATTAATTCCTCAATTTTCTTCTCGTACATACGTATTAGCTCTTCTCTTTGATCTTCTATTGTGGTGCTGTCACTGCCAGACGCTTTGTCCTGTGTATGAACAACGTACGAATCTTTTGAATGAACTGATGATGTTGTCATATCCTCGAAATGACCAGAATCAGCAAATGAACTTTGCATTTCTGAACTAGACATTTTCTCCAAAAATTGAACCTGATTAATACCATGCTGACTATGCAATATATGTCTTGGACTGGACTTTGTATTGCTTTCGTCGACCATATCGACAATCGGTGACACATCCTGTGATGTTTTTAGATCTGTAGTTGCTTCACGTACAGTGACTGCGTCGCTTGAATTTGAACGATCTTCTGGTGAACTGAGTGATGCTTTAAAAAGCCGTAACTCGACAACTTCACGTGTTAACCGTAATATTTCGCTATCTTTTTGTTCTAAATCTTGACGAGCTTGTGTTAACAGTTCCTTTAAGCGACGCAATTGTTTTTGAGCTCTTTGCGTAGGCGTCAAATAATCTTCACCAACTTGTCCAGCATACGAAGAACAGTGCACAACATATTTCATTTTTCTTCCACTGAATGTGGTACCGTTCCTAAAAACAAAATTCCGCAACATAATCTCAATTAAATTTCCGTTTGCGATCAGTCGATAAATGAAAAATTTGAAAGCAAAATTACATGTAATTACCTTGCTACATAAGGATGTTCGCACGACATTGTTGATCGACCCGATGTTGCTGAACTATAACTGTATAATGAATCTATATCGTCATCGAGGTAGATGTGTGGCGAATCTGGAGTAACTGGAGGAGTTTTTGGTGTAGTTTTCGATAATGGCCCAGTTAATGGTGTTCTTGGTGTATGCGGTGTTTTCGGAGTACGAGCTGCTGCTCCAGATGATGTTGGTGTTGTCACTGCTGTTGGACCATTTAAATTTAAAGTCTATAAATAAAATGAAATAAGAAAACAAAGCCAATAAATAAATTTGTACCTCATTGTTAATTTTTGTATTGTAAAATAAATCATGAATTTCATGTAAAAAATGTACAATTACAAGTAAAATGAAATTTCAATCAAGCAAAACTATATCTAGACATAACCATTGCCATATAGTACATTCATATAATATAGTAATAATAATAAATTTTTGAAGGTTTCAAACTAAATGTATGGCTTTCAGCC
Source organism: Villa cingulata (assembly GCA_951394055.1). NCBI lineage: Eukaryota > Metazoa > Arthropoda > Insecta > Diptera > Bombyliidae > Villa > Villa cingulata. The sequence goes on from OX596018.1 coordinate 47,545,384, forward strand.
AAATTTATATATATTTATAAGAAACATAGTATCTTAACTGATGTTGATACAGCATGAAAAGTGTATAAATTAATGCCTAATTTTTATGTAATCCAAGGCTGTGATAAATTTCAAAATACAATACTCTCGTAAAACGAAACACAAAAAAAAAAGAATTTTCGATAGTCATCTGCTACGGTTTATTGTCACGACGACAACTCATAGAATATATATACGTAAGTACCTGTGCTATAATACAATAATAAATAATCAGCTATATATATATAATTTGTTATAATGAATCATTCGATAAATTATAATACAATATTCGCATATACTAATACTCGTACACACATGCAATCAAACGTTTCCTTGTACATTTCAAAAGTATCTGAAATTTTATTTTTTTGTTACTCTAAATTTTCGAATTTCTCGTTCAAATTTTTACTACTGTGTCATCCGTCAACTATGTAGATATGTATGTATGTATTTTCATATTCATATTTCTGTTGTACGGTTAAATTTTAATTTTAATAATTAGCCCGAAGGAATTAGAAATACATATTATTTTTTTTTATGTATAATTTCGCACTTAATTTTATGTGTTAACCTTAAAAAGCGATTATTGTTTTTCAACTGAATGAATGAAGAAAAAAAAAAATAAGAAATAAAATGAATCTGGAAAACAAAATTGTATAATCGTATATTATGACTTTCACATTATAATGTACTTCTCATACGTATATAATGTATATGATGTGCATAGAAAGTCGACATTTCATTCATCAGGGAAATAACGATGAAAATTTCAAACACACTAAGTTGACGGTTGTTCGTGAAGGACATTTTTCTTAATTATTATTATGTGATATTTATTTATTTATTTTTCTACATTTATTTTTTAATGTTTGGCTTCCATCCAAAAATTTTGTTCTATATTTTTATTTTTCAATTAAATGGTAAATTATTTTGATACATCAGGAATAAAGAGAACAACAAAAATTTCTTAAAATATTAAATAAAAATATACCTGGCCTACAGTTAGTTCATTTTTTTTTTTTTTCTTATTTTCTAATTTTCTTTTATGTATCATATAAACTACCGTACTAGATAAGGACATAAGAAGTAAGTCATTTATATGATGAATTTTTTAAGAATGTGCATTTTATAAAATAAAACATAAAAATAAAACAATATATAACCTGATGATGATTATGTTGATGACAGAAAATCGATGCCATTAAAATTATTCGCAGTAAAATTTTGTCCTTATTTTTGTTCAAAAAATTTTTTTTCTTTTTAAAAATTATAATCTGCTTACGAAATGAGGAAAAAATAAAACACAAATAAAATTTTTTTGTTTTAAAAATATTTTAAAAATTTAATTATATAAATTTCAAATTTTCACTTTTATTTAGTTTTATTACGTTGCTGTATGTACTAGTCGTAGTATGCACATAGTACCATCTTAGTACCTTTACACGAAAACAATGTGAAATGTGTAACGACTAACGAAAATCAAAGAAAATACTGCATTTATGTATATAACCTTGTCTTGATTCTATCGATTATTTTGTACGTACTAAGTTGATTTTAGCAAGTTTTAGCAATGCATATCAAATCACATATGTAAGCAGTTGATTGGTTGATATATTTATTGTAGATATGTAAATACATACAAAACAAACATCAACGTATAATGTGTATAACAAATTTTAAATCAATAAAAATACGAATAATGTTTACATTTTATTTTAAATTTGTGATAATTTCATCCAAGAAAACCTATCGAGTCGCACAAATACAAAATATTTTTAAATGTGTATACACTGTACACTTGTATATAAGTACATGATGATTATTTCATTATCACGTTTTCTTATCATTCACATACAAATTATGTATGTGGTTATCTGTGAATATTTAGTACTACACCACTACACCAGTACAGTATAAATATTTGCGTTCTAATATGGAACATGAAAAAAAAGAGTAAATAAATAAATAAATTGAAATTGATTGCATTGGAATTTCATTAGACGAGAAATTGAAAATCGGGACGAAATTTGGACGAGAAAGATTTGAAATTTTTGAAAAAAAAAAATTTGATAAAAACATTTCTGGAATAAATACCCTACACAAAAAATGCATGTATATATTTGCGATTAATCAAAATAGTGTGTGTGTGATTGAAATTACTTTGAACGACTTCGAACCAGAAAAATTCAGAAAAATTCAAACAAAATATGTATTTGCTTTAATTGTTGTCATGCACAGTTGTATATATATTTTTTTAAAAAAATGAAAAACCAAATCAATTTAAAACTTAGATTAAATCAGATCCGAAACTTGTAGCTTATAGGTTATGTAGGTAGAGTTAGAGTGAAGAATATAAAATGATGAACTGAATTTTTCAGATTTAGAGTGGGTGATAAAAATCTGTATATTTGTCATTATTTCATTGTATCTGTGAGCTTTGACATACGTACCGTAGAGTACAGATATCTGTTAAATATCATGACGTTTAATTCATTTATGTTCATTTAATTATATTTAAAATCGTGATTAAATATATAAAGTATGTATGTCGTTGACAAACTCATTTATAACATGTATGTACGTATGTATACTTTAAAATTAAAACATACATCATACATTCAAGATTAGATACGAAAATATTGTATTTCAATTGAGACACATACATTTTTATGAACTACTCGTATAGGTATAGGTGTACTTGTACTCGTATACATATGCCACACATAAAGCACTTATAAAATATCCATAAATAACAAAATAAAAAGGGAAACACTTTTTTTTTTCAAGAAGGAAATGCATGTCTTTCAAAAATTAATTCATCTCCATCACAGACATAGAAGAAAAATATACGGCCTATTTATTTTGTTTTATGTCGTGACATAATGCAACTTTAATGGACTATTTGATGATGAGAGTATTGTGTACCTACATACATGTATATACTCGTATATAACATCTTAGAGATCTGCTTAAAGTACTGTTCATCATTTTACGTTCGTCTGTCTATTTTAGTTTAATATATGTACTTCATTTTTATTTTCCGTATTATTTTTTTTTTTGTTTTTTTGTTTTTGAGTGCAAGTGTAGGTGAGAACGGAAAACGTAAAAAAGGAGCAAAACATTAAAAAAAAACGTTTTTCTTAAATTTCTGTACATATTTTTATTTTTATCGAACATACATATACTCGCATTAAGTATATGAAGTACGATAGTATGTATGTATCTACCATCCTTATAATCGTATATATCTTTGATGATGACTTTAAAAATAAAAATATATTTAAAATGCATATACTTAATGATTGATTCAATGTAGTATTTTTTGTTTTAGTATTTCCCTTCAAAGGAAAATCTGTTTGGTATAATCACTCGTTAAATTCTATAAATATAGAAATGTAGAAATAATCATTGTATAAATTTTCAAGTTATTTTTATAAAAATAATTTGTTTTTTTCTAAAGTCTTGGTGATAGAAAAGATCAAAAAATGAAATAAGAAGGAAAAAATATAAAATTTAATTTTATCAAATGCATATTGTGGAGTAGGTATGTTGATATCGTATCCTCACGTATATTGTGTGTGCAAAATAGTTTTCAAATCGATTTATTGTATACATTTTATTATTCGCTTTTTTTTTTAATTTTTCATTGATACTCTTGCTGATGTGAAAATAAAAAAATTTCTAAAAACAAACTTCACATTTTCTTTTAATCTGAATAGATGATGAGATACCACGCACATAACGTATGATGCCTAATTGATATACGTTCACATTTAATTAAATTAATTAAGTAGACATAGTACAACAAAACAAATATTTACTCGAGTATGTACATATATGTCTGTATAAAATGCTATAAAAACTATGTAAAAATTGTAAATTAAGTATATATTTTTACATTAATTATTAATGTGTGAGTAGATATATAGATGTATCTTGTGAGAGGTAAGTATATTCCTAATTCATTATTTATATTTACTATAAGATCACAAAAATTTTGTTTTTATTTTTATTTACATTTTTTTATTTTTTTTTTTGTAATAAATATAGTCTTATGACTTTTTTTCACATTAAATCTCATTAATCCTGAAACTTAAGCAGTAAATAATGTAATCATATCGTATAACATATTATTATTACATTAATTATTTTGTTCAATGAATTACATATTTTTCTATAGTAAAATACGTTATTTTGCACTAAATACTCTTAGTACTAATCGTAGTAAGAAGTAATAAGTTTAAAAAATATATTACATTCTCCTCGTATCCAATGTAACATACACATGTAAGTACATACATATATGTATATAATATACGTGATCCAGTCTACTAATACTAAATTTTTTTCATTATAAATAAATTTCATGAGTCAATTTAAATTAAATACCTTCATTTTACAAATTGCATTGATGTCTTTCATGCTTGTATTCAATAATAATAAATACTTTGACTTGAATTTTTATTTCACAATTCCTACCTATATATGTATATGTATATAATACGTGTATGGTGTACTCACATTAAGTTTAAGTTTCATCAAAAATTATTGCGTTTTTTTTTTAATTATTTATTTTCTTTTTTTTTTTACTTTTTATTATTTTGATTGCTTTTATTTTCATTACTCAATAATCCTTTTAATCGATCATTATAAAAAAGATATTAATTCACGCAAACGCAAGAACAGAGTGAATAATGAATGAAAATATAATCTCATAAAAATTTTGAAAAAAAAAAAAAACAAAAATTGCATACATATTATGTACCCGCAAATTTATTATAAAACAATTTTGACAATAAATTTTAAAAAGTTTTTAAAAATAAATAAAATACAATAAGATATTTTTAATCTGTATGAGTACATTATTTATGTATGAGTGTATATAATGTAATTATAGTAAAGTATAGAGAAAATTAATTCGGTTGGTTGATTCAATTAATTGGTAAATAAACATTTTATATTTTTTAATCTTGTCTTATGTTAGCTTTAAAAACAAACAAACAAATAAAAAATGACTAGGTAGTTTAGCTTCTTCGTTTTATATATTATATTATGTACCTACGTCTATATAACAATATTATTTTTGCTTTTTTTTTTATCTTTTTATTTACTTGTTATTATTATTATTTTTTCAACATATGTACATTGTACAACGTATGTTATTTTATATGATTATAATAGTATATGTTACGTGTAAATCTACATCCATACGTAGTATACATAAATTTTGCCAACTCATGAAATTCTCCTCTTTATTAAAATTTTTAGAGGTATTTTTTTGATTTTTTAGCTAGTTTGTTTTTCATGTGTTTTCTTAAAACTGAAGACCAAAGTGTAAATGAACTTAAATTTTGTTAAGTCTCTTCGTTTTCTTTTGTTTTTATATATTTTTTTTTATTGTTTGGTATAGCTAGTCTTTGTTCATTACGAAAATTTAAAAATTAAGATTTATTACAAACACATATATGTAGGTAATCACGAAATAAGAGGAAAAATAAGAAGCAGAAAAAAAAAACACAAATTTTGAATTCAATATTCAATTATTCTATATAAGGTACAGGCACAGGTATATGTATACCTTCTTTGAAATTAATAATTTTTTTCTACAAAATATGAGTATTTATGTATAATAGTACAATACATATAACATGTCTATCATCTATACGTACATTTTTTAAATTTCTCTATAGTTTTCTAGACACAAATATGCTTAATATATGTATCTATATATGTATATAATTTTTTTTAAATTAAATTATTATTATCATGAAGGTTTTCTCACATTATTATATGGCAAATAAAATTTAATAAAATTACCTTCACTTCAATTTTTAATTGTAAATTTTTCGCTTCTCATACACATATTTATTGTACATTTACCCGTTTAATATATACAATATTTACCTACATTGTTACTGTTGAATAATAAAATCATTGTGAAATTTCAATTTGAAAGAATTCAAAATAAAAAAAAAAATTTTTTTTTTTTTTGATTTTAAAAATTACAATCCACAAGTATGTACGTATGTAAGTAACTTGAAGAATTAATTAAAAACTATATTACATACGTAATATGTGAATGTACATACTTACATACACATACATATGCCCATGCATATATTAGTATATATAGTTTGGAAAGTAATTGTAATCATAAATTTTTATTTCTGCATTCATGTATATAAACATGAAAAGAACATTCAAATAATAAACCCCAATATATGTGTGCCCATATAAAAAGAGATATAAAATTTATTTTTTTTTAATACTTGTATAATTAGTATATGATTCTTCCCATGGTGTAGTGTTTGTGTTTTGAGAAATAATTCACAAGTTTGAGAAATTATTTTACTTTTTATACAATAAATTCGAATAATAATTATTTATTAAGTTAATTATGAGTTGCCAGCAGACAAATAAAAAAAAAAAATAATCAATAGAATTGTTTGTGATTTTCTATTTTATTAAGAATTTAACTTCTTATATTCTATTTTTATTATACGGTCTGACAAACCGACGAGAAATCAGAAATTGAGCTTACCTCAATTCAACCTTCAGCCATCATAAAATTTAAATTAAAAATTTTCAAATTTATTACCAATTTTTAGGGTGGTATTCACCAACATGGATATATCCATCGGATATATTTTAGCCGGATACAATTTCAGCTTATTCATCAACCTAGATAAAATTTGTTTTCAAACTTCGTTTTCGGGTCGAACATGTGTATCAAACATGTCAACTGATTGTATTTTTATATTACAAAATGAAAAAGAGGTTCTGTAATGTGATAATTAATATGCAAAGATGATAATACAGTACAATTACGTTATCTTTATTTGTGCTGTTGCTGTTAATAACAAGGTTATGTTCGAACGATATTTATAATACCACTCTGAGGTTGTCTTAAAAATATCCGAGTAGGGTTTTATCCAGGTTGATGAATACACTTTATCTCAGATAAAAGATAATCTATGTTGGTGAATACCAGCCTTAGAGTAAGTAATTTCTTTAACTGCAAGTAAATCGTTGTGAAACAAAATTTGTTCAGTTGTATAAATATGTAATACTATATGTATGTATATGCATTACATAATATGTAGATTGAAATCGATTAACAAATTAATTCTGATTTGAAGGATGAAAATTAAATTCATAATCCTACCATCTACCATCAAAACGTATACTGTAATGAAAGTATTCATTTTTACTTTGCTATTTTAAATACTCACATAAGTATACCTGCCTATACTTTATACATACATGAAATGATACTCCTTTCAAGCAATGACTTTTGTACACTTGACTGAATGCTGTAAATATACACTACTTTTTCTAAAAAAAGAAAAAAAAGTACTTTTAATTTGTAAGAGTCCTTAATCTTTTCACATATATGTACTTGTAGTGCGCTCGTCTAGTAAAGTAACACTGTACTATTTTTATTTCAAGTATTTATATCACAAAATTAAAATGAAAACATAAGATTTCTATATAACACTTGACATCTTTTTTTTTTGCAATATTTTTATTTGTTTCCTAAAATAATTTAATTAAATAAATGAAAATAAATAACAATAACAAAAAACAAAACAGATTTATATTATCAACTTTCATTTCAATAAACATATATTACATTTACATATTATATGTACGTATATTTAATTAATGTATAAAAGAATATTCTTTTCAGAATTTATCACATTGAAATCAAATAAAATAGAATTAAAATAAATGAAAAAAAAAAAAATTAATTAATAAAAAATTTTCTTCTATATACTTTTTTTCTTTGTAAACGATAACACAATTAAATGTAGGGAAAAAATAGTAACTAGAAAATAAACAGAAAACCAAAATAGTCACTGTCACTTCCTGAATAAATATTTGCATCTAACTGTTATATGTACACGTTGATTGCATTTATTTATTTACTATTTTGATGCCTATACATTTCAATTACCTACACTATATGTATATGCACTAAGATACATACATAAATCTGTGAAAAGTATACACTTTATATAAAATTTAAAACTAAACCCCACTATTTTCAGTTCGTGTAATATGTAGATGTACCTGTATATTCTTCCTGTGTATAGGCGGTATGCATTACATATTATCGTACAATGCATATGCAAATTACAAACATATATGTATATATATAATTACTTATGTATATACGATTCGTGTACATACATTATAAATGAAAATCAAATATGTATATATGGAGCATGTGCTTTGCCTTTTTTGTTATCCTAATCAAATTTTGTTTTTATTTAATCAAATTTCAAGTGGGTACCTATATACATATGTACGTATGAAAATATCGAATTCTCATAATTTTAACGTACATACCTATTTATGTACAAATATTTGTATGTATGTTTGTTTTAAAAAAATATTAATATCACGTATATATTTCAAGTAAATTTCGATGGTGTAATAGCGAATAATTGTAAATGTAACTGAGAATATACTTCAATCTATAAAGGAATCATTGACCCATTATGTAAATATATGTATGTAAATGTATAAATGTATAAATATGTATGTATATACGATAAATAAATATTTTTTGCAATTCGAATACCGATTACACAATAATAAAATATTGACATAATTATACAATTCACACTTCACTATCTTCCTTCAATCTTCTCTGTTATACGATTCGTTCAAAAAAAAAAATTTTTTTTTTTAAATTAAAACAAAAACCATAACAAACAATAATTTTCTATTTTGCATTTTATTTATTCGCGTTATCTAATTATAGTTCATAAATATAAATATTAAATTGATCACTTTTTTATTTCATTTCTCCCGATTAATTTGCTATTCATCTATAAATTGATGTAATATGTTTTTCTTCTTTAATTTCATTTGCATAATTACACCAGAAAATATGATTCACTATATACAAAATGTATAATACTGTAGCAGTATTATTTACTGGTAATAATTATGCTTTTTTTTTTTGCTATTTGTAATTCAAACCGAATATTGACTAACCAAATTATAATTACAATATTATGCATATTATAATACTCACCTTTTTAAGAAAAAATAAATCAGGTAACGTATATATTATGACTACTCCACTAAACAGAGATACAATCTAGATGATAATAGATAGAAAATTTTATGTGTATATAGACAGGTAGCTACCACAACGTAACTAAAAACCAAACCAAACTTAAACCTTATATGATTTGTCTGTTACGAACGCGATACAATTTAGCTCACTCAATATTCTATTATTCACTATATTGTACATATACCTACTAAAAATATTAAAAATATTTTTTTTTAGTTGGTTATATTATGTAGAAGTTTTCATGTAAAGTTACATGAACGTACAGTTCGGTTTTATTTTTAATTTTCTTTTTCTCCTATGGTATTTTACTTTTTGCGAAAAGTTTCTATCTTTATATATACTAATACTACTTCACTCTATTTATATGTATGTATATATGGATATATTGCATTTATACTCATATTTAAATGCAAATATATCGTGTATTTTTTCTTAACTTTCCTCTAACTTTATTATATAGGTATAGTTACTGCTACAATCACATAAAAAACAAAAATTGAATAAATTATGAAGGCACATATGTTATGTGAAAAAAACTAATACACAAAAATACGTCATTAAATCGATATATGTACCATAATATCAAAATTCAACCCTCTTGCACACATACGTATGTTACGTTTTATTTATTTTTTTATTTTATCAACAGACACAAAACGAGCAAGATGTTCAGTTTTCAGCAAAATAATATATAATCGTATATATAGGAAAATTGCATTCGAAAATTTTATTCAGCACATATGTACATAGTTTTACGGTTTTACCAAGTTTTACCCAAAAATTTTTTCAAAAACTTCATTTTTTTTTTTTTTTAAAAATGTTCGTAATGTTTTTCTATTTATATGTATGTATTTGTATTTGCATTCGAATTGATGCAGTTATATAAATAGTTCATCAAATTTTTTATGAAAATCGCTCAAAAAAAAAAAATCAAGTTGTTAATAATTCATTGAAATGTCAACTGTTGAAATCATAATAATAACTTTTCAAATTATTCCTTTCAAAAGGATATGCACATCACATAATATGTAACATACTTGTATAGCTCGTCATATACTAAACACAATTTAGCTAATGAATAGATTTTCTTTTTGATTTGTTTTCGTATTGAATTCAATGCACTTTAACCCACTTCTACAATATTTCTATAGAATTGTGAAAAGTGCTACACCAGATTTAGTTGTGTGTGTGTGTGTGTAATGAATGTGTATAATCAACAAAAAACGAAACAAATAAATATTACACCCTCTTAGATTTCTAAAGAAAAATGAACTGAATTCACACTCTTATTCACTCAAATAAGAAATGAATTTTTTGTTTTTATTAGTAAGCAAGAAGATTTTCTTTTGCTGCACTGTGTACAAGACCGATTTCGATTCGATGTCCGTTTGTCTGTTTCTCTGAACAAACTTTTCTGTAAACTAAATTATAACTAATATCCAGGTATATTATTGCTGCTGGTCCCTTATACATACGATATGGAGAAAATTTATGTTTAATTTATTATTCGTGTACATTATATGTGTGTATTATAAATATGTACTGTGCATTTTCCGGCTTCAATTTATTTTTCATATTATGTATTTGTATAGAAGAAATACGACATAAATGAAAACGAACGACAACATGAAAAATAAAATGCATGAATGCATCATATGCATACATTCACGTACATACATGGATGAATGATTAAAAATTTTTTCTCTATCTCTTCTATATGGTTCATTTCTGTATCGTTGTTTAACTTATAACAACATCATATAATACTTAACATACAAAACAATAATAACAATGGCTTATTTTTTCTTTCTCTTCCATTTAAAAAAATAAATTTAATTGAATGTGATATTTTCATCATCAAATGGGAGGTAAAAATGTGGGTGGCCATTTATTTTTACTTTTCCCATCGTAAAATGACAACTGAAAGCACTTTTCTTCTACAATAAATACCGTAAACTGTGGTGAAATTTTGGAAAATTTTGATTATCATTTTTATTAATTTTCTTCTTACAAATATAATTTTCAAATCTACACAATTTTCTAAACCTTTTTTCAAAGGATAAAATTTAAATGCCAAATTTATATTTTTTTATTTACATAAATTTCAAGTTTTGATGTCATACACATTACACATACTATACGTGTACATAAGTACATATATGTACACATTTGTATCTCAAGGATAAATAAACGTGTATATGGTCATTAATAATTTTCAATAGAAAAATCGATAACAGATAACCACAAAAAATATTATTTGGAAACACAACTATAAATTTTGGAAAAATGCATGCTTTTTTTTGCCAAAAACCAAGTAAAAAAAAAAATAATTTACATAAATAAATACCAAAGTGCATACTGACCATTCCATTTGTATCACGTTTATTACTGCTACAAGGAGAAACCTTTTTTAAATCACTAATATAAGCAGTTTTTGCTGTCGCTGTTGCTGTTGTTTTACAACAGGACGTTGATGATGATGAACCACTTGAATCTGTTACAGTATTTACGTTATCCATTTTTGTTTCTTCGATTATTTCTTTTTCATCTAACACAGTACACGAAGAATTCGTGAAATTATCTTCACTATTTTTTAAATTTTGCTTGTCATTTGAACACTGTTTATTACTATCTAAATTCGTGTTTTCTTTATGTTCACCGAATTGTTCTTCACCACTTGTCGTTGTTGTTTCGAAGGACGATATATTTATAGTACTACCATTCGTAAAATTATCATCAACTTTGGAAGCGAAATCGTTTAGTTTCACTTCTTCTGTGTTTGTGGTAGTTATTGTTTTTGTTTTTAATGGACGGAATACATCGCTTGTAGATGGTAATGATTTCGAAATTGAAGGAGAATTTTTCGATGTCATATATGTGGGAGGTTTATTTATAGCTGTATTGTTGGTAGCAATAGTATCAGTAGATTTATTAGTAGTGGTGGTAGTGGTAGAGAATGTTAATGTAGATGTAGATGATGAACGTGGCGTTAATGTTTCCACGCTGGATGCCATCATTTTTTTATGAATTGTTGCTGAAGATGTCCTTCCACTAGAGCTTAATGTAAATTGTGATAATGATGGTATCGACGGTATGATGGTTGGTTTTGTTATTCCAAATGCTGTCGTTGTGGTTGGACTTAGAAGAGAACTTTTGCTACCGCGCATACGCAACGAAATTGAACGACGAAACGATCCTGGAGATGGTAATGGAATTCTTGAAATGTTCGTGACATCATTATCACCACTCCCACTACTACCATGTGCTGAGAAATTATTACGTCGAATTGATATAGGGGTGGATGGAGTTGACGTCATTCTTGTTGGAGTTGTTTTGTTTTCTTTTATTTTATTTTTCTAAATAATTTTCTTTAACCAGATGATTTTTGTCATTGATGAAATTTTTTTTTTTATTTCCGAAGAAGTGAAAACAATTCGAAACTGCTGACTTCGAATTAAAAAAGTACTACATGCAGCTGTAACGAAAATGAAAGGAAGTTGTTTATTTATTTTTTTTTATTGTAGATAATTATAGAAAACTTAATAAATCAGCAAAATGTATAATTAAACAAATTAAAAAATAGTCAAAAGTTTTATAAATAATTACACATACACATTTATTATATTTATACAGAGGTAGGTATGTACTTAATATCTTATTATTTTTATTATTATGACCGAATGATTAATCATTTTTCTTTTTTCCATTGTTTTATTTGTTTTTATCTTTCGGTTTTTATGTGCTTAACTTGTGTTTTGTACTTACACGAATGTAAGGTGAGGTCATTTATTCCCTCAATACAGTCTGAATGTCTGAACTATTTCAAGGTCAGTTTATATGTTTTATGAAACTGTACAAGTTGAAAACCATTTATATATTTCGAGATATTTATAAAACTAAAATAATGATACCAGAGTTGTCTTCACTATATTATTCTAGAAAATGTATTTTGATAATTTGATTTTTTTTTAGGTACTAATATTGAGAAAAAAATTCATTCAAATGATCTCTTATTTTAGTTTTTCTTTAAAAATTTTCTTAGAGGAATCTCTAATACAAATGTAACACATAAAATTTTTGCAAGTTCAATAAAACTTTTCATTCCTCTCGTTATCTACATTATGAGCATACATGATCTCGGGAACTAGTATACAACATAACTATACTATATAAACTTCTATACAAAGTTGAATTGAAATTTACATTAGGAATGGAATTCGTTTCGCAGTTCTATAAATGTAATGTATCTAGTATCTATATATGTACGTATACATTTACATACAAAAAATCTACTGATGCATATCAGCGAGATCATTTACTATGGATTTCTATTATCTGCGGTCTATAATATATATATAGAAATTTATGAAGTGTATATAGTGAGTACAGCTACAACTCTGTTTTTATATGTTTCACTTTGAATAATGGTACCTAACTTGGAAAAGGTACACAAACTTTGTTCATGGTTCACCTTGAATATCGGTTAGATACAATCATGTAGATTATATTGAATACATGAATATTATAAATATCTAGTTATATATGTACTTATATGTATACACAATATTCTATACACCACAAAAGTTCTGCATTGTTTGTATATCATATAAAAATGTACAAAATTGAAAAAAAAAAACCATTTTAATAGTTTAAAAGTTCAATCAACCTGCCGCCGACAATGCTTAATATATCAATGCAATGATTTTGTATATACATTCAATTGTATGTACATATATTCTTATTATTTTTACAAAATATATTTTTTGAATGCATTTATATTGTGTAGTTTACAGATATACCTATGTAATATGTATGTATGCAATTATTCTGAAAACCTGCTGAAGTTCTAACTAAAGTTATTCCTACTTATATTTTTTTTCTTATTTTTTCGATTTTTATTTTAAATAAAAATTTAAAAATTCACACACGAGATCACATACATACATATATGTATATGCAGGTATACACAAACATGCAATACCTTATACAGTAAATATTTTTGTTTTGTATTTTACTTTGTATACAAATACGTTCATTTTTATATTTGTGGATGCATTTTTATTATTTATCATATACATTAATTCATTGGGAGCATCAAAATCAAAACTAAAAATATGTAACATGCAAGTAAAGGATGTATAGTACCTACATACATATTATGTATGTAGTTATAACATGCGTAAGTACTTAGCTTAGTACAGTAACTCTTCTGTAACTTATGTAAGTAAGTTATATGGATAAGAAGTACATAATGAATACTCGTACAGTCGTACAATGTAATAAATATATGGTACGTTTCTATATATGTATCTAGAAAATTTATTTACTCGCTATATACCTGTATTACACATATATAGTACATACGAGTATATATAAGAATAAGAATGAATTTATATTATACAAATAAATTATATTAATACTTATAACGCGAATGCGACCCAGTTGTTAAATCAATCTTGATTTGATATTATATATTATGTTTCATTTGATTTTTTTTTCTTTTATCAGTCATTTTTTCTTCTTTAATTTTTTAGTTGTAATAAATTTTATGTATTTTATGTATTTTATGTATGTACGTACAAGTATATTTTTGCAATCGAATGCAGTAAAGAAAACAAAACAAAATATACCTACTTGAAAAAAAAAGAACAACAAACAAAAAATTATTATAAGTACATTTTCGTTTATATGTAAGTATATATATATGTTTATACCGCGCGCGGTGGTTAAAAAATATGAATTTGGTACGCTGATATACATAAAAAAAAAGAAACAGAAACAGACATATTAAATGCAAAATAAATGAATAAACGAAAAATAATCAAGTTCTGGAACACTTGTTTAAATATTAATTTACTTTACACATGCTACACATACATTTACCTATATACCTATATATATGTGTAACACATATGTAAGTATGTATGATTATTAAATTTATAAATATTATTTTTATTACTTTTCTTTTAAGTAGAACTTTTTAAAATGATTATACGTACGTATGCATACTATATATGTATACGTCTACAATCTATAACATTTTTAAGTAGAATAATTATTGAAGTAAAGAAAATTTTGTATGCACTTACAAATTATGCACCAAGTACCAAGTGAATATAATAATTCTATGTATGTGCTACCTAGGCTGAGTTCTAAAATGCATCGATGCGGTTTAAATGCAAAGTAAATATAGTTTCTAAATGTTTAAAATAAAAACGGTTACACTGTCCATAAGTTTCAAAATACATACATACATTGTGAATGTATTTTTTACTCATCATTTAAACAAACATTGCATCGTTAATTTTTTTTATGCATACAATTGTTATTATCCAAACTGTCAAAAATAAAAATTATGTTTCAAAATGTCAAATTTAAAATTATGCGTTTTTGATACAATTGTAATAATGATACGCATCATATTTGCATGACTACGGTAATACTATCGCATCGATGCTTATTTTTTACATTTTAGAACTCAGCCATACTGACGAATGAGCTCACCTAATACATATACATAAATTCGTATAATATAATACCAATTTTTTATAATAAAATAAAATCTTGCTTATGTATACCTACAAAAATATTAACAAAAAAAATTTAATAAAATAAAAATTGAAATAAAAAATAAATAAAACACATAAATTTTTCAGACCATCAGTATACAATTTGCGCAAGTTATTATTTTGTGTGTGTGTGAATGTAATGTTTGTTTTCGTAATATTTTTTTTCTTCTTGTCTATTTAATATACCTTCTGTACATTTATATATTTTTATATTTTCTTGTATGTATATTTTTTTAAATTAAATTATAATTTAAAATTATTTCTAAGAAAAGTATATACCTAATACGAAAAGAAATAAAAATTTTCTTATTTTTTTTTTTTTATATTTAGGAATGTATGTATATGTATGTGTAGCACAAATGTATGTCAATGTATGTGTTTATGTACATACATTATCTTTATATATATGAAATGATAAAACTGTGGTAAATACATTACGTGCATGCATACATATCTATCTAGATATACTAATATCATTAGGTATTGTTCGATGAAATGAAAAAAAAAAAAAAAAAGAAAAATGTATAATACAATATTTATTTTCCACGTAATAAATACTTATGTATATATATAATTTTAAGAAAATAATTGTTTTCGGTCAAAGAAAAAGAAAAATAAAAAAATACCTATATAAATGTCCAATCTATTTTTCCATTCTTATAGTGCTTTTGATGAAAGATGTGTTCGTAATGGACATAGACATTTTATTTATTTATGTAGATTGTGGATGTTTATATAGTAAAATAAATATTCTAAATATATACATACATATAAAAATATATGTACCAGCATTACAATAATACGTGTACATCATGATATAAAACTTTTTAACTGTTTTACGGTACAATAATTAAGTACATTATTATTATGTATAAGAGGAGTACATAATACTATATAGCACATAATGTAATATGAAAAAATTAAATTTTTTATCAAAATTTTAAAAACTCTAAATTTTAATGTCGAAAATCGTGAGAAAATATACACGATATTATTAGCTAATACATTTTATGGAATAAATAAAAGTATAACCTTTATTTAAGTTAATTTACAAAAAAAAAATTAAAACTGTAAAATATTTTATACAAGAATTTCAAGAATATTATGTGATATTTCACATAAAAATTTTTGTAATTTATTTAAGTTTCGTTTTGAATAAAATTTTGCATTTAACAAAATAATAATAATTTCATAGTTATACAAAATATGTATTTATATAAATGATCTAAAACCGCAAAATAATAAAGAGAATTTAACTTATTTATATTTTAAATTGTAATTTTTAATATAATCGTTGGTCGTGAATATAAATAATGCAAAAAAAAAACCATTATCGATCAAATTTAATGATTATACCATCACAAATAGTACAATATATGTATACATATTATAATTGTGTGGCGCGATACACTTATATTTTTAAAAAATTATATGAGCATTATTTTTTTAATGTTATTTTTGTGTTATATTTCTTACATATATGTACACATTTATGATAAATGAAAAAAATTAGCTGAATTATGTTCTTTTTTTTTGTATTAAATTTATTTATATACATACATAGGTATAGGTATACTACTTTTCGATCGATATTTTATTACTTTTTTTACATTGTAAATAATATAGAAATTGTAATTAACGAACTCAAACCACCGTAAAAAAAAAAATAAATGAATTTAAAATATAAATTAATTTTGAAAAAAAAAATTTCCAGAATAACATAAAATTTACTTTCTCTTCATAATCAAAATGTAATTTTCTGTATACATTTTATTCATACCAGTACTATACTATTATATTTGTAATTTTTCATCTATAATAATATGCATGGTACTGTCTAACATTTTTTTACATTTTAGATACATTAAATGATTAAATGTAATGTATAGTATAACTCAAAATCTTACCTTATACTTGTCTTATGTACGCATATTATTAACATTTACACGATACATTTATTGATTAAAATCTCTTATCTTATTTCTTATTCAGTTTATAATAATTGCGTTACGTGTTCTTTCTTCATTTTTATATCAATTAACAAAAATACTTTTATCTTTTATCTTTTATTATTGTATGTCCGTTGTGTATGACTATAGAATTATGTATTTTTACAATAAATTATACTTTACATTAGCATTTAGCATTTTCATTTAAAGAGTAATTTATCATTTATAATCATTTTTATATTCTCGTGTAACATGTAACTGACGAAAACAATGGCATTTGTAAATTTGTTATCAAAATAAACAAATACACACAAAATTATAAGACATCTACAAATAATAGTACACTTAAAAATTTCATATATGACACGTATAATATGTATTGAATTTTCAAGTATACTTATATGTAAATTTAATGTAAAATAAAAAATCTTCTATACGACATTTTGTTTGTGTGATAAAAAAATTTGAATTTAAATATGAAAAATGATAAAAATAAAATTTTGTATTTCATTTAAAAAATCTTAATTTATATAAATATGAAAATGTATTGAAAAGTATAGTATAAGATAAAATTGTTTAATCATGATTTACACTTTATTCAACGCTTATCCTATACTTATTAACAAATTCATCTACAACGATATAGGGGCTTGAATAGCTCGATGGTTGTGTGTCGGTCTTGCGATCTTTGAGATCACGGTTCGAACCCCAGCCAGCGCACTACTCTTGCCCAAGTCGATCAATAATTTTTCCCATCAGCAATGTACACCAGTAACTGATTACTGATGATAAACTGGATAATAATGTATATCTGACATAAAACTACTGATCGGCGGTGCCATGGACTGAGTATCCTCGTGCACTTAATATATACTATATACATTTATGTATATATGTATATTTAAGAAAAAAAAAAAAAAAAAAAAAAAAAAAAATCTACAACGATGTAGATGTAAGTTATAATAGTGATATTAATTTTCATGAATGCATTTAAAAAGTATAACAAAAATAAATGTCTATACATATATGCAATCGTTTCTTTTATATACAGTTTTTCACTTTTATCATTTCTTTTTGTTGTAATTAATTTCATAATAACGTAAATTCTATATAGATACATAAATAAAAAAGAAATAAACCGAAAAAAAAATTAAAATTAAAGATAAATCATCTCAATATAATTAAGTCGAAAAAAAAATATATATACATATTTATTTTATAATTAATAAATTTTAAAGCTCTTTATTTTTTTTTTTTTTTGGTTTTTTTTACATTTTGTGCTGTATAAAAAGATTAATTTCCATGTTAGCTTTCATTCAAATATTTAATGTATGCATTGTATTTTATCGCATTAAATTTTTCAAGAAATTAACTTTTAATTTTATATCTGTTGATGATAGATGCAACATGTATTATAATAGTACACAGTACTGACAGTACATACATACTAACACAAATGTAAAATATATGATTTTAAAAAATACATAAATTCGTTTACAAAAATATAAATTTAAAAAATTTAATGTGTAAAAATTTTTATCACTTTTAAAAGATTAAGAAAGAAAATGTACATATAAATCATTTTATTATTTTAATATTTATGTATACAAAAACCGAAAAGAATTAAGCGTAAAAATGAAATTTTAATTTTAAAATTATTGCAATAATGTCATGAAAAATAATTCGTTCTCATACTTTTATTTGCATGCAGTATATACGTATAAGAGTAAGTGTGTTTATAATAGGTGCTTTCGATTTGGCAATTTCAAGTACTTGCGAGTATAAAAGGTAAATGTCTGTGCTAAACCATCTACTCGCAGCTACATATATTCATGAAAAATTTTTCAATTAG
This sequence comes from Villa cingulata, assembly GCA_951394055.1. NCBI lineage: Eukaryota > Metazoa > Arthropoda > Insecta > Diptera > Bombyliidae > Villa > Villa cingulata. Next base: position 47,564,863 of record OX596018.1, read on the forward strand.
TTAGCTGGAAGTAGATGTAAGTAAGTTGTTACGAATAATTTTTGTGTCGTTCGTTTTAACAATTTATCCTAGACACATTTTAGTATACTCGCAAGTACTTGAAATTGCCAAATCGAAAACACCTAATATGTAATTATTTACGATAGTAGAATTTGTACATAATGTATATAATAATAAAATATTACACGCATAATTTTTTGTTATTTTTTTTAAAAACATTTTCACACATAATTTGTAATTTTCAAATGTTTGCGTGGAATAAGTGAAAATGTTTAAATTTTACATATTTGTCCATACATACATATATTAGTTTCTGATCTCTCTTCCATATACCACATTATGCTTATATGCTTGTAAATATGTATAAATAAATTTGTGAATAATATAAAAAAGTATGTATGTTATTATAATTTGTATAAGAATTGTATATGGTAAACATGCATACATAAATTTATATTCACAAATAAAACTCTACATGTAAGCACTATAAAATTTAACATTTCTATATATGGAAACACATCTACATACATATATGAAATTTAATTTGATTTTTAATTTTTTCAGATTTATCACGATCATTAAAATTATTATGAAAATTATTACTTATACAAGTACGTGTATCGAGTACGTGTACACATGTGCATCATATACCTTATTTGTATAGTCTAAGTTTCAAGCACTATATATTACTTTATGAAGCCATTAATCGTAAATTTTCAGCAGGAAATATAATTTTTAAAATATTTTATTTAAAATGCATTAAAAATTGTACATATAATTATATGTATACATTAGTATACATACTTAAACATGTACAATATGTACGTACGGTAAATATCTTAAGTACTTACATATGAAATAAGGTGATATTCGTCAAATGATAACAATTTCCTTTCGTATATGTACATATGTATCTAAAGTCACAGAAATTATGATTTGTTTAAGAAGACATATGTAATGTATATATATTTTTATATGTGCCAAATTTAAGAAATTATTAACAAACTAAAATCAAAGTATAAAAAATAAATTTAACATGCATAAATAATATATGGATGAAATGAAATGGACAAACGTAAATATGCATATAAATGTGAATTGTGTGTATATACGAGTACACACATACAGTATTGTGTAAGTTTCATATAGATATTACTATAACAATTTGAAATTCAGATATAAAGTTTTTTGATAACATTTATAAATTTTGACATACAAAAATATGTAATAAAAATGAATAATATAATTTCATAATATGTACATGATGCATAATAAATTTATAATTACAATAAGATGTTTAGTTGAAAGGTGAAATTTTATTTTAATTCAAATAAAATTATAAATTTTTTAATTTGAAATTTTTTTGTGAAATATAACTACGAGTGTATATGTATGTATGTATACTCTATAAATACGAGTAGACTTAAAGTACAGACGTATAGTTATCTATTTTTTTTTTTAAATCGATTAAATGACAACAAGTGACGAATAATTTTGTTATCTTAATATTATATGTATATGTTTATGTAAATATACATTATGATTGTCTTATCACAAGTAAAATTGAAATAATAAATAACAAAATAGCTATCGAAAAAATAAATTCATTGACATGAAAATAAATTAATTATAAATAATGACAATAAAAATTATCGTTTCATGTACGTATTATGTGTATGTTTCTGTGTGTGTACACACATTATTGTAATTATTTTTTGTTTATTTTTATATTAATTTTATATCTCACGTGTTTCAGAATAATTATACATATGGGACGAATCGACGAATACACATTATATGCAAACGTATGTATATGTAAATGCAAAAGCTTTTGCCTATGCACGAAGTCGTTTTTTTTTTAAAGTAAAATTTTTTTTTGATGACACGATACCGTCAATAATAATGGAATAAAATTTATTTAAAATAAAATACTTACCTAAAAATAATTATAATGAATATTATACATAATATGTAAGAGTGTAGCATACAAAAATTTTTCATTAATAGTTTTTCATTTTAGAAAAAAATAATAAAAATAACATATAATTGATATTGTATACAATTCACTAAAAATATGATATTGTGATTGATTATAAGTAGAATAAATACAATATATACATGCATACATACATACATCTTATATATTCTACAAAAAAAATAAAAAAAAAATTATTTCTATATATTTTTCAATTTATACGCAGAGTATGTATGTATAGATATTTAGATTAATGACTTCATAATGAACATTACTTACGTATAAATTTTACTGATAAGACAAATAAATACATAATAATTTTAATTTTGAATCAAAATTAGATTTTTAGTTCATAATAAAATAAAAATTTATATACATAAGATTACGTATCTCATTGAAAATTATAATAATTAAAATTTTAATTTTATTTTATATTGCTATCATGTTCACTTCACATAATATACTAGGTATAATTTTTAAACTTTAAAAATAATAATTTACAATTCTAAATTTTTATTTTTCAATTTTTGTTATCAGAAATATGTATGTATTTATTTATAGGTGCCTACATATTTCATAATATTGTTGAAAAAAAAAAAATTAATTAAAATTTGATTTTTAAAGAAATTACGAGTAATATACAATTTTTTGAAAGTTTATACCTATCATTTAAAATTTTTATAAAAATATATATAAACTATTTAAGTAGGAATACGAGTATACATTATATTTTGAAATTTAAATTTTATAAAAATTAAATAAGAAAAAAGAAAAATAAATGAAAAATACTATCTTAACGTGTAGGTATTATGTAAACACAATTTTTTCTTCTTCTTTATTTTATAAGTGTTATAATTCATATACATACTGAAATTTTTCTTTTTCCTTTATTTTTCCTATACACTTTATCTTTTTAAGTACATATATATGTACATACATATATTATTACACGAGCACATTATTATTTTCTCCTATCTTTTAAAAGAAAAGCAAAAAAAAAACAACAGAAACAAAGCTTTTTTCATTTTATTTTGATTCTTTACATTACATAACACACATAAAATATATAAGATGTTATATATATATATTTAAATATGTACATATGTAATTATAAACACATATATGTATATGTATACTCAAAAATAATATTATAATTTTTCTCTTACCTAGTTTTACTAGTATCCATAATTGCTTTTTTTTTTAGAAAATTTTTAATCTTATCACTTTCAATAATATATTTTTTTTAATAAAATGAAATTGATAAAATAAAAAAAAGAAGATATATCTACATTTTTCACCGTTTTCGTTCATAAAAATTAATTAAAATTGATACAAAAAATGAAATTCTTAAAAGCTTAAAAACTATATATTATATTATAGATATTAGAGGTGTACTACTGATAAAAACATTTCACATTTCACTGAACACATTTTACAATATTATACTGGCTTATCTTCTTATATGTATACGACAGAACATTCATATTCATCCTTCACCCACAATTCGCAAACTTTAACTGAATTTTACATTATTTAATTTATGTACATGTAGGATAGGTATAGTAGGTACAATATGATGTTTAGAGGATGATAATACATACATATACTACGATACCCTACGATACTATGAATACGAGTATAACTCTATGTACGTATACAATAAAATAATTCGATATTAGCACACATTGAGTACAAATTTTGGTATATATATACATATGTAGAGTCATGTAGTTAGATAAGTAGTGGGTATAGAAGAGAAGTATTTTATGTATGTATATACATATATACCTACTGCACATACACTCACAACAATACATACTGATAGTCATGTCATATATTAAATAGAGATCGATAATATATGAAACGTTATAATTTAATCCATTTCAACGGACATACCTACATATTTTCCTTGTTAGAAAGAATAGTAAATTTGATTTTTCAATTTTATTTTCTTTATTAGTAAGAAAATATGGAAATTTTTCTTTGTTGCATTAATGCATTATACATAATGAATATTTATGCACATACTTACATGTAAAATTTTAATTTTCATGTTCTTCTTCATTTATTTATTATACATTGTATTTTCAAAAATAATACATGACATAGAGTATTATTATAAGTACTTATACATTAGTTCAACTTGTCTTGATTACATAAATATACAAGGATGTAGAATAAAAATTATGTTTCTTACGTATAACCACGTATAACGAATATATGTATGTACACATCATTTATGACACTTATTTAATATTTAGAATCTGAAAATTATGATATTTAATAAAATCCCTAATTTATATTTACGAAAATACATATTGCATTTTATATAATTTTAGGTATACTCGTATAATCGTATAATGTAATATTATACATTTTATATGGATTTTGAATATTTTTGCATGTGTCCAAAATATGATTTTGATAACTGTTCGTTCGCGTTATATGTACATATATGTGCATACCTATACAAAAAATGTATAACATGTAAATGTATATAGATGTTAGTATTTCTGCATTGCAGTGCAATTAATGTTAATGAACTCTTTTAAATGGCATATATTTACAAACATATGTTATGTATTTTATGTATGTTATATATTATAAGTATACCTACTTATTTACCGTAATCTTAAATTAACATTAGTAATGTTAAAAGTCGTTTTTCTTCTAATGAAAAATTTATTTAAATTTTACACGCAATCTTGATTTTACATACAGCTAGACAGCTTTCAATTTTTCTTGTCTTTATTATTTAATATGTATATACATACATATATGAATGTAATTTTTGTTAATGTACTATATGCATGCATACGTGATATATATATATATATATATATATATGCAAATATTGAAAATTTATTTACAGCTACTTATGGATTATTTATTTATATTTAAATATTAAATTACGTTATAAGAACTAATGAAAATATCTCGTATATATATCTATAACACTCGTATACTTTATTCAAAGATAATTTTCTTTTGATCGTATTTTTGATTAATTATATTTCATATCTTTTCTTCGATGAAATCAATAAATAATTTATCTGATATAAAATTTACAATAAAATTTAAAAATTTTTCAAACATTTTTTTTAATAATTAACATTGAAAAAATATGTTATAAAAAAAAATTTAAAATTTTAGAAAATTCAATTCATAAATACACCCTACAACTACAAAGTTTAAAATTGAAAGTAAATACTTATAAAATATACAAAGATACTATTATAATATAATTTTATAAGTACAAGTAGCATATCAGTTTACACGAATACGAAAGTTGGGACGTATCATTATACATTCACTTTAATTATGACAAAGTCTGAAACAGAAGGTATAGTTGGGTAATATGATGTGCTAATATAAAAAATACACACTTATGCACATCATCAAATAACAATATGTTATAAATTTATTTGAAAAAAATAAAAGGTATAAAAAAGTAATATGTAACAGTAGGTATCAAATGATTTTTTTCATTTTTCCATTCTTAAAAATTCTCTATTCATTTACAAATGTAATTTTATAAAACCTTAAATATGTACTGGTATTAGTATTTAATGTAGTTCAAAGTATATTAATCAGATATTTGTAGTGTGTACGTATATATACATTTAAAATGATAATTTCGAATACAGCCCTATCTAATCAACCTAACTAATTTTCATTTTTTCTCATTTTCATTCATTTTTATATGAAAATTTAAAAATCATTACAGTTTTATACTTGAAAGCTTAACGAAATGTTAAAATTTAAATTAAAAAGCAATTACACAATATTTTCGAACCTATACATAAGTACATAGTATACGTGTATACATAATATATATAAATGTACATACATATGAAAAAAAAAGGTTAAACATTTTCCGGAAATTCATTTATCGGTTTCTAGTTTTTAGAGATAAAAAATTTTAAAAATAAATTTTTTTATAAGTATTTATACGTACATCATAGTGATATGTTTGTGTGGCTCATATACATAAAGAGACATACCGATAAGACCAATAAAATATTATGCCATCATTAAGTTGCACATACCACGTTATATTACTTACTTTTAGTTGTATTAAAGGACTTTTTTTGTTTCATTTTTTTCTTCAATTGTACAATTAAAGTTAAATGGTACATATACTTACAATTTAAGATTTATGATGCATCTGAATTATTTATTGTATTTGATTTCGATTTCAAATACATACACATATACTCGTACAAACACATGAAGATACTTACTTATATATTTATATCTATAATCTGTATTTACAAACAGTACAATGTTAAATTAAAAAAAAATTTTACAATAAATGTAAGTATAAATAAATTTAAGAAAATATTTCAATTATTACACACATTATTATTGTAATTTTTTGAATTACACTGAAAAATTTTTATTAAGAATAATATTGTTTTAACAATTAATGCGTTAATATTTAAAATTTTAAAATATAAAAATCTTAAAAATTTATATACATAATATAATATGTAACATTATGTATATGTATTTTTTATGTGTTTCAATCAAATTTTATTTCAATTTATTTTGTAGTAATTTGAAATTTAATTACAATTTATTACAAAATAATGTACTTACGAAATTTATGCACGATACTATTTGAGTCGTAAAACTAAAAACGATTTTTTTTTATATTAGTAACTTTAAGAAAAATTATATAATTTTCACAAAAAAATATTTTGAATTTTATTTTTAATCACAAAAATTTAATTTTATTTTATTTTGTACGAGTACCTAATCATGAATCTTTCATAAAAATGTTTTTCAATTAATTTTTTTGCTTACTTAATAGGTATTTATTTCATGTTTACGTACCTTTTCAATAATAACGTAATAAATGAAATTTCACTATTCACTCAACCCAAACATTGAACACGTAAACAAATTGAAAAAAAAAAACCTTCAATTTTTGTTAGTAAATTATTGGTTTTTATAATACCACAATAAATTATAAAAATAGTACCTAGTTTTTGAAAGTTTATTTTAAAACACAAATTATTTATTATAAGGATCAGTTTTATTTATTTTTTAAATAAGTAATTCTATATTTTCTTTAAAAAAAAAAAAAATTAACCCAAGTTATAATGATGATAATGATTAAGTAATATCACGTAATATGTATAATCTATATTTAATTATGTATTATCTTTTCATTTATTAATTTAATAATATACTCGTAGTCTTCACAATTTTTATTTAATTTTAAAATTTTGATCTTATCTGAAAGAATTTCTTGCTATAACTGAATTAGGTTTTAAAATTTTTCAACATTTTTAAGCTTTTTAAAAGTCGATAATATTTCTTATGGATACCGTCGCAGCTGATGAACTAAATTAATCGTGCTATTTTATTATAAACTTCTATCTTCCATCTGTTATCATCATACACACTTTATTGACTTTACGAATTAAATAGCTACATATCAAGTAACGCAAAAATCAAAAAATTATATTACATATTTTAATTTTAATACGCTGTGAATGGTGATGATGAAGGTAAAAAAGTATAAGTACTACACGAAGCTTAACAAAGGTATCTTATATCAGACAAAAAAAAATTTTTTTTCCACATAGAGTATACGCAAGCAGTATGAGTAGAAGCACACATGTATGTATGTATGTATAAATTACATTTTTATTATTATATTAAATGATATACAAACAGAAGTATGTAGTCGACATGGAAATGAATTTTAATCGTTTTTCTTTTCATTTTTTATTTTAATTGTAAAAGTAACACAGCAAACAGTACGTACATATGTATATGAGCGTATAAATATGAATGATGGTACGTTTTATTGGTTTTATTAAATAGAGAGGTACGAGGTACAGTACATTACATTCTCGTATATTAACTATATGCCTCTGATTGCATGGAATTCAATGTTTTTGGTATTTCTTTAATTTGGCATTTTCTTGCTTTGTAGATGTTCGTTTCCCACTTATTTCTAGAATATTACGAAATGTCCTATGCCTGTGGTAATACAAGTTTACAATATTACAATTTTAATATGCAATATAAATGCAATATTAAATTGTAAAAATTTTCGTTGCACTCGAAATATGAAAAATTTTCAATTGTGATAATAAAATTTATGTGCATATTTTAAAGTTGTATCCATTTATACGTATATATATTATATTATACTCAACTTGTGTTTATGCAATTAAAATAATATTTAAATATATTTTTATTATTTTTAATGTTTATATCTCTATCGATTTTTTATATACATAAAATATTTCATTTTAACGTTTTAACATCTATTCAAGTATGTACACACATATGTAGAATAAATAGTACATAGTACTGAATAACAGTATTTTTTTATTTATTTGTTGTTAATCCTCTTGGGTGAACATCGCCTCAAGTAATCCCTTCCACCAAATTTTATTTTGTGCCATCGTTTAGACTTCGCTCCAGAACTTTTCTATGCTGATATTTTCTTTCTTAAATAATATGCGCCAGAGATTTCTTAGTCTTTTTCTATCTCTAAATCTCTGTGGGTTCCATTCCAGAGCAACTCCATTTATACTATTCTTTGATTTCTTAGTGTGGCAGAAGCTATCTTCGTTTCCTATTTCTGATTTGCAGTACTACTGGTTTTTTTTTTTATTACACAACTGCCAGAGCTCTTTATTGACAATAATATTAGACCAAAATATCTGACATATTATTTTTAAACATTTGATATATTTTTGCAGTTTCTTTTCTTTAACTGCGTTCAAACATCATATCTTATATCTAAATTATGCTATTGATTTAAGCATGGAATTAGATACGTCGATTTTTAATTTGAAATTACTGTACTGAGATAGTAGAATTTGTTTACCTTTTATATTTCTTCTGAAATTCTAGCTATGATTCGTATGTTTTGTTTTCTTAGTATTAAATATTAGATAAAAATACATTTTTTACTATATTATTATATTTATCCGTTTATTTATTTGTTTTACATGAAATCATAATAAATGATAGATTTTTTGCATCAAAATTTCATTTTATAAAAAAAAAATACATGATAATTCCTCAATAAAAACTTATTACTAATTTGATAATAATAGAAGAAATCTAGTAAATTATAAATGATTTAATTAGTCCAGTTTAATATTATTTTTACGACATCTTTTTTCTAATTTAAAAAATAATCAAATGAGAACAAAAATAAATTTATGAATTCATTTATTTTTCATAATTAAACCTTAAACTTTATTGTTTTGGAAATATTTCACATCTTTTAATATATTTATTCAGTTAAAAGAATGATGGATAGTAAATTGAACCTGCTTTTTAACAATTTTTATAATGAAAATTTTGTTTTTGAAATGAAAAATTAAAAAAAATTAATTTAAAATTTTGATATTTTAATCGCTTTCCTCGTCTGAATACCATGCGAGTCTTTCTTCGTAAAATTTAATTACAATTTGTGGGCATTTCACGTTTGCTTCCTTAGCAGGTACTAATTCAGCTTGATCAGCTCCTTTCCACTGCATTAAAAACATTAGATCTCCAGTAGCATCGGATGCACCTAAAATTTTTAATGGTTCGAGACCTCTTGCAAAACCATTTTCAGTTTCAACTTTTGGGTCACTTTCTCCTTCATTATCAGATTCTTCGGATTCACTTTTTGATCCGCGCCTTTTCTTTTTTGTTACATCACTAGTATCATTCTCATCTAATTTCTTCCGTTTTGAAGAATTCTTATCCTTGTCATCATTTTTTCGTTTTTGAACTTTTAATGAATCTCTTTTATTTTTATCATTTTTAGACTTAACATCATTTTGCTATTAGAACAAACAAACAAAAAATTAATAATTACTTAAATTATTCAGTTTAGAAATTATCATGTGTATACTTCTTTTTCTTCATTTTTTGCTCTTTCAGCTTCAAAAGCTTCAATTAAATCAGCACAATCTAAATTTTCTACAGGTTCCCAAGTATTATCTTTATCGCTATATCCTTTCCATTTCAAAAGATATTCGACCTATAGAAATGAAATAAAATCGAATTACATATTTTGAATTCTGACTAATTTTGTAATGATATCGCATTTAAATTATCCTTATAACATTAGAAATTTAAAAACAACTCTCTAAATAATACATACTTTTTCAACATTACATTATGCGTTAGTTATAAATGATAAAACACTTGATAAAACCATGCATTTTCGCGCACCATAGTACACGACCAACTAATTAAAATTACATAGGTATGTATATTTTTGTTTAAATAGTTTGTCTTCAATTTTAAACGATTATTTATTAAAATAATATACAAAGATATGGCAATTTGATTTGATAAAAATATTGAATTGTTTCTTAGCAGAAAATTTATGAAATAGAAATAAAAATTATAAACCAAAAATTATTCGTTTAAACTTGACATACATACCTATATTATTAAATATATAAAAGAATATTATTCTAGGAACCATATGTATGCCGAATTTAGAGAAATATTGTAGTACGGAAGATTTCTAGTTTTATTTAATTAACTAATTATTTTTAATACGTTGCAATCGATTAATAATTTATGCTTTGTGTACACTGGAAAACAAACTCTCATAAATTTGATGTCGACATCAGATTTCAGCTGTGTGACATAAGAAAATTTTTTGATGTCGCTGTTGATGATCAGCATTCAGCAATTTTTTGTTTTCGAAGTGGAAACAAGTATTGGTATTGATGTTGATGTCGCGATCAATTTCACTGATTTCGTCAATGTGAAATATTGTCTTGATGTCAAAAGAAAAAATGAAAGAAAATTGGAATCGCGAGTGTATCAAAAAATTAATTGAATTGTATGAAGAAAATAGTGTTTTGTGGGATATTAGTAATTCAAATTATAAAAATAGAGTGCAGAAACAATTAGCAATAAAAAAAATTGCCTTAAAATTAAATAAAAGTCAAGAAGAAGTAAAGAAAAAGCTACATAATTTAGGAAGTCAGCTACACCGGGAAAATAGGAGATTAAAAACAAAATGTAGTGGATAAAGCGCAGATGAAAATTATACTCTAAAGTGGGAGTATTATGAAAGTTTACAATTTATTGTGTTCTTTAAATAATCTGTGGTGAAATCCTAGCTCTTGCCTTCTAAGGATCCATTCTCTGATGCACATTTTTCATTTTTTTGTCTTTTTTTTTAAATAAAATTATAGATGCAACAGCAGCAGCACATATTATTGTGTAGCACGACATTTTTAAAATAATATACACAATTTTCGCGAAATAAACTCTTGTTGCAGCAAATTTTCATGAGTTATCTCGCGGAGTCAAAAGTGATTTCCAGGCATCAAAAATCTTAACAAGAGTGTAAACAGACTTTGCAAGTTGATGTCGCGAAAACAAAATGATTTCTGAGAGTTTGTTTTCCAGTGTACACAAAGCATTAATTCGAGTTGTTAGATGCAAATTTAAAACGCAAATTATGTAGGTATTTCTTATAGAACATGAAACACCAAACAATAATTATTATTTCAAAATGATAAAATTTTGTTTGTTAAAATGAAAAAATCTAAATAATAGAAATCAAATGTTTTAATTTCATAACAAAAAATATATTGTTTCATATATGTAACCTATTGCAACCTAACCCTGACCAAAAATTCAAGAAGCCTCTAATTTTTTATGAAATAGGACAAAAAAGCGGCATATTAAAAATATAGGTTATGTTACTTACTTTACCACGGCGTACCCTTCTGCTTATTATCTTTTCAACCAAATATTCCTCTTCACTAGATTCACCGTCACCGTCAGAAGCTTCACGTTTTTCATCTGTTTTAACTTCTTCTTTTTTTGTTTTCATATTTATTTTCTGAGTTAAAATTTAAATAATCAACTGCAATAATCAAATCTATAAAAACATTTTAATTATGAAGATTAAAACGCCAATAAATTAAATTGACTAATAATAAAGAATAAACATTATTTAATTTCTTATTTACATTATAAATATAGAATTTAGAAAATGTTTGTATATTATGTATGTACATATATAATGTGCATTCAAATTATGTACATACACACATTTAACAAAAAAAAAAAAAAAAAAAGAAAAAAAAAAGACGCCGACCATTTCATTGAAATTTTCAAGTTTTTCTAAAATTATTATTAAAAATTAAATATAATAAAATATTTAAAAAAAAAACACAAAACTTTAACTTACTTTGAATAAAATGTAGCGTTTTAAATTATATTGCTCTTAGGACTTTAAAAATGTATTTAAAAAGTGAAGAACTTATTTTTTTTGTAAAATTTAAATTTTATAATTTCAATTTCTCTCTGGCTTCAACTAATCAACCCAACACTTTGAATTCCAATTCCAATATTCTATTCAGTATCAGTATTCACTATCACTATTCACTTCACTATCGCTAATCACTCACTATTTAGCATCCACAATCCACTATCCATGGTCATGGTATATGAAGCTATAAGGTAAAGTCAATTTTATGATATGGTCGCTATTTAAAGCTTTTTATGACGTAACCGTTTGACAGCTTTTAGTGTTTATAAAAAAATTTTCTTTCATTTAATTTAGAGCGTTGGAGAAGTAAAATAATTAATTAAATAAAAATGTTTAAAAAATAAATATATACAGGTACATTTTAATATTGAAAATAATTAAAATTATATAATATAAAAAGTATTGAAATAATATAGTAACAGCAAAAATAGTGTCAAAATAATATAATAATAATAATAATAATAATAATAATAATAGTAATACAAATAAAATTATTTTTGAAATTCAATTTAATATACTAACTTCCATACAATTTATCAAACGATTACGTCACAGAAAGTTAGAGCTTTCAAATTGATTTTACCTTATTAAGAACTTATTTTACCGTGTTTAGTATCTATCTATATAATGTGGAATGTGGCCGCATAATGGCATAATATGCATCCATTGTGTAGTTATAGATATACATGGCGGCATATACGCAAATAGAAATGCAAGTGTATGCCGTGATAGATATATATAACATTTCTCCTTTTCTATCCTATGTTCAATATTCCAAACAAGTTAGGAAAACGGGAAAATGCTAGAAAAATGAAACTTCAATTTCTTTTTATTTCTTGATATTTGAAATATCACGGCTACCGGATCGGTTGGAACTTGGAATTTGGAAACTTTGAAATTGCTCTCAATATTCAATAGTCGGCTACTTTTATTTTCATGTGTCCGTTCCGTTCCGTGTGGTGTTGGTGCTTGGTGCGGTAAATGGTAAATGATGTGATGTGCAATGTGATACTCTTATAGATTTAAAAATGAGAAACGAACGAATTGGTAATGATGGTTGATGGTATGTAAATAGTTAAAATTGAAGCTGAATTTTATAAACAACTTCCAACTTCTGATTAACATAACCTTAGAAAGCCTAATTTTTTTCCAAAAGCAATACAAAAAGTAATAAGTATTCATTATTATTTATTTTTATGTCTGTGTTAGTGTTATAATTCATTAAGATTTAGTAAGAAAAGAATTTGGAATTTATAAAACCTCAACATATTGTACTTGTACATCCTGATTTTGTATGATTTCAATTCAAGTTGAAGATCTCATACATAAATTCGTTTATTATTCATATAGAAAGGTTACATTTGTCATTTGTTCTATTTGTTGCATTTATGTTCCATTTTTTTTTCTAATCCAATTTTCAATTCTCTTCTTCATTCTGCATCATTGTAATTTTGATAATTTTTCCGTTTTCATCTTTAGTTACAGTAATAAGTTTTTGTGTGTTCATTTCTAAATAGTAACAAAAACAAAGGAAAATTTTGTTAAAATTATAAATCCATATACACATGCACATTACCTAGAATTATTTTGAATCGCATTACAGCTGATATCCTATTTAGATTTTGTGGAAAAATTTCATTTCTTTCCAAAAATTGTTTCTCTATTAATAATTTTATTAAACTGAAATATTCTCTATTTAGCGAGATCTGTAAAATATACAAGAAATATTAATGACTATAGATTAATTAATAAAAAAATAGCATACACTTACATTCAATAGTTGTGTATCAAATTTCGTAGAATACATATATCTCTTTATATTATCAAGAGATAAATCCTCCTGTATGGAATTATGCAAATATATAAGAATTTAAATGAATTGATATTCTGATTTCAAAATTACACTTACAAAGGTTGATTTTTTCCAATTGTTGTATTCATTTTGAAATGATGTCTGATCTAGATATAAATTATTGTCAGTTTCAAATGGTTCGATTTCCTGAGCGTTTCTTTCCACTGTTGCTATTAAGCCTTTTGATATAGATTCAATTTGTTCTAAAACGGAAGATTGTTGTTCTGAAACAATTAATTCTTGTACCTGCTGTGGAATTTCTTCTAGTTTAGGAGGCTGTCTTCTACGTCTACGAGGAATCACTTCTTCATTATCATTGTCTTCATTAATTATACGACGTCTTTTTCGTCTTCTTTTTCTTCTTACTCTTCCTACAACATTTTGATTTGTAAACGGTGAATGCGACCTCAATATTTCACGCCAGTTTCTGTCTGTTTCAAAATCGGGTCTTGATAATGGCCGCTGTTGCTGTTGATCAACGGCATCAATCAAATCATTTCTCGCATTTAAATTATCTATTTCTAAAGAAACAATATTTGGAGTTTGTTGTAAGTTAAGCTCTTGCTCTGGTATCTGTTGTTGTGCTAGCAGTAGTTGTTGCTGCTTTTCTACATTTTCTTCTGCTTCTTCTTGTGTTAATATATTTTCAATTTCATGATCTGTTAAGCTTCTAGTATGTCTATCAAACGGAATAATTTCTGGTATTTCTTCAACGACATTCAATTCGTATTGTCTTTCTTGTTCCTGCTGCTGTTGTTGCTGTGACAAATTTCTCGTTATACTGAAATCCAATTTAGGAGTTTGTGACTTTTGAAGAACAGATTCATATTGTTGCAATTCTCGTTGTGAAGAAAAATCAGAAGATTTCTGTTGCTGTTCTCTATCACTATAAATACTTCCTGGTGTGTTTTGAGTTGGTTGACTGTGAGACAAATCTCTAATTTTCGAACACGCATTTCTTGCGACTTCTATGACTTCAAGATTTATTTTTACGTGTTCATCAAAGAAATTAATTAAATTTTCCATTGAATAATCGTGGCAAATATAATTTCTTGATAAAATAAAAAAAGGAGCAAGTGTAATAATAAAAATAAAATTAACTATTGAAATAATTTTAACTTCATACTTATATTCTGACCAATCATTAACTTGTTCAAGTTTAGGTTCTGTCATCTTATAAAAATAAAATTTTTCACAATTGGTCCTCTACAATAATAAAAGGCGAGTTCATAAATTTAATTTTTTCGATAACAAATACAGTATGTAATTAATTACCTTTTTAGTTACAGGACGATGAGATGAAAAAAAATTTTCGTGATCGATATCAAAATTTCTTTCGTCGCAGGAAGCGATAACTTGTCTGAATTCGTTCAAAATTGGATCATTTGTATCCATTTGTGGTGATGTTAATATTTGAATGCTGTCAATATTTGGTTCCGGTGTTTGTAGACGTTGCTGGTCATGAGGAAGTAATGGTGTTGAAGTTAGTCCTTGCCCTCGGACTATTTCTCGTCTTTGAGATTCTGGAATTGATACAGCAGATTTTGACTGAAGACCAAGGCCGGTACTAATATTAGAATTTTGAGCCTGGACTTGTAATACTTCTGGTAATCGTAAATTTTCGTCAACCATCTCTTCAGGTATTGTTGGTAATGGTGTCTGTTCAACTCTAACAGGCATTCTCCCTTCCACATTGCTAGATGATAATTGAGTTGATGTTGATTTTTCAGTCAATATTCTTGTTACAGTTTGTTGTAAACGATCTGCTTCTGATTTTTTAGCTTCATCAGATTTTGTATTACTTCGAATCTGTGATTTTTCTTTCTCTTGCTTAACTATATATATTTATAAAACAGATTTTATATTGAAGAACTTTTTGATAATAATTAAATTTTCTTGGCTTACCTTTCTTGGTATCGTATTCAATTACGTCAGATAAAAATTCAAAATACATGAGCCGCTCATCATTTGTAAGATATTCAATAAACAAATTTGTTTCTTTCGATAGACTAAATTCAGAAAAATATATGTATTTTAATTAAGAAAGATTTTTTAATAATATACATGTTTTAGCTTACTCCAGTTTTTCCATAAATCTTGGATTTTCAAGTAAATTTTCATCTTTGTAGTTATAAAAATGTTTACTTTCATAATAATTTTTAACTATTTCACGATATTCTTCGAAATCTTTCATTATAAATAACCCAAAATATATGAACAGACAAAGAAATTGAAAGAATTAATTTTTAACATAAGTAGAATAATAACACACTGAACAAGAACAAGAATGTTACATTTATTTCAATATTCAATCAACAGGTATCAACAATAGCAGTAGCAGCAAAACAACGACAAAACATGTCCAAAATAATCAATATCCAACCAAATAAGTAGAAATGAAAATCGTTTTATTTATCTAAAATTTCGATTTTGGCGGTTAAAATTTTCTATGTAATTTCGAATGTAATTCAAATTCAAACAGGATGAGATGAGAATTCAATATGAATATGAAATTATGAAACTCATTTCATATTCCTTTTATTTTTCATGTGTGGTGTGGGCTGGGCTGGGTGTGGTGTGATTCTAATTAAACATTAATATTAAATTGATATTTCATTTTGATGCGCGGTGCGCGAGCACAATTTTCTCAAAATCACCACAGTAACAGATTTGAAATTTTAAATTATTTTTATTTTATTTTCAAAGAAGAAAATTTCAATAGCTATAGTAGACAAATAATATAGATTATTCAAAACCAACTAACACATAATGTACCTATGTATTATCAAAAATCATATATCATATATATAATATATCTTCTTTTTTAATATCATACTATATGATTTTTGGTATTATTCAATTTTCTTTTTAATTAAATGATTTTTTGAATTTTAGTAGATTCTGTTTAAATTTAAATTCATTTCAATAATTTGACAGCATAAAGAATTATAAAAATTGAAATTATTTGTTCAAGTAGGAATTATTGAAAATGAAACAAACGGAATATGAACAATTCAAAAAAGATTTGTAGTAGATTTGAGCGGGAATACAAAAACAATCGAAAAAGACAAATGACAAATGGAATAGTTGAGTTGAATTGAAAGTTGATAATCGAAAAAGATAAATGACAAATGGAATAGTTGACAGTTGAGTTGAATTGAAAGTTGATAAAAGTCAACCGGCAAGAAAGGCAAGTTGCAAATTGAATGTAAATAAATGTGAAATAATTTTGACAGTTCAATAGATAATACATAATACAAACACGGAGGAGTCATATTCATATATCATATTATATACCAATACCAATACCATCCATACACTACAAGAGCATAAAATATAAACAAAAACAGAAAATTTTGATTTGATTTGATAGTAAAAGTAAAAGTAAATCTAAATAATATTTTAAAATAATTGGTAATTGTGTGTTATTGATTAAAAATTATTTTTCATAATTACAGAAGAGGACAATCAGTTAGTTATATTTACGTCACTTAATAAATTTCAAAATTGGATTTCCAATTTCCATTATTTAAATTTTGAGTAGATTTTATAATTTTCATTTATTTATTCACACAAAAATAATTTAGCAACTACTCTCATTTTAGGGATAATTTTTGGATTTTTCAAATCATGCAAGTACTTTACCATCAAAAGATGGTTTTAATTTTTTTTTTATTTACTTTGTAAAATATATAATAAAATAAAACCAATAATTTTATTTTTCACATATATAACATACGTATTTTCATTATACTTTTATTGCTTTTTCTGTTATAATTTTATACAATGATAAAATTTACAAATATTTGGCATTTTATGCTTTGGTAGAATAATTTTTATGATTTTTTCTATTTCTTTTTTTCATTCCAGTAATTTTAATTTAAATTTTACTTACTAATTATTTTTAATTTCTATATTTTTTTTTTTAATTTTTGAGTTGAAAAAACAAAAAAAATAAAAAATGAAGTATAACGACATAACCATATAGTATTTATAACCAAAAATATCTGTACCATAAAAAAAATATCTATTCATTTAAAAAGGATACACATTAAAAAATCATGTTCTTCTCTCAAAATACATTAACATATTTTAAATTTTAATATAATCATATAATAATAATTTATTGTGTATATTTCTTTTTGATTTTTATTTAGATATTTCATTTAGTTTTGTCGTTTTTTTTTTCCTTTTAATTTAACAGAAAATATGCGTATATGCAGTTTCTTTATTTTTATAATTTTTGTTAAATTGTTTCAATAAAAGTATTCATTTATATTATTGTTGAAAATAATATTTAATAATAACAAATAGTAGGTATATATTACTCATTCATTTTTAATAATAAATTTTTTATTTGAAAGGAAATATTTTACGTTTTTTTAACTCAAATTTTTTAATTTAAAACAATTCAAATACATTATATACCAAGTTAATTTATTATGGTATGTTAGTATATATATAGTTTTTCTTGAATTTTCATTTCTTTGATATTTTGCTTACTGATTTATATGTTTTTAATTTTTTTTATCTAAAAAAAAAAAACCATAAAATTGGTCCGTATTTATAATGTGCGTGTGTTTACATATTCGATTTATGCATATATGTTACTCATATTTTTCTGTATCTATTAATTTAGAAAATTTTTAATTTTTTAATTAAATTCACAATTAAATATAATATGCGTATTGGATATATGTATGTATTTCTAAACTATAAAATAAAAATACATTATAATAGGTAATGCAAAACAAAATTAATAAAATTTTTAATTTTCGAACGTTTTTATATGAGAAATACACATATTTACCTACATGTAAACTTATAAAAAATTTCTATCGCGACTGAATTGAATTTAATCAAAATATTCAATATATTTTTGTATTATTATATAAAATTAACAATATATGTATTAATGAATTATGTTCGTTATGATCATAATTCAATTTAATAATAATTATTATTATAAAATAGATAATAAAGATGATAATAAAAATTTTATAATCAAATTTGAACTATAAAAATATTACATACGTATGGTATGTATGTAATGACTAACTTATATAATTTTATGCTTTTATTTAACTAAATTATTTTATTTCTTCTTCTTCTTCTTCTTAAGAATAATAATTTTGTTTTTTGAAACGAATATTATAATTATTTAATTAAATAATATATTAATTATGACGATAATAATAATAATAATAACAATAATGAAAAAAAAACATTTTTTTTTTTTTGTATCTTCTAATTACAATAAAATATCATTAGTATAACCAACACCTTAAATAAGTTTTAAGAAATATGTATTTTTTAATTTTCAATAGAAATAAACGACATACTGTTTGCACCCTTTATACATATTTATTTTGTTGTTTTTATTTTCATTTTTAATTCAAATTATTTATTCTTTTTTTTTTTTCAAAAAAGATAAAAGATTTTCAATTTATTTTGTAAACAACAAAAATAATATTGGATAATAACACCAACATAAAAAAAAATTTAAAAAAATATGTAAATATTATTCTTTGTAATTAATTTAAATATTTTGAAAATTAAAATTGAATTAGATCAAAATATTTATTTATTTATTCAAAGAATATACACATACACAATGATTTGTAATTTAAATAAAAGAAGAAAATAATTACATATTTTTAATTGATAATATAACATTATTAATAATAATATTTTATTAACTAAATTTTTATACACATTTACTATTATATATATTCTTATTATTATTTCATTTTTAATGGCATATAAAATATTTTAATGACTTGATTATAAGTTTTTATTTTATTTTATTTTTATTTTTTTTTACAAAAATTGTTCCTTTACATTTGATTTTCTTGGAAAAGGCATTAATTATTGAAAATCATAATTATTGGGAAATAAATTTTATGATAGTCAGATCTCGAAAAAAAAAATAAATAAAATAGAATTCAACATTAAAAGAACAAATTTTTCATTATTTAACATGAATTTGTTGTACACAAAGTAGTTTGATAAATTTTTCAATAATAATAATGTAATAATAAGAATAACAAAACAAAAAAAAGTAATATATATATATATATGTACATGTTAATTAGAAATAAAATATTTAATAATTTGTTAACATTTTGTTTTTTTTTGATTTTTTTTTTAGTGTTTTATTTATTTTTATTCTATTTTACTTTTGGAAACCATAAATTATTTTTTCTTCTTATTTTGTTATATTTTTGAATAGCTATTCATTAAGTTTTGTTAACAAAATCTTTTATTTTAGTTCTTCTTCTTATTGTTTAGTTCCTTTTGTTTTTGTAAATGGTCCATTATCATTATATTTCTGATACTAAATAATTCAAAATTAAATAATTATGTGCTTGTATTCGTTAATATGTGTATTTATATATATATATATAAAAAAAAAAACATTTGTAAATTAAATATTTATGGGACTACTGAATTTGAAAATTGAGAATCGATGTAATTTCAATACACACAATTATTCATCTTATTAAGACCATGAAAGCTGAATTATGTATCGATATACTGGGAGTGGAATTATGTAACTCGATTCAAGTACTACTCGTTTTTGAGTAAGGTTGAATTCAGTTCGAGTTATTCCTAAATCTACCTATCTAATATCTATGCATTTTGTTATTTAATCCGTTTGTTGCTATGTAGTTGAGTAGTATAAATAATTTTAAAACTAACAATTTATTATACTCGAATTTTTATTACTTTTACATTATTACACAACAATATTCAATTTCAATTCAATCCCCAACATTTATGTACATATATGTACGTAATGCGTATATTCTGTTCATTTCTTAATCATTTAGAATAATTTTGAAACAATTTTTGTGATTAAATTATTAAAAGAAGTATGTGTACATAAGTATATGTATCTGGATGTTTTTTTTTTTTTTTTTTTTTTAAATTAATACTAAAACAATTTAATTTTTGATTTAATTTTATTTTTATTTTGTTTTTTGTTTTTTTGAACATTTTGAAACCAATTGTTCACATTACTTTTGAAGTTTTTTGATTAGAATAAATAATTTTTTTTTATAGTTTTTTTTTGTTGTTTTTAATTTCATTTTTAGAATTTAAAACTAAAATTTAGATTTGGATTTCAATAATTAACAAATTTTTAACGATATAATTTTCGAAACTTATTATTTTCTAAGACATATCACATATTTAATTGATTTATTGATTGTGTGTATATGTGTGTGTATGTGTACATGTGTAACACAGAATTTATATATTGTTAATCGCGAATGACTGAATTTCAAAGAGAAAAAAAAAATGACATCATAAAAGAATTTAATAAAAAAATGTCTTTGGTTCTTTCTTTTTGAAAAAAAAAAAAAAAATCATTTATGATGGTGTGAATATATCGCCGCGTATACATATATGTAATACCACAATTTATAAATTTATGTATGTATGTATGTATGTGTATGTATTGTATCTTTTATTAATTTATTATTTTAAATAGATTTTTGAATAAATTTAAAATGAAAAAATAAATCAAAAAATAAAAAATGTGTAACATACTATATATCATTCTATTGTATGAATGTAATATTCATTTCATAATTACACATATTTCCCTTTAAATATAATAATTAATTATAATCTACATAATATTTTCTAAGAAAAAAAAAAATAACACGACATATACACATACATAATGTATTCCTCTCTATCTATAATGTATAATTATATACATATTATATCATATTAATTTATTTATTTTCTTTTTATTTTGTTTTTGAAAATGTATTTAATTGTAATTGTAATTCTACTACATACATACATATTTTATTGTTGTAGAAATTAATTAAGAATTATTTTAGTATTTTATTTTTTCATTTACAAATGTATTATATTACATAATAAGTAATAAATACTAAAATTTAAATTTTGACTTTATTTTCAGGTTTCCTATTTTAGTTTTAATTTTTCATTATGTACATATACATACATACATATGTATATATTTCTTTTATTTTTTTCTCTCTAAATATTTTATGATTTGTAAATTTTATTTTGTTTTTTTTTTGTTTTTTTGTATATTGTGTTTTTTATATAATTTTTCTTGTATTATTTTTTCTTGACTATAAAATAACAAGTACATTTTATATTAATATTATTTTCATATTATTTACATATTTTATTAGTAAAATTTTCCCTTTTTTTTTTAATTTAAATTTATATTTTTCTTCAAAAAAAAAAAAAAAATGTTTCTAATAAATTTTTCTTTTATCTATTTTACATTATCACTAATTTAATTATTACATTTATTTTTACTTTTATATGTATTTGTTTTTTACTTTTTCTTTTCGAATATTTTTTATATTATTTATAATTTGTTAAATAATTAACATTTTTAAATGCTAATAAAAATGGTATTTGTCATAAGATTTGGTGCTTTCCTGATTAGTACTGGTTTTTTTTTTTTTTGATTTTTTTGTTTTTTGTTCATTTTCATATTTTTTTTTTTTTTTTTGTTAAATTTTAATTTTTCTCAATCTACTCATATTTTTGTTTTTCTTTGCTTTGTTTTGTTCTCTTCAAAAATGTGTAAATAAATGTGTTTGTTAATATGTATGTGCGTTATTTTATATTATGTATTATGTACACACATAGTACAGACAGTGTATAAGTAAATTGTATTTTTTTTGTTATTTTAATTAAAAATATATAGATAAAATATTTTGTTTTTATTTTTTTTATTATTTTTATCTTTTCATTAATATATTTATATGTATAATATATGTATTTTTCATAATTACTTACACGTGTACTACAAATATAAGAACAAAACAAAATTCAAAAAACAAAAAAAACAAATTTTATAATTATGTAATATTATTTAATATGTAACTAAATCGGTTTACATAGTACATTGTTATATACAATATTATTTAAGGTACACATATATATATTATAACAACTAAAATTATTTTGAAAATTTTTAATTATAATTTTATTTTTTTTTTTAAATCCTAACATTATATTTTAGTTTCTGTTCTTAATTATAAATTAATTCTACAATTACATTTCTATAAATATGTGTATATATACTATATTTTCTTAAATATGGCCCCAATATTCCAAATAAAAATAAAAATGAAGAAAACTGTGTACATATTTTGTTTTATATCATCTATAAATGGTCATCTCTATATACGCATTTTTATAATATTCATTTCAGAATGATTTATTTTTTTATATCTACATACTATATATACTATATACTATATATTCAGTTTATCTAGTTACTAATTTGTTTCCGTATTTTTTTGTTATTACCACTTTAAAGCCAAAAAAAAAATATATATATATATATATATATATATAGAAAAAAGGAATAATTTTGAATTCAGTTCGAAAATTTCTATTCCTATTCATCTTCATTTTTTTTTTCTCTACTAGAAGAAATTTTTTGTATGTACATATTTTTATTTTATATCTCGATGGTTTCCCTTATTATTCATTCAAATTTTGCATTTTGCACTTAAAAAATTAATATATTCATTACAACCGAAAATATTTTAAATTTTGTTTTAAATTGTAAATTACATTAATTTATATGTATTTTCCCAAAAATCGAAATTAATTCAAAAATTCTGAAAAAATGAAATTTTAAAAATATTAAAAAGATATAGAAAAGAATTTACAAAAGAAAAAAAAAAAAAACAATTTTTTTTTTTTTAAATTAATTAAAATGAACACGATGACGATAATGATGATGCTGATGATGCTGATGATGATGATGATGGTGTTGATGCCGATGTTGTCGTTGATGTGATGTTGGTCGTAGTAATTATTGAATTATTATTATTTATTATTTCACCAGTTATAGGATTTATAATTGTAATATTTTTGTCATTGTTTTTGTGATTAGCACCCAATTTTATATTATCATCATTATTATGAATTTGTTGCTGACGTTTATTTTCATCATATGAATTCGATGATGATATCGGTGATGAATTATTCTCATTTTTAATTGTATCATTATCATTTTTGTCTCGATTAAATGTTATCTTTTTAATATTAATGATATCTCCATTATTATTATTACCACCATTCTCTATCGAATCATTATTATTTTTACCACCACAACTATTATTATTAGTTACAGTTAATTCTAAATTATCGTATGATGTATAAAAACCTACATTTTTGCAATTTCTAATCGGTTTGAAATGCAATTTAATGTGCTCTTTTAATTCTGATTCCGTTGATACTTTATAATCTTCGCAATGGTCACAGGAATACAAATTTTCATTTTCGAAATAATTATTATTTATGATATTGTTATTATCATTTTTATCAATATTATTATTATTGTTGTTATTTATATTAGCTTTATTGTTATTATTATTATTATTATTATTATTATTATTATTAGCTAATTGATGATTTTTTAGATGAGCTTTGTAATGTTCTGAATTGGTCGTTTCAAATGGACAATAAAGGCACTCCTCAACGGTATTAATTTGTTCATTATTAAATAATTGTTTGTCTTGTTCGATAACATCTTTTGTTGATGTTGATGTTGATATTAATGATGGTGTTGGTGGTTCTGTTGTATGTGATGTCGATGTTAACGACGATGATATCATTAGTGTTGCTGATGTTGGTGCTGATGTTGTTATCACTTTATTTGATTCCAATTGTCGTTTCAATAATGAATTTGAATTTAAATTATTTTCACGTTCAGATTTTTCATGATACGACGATACATCGACAATCCAAAATTTCTCAAGTATAGCATCCAATTGAATTTGACATAATTTTGGTTGTGGATATTCTGGATCTTCTTGGAATTTTTTAAATAGTTTTTGTGTTTTTTCTTGATAGCTTTGTGTATGTACAGCTAAATGCGATAATAAATATGGTTCTTGACGTGCTGTATACGAACATGCTTTACATCGATATGGAAATTGAGATTCATGCGCTTTCATATGTATTTTAAGTTCTTTATTGCCAATATATCGTGCAGGGCATATTGAACAAAATGAAAGTGCTTTATCAAAGTTGGTGTCATTACTATCGTCTTCAATATCTTTTGATCTTAAATCAATAGCAGCTTCCATATTTAAAATATTTGTGTTTGTTGTTGTAGAATTCGTTCCATTATCTTCGTGGAATTGTTTGCAATGTTGTGCCAGCACAACTTTCTTGCTACAAGTGAAAGCGCATGATTGACATTCATATTGATCAGGCTTAAATTTATGTAAGGATATATGATAATTCATTTGTGATTTACTTTCTGATATAAAAGGACAGCAAGGGCATGGCATTTGTTTTAGACGAGAACTATTCGATGATGATTGCTCGTTATTATATTGCTGCTGTTGTTGTTGCTGTTGTTGTTGTTGCTGCTGCTGCTGCTGCTGCTGCTGTTGTTGTCCTCTTTGAAAACCTAAAAGTTCTGATAATTGACTTACATTACCATTATTATTTGCAGTTAAAATTTTATTATTATTATCAATATTTTGTTGTAGATCACTGGTTCCACCATTGAATAATGCATTCTGTCTAATAGATGATAATGTTGTATTATTTGATTGTGTAGCCGTTATTGTTAAATCATTGAGATCAGATAAATTTTGATTAATATGATTTTGTTGTTGCAATTGATTCAAATTATTATTATTTTGATTTGAATTATTATTAAGTACAATATTTGTTCCATTATGAGTAGCTAAAGGATGATATATTGGTGAATTTTTATTACTGGTACGATCGACTGTTTCGATACGAATATCACCACTGTGTTTTAAACGGCAATGTCGCTGTAAATTTGAAAGAAACAAAAACAAAAACAAAAAAAAATGAAAATTTTTCATATTACAAAAAATATTCAAATTTTGATAAATTAATTCAGTTTATATTATTTTAAAGCTTAATAAACATATCCCGCTTCCACAAATAAAGTACATATGTAAAGCTTTTACATATAATAATTATTATAATACATATTATATATTATATATATTATTTGATTAGTGCGCTGTAATAAACCGTTTTACCCCCAATTGTGAGATACAATAATGATAAGAGTTTTTGTTTGCACACCAAAAAATAAAATTAATTTTATGCATTATCTAATAAATTTAAAAAAATTGATTCGTAACAAATAATTTTGAATAATAATTTAGAATTTTTTTTTTATAACAGATTGATTTGATTTCTCATTTTAAAATTTAATCAAAAAAAAAAAAAACAAATTATATGGTATAGTAGATCCTCCATTAAGTAGAAAAATTTATTTATTAAAATTATTGAATAAAATAAATTAATGGAAGATATATATTGGTTTTTCGTTTGTTTACTTTTTGGTGTGTTGTTATAAACGATTGTTTTTTTTTTTAAAGCACAAAAAAATAATGAAAATTTATTTCTGATTACAAAAAAAAAAAAAAAAATGATAAATCGCGAGTTAATGGTATGAAAGTCAGATACCCATAGAAAATAATAATGAAATATTACGAAAATTAAAAAAAAAATAATAAATTAATACATATATGTACTACATAAATCCATATTAAATGTAAATATATTGTAATATTGTTTTGGTGAACTGAATAAAGCTTTTTTAAAAATGTTTGTTTGATTTCCCAATCAACCATAAATGAATAAAGAAAACTAATTAAAAACGAATAAGAAAAAAAAATCATATATTTACCGGGACAAATGGTTCTCTATAAACGCATAATAAATGGTCACTCATCTCTGAATTCATCTTAGAATCATTATTTTGTAAGCATCTCATTTTGATTCTAACAAAATTTGAGATGTTTCGTGTTTTTATTGAGAAAATTTATTGAAGTTCGGGTTTTATTTTATATTTTTTTTTTGAAATTTTTATTTTATTTTTTTTTGCGTTTTGCATTAGATTTTTGATTTTCCCAAGAAAAACTCAGAGAATTCACAAAATGAATGAAATGAATTTAATGGTTGTTAGTAAAATACCTGAATGACATGCTTCCAGTTTGAAACCTGATGGCAATGACCACAACGATAGGGTGCTGGGCCTCGCCATCCGGTAACACCACCAGTACCCGTAGTAGTTACTACCCCAGAACTTGCCTCATCCGGCTCACCGTGCTCATTAGCTTTAGCCGGTGCCGCCGTTGTTGTTCCCAAATTTAATGGAATTAAAGAATTTGTAGGGATTGCATTAAAGGATGATGTAGGGACAGCGGTAACAGATGGAGATAATGCCATCAAAGGAATTTGATTGGGTATCATTGATTTTCCAGCAGCAGCTTGTTGGGAAAGGCACATTGCGGCAAAAACCTTGTTCATGTAAATATTTGAATTGACTGCCACCTGCAGAGGTGTAGTTAAATTCTGCTTCTGTGACAAATTTATTCCCACCTCTTGATGTTCTTTCACATGAGATAGAACTGTATCACGATTTGCATGTCTAAAAAAAATAAATTTCTTTTTAGTCAATTTATATTTGGATTAAATAATGGAATATATTTACCTGAAATTACATTTTTTGCATTTGTAAAGTGTTTTCTTTTCCGATCCATCGCCTTTTACATCAATGTTCTGTGCAACAACATTGACTTCTTCACTGGGCTTAATTAGAAGTGGAGGACTTCTTTTTCCTTGATTTTGTTGCGAAGATTGCTGAACTTGAGAATTCAATAATGGAGCGAAAAATGGAAAGGCAACGAATCGATTTGGATTAGCTTGAATGTTTAGATTAGGCGTATTTCCAGCATCGTTTTGTCTGTCATTCAAAAATGCTAAAGATGCTTCTTGATTTGGTGTCATTTCTCCAGATTTCATAAGTTTAGGATCACCATCTTCTTCTGTGACTTTCATTAATGTTATGTACTTGTTGTATTTTGTATAATTTCTTCGACCAGTTTCGTCGTTCATTAGTACCTTCGCATTCTTGTGACTTGGATCTCGTATAGTCTTGAGTCGGATATGTTTCGTAATATCCCATCGCCAGTTTGAACGATAAGCACATAGTGAACATTCAAATGGTTTTTTATTCAGATGACCCACAATATGAACATGAAACCGTGATGCTGTAGATGCCCAAAATGAACAATGTGGACACTTGTAGACCTTTTTCAGAGACGAATTTGCTGCTTCTTCTTCGGGAGTCATTTTCTTTGTTACCTAAGAAAATAGTTTCAAGAACGTTTGAAAACTTTTTTATTTCATATTAGACTTACCTCGCCATAACCAGGTGCAGTTTCGACCCCATAATAACCGTTTTCATTGTTATTTTCTTGACGTCTGAAATTTGCAGGCAATTCTGAAGATTTTTTGTCTTCTGTAATGGTTACTTCTTCAGAAGTAGTTGGTTGACGTTCATAACGATCAACAGATTCAGAAGGTTCGTTATTTGAGACTTTATTCCAAACAAATACTTTATTCTCCATCGGATGTTTTTCTTTTGGTTGTTCTAAGATTTGACATTCTTCTGTAACTTCATCGTCACGTTTTTCATTCGTATCTGATATTGAATCAGAGGAATCATGTTGTTGACAGCGGCCGATTTCTGTACAGCTTCTAAGGTGATTTAATAAATCGACACTTGATTTACATCGATGTCTGCAATATTGACACCTTGTAGATCCAGTATTTACAGACAAATTAATTGGTGATGCGCTAGAATATTTGTCTTGATTATCATCTCTTTGGCACGTACTCTGATGAATCATAGACTCCGACAGGCACTTAGATATGTATCCGCAATCACAAGTCAAATTTTCATTTTTCGCTGCATTCATTGTTTCCTTAAGTTTATCAAAGAAATTTATACCGCGTCTTTTACTGTTCGACGATGAATTCGATGATGGAGATAATTGAGGATTATCGATTTTGTCTAATTTTGCCATTTCAGGAATTTTACCATCAGGAAAGAAAAATGATGCAATATCCTTCAAAGTGTTTTTGGAATCATCAAAATTTTCAAAAAATGTTTTTGACAGATTTAAAGCGTTTCCAGCTGCCTGTATTGGAATTAAATTTGGCACAGGACGACATGCTTTTTTTCTTTGTACAGACGGATTATCTATTGGTGAACTTTTTTGTGATAAATCTGTTGGTTGTTCGTCGTCTGGATATTTACATCTTTTTGAAAATGGTTCATCAAAATCATCGATATTATTATTATTGAATCCATCTAAATCACCATTTTCACTCAAGAAATCTTCTGTAATATCTGTTCCTCCAACTTTATTTTTACGTCTAGCCATACTCATACCGGCTGCATGACCAACAGGTGGTACGTGATGATTCATTTCGTGAACTGTGAGGCTCTGTTTAATATCTGCAGTAAAATTGCATGCTGCACATTTAAATGGCCCATTTCCTCCATGATTTTTCATGTGACGGTCTAAATTCCATTTATATGGTGTACGAAAATCGCATACATCGCATTTTATCATCGGCATAGAATGATATTTAACGTGTTTACTGTATCTGGCTTTAATGTGTGTCACATAACTACATTTTTCACAGCGGAAAAATTTCGTTTTGCAATGATCGTCTTGTTCATGTTCGACTAGTTGATCTCTATAAATTGTCGTGAATTCACAAATGCTACACTTTAATAATCGATTTTGCGGAGATATGTCGTAATTTTGTTCTTCACATTTAATGTTAGGTGGTGTTGGTTGCTGTCTTTGTTGTAATTGCTGTTGGAATTGTTGTTGTTGCTGCAAATGATGATGTTGCTGTTGTTGTTGCAATTGTTGCTGCAATTGCTGTTGTTGTTGTTGCAGTTGCTGCTGCTGCAGCTGTTGTTGTTGCTGTTGCTGTTGCTGTTGAATATTTAATAAACTATTACTGGAATCATCAACTTTTCGTTTGCGACCTTCTCGTCCTGAATGTCTTTTTCTTGACTGCCCATGTTCACCGATGCCATCTAATGATCCATGCACCATTTTCATATGTCTTACTAGTTTTTGATAATGTCTTGATGCGTATAAGCATAATTTACATTCATTTATCACAATTTTTTCCCCGTGTGTATCTCTTAAATGTGTTAAAAAATATCTTGGATTTTGTGTAAAAAATGTACATGAATTGCACGAATAGTTTCTTTTTATTTTACATTGAGGTAAACCTTCATCTTTCGGTTCAATTTGTCCATCCAGGTCATCAATATCACCGGTACTATCTAATATTTGTGTTGCATTGCGATAATCAAATGCTGGCCCAGATGTTTTAACATTACCAGTTTCTTTATCTAAAAAAATTTGATTACCACTAACAACACTGCGTACAATTAGAGTATCGCCTGAACGTTGGACCATGGATGGAACATCCATTTTATTAATTTTAATTGGTTCTTTTTATGTATTTGTTTTTTATTTTTAATAAAATAAAATATTTTGCTTTTCTTTGTATTAAATCCTGCCGTTATTTATCTGAAATAAATTAAGAAATAATTGTATTTTAAGTGAAAAAGAAAAATGCAAACATATCAACAAATCATTCTATGTAATAAAATATGTAGTTTAAGTAATTTGATATTTGATTATGACTGAATTAATAGAACTTGAATAAATCAATTTTGATATTCTTGCAGATGGCAAACTATGATGAAAATTATAGGTTCAAACAAACAAACAAACAAACAAAAAAACCTAAATTGGCGGTTTAAATTAAGAGAACAAATTTTAGAGGTACCCCCATACTCATATACCTATTCATAAATTGCATATTTTATTCAATTATTAAAAAAAAATGTAGTTAAAAACTATTCGATTCCTTGATATTAACTGTACTGTAACAGTTTAATAGTAGAATAATTAAGCAAAAAAAAAAACGAAAAAATATTTAAGAATTCTTTCAGTAAATTTGCACTTTACACGTTAAACAGTTTACTTATTAATTTCGGTTTAAAAGTGGCTCAATTTTGTTATTCCGTTCAGTTTTAGTTTTTTTTTTCGGTGATTACGCATTGGTGTTAAGCTTTTTATATAGCACTTTGACGTATACAGCTTCAATCAATTAATTAAAATCGACAAATTATTTTGGTAAAATGTAAAGCTTAGTTATAAGACTTTTATTTATACATTTAAGTATCTACAAAATTTAAGAGTGTGTATGCAAACTTTTTAATTTAAAAATACAAATAAAATAACCAAAAAATAACGAAAATTTGATTGATCAGAAAATTATTTAAAAATAATACACTACAGAATAACAAAATATGAATCAAAATTATAATATTTTTCCTTAATATCTTGCTTTATGCCATTTTTAAGCGTTATTTTTATGTAATCGAAATTAGAAGACGAAAAACAAAAATAAAATAAATAAAAAACACATAGGTACCTATTCAGTATAAATAAAAATTAAATGTTATACAATAATCATTAAATTTCAAATTATAGAAAAAATGTAAAATCATTTCATAATTCTGTTTGATGTTATGCATTATGTTTGTACAATGAAAAAGAAAAGGATTTATGCCTGCACATATAAAAAACAAATAAAAATATATTTAAGTATATATATACACACATGTATGTTTGCATAACATATTGTAATTTAAAATGTGGCCTTTGTTGTTTTGTAACATTCAAAAATATAGATTCACATTATTCTTGTAATGTGTGGTAGATACAAACATATACACGTATATATGTAATGTATACAGAAATGCACATTTTATGCATTGTACATTATGATGTATATGCACATGTTAATGCATTTATAACATATTATGCATGTTTTACAAGAAGAAAAACTAAAATTCTTGTTCTAACTTTTTGCTGAAGACTTAAAAACGTAGAATAAAAAAAGAAGTGAAACAAATAAACCATAAGAAAAACTTGGAAATAAATGTGAAAAAACACAATTACAAAAGGAACAAAAAAAGAATTTTAAATTACAACAATTTTTAACATACATACATAGATAGATGTGTATACATAGATGTATAGTTACATATTATCTTCGAATAGAAAAAAAATTGTATGTTACAATATTTGATCAGTACTTGTGTAAAGGTGTAGTTTTCACTTATGTTTATGTATATTGTTACCTTTAAAAAAGTTCTATATTTACGTACGTTGTAAAATGACAACTATAAAATGGTAGTGATGATGATGATGATGATGACGACGGTTTTGATGATGATGTAAGCTTTTCTCGATTTTATTTATTTTTTTTTCTTAGATTTTTTTTTTGTTTTTATTTATCAGTGAAATAAAAACATACGTAAATTTTACATATATTATGTATGTATCTACATATACGTATACCTATGCAAGTATTTACATAAGTGTTTGTTGTCGCTGTTAAATAAGCCATGGTGAGACCAATTTTATTTTACTTTTTTTTCTTTTGCATCTATAACCTTCTACATTTATACATATGTATATGTATGTATGTAATATGTATATACATAAATATAATAATGTATAAATCTTATATGTGATATATTATATATAGAAATATGTACTGAAATAGGTTTAGATGTATATATATGTACATTTTTACGTACGTAACTCGAGAAGAACAAAAAAGAAAAATTGAAGAAAATTTTCTTGAAAAAAATGAAAATTGTTTAACTCTATATTAGTGTACAAGAGTATAATAAGATGCGAAGAAATAAAAAAAAAATATATGCATGCATATAATGTACATATAAATATGCATAATGTGTATGTACTTGTATTTTTAAATTGTAACAATACCAAGAAGAAGATCTACTCTTACCTGATGTACTATACTGCATATAGAAAATAAAAACAAAATAAAGTGGAATGTTTTTCCGTATATTTACGACAAGATAGAAAGAAAGAAAATTAAAAGAAAAGAAAAAAAAAGGAAAAAACATAACATGCAGAAAAGAAAAGTTAAGAAAATCTTGATATACCTACATATATACATATATACAAATGTAAATCTATTATTATATACACAAACATTTTAGATATAGTAGAGATAGTAACATTGTATTTATATATATGTATGTATGTATGTTCGTTAACGTATGTATATACGAGTATATTATAATCAACCATGGAGCTTAGAGGAAAATAAAAGAAATAGAATAAAAATACTTACAAAAAAAAATGAAGAGAAAAAGAAAATAATGAAAAACAAAAGAAAACTCTAAAGGCAGTGCAACATACTGTATATATGTAGCCTAGCTATGCAAGAAAAACTCTATTGCTGGAATATACTACAACACTATATACACTCGATATAGGCAAAGCATTATATAGCTATGCGTATATTTTTATAGAAGGAGGCATAGGATATAAGATATATAGGCATATAGAATCCTTCATTCGAAATTTAAAGAGAAGATAAAAGAGAAATCCATCCATATTTTATCTATAACATTAAATATACATATATGTATGTATGTTTATATGAGTTGAGTATATATCTACTTCTATGTTCATATAAATTAAATCCATTATGAAAAATGTTTACTACTGTACGATATGAGTATATATGTACTTGTACTCGCATGTACATACATATAGTTACAACATTGATAGATATAATATCTATCTATATATATACATAGCTCTGTACATATATGTATATATCTACAGAATTAGAAAATAGAAGTACTTCTTGAAAGTACACATTGGTAGTGGTACATATACATGATACGTACGTATATCTCTTCTCTTTTGCTTATTTAACAGTTCGGTTTAACCAAACTAAACTATGTATAAATTTTTATAGTTTATTGCGATCTACCTTTTAATAAAGTCAGATTGAGAATATTATGCATATTATGTATAAATGGTATATACATATGGTATGTATTTCATATGCGTTTCATTGCAAAATACTGTAGGTACATATTTATTATATGTATGAATTTGCGTGTAATAATAAAATTTATTTTTATTTTATTCACATATACATACTTATTGAAATTTATTTTTCATTTATTTTATTATTTTAAAAAAAATATTATTATTGAAACAAAGGAATTTTTATCACGTGTATAGTACCTATAACATCAAATTATATATGTATTCGTATACATATGCATTATAAGAGTAGATTTATGTATATATTATTTGAATTTTTTTTTTGTAATGTGTAACAAACAATATTGATAAAATCTCTATTATTATATCTATTAAAATTTAAAAAACAAAATTCAAAAAAATTCTGATAGAATAAAATACAAAAAAATGTTTTTTTTTTTTTTAACTGAAAGTATGTAATTTTTTTTTTTTAATCTTACAATTTTCATTGTAAAAAAATTTAATCCTTGTACTATATATACCACATCAATTTATTATATATCATTCATCGTCATCATTATCATCAACTTCTTCATCAACAACAATAAATTGAAAATTATACACAATTTACCATAAATAATTTTTCGAACGCAATGAACTGAAAAGTTTTTCAAAACTTTATGAAAAGATTAAAAATAAAAATATAACAACAAAAAAAAAAAAAGACAATAATAAAAATTATTGGAAATACCGAATAAACTTTATAGAAAATAACAAAAATTGTATATTGTAGGTATATACGAAAACTTTGCTTTTATAACATTACACAAATAATAAACAAACAAAAACAACAACCACAAATTGAAGTACTTTTATATGTAAATACATAGTAGTATATGCTAGTGCTGTATAAGTATGTACGAGTTATGTACCTATGTAGGTATGTCAAATAATTTTATTTCTTTTTTTACATTTTTACTTTTACTTTACTATCGTTGTCATTTGTAGTAAGTGCTGTATATCACATTTTATTACACAGATTTATATGTAAATAAATATAAAAATACAAGTACATAGAACATGTCATATTATTATTCGTATATTATAAAAAAAAAATAAAATACTCGTGCGTACATCAAAGATATGTGCGTTGCTGTTGATTACCACATGAATACTCATCATAAATTCAATTCACTTTACTTTGTCACATATATCGTATATCCGTTTCTATAAGGACTTATTGTCCGTTCACGTATTAAAAACGTATACACAGAAGAAAAACATAAGTTTCCTTTTTTTTTTCTGTTGCCTTCAACTTTATTTTTTTTTTTTATCACTGATTTTTTGTTTTTCTTTTTTATTTTTTTATTTTATTTATTTGACATAATACAGATGTATGTATTTGTGATTTTCATTTTTAATATTATAATAATAATATATAATCAAAACTATATAATTATGTATATAATATACATATATGAATATTTTATAACAATCTAAACACATATAAAAACGAAAAAAAAATTTTTCATCCTAGAAAAATGAAAAAATTATAAAAGGACCACCGAAAGCTGAAAACCTTCGAGACAAACTAAACTCTTTTTGGTATCAGAATTTATAGAGCTTTTGAGTATATAAAATATAATTTATAAAATATGTGGCAGACACAAAAGTGTATTTGTGTATGTAGAAATATGTACAATACAATACAATAGTAGATAGTAGCATACATTATATTATAGGAGTATTTTAAGATCTCGATGGTGTCATGATGACATGACATGGTATATAGCAGCAGCAAGTAAAGAAAAAAAGCATGAAAAAAGTATATACATACTACCATTCTAACAGTCATGCTCTGCAGAGAATTTATGTTGTGTGCTGTGTTATTTTGGTCTGATTTCTGTTGGATTTGAATGGTATATGGTATCCAGAATACAGACAGTATACATTTTAATGCTCTAACTAACTACTAATATATGTATGTACACATTTTGCTGTTCTGTTGTAATTGTAACTGCTGCTAACTGAGTGCTATTGCTGTTGCTGTTGCTGCTGCTGCTGCTGCTCTTGTTAAAAAATGTAGTATAATAGATAATAGTATGTATCAAGTATGTATTTCGAAGTTGTTTTTGGTTCATCATATTATAGCTTTCGTTTAGTTTTTGGTTTCGTTTAATAGATAAATGAATTTTTGTTAGATATCTTCGGTTTCATTAGAACATTCACTTTCTATTTTTACTTTGGTTTTGTCTGTTTTTTGGGGTGAAAGGTGAAAGGTAAAATTTTTTGTTTAACATGAAAAAGGTATATACATATACGAAAACGGATAGAAAATTATTATAATAAAACTTTTATATCACAGATATTATACATTTTTAGTCACAAAAGAATGATGTAAACTTATATATTGTTATAGTATTCGTAAATTTACATTATGTATATGCATGATTATATTTATGTATATATTATAATACTACAATATAATTAGATATACATACATATATCATTATGTACATACATACATATTACTATCTGGTATTGTTAATCTAACATGACTATATACACAGATATATGGTAGCTAAGTCAATGAGGACAATAGCATATTATCATTGTCACTTTGATGCAATCCCCTTGAGAAGGGCTCATGTGGTAGTGGTTTAACTATTGCCTTCTATTGCTTTATTGAAAATTGGGTTGTATTTTGTATATTTATGTATGTGCATATGTACATATTGGTCGATGAAGGCCTTAATTTCCAAACCCATCATCCATCATAATAACCTTTTATTATGACTACACATAGATATAAGTAAGTAGGTATGTAGAAGAAAAAAAAATTGGTGTTGCTGATCTTCCTCATATTTAATAAACTAACTATTCATATATATATATGTATGTATATGTATACGTACATTTGTATAATAATTTAACTAGTAAGTGAACAGAGCTTTTTAAAATTTTAAATTAAGAATGTTTTTCCGTGTAGAACGTACACGTACATTGACGTACATGTATACATACATGAACATCATATATTATGTACATACTTGGATCTTTTTTTAAAAACAATTTAAACAGGTACACCGGAAAAATGGTACAACTTTATTATTGTAAGGATTTTTCTTAGATGGGTAGGTGTTGATTTTGAAAAGTAAATACATAATTAGTTTCTGTTCATAAAACGATCCTAGACAAATTTGGTAAAGAAATTGAAAATATCTAATGCAATATGTGCTTCGATGTATTGTATTACTTAGTTAAAAAAGTTTGCATGTTATGTATATAAATAAAGTATATAATAAAATATGTATGAATATACATATACATAATGATATTACTATGTATATTTATATGTCGAATGACCTATATACAAATTAACCGGTAGGTACCTACTTGGTCTATATTGGTGTTGTAAAAGGTGGTAGGTACGCAAGAAAAGCAAGAAAATACAAAAAAAAGAATGAAAAAAACTCAACAAAAACAAAATTCTTCATTCATTTGAGTGTGTTTATTATTGGTTAGTTGGTTGGTTGGTTGGTGAAATTGTAAGAAAGATTTAGTACATTATATTACACCTTAAAATTAGAAATTGTTTTTGTTTTGTGTGTCCGTTTGTGTGTATGTATTTCTAGATTGTATATAAATATGAGAAAACATATATAATAGAATAATCAAATATAAATTATACACGTATACATATGTATACAAAATTTGTATTGGTTAAAAATCGTGTTATTCACTTAATAAGCTTTTAATGTCCTTAGTCAGGTGCTTTGGAATTGAAATTGGGATTGCGATTTTATTGGGAACATTATTTAATCTCTCTAACTATTATGTATGTAGGAGTATGTATGTGTGTATTCTCACAAATATATATATTTTTGTGTAAAGGTATAATGAAGTAAATTAGTTGTGTGGTAATAAAAATTTAAGTATAATGTAAAATGTAAAAATTTTTAGTACATACTAATTTGTATAAAATTTTCATAATAGAGAATAAAAACTATGTTTTAGAATTTTAAAAATGCACAATATTTACCCGTACACAAATGAATTTTAACCGTAATTAAAATTAAATATAAAGAATTTTTATTAATGAAAAGTTTTGAATGTAAAATGTACATACATATTACGAAAATTCATGATTTTTATCTTCTATACAGTATTTTATTCTACTAAACATTCAATGATTTTCAATGTATGCAAAAAAATTAAATCAATACCATAAATAAATAAATAATTTATATAGGAAGATAGAAAGTATTTTATCTGTTATGTTATATATTAACATTAAGCTATACTCATGAGGAATTGAAGAAAATTTGCATTATTATTAAAATCGAAAATAAAACCAAATAGAAAAATCAAACTATGTACGAGTATATATTGATCCTTATTTTTAACACTAAATTAATTTTTAATTTTTTTTTTTTTTTTTTTGTCGAATTTATCTTCTCATAAAATATGTAATTTATCAATAAAACAATTCATTTGAATGTAATCCTTACAGTTTTGTTGTTTTGTGACCATTACATGTACCAATATCGCCAATAAAATCTGTTATATTGAACAACATAATAAAATTTTAATTTATTCCTAAATGATATTTATAAATCGATTGTACTTGCATATTTCAATATATAATACGTACACCCATACATACGCATTAGATGAATATTATGATGAGAATGTGTAGGATGTGTAGGTAAGTATTATGTATTATAGAATAAATCAATTAACAATAAACATTTTAATTAAATTCATGTCCAATGTTCTTTAAGAACTTTGTTTTGATTGTTCATTGTTTGCATGTCATATAGGATCTGAATATGTACGTGTATTAGCATAATAATTAATTTAGAAATACATACACATATTTTGAAATTTGACTTTAAATACTTAGTTGGTACATACCTGATTTGGTAAATAATTGAAGCATATAAAAGTGAAAATGTTAATTTTAATGTGTTTTTTTTTGTATTATTTTTCAACAAGGATGTCTATCTGAATGTGCGATATCTTTTGAAATTTTCATTCTTTTGACTTTATATTACACACATACATATTAATATTTAATATTTGTGTTTTTATTTTTTTTTCTATATCTTATGTTAATCCTTCTGTTCCTTTTTTTTTTTTTATAAAATCTGGTAACACACATTTTATTCTGTATGCAAGAACTGCAAAAATAATTTCTTAAAAGATATTTATCATGTTTATGTATGAAATCTCATTTCTTTTTTCGTTTTTTTTTATTTTTATTTTTGTTTTCAACTCCACATCTTTTATACCAGTGCTTTTGCATTTATTTCATTCGTTCTTTTTGTTTATTTTAATAACAAGTCAGTATGTAGTAGATATATACATTTTTATAATGTATTTATGCATGGATGTATGTACATTTACTTGCACAATATATGCATGCATGCGATGAAACACAATCGAATAATATACATATTTACATATATAAATGTAAGTAAACGTAGTACACACATACATGTACATAGTACATACATATAAAATATAATGTATAGGTATGTGTGTATGCATATATACATATAAAAGCTAATGACTATATTGGCGACTTCTTTCCTCAACTTTTGTGTAACTTAAAGGTCATAGAAAAGTACAAAGAACGAAGAAATGTAAAAAAGAAAAAAATGAATAAAATTTTTTGTTCGTATTCTTCTTGTGTATCATTATTATAACAATAATTGAAAAGAATATTATGGAAGATAAAGGAAAATATTTTTTTTTTCTTGCTTTAGGCAAATTTTCTTTAAATTGATTTAACACGTACGAAAGATAATTTTCGGGTAATTATGGTAAAATTGAAATTATTATCTGAGGTGTTAATAACACACAAAAATAAATATAGGTAGTTGTCTGATGATATTTTTTATGATTTTAATTTTATTTTGACCACATTGTAGAAACTGTATGCCACTGTAATATTGTTTTTTATGACTAACTTATAATATGTGTAATTGAGAGAAAGATAAAGTGAAATGTAAGAATTTTCAGGGATTTTTAATTAATTTTTTTTTTCTTTCTAAAGTCAATTAAATCTTTTAGCTCCAACTA
Source organism: Villa cingulata (assembly GCA_951394055.1). Lineage (NCBI taxonomy): Eukaryota > Metazoa > Arthropoda > Insecta > Diptera > Bombyliidae > Villa > Villa cingulata. Next base: position 47,604,777 of record OX596018.1, read on the forward strand.
CATATTTTACTAAAATGTTTTTTATTTGGTTTTCAACTTTACTATATATATATCGTGCATGTATACGTATACATAAGTTACATCCTGTCTTTCAACCTCTTATTATGTATTTTTGTTTGGTTTTATGTTTTTTTTCCTTCTGTTTTGTAATCATTCATTTGTATTACTCTGTATGTTATATTATATACCAACCAGCATCATAAGCATCTAACGTAAGTGAGTGAATAGTGAAGTAATTACAAGCCATCATCATCTCATATCATCATGGCATCATCATCACATCATATCTACCAACTTAAAGGATATGTACATGTGTATGTTGCATAGATACGTTACGTAATATGCACGAGTGTGTACAATTTACAATATGTGTAATGTGTATAATTCAAAGGATGTAAGAATTTAGCTAACACTATATGACTATATTATATATGTATATACCATCATCATCATCATATACTTACATAAGTATCAAGTAGAGCACTAAATGCAGACTTCTTGTTGTCTTGATAAAAAAAGCAACACGAACACTACACATAATGTTCCAGCAGAGTTTTCTGATATTTATATGTTTTTATTTTTTCAAATCTCTTTTTCTTTCCGTTCTTTCTATATTACTCGCAATTTTATTTTATTTTAATTTTTTATTATTTATAACTTGTAACTTGTACTTTATACATTAATTTCAGTGTTATGAAAATGCACATTTGTAAACAGGGTAACCAATAATTCTTGTGTAAAATATAATAAATAAAATATTCCTTGAATACAGGAGATTATAATTATTTTTATACTTTTTATTTAATTCACAAAATATCAAATTCCTTTTTACAATTTTTAAGTTTTCAAAATAAATAATAAATTTCATGATTACTCTGTTATAGGTTTCGAAATAAATTCACATTTTGATTTTTTTTTTCGTCATACCTATTCTTTCACCATGAACTACGATGATACGCTCAACTCTATATATTTTCCTTTGGTTCTGCCAATCCGTTAGTACATTATAATCATCATTATTATTAACAAAATACATATCTACAATGATTGTATTAAAATGTGTGTACGAATAATGATTATGTACTTTTCAACTAAATAACAGAAATAAAATTTTATACACATGTGTATTATTTAAAAGGCAAAAGTTCATAGAATTTATAACCGAAAAGAGTACACATTTATTCAGGGCCGGTTTTAGCCTCTTGGGCGCCCAGTGCACTTAAAAACTTTTCCTCCTTTATAGATTGAAATTTTACTATTTCAGATTTAAATATGATTTTTGTTTTATTCAAGAGTTAAAGTTTACAAAAGAAAATGTACGTCAAAACATTTATCGGTTTCAGATTTATTAAATTTGGATTAACAAGAATTTCAGATCGAAACTAGATCCGTGTAAACAAGAAAAACCAATAAATGTTTTGACCTATGTATATATTTTCATGTGTAAACAAACATGGTAATTGAAATCTTGAGTATTTTATTTGGGTAATAGAAAAAGAAGTAGGACGATATGCGAATAGTAGTTTCTCTTCTACTTTTCTCCCGTACAGAGAATTTCAGATTCTTTCAAATCGCAAAGCATACTGAATTGTTCTCTTTATGTTATGCCTCACATTAATTCAGTGGTTCATTTGGTTCAAACTGAACCAATCAGGTCAATACCAAGCCATACTGATTGGAAGTTACAAGCAAAACCTTAATGATTAATGAAGGTAAATTATGTGTGTATATCGTTTTAATATTTTATAGTCATATAAATGTACAGAGCATGTAAGGAACATTTTTCAATTTGTATAGCATTTTAAGAGAAAATTCCACGGAGAATATTTTTTTATTGTAATTGGTAAAATTATTTTCTAAAAATGGATACGTAACTTTTATTCTGTCCGTATTCGCGTCCCTGAGATTTGGCGCCCGGTTTTTAGTGAACCATTTCAACATTTATAAAAGAATCGGATATATACATATAGATACATATTATAATCGTACGTGTATTTAAAAAATAATTTCTACTTTCGGTTGATTTTATCGTACAGGTACATACATATAGGTACATAGATTGTTTTGATGCTACGGTGATTACGATGATGATTATGATATCCTTTTGAATGAAGGTTATTTGGTGTGACAGGAACATAGTTAACACATATATTAACGTGTTATTATATTTTTCTACATATTTATAAATATATTCATCTATGAGATCAACTTTAAAGGATTTACAAAATACATAATGTAGGTGTATATATGTACACAAAGGATAAAGGATGGGGAATGATGGACAAGTAAATGATGGAAAAACACAAACATAAAACAAAACAAACTAAATATAAGAAACATATAAAATTTATAAATATACTATATATGTATATAGAAATGAAAGTTGTTTAAAAACTTTTACTACCTTGACTACAATATAAATGTAGTCACGTAAATGTGACATATAATTCTGTACACACAAAATGTTAAATGTATGTACATTTATTCGTAAATAAATTGGTCCAAAATAACATGTGAAAACTGTGAAAATATTCTTCATTTTCAATAAAATCAAAGCTAAGTAAATAACAGGAATAGTAATAGCAACAGCTTTTATAATTTTATATACAAGTATGTATACGTATCGTATGTGTTTTATACAGAATCTATTTTGTATATGTATTTACGTATATGCCGTATAAAATTTTCATTCGTTTATATATATGTATGTACCCGATTATTGAAATATCCGTATATAAATATATTTATAAAGGAAACTTTTATTTTGTTTGTAAATATTTTGTTTTGTTTTTATTTTGTATATTTTGTATTTTGCAATTTATTTTTATATGTCAGCTTTTCTGCATCTATATACAAGCACGAGTATATGTATAGCAGAAGTAGCATACGTAATATTTTGTTTCTGAATTTCATGTGTGCCTGGTATTCTGTTTAAAATCTTTGTTTTGTACACAAATTTGTTATCCGTTGTACACAGACATAATGTATTTATAGGTTTAGGTACAAAACGAAAATATGAAGTTTTATGTGTTGAGATCAGAGTTAAAGAATTGCTGTGATGACGAAAACGGATAATAATGATGATATTTGTATTTGTATCAAAATATTTTTGTATATTTAATTATATATATGTATACATTTTTTTTTTTTAATGTACATCCTTATATTACGATATGTACAATTTAAAGTATATACCTACATATATTTTTGCACAAAAACAATAAAATTTGAAAAGGATAAAAGCCAAAATAAAACCATTAATTTTATTTCTTTTTTAGTTATTTTTTTTTATACATTTATCCGTGTGTTATATATACATACAAATAAACATATTCATTCATGTACATTATATGTATCTTCATCATGAATATCATCCACAGTAGTTAGATATGGCATGTGTTTAAAAAACAATATTTATAATCATCAAAAAGAGGTCGAAGGTGAAAGCATTTTAATAAGAACATGAAAATTTTATTTTAAGTTCCTCTTATTCTTCTTTAACTTCTTAAAAAATAAAAAATATATAAAAAAAAAAATAATAATAATAAGAATCAGTTATTATTCTTGATAAAAGCAGATAACTAATGCCAATAATATTCTGTGAATATACTTTCTTTTTTTCCCATGAATTCAATACATCAAAACAAATTCAAATTCAGAAAAGAAAATTGTTTGAAAAAAAAAAAAAAAAACAGGATAAGGCGGAATAACAGAATAAAGAATCAGAAAAAAAATACAGTTTGTGATGATAATGATGCTGATGATGATATGCAAGTACATATATGTATTATGTATAGTCACTATGTATCCTCGTATATTGGAGTCTATATACGCGTACTTCTTTTAAAAATGTTCGTTTTTTTTTTTTATTATAAGACTATACAGTACTATTATTACTTGTAAGTAAGCCAACAATATAATAGAATTTTCCTGCTGTACACTTATCCTTGTAATACAGACGTGGGCGCCACATTGGGCTGATTGAAAATAATAGCATAAGGAAAAGGAATTAAGCTTACAAATTTGTATTTACGAGTATGTAATATGAATGCATATATGAATGTATCCTTTTATTTGTTCATTATTACATTCGATATACTGTTTAAGAGTAAACTTAGCTTACTCGTATGTATATAGAATACGCCTTTTTTGATTTTGAAGATTACAATAATACATAATACTGTATATATTATGTAGGAGTAGGTACATTAGTATATATACAAAATATAGAATATATATAGGGAATAAAATATTGGCAAATAATTTGATCTAAAAACGATGAAATTAGTATATTACATTATACAATGATATTTTTTTTCACATATACTGATAAAGGAAAATAAAAATTGTAAAGAACGAAAAATAAAAAAATTGATGGCAAGCAAAGGTATACTCATATCTTCAAAATCATCTCTTTTTTAAATTATGAAATTTTCTTTGTGTGTGAACAAAAAATCTGCCCTAAATTATATTTTTAATGCAGAAAATTTTCAAAAAAAAAATTTTTTTTGAAAATTTCGACATGATTGTGATAAAAACATTTACAGAGTTACACAATAACAATAGGCAAGATTAAGGCGTTGATATTATAACAATAAAGTCGGTAAAATGCTGTTAAAAATTTTGAATTTGTAATTTGGATTTTATATACATATTATAGTATATTATAATATATAAGAAATATGTGTGTATGTATATCTATAGATATAATAAAAATCTTCACTTAATTCAAAGTTTTTTTTATTGTAGAAATATTTTTAAAGGACGAAGGACATGTTATAGAAGATTATTTCTACTATACTATTTTCAGAAATTGAAGTCAGTACAGGCAAGATAGGCATGCTTTTCTATATTCTTTCACATTGCGTTTGTATAAATCTGTCTCGTGTGTGGGGTGATCAGATCTCAATTTCAATCAAGACAGAGATATATTATTCAGAATTTCCTACAAAATATTATATGTGAAGTTATCAGAAACTCATCGGGTAACTTTTTCCATAAGCACAATACTGACTTCGATTTCTGAAAATAGTATATAATGCAGCAAAATGTATAACCTATCATACAGATAATGAACATATATGTATATGTATGTATGTATGTATGTACATACATGTTTTCCACAGTCAAATTATATACATATGTATATATAACATGACTTTATCTTATGAATTATAGCTGATGTACATACATATAATATACTTTATATGCTAACAGTAGTGACAAAACTATAAGTACTTGTTACAAGTACATACGTATATATATACGAGTATACTTTGGAATACATATGTATATGGAAAATCTTGTGCAGCAATATGCCAACATTAATGTTCAAGATGGTTCAAGGTTACTAGTATATGCCCTGGATTTGATATACATATATGACACCATTTTATTCAATAATTGTACTATTTGCGTATGTATACGAATGTGCATAATATACATACATACATATATACATGTATTTACATAAACATATATGTATTTGTATTTTGTATGTAAATCTAAGTTGAAAAATATATACAAATTTGGTTTTATTATGAATTTGTGTATAATACACCGTGTTCTCGAAAATTTATTACCGATTTTGCGAATTAAAATTAAAGAATGCTATATAATCACAAATATTCATTCAGTAGTATTCATGTCAGTAAATAATATTGCATTCGATTGAAATACTCGTAAGTATGTGTACAATATTACATGGAAAAATTAATTTGTAAATTGAAAGAAAAAATTAAAATTCAATGATAAATGAATTTTTTCAACTAAAAAAAAATATTCAAAATTTCAAATAAAAATAAAATTACGATATGTAAATAACTAATTTTCGATATGTATGTAGTGTATCAATATAAATAAATAAGTGAATGATATTTGGAAATATGCATACATAATATGTGAATGAATGCAAAATATAAAAAGAAAAAGATTAAAAATAAATAAAATTTATTTTTTCTCAGGTCACTGCTAAATGATTATCCATAATAACACAAATAGTACATGCATACACGAGTACATACATATATTAGAAATATGAATATGTCTTTAGTACACAATAATAATAATTGTATGTACAGCATGCCATCATAAGATTAATTTTATTATGAAATTTTCAGTCTTAAACTACATATATGTAAGCATTTTAAAAAAAATATGTATATACTCGTACATTATAACATTTACATAAATATTGCACTTAAACGCGTATTTTTAAAGTATGTACAGATACAAACTCAAAGACAAAAAAAAATTAGAAACAGAAACAAAAATTATTATATGTATGTGACTAATAATTGATTTTCAAGGTAAAAATTATTTAAAGAGTGTCAATAAAACAGAAGATGAATACAGACCGGATATACTTTGGCTATACTTAGTTATTAACTTTTGTATGAAAAAAAAATATATATTTATAAATGTACATATGTATGCTTCTAAGTGAAATAAATGATAGAAACAAAACAAACAAAAAAACAAAAAATGGGGCGAGTACATATTACACAAGTTAGCTTTTTTTTTCGTTTTTCTTTGATTAATTATGTATTGGTTTTTTCTATAGTAGTCCATCTAGTATACTATATCTTTATTAAAGTAAATGTATTTGAAAAAATGTTTATGTTTTTATATTTACAGGATGGTTCAGTGGATCGTTAGTATCTCTCTTGGCAACTGTATGGAGATTAATTGAGAATGGAAGGCTAGATGGAATGTAAAGTTAGCAAAACGTAAGTGGAATAAAAGTGGAAAGATCAAGAACTAGAACACGTTGTCAAGAGAATGTCGAATAAGACGTTATAGACCAATAAAAAATAACAATTCTGAGTGAAGGAACAGCCTCCTGGAACCAAAAGGGGAACCACTCAAAAGGGTCCAGTGAAATTAATAATGATAATCCTTTGCTGGTATGAATTTAGGATTATTTTCAAATTTTTACTTCTATTTTGTACTTTGTAGTTGTTATTTATTTATTTTAATTTTTTTTTTTTTCAGATAGATTATGGTAACCCTATACCTACTTTTTGATAAATTTATAGTACGTTATAATTGTCAAACATTTGTTTTTACTTTTCATTAAATAATATACCATCACAGTAACAGTCCTTACTATGAGGTTATGAGTAATACAAGACAAGTTCAATTCAATTTATACAATAATCTAATGCTCATTATAGCAGGTATATTATCACATATTTTCTCATTTTTCAAATACATACATACATATTTGTTTTTAATAAAGTAAAATATTTGGTAAGACCCTAAATTTCTTCTTAATTTTACCTTCTTCCAGAGTGTAGATGTGTTATTGATCGATCGTATAGTGTTTCAATTCAATCAGATTTAAAGAAATTTATTTAAGAATTGATTTGACATTAAATAAGTAAAGATAATTAATTTTTTTTTTTTTTGAAACATAAATTGAAGTATAATTTAGTCAAAAAGTTTACTTTTATTATTAATCAAATTGTATCAGATAAGTTATTAAATATGTAAGATGTAAAGATTAAATTTTCTTAATTTTGCAAACTGAATACAATTCTTTTATTTAGAATAATTTGTGCAAACAAAAGAAATGAATTAAAAATTTAATTTTAGTTTTTATTTAAAATTCAATTTATACCAACTGAAAATAATTTTATGAATCGCTAAAAAATTCTCTGGTCCGAATATTTTAATTTATCACATGAAAAATTCATATCGAGCATACTTACATATATATGCAATTGAACGTATCAATGTGTATATGTATTGATGGTATCAATACATATACACACTTAAAGACAAAGATATAGTACCAATATAGTATGTAATGCACACTTTTGTCTTTTAATAATGCACATATGGTATAGGTTACGTGTAATTTTATATTTTATTCAGAAATATATTTGACATCTGCAAGATAAATTATAATTATTATTTATTATTACGTATTATAATTAAATGCAATTCTTTGTTCTTTGTATTGTTGGCTTTTTGATCTTCATTCTAATCACTTATTTGCTTTCAATAAAAATTATGCATATGAACAGTATACGATTTCTATAATACATGTATGTACATATGAAGGAGTATGTATGCCTATGCATGTTTATGCATTTACCAACTACCTGCTGTAAAAAAAAAGATTGACAATTAATACTTTTTTTCGTAAAGCTTTCATCGTATTTCTGTTGAATTTATGATAAGTCACGAGTCACACCTGTCATTGATCCAAGACGATAAAAACAAAAAAAATATATATATATGTACATATGTGTTTATATATTTTAAAGAAAAAAAAAAAAAAAATACAAAAAATAGCAGCAACAAAAACAAAAATGCATTTAATGTACTCGACTTTATCATTGGTTGATGATCAGCAAACAAATAAAACACTCCATATAATAAAAACAATACTTTATATGAAGAAATTTTTTTTTTTTTGTTCGCCTTTTGTTTTTATTATTATTTAACGGCCATCATCGGCGGCAAATCATTGTATCTATGATTGTATATTTCACATATGTATGTACATATTTTCAAAGCTTTTGCCTGTTTTTTATTCAGTATATTTCGTTCGTTTATAAATGTTATTACTTTTTTGATGTGCCAAACATTGAAAAGTGAATAATAATAATAATAATAAAAAAAACACTTATAGAACATGTGTATACATAAAGTGTGCTATAGCTATATATGCACAGCATGGTAAGAGTTAAATTTTTATATATGCATATAATGTATATGTTCATATGTACATAAATACTATCTAAGTAATAAGATGTACATATAAGTAATTTACGTATGTATGTATAATGTTGTTAAAAGTAATAATAATGGATTTGTGGCATAATGCATAACTCAAATATACTGTATAGTAGCTGCAACTAGCGACGTCTCATCGATGACCTCGGCCTATTTTTATCGACAAAGCCAAGCTTGTTTACATATAAATTTTTATAGTAACACATATGTACATATGTATATGTAAAGCCATTACTAAACACATACATCTATATCCTATCATATATTATATAAGTGCACTGCACACAGTACACTACACATCCGCAAAAGACCATTAGATTGACGATGACGACGACGACTATCTACTACTACTACTACTACTACGATCGCTCACAAGAATTTCATCGCAATTGCAAATTCGAAATTCTACTTGCACTTTATTCTCTTTCTAACATATTTATGGACATTTGTATTGTATATCCATCCACATATGCATGTTTGTATTTATAATGTTCTCCAACAAAAAAATAAAAAAAAAAATAGAAAAATAAAAATTAAATTCTAATATTGCGCACACGCGCAACACATTTATTTATTTATTTATTTTCTATTTGCAATTCAATTGCAATATGCATTCATCGGTCGGGTACATATGTACATTATTATGTACATGTATACGTATACGTTATATTATACAAGTGTACATACATATATGATTACCTTCATCAATATATGACTGACTGAATTCTTTGTTTTTTTTTTATATAAGTACTAGTGCTCATAAAAATTTTAAACGACCAAAGTTCTCAATTTGTGTTCGATTCTTTACAAAAGAAAATATGAAAACAAAAAAACATTATTTTTTTGTTTTTGCAAAATATAAATATAAAATATATATATATATATTCAAACTCATCGCCTTTTATCCCGGTCATGTGAAAAACTATGGAAAATCTATTGATGATGTGTGTTCTGTTCTGTATGTTGTTTGGTGGCTGTAAAAAGTTTTAATAAATTAAAAATGAAAACCAACCATCATGAAAATTTATAATGTGTGCGCGCATACAATTATACATTTATCTTTTTTTTTTTCATTTTTATTTTTTATTTATTTTTTTTGTGTTTTTATCGTTGTATTTTTGCTTCTTAGTTTTTATATATTATTTTTTGCTTTATTTTTTTATTACGTTCATATGGAAAAGCTCTTTTTAAAGATTGAATATTTATTTTCTTTTTCAAATAAAATCTTTGTGAAATTAACCCATACGCTTACCCCTGTTAACTTTGTTTTTAAAATTATTCGCGAGTATTATGTACATTACATATATGTATTTTTTTTTATTCATTTATTTTATTTTAAATTTTTTTTTCTTCATAATTTTACATAACGTAATGGTCATTCTAACTTCTAACTAACGTATATAATTCTAAATGCATACGATTTCATAGTATGATTTTCGTTTCGTTTTTTTTTTTCTTCTCTCTTTTTATTATTTCAAATGTTAAGCGCTATTAAAAATGCAACAACATGCCAAGGACTTATCATCATCATCAATTTAGTTTCTGTATATATAAACATATTCATATTCGTACATACATAAATGTGCATGTGCATACATATATGTAGGTATATTGAATGTAAGTCAGAAAATTTTTATTTAATTTAGGTGTGTCCGACTGAATTTTAAAACATATTTTTTTTAAAGATTAAATGCTTTTAATTTTCGTTTTTAATTTAGAAATGTTTCAAGATGTTATTTTCTACATGACAGATATTTAAGTACATACATATTTATGTAAGTATCTAGAGCCATAAAATTAATACACGCATAAATCTGTGTCAGATCTATAAGTACACAAGTATTATATTACATTATATAGTTTCGATCAAGTAAATAATGGTTCTAAGTCATTATGAAAATATGAAAATATTTTGATTTTATTACTACAAATTATAAAAAAGAGCAACGACTTGATAACTTCTTTTCCTAGATTTGTTTAATATTACGTATTACATATAAGATAAGAAAAAAATCGGTAAAATAAGATTAAAACGAACAAATTGTTTCAACCTTACCAAATATATATTTATGTCAATTTTATTGAATTATCGAATAGTTTTAGAATTTATGTAAATATTTTATAACGTTAATTATTCATATAAAATTCAAAATTCGGCTTTATGTACACTAATAAAATACCACCATAGAAATGGAGCTATAATGATTCAGTGCAACATCAACTTCATGTAAAGATGATAATTTGAGTGATTATTCATAACTTTTATTAATAATCCTAATATTTTAATATTCCAAATATCTCTGTAGTCAAAATTTCAGAATTATTAAATTAAAAATGAATGAAATTCAGAAAATATTTAAAAAAAATTTTCATTAAAAAATCATTTAGAAAAATTTTCAAATCTACAGCATATATTGCACTAATACTTATCTATATACAATATGAAGAAGACACCCTTCCAGTTGATAAAAATAGTAAATTTTTCACATTGAAAATGATGAAATACATTACGTGTTTATGTTCTTCATATGAATAACGCTTTTGAAAACAAATTTTTTTTTTTTGGATTTTTTCTTAATTTTTCACAATAAAATATAATTGTGTGAATACGGATTTGGCATAATATCTACTATATGTTTCTAAATATTTCAATTAAAGTCCATAATAACTATATAACTATATTACGAGTACGCATGCAGTACATACTCGTACTATATACTATAGTTTCTTTATACCCTGTAATGAAAAATCTGCATTAGATCATTAACAACTGTTTGTAATTCTGTTGACCGAATCTTCTTACAATAATATAATAATAAAAATAAAAATATAAATAATAATAATGGCAATTGGTTGTGATGAATAAATAAAATGAAAAAATTAAATTAAAAAAATTCAAATAACAATAATCTTGAGTAATTTGTTTTTCTCGTAATAGAAATTGGATAAAATATACATTATAGATATTGCAGTCGCAGTGTAAAAATAAACAATCAACTATCAATATATGTACATATGTATGTATGTAAATATAAAATCTTTTATTATTTTTCATTTTATTTTTTGGTTTCATTTAATTTTATTTATTTTTTTTTTTTTGTTTTTACATTTGCAAATGAACAAATCATCAAGAATAAAATTCAAGTATAAAATAATTTAATGCGTAAATCCAAGATCAATAGTTTCAGATATACATATGTACATAATTATTATAACTTGATTTTTCTGTGTCTGGAGTATGCTCGTAAAGTTGGCATAACATAAAAGACAATTTTATATTATATTTTTGCATGTATGTATCATCTATACATTTGTAGATATACACAGTAATTTTTATTAATTTTATTGTATATTGTAGCCTTTTTTATTATTATCAAAAATTGTTTTATTTTTATTGTTATTTTAATTTTAAAATTAAAACACAAAACTAAAAAAAAAAAGAATTTAAATTTTTTAAAAAAATAGTAGATATGAGAAAAAGCAAAAGGTAAAAAACATTATTCACGATATACATATAGAAATTCTTATAGAGAATTCTTAATTGCGATTATGGCTTTAATAGATGGGCACCTGTCGCTCTGCATTATGAAAAATAATTAAAAATCTTTGTCATTTACATTTTTATGTATTTATAGAGAGGTAAATATAATATAAATGTAGGTATACGCGAATATAATGTATGGAGAGTATTTTTTGTCATATAAAATATTACATACATACTTATTTATGTTAAACAATGGATGCATTCTTTAGCGTCGATGGCGCACACGTTTCTATTAATTAGGATTAAAGGTGGTCTGATGAATTTTAAATATTGAATTTGATTGATTTTCTGTATTTATTAAAGAAAAAATTAAAAAAATAAATAAAACAAAATAATAATAATAAAAGAATATAACCATTAATATATTACAATATGGTAGTGAAGCGACATTATAGTACAGCCACAATCTATGTATAGATAGAAGATGAGATGATAATGAGCTATATATGGGAGAAGACAGAAAAGTTAAATGAAGAAGATATACTATACCTATACTGTTATACTACTATACAAAGCCACATAGGTACTTATGTACGAGGAGTGTATAACATATAGTTAATGTTGAATTAGGATTTGATTTTGAGATAATGATGTTCGTTTTATATCATATAGTGAGTCATTTAAATTCATTCATATATACATACATGAATTATTAATGATATGCAAGTAAGACAATTAAATTATTATCATCATCGTCATTTTAAATATGGTCTGGTCGGAATACTTAATAGAAAAATTTTAATTTTTATAAATTGCGTATGAGAAGATTTTTAAGAATTTCCGGTTTGACTGAATACATAGTACAAAAAAGTGTTGACAAGATAATTTTTGTATTGAAATGAAGACACTTTTATAAATAATAAGAATAATGATGATTTTTTTTTTTTTTCAAATTAAATTTTACACAGATGAAAATAAAATGATGCTATAAATTAACAATAAGTCAACAAGTAAAACTAAGTCGCTATAATAAACAGAATCTATTGTTTTAATAAAATAAATTTCTATGAAAATTTCGAAGAAAATTATCACAAACATTTTTTGTACACTTGTATACAGTATTAATTGAAATTGAAATTTTCATATATGTATACATATATATATATTTTTTTTCGTTTATATTATAAAAGATTATTTACCCGACGATTAGAGTAAATGACCTTTGCTTATATTCTTATAATTTTATTTCTTTCTAATATATGTAAATAACATCACTCATTGTTCTGGTGATGATAATAATATGATAATTACGTGCGTGTGCGTATGTGTTCAAATTTTATATTACATTTTCTTTACATACTATATATGTAGTCGTCGATTTGAATGACATTACGGATTATAGATACACATATATCAATATAACACGCATAAAATTTGATTTTTATATTCTTCTTATATTGTTGTGTATGCAGTGCAGTGTATATCAAATGTGTAAATCACCCACTCTTATTCGTTAACATTTTGGCATATATTAATTTATCAGTACTATAATAGGTGAATAATTATTGTATGCATGTTGCATATGCACTCTTATATTAATACCTGAAATGTTATATGACTTCAAACTGTTATGAGTGTGGGCCCTGCCCCAGTTTCAAAAACACATAACAAAGACAATATATATGAACATTCGAAACTTCTTCGATATTTCTAAAAATGTTTTACTTTTGATATTTTAACAATCAAATATGTATATATGCTTGTATGTATATTACAGTCTATCTCTATAGTATTTAGCAATATGTAATTAAGAGTTTAGTTGATTGTAATGTGCGAGTATGTATATAAATTTACGTAGTTTATTTATATGAAATCAAGAAAAAAAAATAAATAAATAAATGAATATCAGCAGCAATGGATTTGTGAAAAAAAAAAAAAAATAAATAAATAAAGCAAACAAAAGACAAAAGTATAACAAATACCTTGGCCCAGAAATAAGAAATTGAACCACCAAAATATTGCTGCAAGAAGGAAGATGTGTGCTATATGTAAAATTGTACATAAAATGTATATCTAGTATTATTTTAATAATATAATGGTATGCAATATAATAACATGATACACAATATATTATATACTGCTGGCTGGCTGATATACATACATACTTTACCTACCATCAACGTCTTATAATAATATTGATGGCATTTAGCCAAAAAAACAAATTTTTTTTTGAGATATTCTAATGCTTTTTCTGCGATGATTCTTTAATTTTTATTTTATACCAAAACCAAATGTAAATGTAAATATATACTCGTACATATAAATAGTAATATGTTATATGTATACCATGTAAAATGTGAAAAAATTCCTTTCTGGATTTAACAGAAAAAATATATATACATATTTATGTATGTAGTCTCCATCTTCTTTTTCTTGTTGTTCTTGTTAAAAAAGAAAATCTAGAGTAGAACATTCAGAATATTCTTGAGAAACGAACAAAATCTTTAAATTCTTTCAGAGTACAGATACTGTGAAAATATTACGTGTTAATGTGAAAAACTTGAGAAAATATTAATGAAATCAATAATATTGAAAAAAAAAAAAAAACAAAAAGACTATATAAGAAAATAATACGAAATGCATTGCATCCGTATACAAATAACGTATACTAATAATTTAATGTACGCATTGTACATACATACATTATACGCGAGTATATTTTATTGCATGCCTGCGATTTTCATGTAAATACAAATTCAATGATTCACGGAAGTCAAATTACAATTTACAATATAAATTGAAAAACTTAAATTTTTGCTGATTTTCTTTTCATTATATTTTTCCTTTTGTTTCTGTTCGTCACAGACAAAAGTACAAGTAGTACGATAGATATAATCAATGTACATATATGTACAAGAAACATTCTAAAAATTTTTTAAATTTACAAGATACATACGTACACGTATACATGGTACTGTGGTATATCCTATAAATGAAAATACTCATAGAGGAGAATACATATACATATACATACACATTCGTACATGGATATTTTTATGTATGTACATTTATAATATATAGCTAAGTATATTCGCATCGATATAAAATTATATTATGATGAACAATTTAATTCAATTGAATCGAATATTCTCTTATATTTTTGTGAGTACTGTTCTCATATAATAGCACTACTGTTGTAAATACTATATGGTAATTGTACGTAAGTATGTATGTGTGTATTTAATTTTTCTTTGTGCAGACATATAATATATTATACATTTGGCATATAACATATAAGAGTACATTTATATTTATATGCATAGTACATATATAGAAAGCAATATAATCATATAATCACACACACAAAAACAATAAATAAATAAAATTTCTAACCAATATCGTTTTAGTATAATGCTTCGTGCTTGAATTATATTTGGGTATTTGCCAAAAGATTGAAATTATTTTTTTTTTTTTCATTTGTTTACAGCTTCCTTGAGAATTACTAATTTATATAGATACAATGTAGATATACGTGTGTATCTCTAATACGCTCATCATACGTATATGTCTTCTAATTCATAACTCAGAAAACATATAAAGTAAGTATGGATGTGTATGGTTATTATGTATCTATACCAAATAATAAAATCTGTCTTATAATATGCATTTATAAAATTAAAAACAACAAGTAAATGAGAGAATAATAATGTAATAAAAAAAAGGAAATGAAAATCATAAAAAAACGTTATAAGTTATGGTAAAATACGTTTCAGAGCTTTTTTTGTCTTCAAAAAGCATTAAATTAAATTAGTGGTAGAAAAAGTACGAGTATAATACCACAATACGTAATGTGCTATATAACATTATGTATAATACGCACTTGAAACATGTATATACGACTATACGAGTAATATACATATACAGACACTACTGTCCATCTTCGATTTTGTGTTAGAAAAAGATTTTCTTATAGAAAACTGATAAATCATTTTCTTTATTTTAATTGAAATGCAACAAAAACAAACAAAAAACCAACAAAAAATATCTATAAAAAGGATCTAGCGAAAATTCTTATTTGAAAATAAAGATACACGAAGAGAAGGTGTAAAATACGTGAAAGATACGTAATCATATACATATGTATAACTAAAAGTATAAATAAAATTATTTGTTGGTACATTTATTTAAAAAGATTACGAATAGTATATGATGGCGTTAAAACAAAATTTCACAGTCAAATTTAATAATAAAAAAGTAAAATAAGAAAATTCTACAAATACAAGGCATACAGGAGTAATACGTGTACTACATATTTTTCCTATCATTTACTTTTATTTATGATTTTGTTATTTGTTTTCCTTATACTCGTTATTTTTTTTTTTTTTTTAGAAAATTATAATCCATCTACATATATGTAAAATTGTATGTATACGAACTTAAATATTGAAAGAAAAAATTAAAGAAAATATACAAGAAAAAAAAAACATTCAAACAAAATTTCTTAACATTACCTACAACACAATATTTATAAGCTTAAAAAGATACTATTTTTGAAGACATGCGCTCTAAAATTTTCCATGCTTTTCATTTTATTAAATATAGCAATACCATTATAGTATGTACATACATACTAATGTGTATATAATCATCGTCATTTATACTACACGTAAATGCAAGAACAAAAGCATATAAGAATATTATTCTTTGTGCTATTTTTTTTTTTCATTTCATGGTTGGTAAAAATTTTGTAAACAGAAATACGAAATTCTAATGTTTTTTTCTCTTTATTTCTAATTTTTTTTTTTTCAAATTCAAATGGTAAATGTCGAGTGAAATACTAAATGCATGTTAGTGAAAAGTATTGATGTTTATTTTTGTTTGTTTGGATTATAGATAGATATATAGATATACTGTATAATCAAGTATAATTCACTTAAATATATGTATAAAAACTCTTTTTAGTTAATTGGATTTTCCTTGTATTGTATATGCCTGAATGTATAAAATGAAAAGCGTAACATAAAGAAAATGAATATACACCAAACAGATTTTAAATAAAGAAAATATATTTCTTAGATTTTGCAACATTCAAAAAATATTGTACATATATAAAAAGAAATAAATGAAAAATTGAATAAGGAAAATTATAAGAAAATTTATAAAATTCGCTGTGATTTTAAATGATCTGTCGTACCTATTACGTTTTAATTATGACGACGATGATGACCATTATATGTACATGCTTGATGGTGATTTAAGGATAACGACTACTATGATATTGAACACTTACTTTTTAATAATTATTAAGAAAGTGCATCTCTACATATTCATTGGATTATTTTATTTTTGAATCAATTTTATGTAAGCTTTAGAAATTATTTGGCTTTATATCTATCATTATACACATACGTAGGCACATATTTTTCATAAAAATTTCTTTGTGGGTAAATCATGATATCAACATTTTTACACAAAAAAAAATGAATAAATTAATTAAAGTATAACAAGCACAACAAATTTGCACTTCATTCATTATTGTAATTATTCATTTTTTCTTCATTTAATTTATTGCTTTTTTGTATATCATACTTTTTTCTAATGTGGTGGTAAAATGATAAAACAAATTCTTTCTTATTATTTTTCTTTTGTATGTTGAAATATACGTTGTATTAAAGCAGATGTTACTTGTCAATATATTATGTATTCATCACATCACATACATGTGTACAACTCGTACATACCTTAATTTACAATACACAGATATGTACACTTATATATCTCTACATTCATTGTAGATTCAACGTAATGTTTTGTAGTGTAATATTTGCCAAGTAGAACTCCTTGACCTTCCTAAGTAGCCATGGAGAATTACTTTTATTGGCATGGGATTTAGATGATTTTCATGTTAATAAAAAAAATAGAAAAAAATGAAAAAAAAAGTGAAAAAAAAAAATAACAAAAACCATTTTAAGTCATTCTATGAGCGAACACTGTTCAAGAACCAGGTCAAGGTTGAAATCACGGACAATGTGACTTCGACATCATCAGAAATCCATAATATTTGTGTTCGTACGTATGTATGTATGAAGCATGTATGTAAGTCAGTACGAATATGATTATATTTTACAACGATGACTTGACTTGATTTTACTTGAATTCAACAAATTACTACTTTTGCTGCAATTACTTTATACACACGTTGGTTAAGTCTTAGGTGGTGTTTGCTTGCAGTCTCAAAAACACCTTCACTAGTGTCATTCAGTTAGTCAGGTGGAGTTTTAGTGCACATAGTTATAATATGCCTAAAGCAAACAAACATTTAAGTCAGCCACTAAAAAACCAAACAGGCAGTCAACCAGTTAATAAAACAATCTCATAGCTGCATTCATATGCACTTAGTATGTATGTATAGATATATACTTTCGATCGATGCAAATTACAATATACTCCTCGTACATGATAACCTTATTTTAAATATACCTATAGTCAGTCAATATGATTGTAAGTCATCGTTGTAAGCTGCTTTAAAAATGTATCTTATACGGAGATAGCAAGTCGAAAGGTGTACAAAGTTTTAAAATTAAATCAGTAAATGCAATATACTCTTATGTATATCTACATAATATGTTTGTACTTTGTACATATATACAAGCACTGTGTACTGCATTCAACATTTTTGTAAATGAAATAATGAATTGTCTATAAAGATTTTTCATTAATTCGAAGGTGTACTTGAATTTTGTCCTTGCTTCTCTTCTCTAAGACTCTCGTCATATCATATATTACATATGTTTAAGCATATACTCGTATATTACATATTTTGTTTATACTCTTACATGTATGTATATGTATAAATGATGTAAATAATTTGGTTTTTTTTATATACGGCCGCATTTAACAAGTCCAAAACCAGTTCTAAATTTGATGCCAAGATTCTGACTAAATCTGAAATTGGACGATGTTTGCCTTCAAATTGAATGTGCATGATGCGATCATCAGATCAGATGAATTATTTTATAGAGCTAATTTGTACATAAAGCTAAATTGTCACATAATTTAATAATTGTGAACATTTATATGTGTGATTGAACATCATTTAAAATATAAAACACGCAAAACAAAAAATACGTTTTATAATTGACGATAATATTCGTTCATTTCGGACTAAATATCTACTATACCATAAAACATATACGCCTAGATCAATTACTATCGGTATATTATATTCTCCTATTTACTTGATTTTGTATTAAATATTTTTTTTCAATCCACATTTTATTTTAACCATTAATCTAAAATTCTGTTAATGGTTTCAATTTTGTCTTAATTTGGTCTACAATTTTATGCAATGCTATAAGGCTTTATAAATTCTGAGTTTGATACTTGAACTATTCAAAATGACCTTATAAATGTATTATAGTGTATTATACGAATATGTACATATGTATGTGCATATATGTATAGAGTATATAGCTATGCAATTTTACGTAAAATCAACGTAAATATAATTGAAGTAAATACTCGTATAAATAGCAAATTGCGAATGCAAAAATTTCAATCACATTCGGTCATGGTAATTGGGTCTTGAATTGTGATCATTTTACGTTTGTTTGTATATGTATATGTAATATGTATTATGTACATATAAACTTATATATCTATATTATGTACGTATGAATATTATACGTATATTTAAGTTTATCTGTTTTACATCTATGACGCAAATATTTAATAATAGTTTTCTTACCTGTTGCAATGCATATGGATAAACAGATACATGTATTACGTGTAAATGTATAGGTAATTTTAATATTAGTATAAAAATGTACAAATATTGTAAAAATATAAAAAGCCAACTAAAAACTGAAAAATATTAGTGAAAATAATGTATGCTAAAATAAGTAGTAAGACTCTGAAAAATCGAAGTCAATGTCAAATTTAACTCTTCTCCGAATGGTCACACATGTATATACATATGTGTAGATACTCACATATTATATGTAGTGTCTATATTATATGATATTATATAAACGCACATATGTTTGGCACTTCACATTTGCATACACATTTGTACAATTGCAAATTATTAAAAATGAATTACTCTCATGATGATGATGATGATGATGATAAGTTGAATTGCATTTTTTTTTCAATGTTTGTATATTAATATTGTCAATATGTACATGTACATATATGTACATATATGTATTCCTATAAGATATAATCATATATAAGCATATAATTGAATTTTATTAATGCGTTCTATGACTATTAGTGGTCATAAAATAATTATTTTTAATACATGCATTCGCCATTACAATTATTTGTTTTTATTTATTTGATGATTTGATCCGACTTAAAACTTGTCTTGTGCTTGTATCTGATTTTTGAATATAATATTTAGAAACAATGTTTTTCATGCTATTATTACACTTGATAAATTCATTAAAATTAGATTGAATAAGCGCCTGATTCGAAAAGTGGTTTCTTATATCTAGCGTATCAGATGCAACTTTGAATTTTACCAATTGTACAAGAAATCACGTCTGTGTGCTATTTTGTGTTTAAAATGTGCAAATCATGAATGAAGAGAATGCTGAAAAAAAAAGGATTCCCAGAAAAGTCCTAAATGAACAAATATTAGCACATCTTGAAGAAAAAGTAAAACGCGCTTTAGATGGTAAGGCAACCAACATACGGGAAAATTCTGTTTTTCCTAAATATAATTGGATTGAAGTTCATGGATAAATATCGAAATCTCATCATTCCATCATATAAAACCTATAAAACAAAATTCAATTTAAGTTAAATCGAATAAAATTTGAAAATATTAACTAAGTATATCTACACAGCTCATACATATACTTAGTACGAGTTATGTACCCAAAAAAAGCAGATAATTGTGATATGTTTTTGAATTTTATTTCGTGGTTTGTAATCATCGTATTCGTAATTATCATATTATAATCATTGGATATTGAAAGTAAAATATATAATATGTATAACGCGTTGATCTGGTAAATGGTTCTTTAAATTCTGGATATCCTTGGAAAAATTTTTAAAAAATTTGGTCAATCTTTAAAATTTTAAAATTTCATATGAATATTAAGTATATGTGTTTTTCACACAAATACATAAGTACAATATGTGAGTTTGTATATGTGTGAAACCTTTTAAAAATAAATTGTTCTTTCATTTTTAATAAAACATATATACATACATGTACATAATTTAAAAAAAAAAGACAAAGAAATGGTTAAATGTCACATTTAATGTCTTTTAATTTGCAGTAGAATTGTCTTTATGACATTACTATTATAGTTATTGGTTGTATTCGTAATTTAATTTAATGTATAAACATTATATACATATATATATATTTATGTATTATATGCATGCATATACAAATAATATTCATACACTTTACATATTGATTTAACCAGAAAGCCTGTTTTATCAAAAAGAAAATGAAAAAAAAAAAAAGTAAATATATTTTTTTTTAATTCCAAGGAAATCTTTATTTTGAAGGCCATCACCACACCAATCAATATTATATTGCCATCTTCATCGTTACCATCATCATCATCATCATCATCATCATCATCATCATCATCATCATCATCATCATCATCATCATCATCATCATCATCATCATGAGCAGCATCAGTATATCATCATCATCGATATCATTAATTTGATATTGTTTTGTGTATTATTATACAATCCAGTTTTGAATAAATCAAGAAATTTATGTATTTTTTTCCTATATACATATGTATGAATATATTATGTATATGTAGTTTAGTAAATATGTATAGTTTATCTCTAATTTTATTTACTATATCGTTATTTCTTATTTTTCATCTGTATTTAGATATAATTTTATTTTATTTAAAAAATATATTATAGTTTTTTTTTTTGGTTATTTGGATTGTTTTAAAATTTTAAAGTATAATCCTCCAACGCACCCACCAACAATCGAATTAACCTTGGTAACCACTAAAATGACAGAGATTTATGCAATACAACAAAAAACAAAAAAAAATGTAAATATGTGTGCATATATATAAGAATTATGTACGAATACATATATGACTGGTATAACAATTGAAAAGATGATGAAGAAAATATTAAATACCAACGCTGTCATTTCGTACAAAAGAAGTATAAATTCAATTCAAAGGTTAATTTGTAGTGAAACTTGAAGTGATTTGATAACAAGTGAAAGAAAAAAAAACGTGCTGGAGAGTATACCATATGATACATGATATATGTGTATTTATGTTTATACATGTATGTATACAATAAAGCTCAACTGACTCAACCTTGAAAATTTTGATAAATACAATTTTATGTATGTACATATGTATAAAAGATTAATTTATGTTCAATTTTTTTATTCTTGTACTTCCAAATGTACATTAAATATTATGATATTTAATAATACTGTATTTTGTCTCTTCAAGTGTACACGCAACTAAAGTACAAACCACTAATTTGCGTATACGTAATATATTACATATTAAACTACATAAAGGGGTTTAAACTTTTTTTTTTAATTTTAATGATAAATTGAACCACATATAAGCCATTACATTACATAAATCATAATATTGTCTGTGACCATATGTCTTGCAAATTTTTGCTTTACAAAAAACATACGTACTTAATTCAACTAAAAAAAAAAAATGCAACAATGAATTTTTTGACAATAATTACTCGTGTATTTTATAGGTATAAGTAAATTCAATTTTGAGAATTTCTTGTAAATAATGTTCTATGTAATTTTATTACAAAACATCAAATTATTCTCGTAATTATAAAAAAATATGTCTTCATTTTGGTATCATGTGACAATAAATTTCACATATTATACATATACGCATTAAATACATTTGTCTTCGCATATACATATGTAATGAGTGTACGCATATATGATATTTTACTCTACCTAATAAACAAACAAAAAAATTATATAGTATGTATCTTTATTTTGATTGTGTTGTGGCCTTCTTTTTACTTACTACTGATACTGTTAGGCTGAGTGAGTACAAGATTCACATTAGTATATGTATGTACATATTATATATGAATGTGTAAATACAATATTTGTTCTTGTTATATAAACAAATGATCACTGATTATCAAAACTTTTGAATTTTCCACCACTAATGCCCATAATATTTTAACGCTTGCTTGATTTATTTGATAGTTGAAAAAAGCCTAAAAATAAGCTCAAATTTTTTAATAATGAAAGAAGAACACGAAAAGAAAAAATTCAAGTAACAACGAAAAAATGTTCAAAAAAAAAAAAACTTTATTCGCAGCGCAGAATAGATACCATATTACTATATTTACTATTGATCGTCGTCCATGCAAAATAGTGAACTGACAAATTCATAGTATGGTCAGTATGGTATTAGTATTCTACACTTTTTTTGTCCTAGGTTTTTATTTGATAGTATAAGCTATTTAAATGGTATCGTAAACATGACTATAAAAAATACATACTCTAAAATGTATATTTGTATGTATGTACAATGAATGAATGATGATAATATGAAATGAAGATACTCTCATATAATATATGTTTACACATACGTAAATATTTACTGGACACGTAAGTGTCCACTATACAGTCCGGTTGATATTTTGGCAACGAAATTTAAGGTCTAATTCCAACAACGATTAGTAAGCAGACAGTATAAAATATGTAATGTCATTTTTTCTCTTATTTTATTTATTTATTTTTTTTTTTAAAGTTTGACTTTGAGTTAATGCTCAAGAGTGAATTACTGATAATAATAAAAATAATAATAGCATAATAATAATAATGGTCGGTTGCTTTTGCTAGTTTTATTTTATACCAGAAAGTGCTATTAGTAGTAGTGAAATGATATGATGATGATGTTGATTAGATGATGGAACAAAACATTATAAAACAAGTTTTTGTTTATAGTTTCGTTAACTTTTTTTTCAGGCATTTTAGAATTCTTTCATAAATAGAAGATAGAGGACGAGAGGTAAAGTAAATGAAAAAAAAATAAAGTGAAATTAACTATTTCAAGTGAATGAGGGGATGAGATGTTGAGGTTGTTTTTATTTTCATACACGTATTATGTAATACATGTACTACGTAAAATTCATATGTATGTATGTATGTATGTATATTTTTGTATTTTTTTTTTCAAGTTTGATAGTCAAACTTTTTGAATGACTGAGTAAAATATTTTTTTTTTTTTTTTTTGTAAAAATAAAGTGAGGTAGGTAATATAGTATATTATAATAATTTGTATGTAAGTAATTTTCTGTATTTTGTGTTGTTTTCATTTCATATTCTGTTCAAACATCAGTCCAAGGTCATGTTATTCAAGAAGAAAAATATTAGGAACTTTATGTTAATTATAATTAATTCATAAACACATACATACATGTATTTATATGTACATATAAATTATTTTTACTTTTTTCGTGTACACATATACGATCACATTTTTTTTTTTTTTTAATAAAATGTTTATTATCTTTGGCTAATTTAGTTTTCAGTATCAGTATTACACATATACACTTTATTGTCAATATAATGAACTTTGGATGGGAAATAACAACATAAAATACACAAAAATTCTCTTTGATTTGTTTGTTTTTTTCTGCCTGATTTACTGATTTCATTCGTAAATTTTTGTAAATAAAATTCATAACTAAAAATGAGTAATTGAATTTTATGTGCAAAGACCTTTAAATGTAAAATTTTGATTAAATAGAAAATGAAAATATGTAAAAACGAAGGAAAAAAAAAACAAGACAAAAATCCATTTATATTTTTGTTGACATTATTTCGAGGCCGAAAAAGTTAAATAACGTACAAAATATCATTGAGGAAAATTTTTCTTTGACATTATATAAAAACGATCTAGTATATTTTATAAATATTTTTTTTTTTAAATCACAATAAGTAGTAATGATAGTATGATAACAAATACAATAATTTAAAAATGAATATAATATAAAATGAGAACCTTGTTAAATTTAAAATGAAACATTTTGTGGATATTCGAAAAATTTCTCTCTTTGCGCTATACAGTTTTGGTGATAAATATTGGAATTTCTCAAGGTTTTCATTTAGAATCCTTACCGAATTCAGTGGAAAATATCATCTACTTTGGGTATTCAATATTCAATTATATTCAATACACTTATTTACTTAAAATATTCTGTATACAATTACAATACAATGGTATATGTGATGTGACTGTGAGTATACTTATATATAAATCGTGATCAACAATTAACCTTGAAAAATTTATTTATCCACAGCATTTTTTCTTAATTACGGAATTTTTTCTGAACATACATACATTACATATATGTACATAATAATTGAATGGTAAGGAAAAATGAATAAATAAATAAATACAAATCTTCATATGAAATTTTAAAAATAATTTTTTTTTTTTTTGAAAAAAATCTTTATTTTGTCGTCTAATCTAACGAAGTAATAAAGTTGAATTTTATTTGATTAGTAAATATTTTTAATGTTTTATGCAATATGTACATTATATGTGTGTGTACAGTTCACATATCGTATAAGAACAAGTATATATGCTTCTGCAATTAATTACCCATTAAAAGCTTGACATAATATGATGATCCTTTTAAAAAAGAAAATTTTAAATTATTTAAGACACTTGTAGAATGATATTCGTATAATACTTGAATACACTCATATAGAATCGTATTTACCTCATAGAAGTAATTTTTTAACTTAATACATAAATACAATGATTTTATTATTAATAAAATGCAAAGAATATTTAGCATCACCACGATATATGTACGTAAATTTTTGCATGCATGTTTTATTACCATTAAATTATTTTTTTAACGTTTTTTTTTTTAATTTTGTATTTATTAATTTTTTTCATTGTAGTTGAATTTGTGGCTGGCATAAAATGGCACAATAAAATAAAACAGAAGTATCAGCATTTAGCAACAGCAACAGCACTATCTCGATTTTTTTCTTATTTTTTTTTTTTTTAAAGCACATGCAAAAGGAAAAAACATGAAAAAGCAGATGAAAAAAAAGCGAAGATGGCTTTGATGATTCGTAATTGTATTTGTTCCTATATATATAATATTGTATATACAATTATATTCGTATGCATAAGTAAATAATGATGCTAATTTATATTATATATTTTTGTTATACAAAATATGTACACATATAATAGGTAGCCAGGTAATTTGCAATTATGATGATGTCATTTGTTGACCTTGAAAAGTTGGTGCTGCATGCAATTTTAGATCATCATATTTGAACACCCTCTTTACTCCTATCAATCATATATACATACATATACATACATATATGTATATAATCGTCTGTATGCGACCCCTAAGGTCCAGTAAGTTGTCATGAGATGGTTTAATTAAACAAAAGTTGATAATGGACTTGAGTTATGCAACCACAGAAGATCGTAGATATACACATACATTCACATTGTATAGACAAAAAAAAAACAAACTTGGAATAAAAATATGTATGTGTGTATTGTATGTAATATAATTACAAATATGGAATAAAATACAGTGAAAATGTAATGTAATTGTTATTACACAACACAAACGCAATTTGAAAAGAAGAAGGGGTGGTGTATTGAATGATTTGCAAAGTACGTAATATACTCATAAACTATAAAAATACATAAATGCTACATGCACATACATATATAAAAAAAAGCTTGCAATGTAACACAAAATGCAATGATGGATGTGCTGATGATGATGAAATGAAATTAAACTAAATGATGTGATGTGAACTAAACAACAAAACAAACGCCCATCAACTATAAATATTCTACTAACATCGTCCACTATTTGAAGCGATATTATCTTGAGAAAATATAAAAAAAAAAAAATCCCGTGCTGTGCTATTAAATGATAAATACAGAAAAATTTTAAATGCAAGTTGCAAGTAAATTACATCCGAAGCTTATTACAGTGCAGTTGCGGTGTATGTACACAAAGTAAATAAGTACATGCACGTACTCGTATACATACATATAATACAATATTAATATTTGTAGTTTCTTTGGATTTCAGATTCGAGACATGATATACGAGAAAATTTGTTAATAGAAGAATATCGAGTAAAATACGTGTGTAATATGTGTATAAAAATGTAAGATTTTCGTGTGTGCATAGTACATATGTGTGGAATATTGTATATATGTATGTGAAATAATATAGAGACAAAATATTGTAAAACATATAACAACACAAATACCAGCATTTATGTAGCTAGACTATAGTTTTAAAAGTAATCGCCTGTTAACCCATTTTCTAATTATGCATATATGCACATACATAGTTCACTTTGCTTCCCTATTGATGATCGTTACCGCATCCATTCTCTATTTGCAACAATGTAAACCTGAACACCATCATAATTTGCACATTGATTCTAGTTGTTGCATAAATTTTTTCTTCATAAATAAAAGAACGTGATCTTCATATAAAATGTTTAAACAAGAAAGAAAAAAATTGAATATACAAACATAGAAATATGTACGTACGTCAATAATAAATAATAATAATATTAATTTATTACATTTTTGTGTTAAATGAAATTTTTGTCTTTTGAATTGATCTCATCTATAATGTCTGTCTATGCATTAATTACACACGACCAGATCACACTATCTTTATAAACGAAATTATCTTTATATCTAATTTTAATCTTTATATCTAATTTTTGATGATATTATTATTATTTTGGTAGAGAATTAATAATTAATCTTTTAGAAGTTTAACAAAGTTTATAACATTTTTTTTTCTTTCGAAAATTTATTAAAAGAAATAAACTAGAATAAAAGAATTACATTGTTATTGAGAACATTTGAAATTTCAAAAATTTTTAAAAATTCTTTTACGTGTACATTTATAAAATCATGTAACTATGTAATTAAAAATTTTACATTTTGAAAAGCAAATTAAGATTTTAAAAAAATATGTTGTATTTGTTTGATTATGTAATCGTATAGTTCTTTTAGAAAATTGAATGAAATTGAATAAAATTAACGTTCAGGAAATATTGAAAAAAAAAAATATGTAATTTTTTTTTTTTTAATATCAAAAATAAGCAGATATAATATGTACATACCAAGATAAGTAAATGCACAAATAATGCACAAAAGCATAAATAATTCAATTACAAATTGTATGTGCAAGATTATAGTAAATGAAATGTATATTTAGTTTGTATATATGGGAGTAGTGTGTTGGATAATAAAATATTTCATAAAAAGATTGGTTAGAAATGTAAATACCAAATATAAAATAAGCGTATTCACATATATGTTTAATCGTGATTTTAATGCATTAGTAAGTAAGTATGCAAGTATATATTATATGTATTATGGAAAATATTTTCACAAATATGTGCATTATTCGATAACAGAGTTGATTGTGGGCAATTTTTCTTTAAGCTTTTTCAGTTGGTTACATGTTACATATGTACATAATGTACTGCACATATACAATATCATCATGTAATAATATAATTGTGCTTTTCTTATATGCATACTGATATACTGTATACTGCATGGTAGGTATACTGTATATGCACAAATTTAATCATTTTATATGAATGTGGCATGTGAATGTGATGCACTTATATACATATATAGGCGCGGTACATATATACATACGTAAATATTATGTGATGTATATTATATTTATATACAATATATAGGTACGTAATATTTTATATATTTGATCTTGAATTACATTGTAATTAAATATAGTATATGTGTTCTATGTGTTATATAGCTTTTATTTGTTATACTGTTCTATTATAACAAATTTATTTGTTATATTATACATCTATCTATTATTATACAAGTATACACAACTCTTTTAAGGCAATATATAGAGAAATTCACACTTGTTTTCGAAATAACATGCAACTATAACACGTTTTTACAGAAGAAGAATGGTAATGGAAATCTTTGATTAAATACAAGTGCATACTCGTCGCACATTATATTATAATATACGCTACGCTATTACTTTGTTACATAAGTAATACGACTTATTAAATTTTCAATATTATAGAACAAGAGTAAATAAATAGTAAATGCATATATGATATATGTAATGTAAGTAGGTATATATTTTCTTCTACATGTATAGTTATAAATTGCATTCAACAATTTTCAAATATGTATGCATACGAATATGTATGAAAGCACTTTTATATGATGGACAATATATTAAAGTGACTAGTGTATAAAACGTTAATAATAAACGAATGAAATGAAAAATATAAATTCTATGTGATAAACTAAAATAGATACGAGTTTTAGTTTATATTACGCCATTTTAAGTGAAAAACTTATTATGTGTGATGTGGTACTGTATACATACATGATTAATATACTTAAGATTTTGTGTAGTACTTATTATGTACAAAATAGTATACAATATTTATATTACAAATGTGGACAATTCTTCTTATATATTTGCTGTTGTTTTTCAACATTTCAATGAACAAATTCCAGATAAGGTTACATATATATATATACATAATACTTAATATATTATTATTATTTTTTTCTATACACATACATATATAAAAAAAGACAATGTGTATTCAAATACACTTATGCACGTACATATGGATGTAGAAAATTTAGTATTAAAAATTGACTTACAAAATATACACTTGTCATTATTTGTCACGAGGATGAGATCAATGAGTTATGCAATTTCTTTATTGACTCTGTTTTCGTATACATATATATGACTGACTGAAGATCGTTAATAATATAATATGATTACGACATGGAAGAAAACTTTTGTGTTATTTAAACAAATAAACGAAATAATACAAAAATAAATAATAAGAGAATTTCATATTAGTACCTATAATATATGTACATATGTATATGTATGTAATAATATGTATATACAAAAAGATCACATATACATTTATGTTCAATAACTTAAACTAATCATATATTAAGAATAATTTTCTTCTTGGTAATTGTCTATATATAATTTGTTATCATAATCTATATACTCATAATGTTTTTATGGATTATATATCAGATTATCTGATTAACATGTTGTATATAAAAGTTTTCATACATTTGATAAAAACTTCAACTATACCCAGGTTTTGGTTTACCTTTATTATATGAATAAGTAAGTATAGATGTACTCGTATATTTATGTACGCACAAATGAAATGTATTATATGCATCTGTATGTTATAAGTTTTTTATCGATTATACACGACGCGACTATACATTAGAGATCTAATGATTATCTAATTTATGTAGATACATATTGGTTCATATATTTTATTTGTAATAAAATCGTATTTATTTAAATATTGCTTACTATATATTTTATTATCGAAAATATCTATCGTTTTGTATGTCATTTTCAAAATCAACCAAAGTCAAATTTAAATAAATTCTCTTTTCTCTTTAGTGAATTGGATGAATATACAAGATTTATTCTTTTGTATATACATATGTGTATACATATGATTTCAATGTTATGTACTGTTCATATAAAAGATAAAAATATACATAAAAAAGAATAAATTGAACATCTTAAGATTGATAATATTCAAACGATTTCAAACAATAACTATTTTTCAATTCAAAACAAAATGTCATCAGATAATCTATTTTCGAATATAGAAAAGAAAAATGATTATTTAAAAAAATCAGTCAATCAGTGTGTAACAGAAGTATATATACATTATATTCGTATACACATATTTAATATACATATTTATAAATTGCTTTTAGTGAATCCGCTTACATATAAAGACAGCGGCAATATATATTATGGCAATCAGAATATCAATATATTCCATATTCGATAATAAATATATATATACATTCGATGGGTATTATTGGTATGGAATTATGTTAGTATGGCGCTATAGGCTAAATATATATTCAGTTCATTTAACAAACAAACTAATATAGGTACTCGTAAATATGTATAGTAGGTATCTATGTAAATGTATATTTAAAGTCATTAAAGTTGATTGGCCTTCATTTTTCCAAAAATTTATGCATGACTGCTTGACCAATGTCTTTTACGATGGAAAAAGTAACTACGTAAATTGTGTAGGTATGTACATACGAGTATATATTTAAATTCTAACTATACAAATCTACAACAGCAGTAAAGCACTTAAAATGAAGTAAGTATAAGTACACATCACATATACAGATAGTTTTCTTACTATAAAAGTGGATAAATTATAAAAAAATATACACATAACATATAAGTAGAATTGGTATAGGCTTGTGTAGTAACATAATGTAAATGAATACATTATTTTACTTCATATATTATCATTGACAATAAATTAATTTTAACTCAATACACATACATTTACAATATAATATACGTCTATTTTACACAGAAAATTATTTAAGCCATACGGAAAATCTTTTATTCAAGAATTCCACCAACTTTGACCTCAGTTAAAACAGTCTGAACACAAAATATCTTTTATTTTTTTGTTTTTCATTCAAATACAAAATATACATACTTATATAAATATTAGAAATGTATTCATTACATACCTACATACAGTAAAATGATTATATATTATTTATACTAACAATTTTTTGTGTAAAATTCAAATTTTCTATAGATGTATATACTGTATATGACTACTTATTATATATTCATACACACATATTTCGTATATTCACATAGATCGATTATAATGTCATTTTTGTTCTTTATTTCATTTTCCTTTTCTCTACTTCTTTTTCTTCTTATTTTCATTCTTAAAGGTATTTAAATTATTTATATTTTTTCATCGTTGTTGTCGTGTTTTATTTTACTTTTTTTTAAATTATTTTTGGTTTTATTTTATACACATTTTTCTGTTGGTATTGTTTTCTTTTAATTTTAATTTTAACGTTCATGTATTTAAAATTTCATATTACACGGAAGAAATGTACATACAGTACGTAAGTATGTACGTATATATGGTGTGGTAAGAAGTTGTTTCGTTTTTCTTTTCTTTTCATAAAAATAAATAAATATTTACATTAATGTGGGAATAATTGATTAGTTTCATGGTTTTATATATCTGCACATTAATATAGAAAGTTATAAAATACGAATTCATATTTGTTGTACAAAAGTAATACTATTATTGAAAATTCGATAAACGTTTATTTTTAAATTATTGCTTTTTCAATAAACAATTAAAATTAAAATATAAAATGAAAAAATACGAATAAAAATATGTAATTAAAATTCACGAAGAAAAATTTGAATTGTTTTACAGGAATATACAAATATAAGAAGAGAATATACAGTCAAAAGAGTTTTTGTAGGAAAGAAAACGTTCATAAAGTCAAGATCCATAAAATGTATGATAGCACGTTAAAAGACAAAATATTTATTCCAATATTTTGAGTTAATGCAAACATTTTCCTACAATTTTTCATTGGAATCATTATACTTATATGAGTAGCCACATACTTATCACATACATACATATCTCTTCGTATCTAAAACAAAGTTAAAACCTAAAATGTACATATGACATGACTGATTTATGCAATGGATAAATCTACAAATGATATTTATGAAAGCTTAATTCTAACTCATACACATATAAGTATCTATCATCATCATCATATACCTCTATTCACATATGAATATGTGTAGTATCTATATATGCCTCGATTAAATGCCTATTGTTATCATTATTATTGCAGAAAATCTTTATTATCCCCATCATCATTGTTATACTCATAAAATGGCAAATCATCAAGTTCAATATTTATGATAATATCATGGCATCGTTTTTTTTTTTTTTTTTTTTTTTTAAAGTAAATGATGTTGACTGAGAAGGGACCGTAATTTGACTGGTTGCTGATAATGATGTTGATGATGTACGAAAATGATGAAGAATGTGCGATATTGCGAGTATTGTTAATATTATTATAATGATTATTGAGAGCACTCAATTTGCAAAACAGGCTCAATTCCTCGTATTAATTCAATTCCCGGTTTCATATAAATCTAAATTTAAATCTAAATCCAACATACAAATATGTAATGTATGTGCCTAACATTATGTGTGTATATTACTCGTATAATAAAAGATTAATAAAATAAGAAATTATGATGACAGCGACAAAACATATACAATGACTATAACGCTGATAATGAAGACGATGTTGTACAACTGTACTAATAGTGAAATAAACTGGGAGTAAAAATTGAGGCTAACGGCCTCCTCAATATATCTGGCGGACACCATCATCATAATCATACGTAACATGCAATTCAAGAATACCAGCCAAAATTCAACCATTCATACAGAGAAACATTTATATACATACTCGTATGTACGTGTACGAAAGGATAGTATTTAGTATCGTGTGTAAAATGTGTATTCTATACGTATGTATAATAAAGTAGGTAACGTTTACCAATGTAAAATGTACCATCGATATATTCTATAGGGGGCATAGAACTTTGTATGAACACATAAAATTATTTTCACATAAAGCAGTAAACTTATAAATATACGAATATACTCGTATGGATACGTAATGCATATGCATATCAAAATTTGCAATAGAGAAATATGGTACCTAGCTAAAAGTTTTTAGTTCACGATGCAATAAAATATCATTCATTTTGTTTAAGCAGCAGTCATCATCACTGTAATGCATCTCTCGAATTAGGGTGACACTCGAATCAAATCTCTTGTAATAATTCCATCATTATGTACCTATAGGCATCTATTGGTATATGGTATCACCACATATACATACATATATAGGTACATAATATGAACAAATACGTAGCCAACAACAAACGAACAACGAAACAAATTGATGAACTTTGCTCAAAGTTCATGATGCATGGTGGTAATGACGATGATGATGATGATGGTTTCAAGATTTATACAGGAAGCAAAAATAATCTATTCAAATTTTTTATGAATGTATATTGTTGCAATGATTCTATAAAGCCGGTTAGAACAAATATTCAGTCTAAAAAAATAAAACATAAAAACAATAATAAATGAAAATTATTGACAAAAACAATTTATATGTATAGATGCTATATACTTACTTGTACATATCTCTACCTACATACATTTATATGTTTGTAATGCACACAAATACCGTCGAGCACTAGATTATCAAATTAAGACCATTGCACCATTACGAAATTGTATATCAAATAACTTTCATTTAATGTGAAGCTGAAGATGGATGAACTGAGAATACATACAATAATATGCATGTACTCGTCGTTCGTAATATTAAACAGTATACATTTAAAAATTCAGCTGAATTGACCAAAGTTCAAAAAAATTTCATCCTCAACAAAAATGCAACTATATAGTATACTATCCAAACTATACAATAAAATAAAACGAAAGATAAAACTAAATTAGAACAGAAGAAGAGTCTATAAGTGAAGAAACAGTATCCTCTTAAGTTCTTTGCCCGAATCATTCACTCACTATTCATTTCTTCATTCGCTTCGCATTATTAGTGTATTCATGCTGGAGCTCAAGATGATGGATACGATATATCCATCGTATACCTATGTATTTGTGTGTAGTACTTAGTACATGAATAATATACATATGTTTACATGTATAGTATAACACATAAATATGCATAATGTTGGGTACGTCGAAGAATAATTATGCTGGTGCACGTAGTAACAGCAGAACGAAAGTAAAATAATTTTCTGCTGATGATGGACAAGAAGTGAGGTAAAATGTTTTGTACATACATATGTATGTACGTATACTATACAGATAGATATGCATGTATGTATAGTTCCATAATATTATATATTTTCAAAGAGGAAATGCATATGATAATGGTATATGTAGTCATTGGTAACGGCACAATTATGTGTGTATAATTTGAAGAAGAACAAGAACTGCTATGTAACATGCATGGCATAAATTAATGAAGACAATAGACAAGAATAAAATGTAAATGTAACGTAATGTGTAGTACGTAGTACATAACGGGGCCATGTGTAAGAAATTTATGTTCATATTCATTTAGGTCTGGTCTGTTCTAAAACCTGGATACTTTCTGGTTTCGTTTGGTTTGGCTTGGTTCAATAGCCAAAGAAAATACACAAGCACATACAAGTATACAAGGAGTGTACAGTTGAAATTCTTTTACTTGATTATATGAGATATGCATGAATATATTCCATCCATCCGTAAGCGCTTACTTGCGCTTTTAAACCATTAAGACCATTATAGTTGATCATTGTTTATCTTATCATAATATTCTTTTTCTTCTTCAAAGTACATATGTATGTATGATTTTCTTCTTTTATACTTTGTGATTGTGATTTCATATGTACACAGATATTATATGTATGTATTGTTTGTATACGAAATTGTAGTATCTGTATAATAATAACTGTATGTAATGTTTTATATAGTGTCGTATATTTAACTAGCTGCGTGTATCTCTTGCCCATAAAATTCTTTTATTAAGAAGTATATTATTGGTATTCAAGACAGTAATGGCGGAAGACTGTTTATTAAATAAAAGAATCACGCAATATAGGTGGCATCATGTTCATGTTGTTTTGAATTAAGAAAAGAATTTAAAGTCCAATAAATCCAAATTACACACACATAATGTACGAGTATTATGTATGTAGATATAATACGCAGAATATAAAAATTAAAAAGAAGTTTATAAAATGGAATTTATTAAAAAAAAATAATCTGAAATGTATTGTTTGAAAGATGTATATACATACTCACTCATTCATACATTTATATGTATACCTAAAGCTAAAACTATACTTGCTAATATAGTACATAGTACATTCTGTTTAT
This sequence comes from Villa cingulata, assembly GCA_951394055.1. NCBI lineage: Eukaryota > Metazoa > Arthropoda > Insecta > Diptera > Bombyliidae > Villa > Villa cingulata. The sequence goes on from OX596018.1 coordinate 47,640,905, forward strand.
GATTTCAAGAAAATTTCACTTTTAATCAATTTCAGTATTGTCCATCATTAAATAAATTTCTTTCTTTTCAATACCATTTTTATTGCCATTACCAATACCATTAACATAAAATAGTTGATGTATAGTAGAGTAGAAATATTTGAGTACCTCTACTATCAATTATTATTGTAGTATTGTAGTATGTATTGTACATGGTATATTATTTTATAGAGTGGAAGTGATTCCACTTTTGAATTGAAAGTGAATTACGATGTGATCATGAAGATGATGATAATAATAATGATCTTTCATCTTTGAATAGAGTATGAATCATTTATGTCATCCATATTGTCTGTCGGTCGGTATGATTTTGTTTTATTTCAATTAATTTTTTCATTTATGTACATACATATATTTATTTTACTATACAAATAACTATATAGTAGAATAAATTTGATTAACATTCTAACCGAATTTTATTTTAAATTTGAATAATGTACATACCTTTTATATAAAATGTTTGAAGAAGAAATGCGTCATTTTAAAATTTTTATAAATTTGTAACGCCGCCAAACAGAAAAATTTTCATGTAAAATTTAAATTTTTTGTTATTTCATTCTTGAAATTTTAGTTACAGAACCAGTTTTGTAATGATCAATAAATACTATATTTAAAAAAAAAATAATAATAAAAAAGAAGAAAAGAAAAATTTGTATAGTAAAAGTAGTATATAGTCTGGTGGTACCTATAAAAAATATTGTGTGTATATAGTAATAGTATTTCTTTTATGTATGTATGTGTACGTATTGGTATGTATCTATACATGTAGGTAAAAAAAAAGTTACAACATACACAATATTATGTAAGCGTAAATAATTGAAAATACTTTAACAGTACGAGTAGTAATCATTGATAATCACAAGACAAAACAAAATCTTGTTTTTATTACATATTTACGATGATTTTAATAAAATTTCTATTTTATAATATGTAAGATGTTTTTTTTATTTTTCAATCAAATTTCTTATATAAAGAATTTTTTAGAAGGTAAGAAGAAATATTATTTTATGTATTACGGTATTACATACTTACTTACATTACGTATGTAAATGTTTACGATATTATAAACAAGAATATTTACGATCTAACCATTTTCTGTGATAAATTCCATTTAAAAAAATATATTTAAAAAATTTTTTGCCAATAAAAAGAGGGGATGATCGTCATCATCATCACCATCATCATCATCATCATCATCATCCTCATTCTCATTGTGTATAAATACTCGTATTACACACATAATATGCGGAATTTCTATATCAAAGACGCAATTTAGATTTTTTTTTTATTTTATTTTGAATTTCAAATAAATTATTGTTAAATTCTGAATTTGTTATACACATACACACATACATATACGTATACATTTTAAAAGAAAAAAAAACTTTTATTTTTCTTACACATTACATATATCTTCTTTTCAAATTCTTAATTGGGTTTTCCTGTTGAAGAAGAAAAAATAAATAAATTCGTATTTTTTTTTTCTTTTCTGTTCTTGATATTATTATTTGATGATCTTGTTTTATTTTCATATGCAAACATAACACAGAAATGTATACATTAACGTATACGATTCGCGATTCAAAATAGTGAAAAATAATATTCCACAATCATAACATTGGTATTCGATCATTTAATTTCCACCTGAAATTCTGTGCATGTTACATGATTAAATTCGTAATTTGTAACTTTCGTACATACATATGTATGCTTATATACAATTATATACGTGTATGTAGTAATATGTATGCAATATGAATATAAAAAGTGTGGAAGAAAATTAAATCATATTTTACTATTATTATTATTATTCGATATAATATATGCACACAGGTACAGTGTCATCATTAATTATGTGTCATTGTAAATTATCGCAACACAGACATAGATACATACACTCAATGTAACATACATAATATGTATATATGTATATTTTCACTATTTTCTTTTTTCAATTTATTTTGTTCTTTTTGTTAAGAAAATATTGAATATATGTATGTACTAGCAGAGTATGTAACACTGTACATACATACGTAAATTAAATAAATATTAATAATAAATGTGATAATAATACATATGCATATTTTTCATTTTAATAAATATGTACCTACATAGAATATAATGTACATGTACTATGTACTATGTACTATGTACGTATGTTAATATTTTTATATATGAATATTGTATAGTATACAGACGAGTATATGGATAATATAGATAATAGAATGTATTTTGTAATAATGAGCGCCATTATACCAGCAGCAGCAGAAGATTGAAAGTTGCTGTTGACTCAGCTGAAGAACTGTTGTATATTTTGTATATTACTTATAATATTATTATTGAATTTTTATTATGAAACTTTCATATCTGTAACTATGTATATAGTAACATCATTATTTTATAAAAATGATAACTAAAATACCTATACATACTCGTACATACCTACATATATAACAATAATGAAAAATAGAATAATCATATCATATTGGATCATATTATATTGTGGCCGTCTACGTGTACTATTTATATAGTACATCATACTACAAGCAAATTTTATGATGTGTGCAAATGGAAAATGTATGATTACATACAGACATAGATTAAAATATTATAGAGAAATGAAAAAAAAAAAAAAACCTGAATTTTATGGATCGTTTTTGAAATAATATAATCAGGTCGATGCTTAGTATTTTATATTTTATTGTCGAATCTAAAGTACCTATACATAAATCTCTGTATATATACACACACTAACACAGACACAATACAATAACAGCAACAATAATCAAAAGACAAATAAAAAGAGAAAAACAACAGCAGTCTGATACCATGAGCTGTTTTTCTTTTCTGTTGTTACCATATCATTTTATGGTTAAAATACACAAAAATAATATGAAAATAAAACAAAAGAAAAATAATCGAGACAAAACAAAGATAGAGAAAAACTTTTTCAGAAATATTATTATTTTTATTTTTATTTTTTTCATTCAACAAGGGTAATGGCCGTAATAGAAGCCAAAAGAAAAATGTGCTTCATAAAATACTATATATCACAACATATAATACATACATACATAAAAATATAAAAGTATGTAATGACATATATATGTACATACACAAAAATTTTTATAAAAACATATCACATATACTTAGAGGTAATATGGTAAGTATTTACATTCGTACATAGAAATACTACATGTACATTAATGTATATTTCTAGGTGTGTGTGTAGAGTGTAGACATATGTATAATTATGTATAATCGTAAAGAAGGTGTTATCAATTTTTCATAATTTTTTTTTTTTATTATTTTTTTTACTTTTTATTTCTCTTCAGCACCTGTATACAACAATTAAGAAATATAATACAATTCATAGGTGTAACCATGTACACATGTATGTTATAACATTCATATACATATATGTGTGGTAGATTAGCTTACGACACAATATTAATGTCTCAAGAAAATATTTTTGAAGAACAAAAAAAAAAAAAAAAAACAAAAAAAAAGAAGAAACAAAAAACAATAAAAACGATACTGAATGTATATACAGTTAATTTTGATAAAATTTTCAACAATAATTATACACACTTAAAAATCAACAAAATTTAGTTACATTTTGTTTCATAGATTGCAAATTTATTTTATTTTAAGTATTATATATTTTTTTTAATACCTATTTATTGAAATACATATTTACGTGTATTATTTCTTGTTATTAACTGTTATAAGTAATGTAAGTAAATACATACTTTTATTTTTTCTTCTTTTACATAGAGATAAAATAAACAAAGAAAAAATAAAATGTAATGTGCTTGTATATGTGCATGAATACGTACGGCCAGTACGGCACAAGGAACAAGAAATAACAGAAAACATTTTTCAAACTGATTATTTTTTGATAAAATTTTTTCATTTAAATATACATACATGTATATGAATATTCATTTGTATTTTTCTTATATGCGAGTATATTTACAAATATTTTAATAATGGTACATGTACTCAGTACAATTGTATATATATGTATATACAGTAACAATAGTAATAAAACTTTATATATGTATATACATTACATGTGTAGTCACAATTCTTATCTTTAAAAAATATGAAGAGAAAAATATAAATAATATACAAACAAAAGGAAAAGGGCATTTATTTTTTTTAATATAATATATATATATTTTTTTTAAATATGTTATTCAAGATATACATACATATTTATTAAACAAACACGATAAATCCAACAGAAGAAATATCACCATCACCAGAGACCAATAATATGCATATTAAAAGTCTTGTTATCTTATATATTTTTAGTTTTTACACACATATCCATTACTAATTCATATATGCAATTATTATACGAGTATTTTGATTGTTTAAAAATTGCTTGTGTTAATCACATTTTCAGATATTCGATTTAAGAAAGATAAATAAACGGAGATGATATTATCTTTTAAAAACTAATTAAGACCAGAACTTAAATATTCATAAATATTTTGATGATGTTTGTGCATGGTGATGGTAATTCAATTTATTTCGGTTTTATTTTTAATGATCATTGCATGGATAACTACCATCTACCATCAAAATTGCTACCATAATCACATGAAGACAAACAAGAAGTCAAAGTAGCATATTATGTAGCATACACACACATTTCATTATTCATCCATGGATACACTACGAATATGAATACATGTTTCATCATAATAATTGACATCCGTATTTAACAGAAAAATAAAAATGAAAAACAAAAACAATTCATTTAAAAACAAAAATGATAAACTTTAAAAGAGATAAGGCATAGAAAATTTTGTTGTTGTTGTTGTTGTTGCTTGAATAGGTACAAAATTGCTTGTATATAATCTACTATACTACATACTCATATACATAGTACCACATAGTACATTACACGGAATTTTATATCTGTGATGTGCTATGGTATTTTGTTTTGTACCTTTTAACTTATCATACATATAATATAATACTTGTAGCATTTATGGTCATATAATTGTTAAAAGATAAAAATACAGTACGAAGTACGAGTACCGTGTATGATGTGAATGTGTCATCAGTTTAAATTTAATGATGCTTAACGGATATTGAAGGCCTATCCTAGAAATATAAAAAAAAAATGTAAATATTTATTTCTTCTGAATGCATAAAGTTGAAAAAACAAAATCTTATACTTTTGCTTGTTCATATCTCCATAAAGAAATAATTTGTGGAGGTTAAATATTAAAAATAGCAAATAAAATGCTAAGTATGGTTGATGGTAGCACTAAATTAATAATTTGCCTATAGCCTATAGCTACCACATAATGTACGTATGTTTTTTCTTAATTTATGGAAACTAGAAATAATACGTTTTTAACTTCTTTTAATTTTAATAAGAAACGGATGAACGAGGTAATTTGTTCGCTTATTAAGTACATATATGATATGAAAATGTAATACATAATGTACCATAATGTGTACTCATATTTTTATTTATGAATGCATTTTTATTATTATGCAGAATTTAAATTTTCAATGTCATGTCAATAATGAATGAGAGAGAAAGGACAATTTTTTAATGCAGTAAATTACTAAGTCGGTTGACCATTTTTATTATTATCCAAAGAATTCCATAACTAAAATCATAAAAGATTTTTTTTTTTATCTATATTTTTTAATTCAATAATTTTTAATGAAAAATGATGAGATTTCTTGAAAATTCTTATGACTAATTATTATTTCATTTTTATGAAATTTTATCTTTAATATTTTTATTGTATGTAATTCGTATACATGAGTAAAATTCTTCACATAATATATATAAATAATAGTGTTGAAAAATTTTTTTCAAGGTCATTTGTATATTTTATACAACACATGCATACATTTACATTTGAAATCAATTTCAATATTAATTCTTAATAATTTAGCTTCTGATGAAGATTTTTTTCAAATTTTATTCTTATTTTTTTCTACATATTTCTATATTTAAAAACTTCATAAACGAGTAAATAATTTAGTCCTAACATTTTATAAAACAATTTAATATCTAATTATGATATGATGCTTATGAGTAGAAAAAAATATTTTTAATCATGATAAATTATGAAAAATAGACAGGAAAAAAAGGTAGAAAAAATTAAAAAAAAAAATCAAAATTAGATTGACTGCGGGTTAAATATAAAATAAATATACATTTACAGACAGTTACATAATCATATTACTGAATGTATTTTGCACGTATATTACAGAGCCGGGTTTAGCCAATTAGACGCCCGGTGCGATTCTAAACTTTTCACCTTCTATGTTGAAACTTTAATATTAAAACTTTAATTTGATTTTTTTTTTTATTTTAACAGCACAAAATTCCAATTTCTAGGTTTTTTTTAGTGTGCAGTACATAACTTACACAAGAAAAGGAGAAGAGAAAATAATAATCACATATCTTTCTACTTTTCTTTCTACTTCTGTTTCTACATATCAAATAATCAAAAGCATCAAAAGTTTAATGACTATGATTGTTTACACATGAAAATATAGGTCAAAACATTTATCGGTTTTTTTTTTATTGTCTATTGTTTTAATGTCAGAAAATCAGAAGAGAAACTACTATTCACGTATCTATGAGTATTATTCTATCTATTCTAACTATTTCTTGTGAATACTTATATTTGGTACTACACTGTAGTAGCCTTGTAGTACGAAGAAAAATTTCAGATTTTAAAATATTGGTGGCTATGTGTGTATATCATTTTTGGTATTTTATAGTCATATATACATACATATATACATATAGTATAAACGAAGTTTGGCGCCCGGTTTTAGTAAGCCATTTAAATATATAAAAGAATCGGGTATGCGCTTACATACACATTGTTAATGTTCTTTTACTACATAAAAACAATATTATATACATATTTATAGTATACCACAAGTATATATAATATTATTGTAAATCATTGAGATCATGTAATAAATCTTTTAAGCTCTATTAAAAAAGTTTTTTTTAAAAGTTTGTTAGAAAAAAAAATAATTCTGTCCGGTTTTTAAAAAGCTCATCGTTAGTATGTCAAATTATGTGTAGGACATTATATAATTTGTATAAGTATGTTTAGGTGGTATAGGCGTACAAATAAAATTGTACATCATATATTTGATTATGCTATACTTCATAATATATAGTCGCAAATTACATATATTCGTATGATGTATGATCATATATATGTGTGAGAGTAAGAAAGAAGATGGAATCTAAAGATAAGAGTGGTATTGAATAAATGGTATTTTAAATAGGTATAAATGCACATAATATAATAAATACAGGGTGTCCCGCTACGGGTGGTCAACCCGCACACAATAAAGAGATCTCGTCGAGACAAACAAAAAATTATTGCATAAAGCGGGGAGTAATCTCAACTATTTTCTCTGAAAAAAATGGCAAAAAGTCACTAGATTCTGACTATGAAACACAATAACTCTTGAAAGAAAAAACGTAGAGAGGCATGTAAGGTATCATTAGAGAGAGGGAGGAGTTTTCTACAGATTTTTCTTAAACTACTTTCTTCTAGCTATAGTACATCTCAGTTGTTATGGGGTGTTTCGTAGAGTAAGTGCGAAAAATCGTCATCGCCCTCTAGAGGCTAAACGGTTGAGATTATAACCACCCCCCGCCCCTCTGTGGAACGATATTTTGTTTGGCTCGTTGAGTCCTATCTATAGACATCTCTGTATATAGATATAACAAAATAATGTATTTGTAGTGTATTTATATTCAGTAATTTAAAGACGAATTCAGAAGAAGAAAATAAAGAAAGAAAATATAAACGAACAAAATGTTAAAATTCTTCAATCAAGATACATTAATTATGTATGAATTAAATTCTTCGAACAAGCAAAATTATAAATATGTAAATTATGAGTAAATTTAGGTGTGCGTGTGTGTGTGTATGTCATCGTTAATTTTTAAAGAAAATTCAAATGAAAAACATCAAAGATAATTATGTCATACATTTTTAAAGGCTACCACAATTTTTCGATCAATTTCGATTTCCTTTTCTTTTTTTTCTTTTTTTTTTCTTTGAGCAAATTTTTCAGAAAACTTGTTTGTGTATTGAATTTCCATATATAATATCTGATATGCATTTATTTTATTTATAAAATAAATTTATTTTAAATGAAATCAATAAATTTTTCGATTTCTTTAACCTAGAAAATTTGTGAAAAAATTTTCAATTTCCATTTTTATTTATAAATTTCATGTTATAATGCATAATAAAAATTCTGAATATATAACAGACAGATAAATAATAGATTCAGTAAATTTATAAATTCGTTTTGTTGTTGCGTTTTTTTCTTTTATTTTTTTTTTTTGGTTAAAATAAATTTTAGATATTTATCTTAAATCATTTTTTTTTCTAATTTTTATTATTCATAATTTGTTTTTTTTTATGCATTTTTAGATTTTTAATGTTGAACAATTTTGAAAAAAAAAATTTTTTTTTGTTCTGATTATCGCGTATCTTTTTCATATGAACACATTTAATATTGATGTATTACTGTTATTATTTTACTGTTTATATATAGATATTTTATGTCGATTATTATTTAACGTTTAAATGTATGAATTTTGTTGTTGTTGTTGTAATATACATACAACAAAAACAACAAATAAAATAAATAAATAAACTTCGTTATGCCTATAGTTAAGATGATTGGCAGAATACCATTAATCACGTAACATAATATATGTATATATAGATACAAAAACATGAATTTAGCGCTTATAAGCATGTGTGGATGATTTAAAGTTCTATACAGGTATATTAAATGTTTCATATTACATTACTCTACTCGTTCGTATATACATATTCGTATTTATAATAATTTACGCGTATTACATTACACACAAACATATACGAGTATATGAGTATGTATGTAATGAAATTATTACATATTATATACATTACAGGTGTAATATAGGCAAAAACAAGTTAGGAGAAATACGAAAAAATAATGAAAATAAAATAAAAAATAAATTTAGAAAAAAAAAATCAAATAACAACTTCATACATACATTATGTACTACGAGTATAGAAAAAAAATCTTGTTTTACTAAAGTGAAAACCATCTGTCCACATCGGGGATTTAATATTAAAACCATTTAAAGCTCGTCATTTTCGTCATCATCATCATCATCATCATCATCATCATCATCATCAACCATACCTGTGTCTGTGTATAATCGATATTATTTATGAAAATATATACAAAACATACTACATATATTTTACATATTTAAATAAAATAAGAAAATTTGCTTTGTCATATGTGTTTATTATAAAATTCTAAAACGCTTCATTGCTTGTCTATTAATGTTTTTTTTTTTAGATTTTTTTGAAAAGAATTTTCACGTATTTTAATGTAAAATAATAAAAAAATCAAAACAAAAACTAAGAAGAAACAATATTTTTATTAAATAATTTTATTCTTTCTATCTTCAAATGCGTACTTAATGTGTTTATATATACTCGGGTAAAGGTAAAATAATGTGTAATAAAAAATAGAAAAAAAAAAATTCCAAATTTGTGCAAAATTAGAGTACAAATTCCATGGCCAAAATTATCGAATCGATTAAAAAAATATCTTAAAAATTTAGCCACCAGCAAACTAACAAAATATCAATATAAATTATATGTACATACATGCGATAATCATGATGATGTCGACTGACGATGTTGATGATCAGTAGTAAAGCTTTGACAGTTTGTCGGTAGATTTTAACTTTAATTTTTCTTATTTTGCTTTTAATATAGTCTATCTCTATTACTATAATTTTTATTCGTTTGTTAATGGTCTCATACATATTAAATGTAATATATATGAATATATGTATACATTTTTTTTTTTATTTTATTTGAGTGTTCACGTATGTTTGATGTATGTATTATAACGTAAACGTAATATTATTATATGTACTTGAATGGCGTCTCGATGTATTCATAAGCTTTAGACCTTCCACTTCTAGAGGTCACATTGCTATGTTTGGACGTTTTCATGTTGGCTGATTTGATATAACAAAACGTAAACGGCAAACCAAAACCATTTCGTGCTTTGACTATTTTCATCGTTTAATCACTATCATCAATATCATCATCATCATCATCAACATCAACATTATAACATCCCTATCCTAGGTATATCATCATCACCGCTGTTATAATCATTAATTTAACAGTGTAATGTAATTAATAGTAAAATTGAATAATAAAGTTAATTTGTTAATATGTAGGTATACATACACACATACATACATACATATGAACATATCTATCATATGGATAAGGTGGATGAAAAAAAAATTAAAATAAAAAAAAAATAAATAAATTAAACGATATCGCGGTAAGACGAAAGTAAACAAGTTAAATATGTAATGATAATCACCGCAAATAATATGTAAATATGTATGCATATCATATATGTATATTCGTATGTGCATACATATGTAAGTGTATATATAAAGACCACAAGTATATTATTATATATTATGTTGCATATGTGTAATGTATGAAAATGCAATAAAAATAATTATTTCTATTGATTAACAATTACATTCCTTGCATATAATGCAGTATATAGTAATCAATACGATCAACATACAAAAAGCAAATACACATTCTGCATCGTATACGTACATATGAATACTTACACATATTATTTGACTGATATGAAATGAATATAGAATTTGCGTAACATCATCATCCAAGTTTAAATTTTTTTCATATTTTTTTTAATTTTTTTTTTTTTTTCTATCTCAATCATCCAGAAGAGCTGATCTAAAGCCAAAGTTTATAAAATACAATTACATATTTTTTTTTTTTCATTTAATTTATATTTTGTATTTTTTTTGTTGTTATTTTTCATTTACCATTGTTTTTAATAAAAGCTTATAACATCATGTTATATGCCATTTACAAAAAAATAAAAAAAACAAATTAAATAATCATTCTGATATACATTTTAGATCGAAGATTTTCCATGAATCATGTTCTTGTTATGTAACTATAAATTTCATGGCCATTGAGTATACATATGTACATACGTAATAATCGTATATAGGTAAAGTGGTAACGCTATATAACGCTGCGTCAATATAACATACATCATAAACATAAATTTATAATAAATATGTAATTTTTTTTTTTTTACTTCGGAATTGGAATTAATCTCGTGTAAGTTGTTTGGTTTATATGACTGTACATCTATACTTACATAAATAAATAATGTATGTACATAATATCGCTTTAAATAATAATATGTAAGTGACAATAATAATAATAATTAGTGTTAATAATCATTTAATTTTCCAATTTGAGTTATTGAAGAAGATTCGAAAGAAAATTCCATGTTCTTCATTTATTTATTTTATTTCGAAAAAAAGAAATTGTTTTCCAATGTTAGAATATGAAATGTAAAAAAACAAGAATTCCTTACATTGGAAACTTTGAAATTGAAAAAGTCAAAAAAATATATGTAAAAACAAGTCATAAAAAACGAAATCCATCATTAAAAATCTCAGAAATTGTTCAACATTAATGAACGTAGTACATATACACTATCTATAGGACATTTTTACTTGATTCTTCTTTTATACAACAGAAAAAAAAAAAATAAATAAATAAATAAAAATTGAAAGGAAAAATGAAAAACGAAATGAAATAAAAATGTAGAAAAAATTTTGAGTCACATAAAAACCATACAATAAAAGTGATAACACGTGCCCAAGACATTTGCATTATGTGTACAACGTATGTACGCTTTTATATAAATAAAAAAATGTATCGTATAACATCGTAACCATATTTTTAACAATAATCATAAAAAAATAAGAAAAATATATATATATCTTTGAAAATTATTGTGTATGTTTTTTATTTCTGAGGTCACATCATCATTCGACATTCTGTGTTTTTTGCATTTTGCATTCATTATTATAGTGTATGTATGTACATATATCGTTAAGACAATAATATATGTACCTATATGTTATTAAAATAAAATACACAAATATACACAAAATACAATTGAATTGTATCTGAATAAATGGATAATATGTTCGTACATTTTTTTGCATATGTGCTATGTGTATATGTTTATATATATATATACGTTATGTGTAATATACATGTATGGATGTACACAGTTAACATTGACGTTGCGGTCCACGGACAAGGTGTATACCATAAGTGCCAATTTGATTTATCTTAATGGCCAGGTAACAAGGCAAATGTGGTTAAATGAATATAAATGCATCATTCGGAATATTCTTATATATTGCATATTTTTTATTTGTTTTTTTATAATTTTTATTATTTCTCTTGTTAATTTTCACTTTTTCAAATCAAAGCAAAAACAGAAAATCAGAAAAAATATTTTATGCATCTTAAAATAAATTACCTTTAAAGACCGATAAAATTCATGTTTAATGATGAAATTATTTTTCTCTGTTATTGCTTTTTTGATACATATTTTCTGTTATTGAAGTGTACACATATATAATTTTTATGTTTTTACATTAAGTAATATTTATTAGTATCATAATATCCTTATGAATTTTTTTTTTTTTGCTATATATTTTCATTTTATGAAATTTGCATACACACAAGTACAATACCTACATATTTTTTTATTTGTTATCGTTTTTGTCGCTCTTATTGCTGGTTGCTGTACTCGAATTATGAATATTAATAATATTTTATGCTTTGTTTTTTCTGAAACTCTTGTGCTCAAGGTACGTTACGTACATTTATGTAGATAACTTCAACACTTCTTCATTATAAAAATAAAAATATTTTTTTTTTTATTACTTTTTTTCTTTAATGTTTGTTTACACTATATTGGATGAATAAAAATTTAATTTAAAAATAAAAACCAAGTAAAAAACGTAAAGAAAACAAACGAAAAAAGAAAAAAAAAAAAATAAATGAAAATTGGTAAAAGATGAGTGTGAAATTTTAAAATAAGTCACGGTGCTGTAGTATTATTCATCAGACAAATAAATTGAACAATTGACATAGAAAAAATAAGAAGACAGACATCATTCATGTATCATAATATAAAAAGTAAAAGAAAAACAATTTTTTTTTTCTTGATTTTTTACTTTAACTTCATACGATTTGCTTTTATCTTTTCTTTAAATTTGTATGAAATTATGCAAACCGATAAACTGATGTCATACAATTCATTATGTGTCCATATTATCACGAAAATCATATGAATACATATACTATAATATACTTTTATATATGTCACATATAGTATACATATAGTACATGTAATTATATTTTTTCTACACGTATGTATAAGCACTCTGTATATGGGTATGTAAAATTATTGTAGGCGGATTATGTGTACTTCTTGTGTGCACATGAAAGTATTTAGATATGTATTTTGTCGGTATATTTCTTTAAAATAAAAAAAAATAAAAAAATAAATAAAAAAAATAAAATTTTGAAAATTTCACATTGAAAACAAATAGGTATACTAACTTGATGAAAACCTTTATTTTGAAGGTAGAAATTCATTATTTACATAAATGAATGTATGTACATATATATATTTTTTTTTCTTCAATTTTGAATCAACATTATATTTAACTTAAATAAAAGATAAGAAAAACAAAATGAAGAAAAAGAAGAAGACATTTATGTCTTTTTCATATCCTTGAATTATTTAACATAAAAATATAATGTACGATTATGTATGTCAAACATATTATTATAAAAATGAAACGCGAAAGCAAACTTTTTTCGAACTTTCAGAATGCAATTTTAAATAATTTTGGCAGACTTTAGGAATGTATACTCGTATAAATTAATGTACTTACATATCATATGTACATATATCAACATCAACACATACTCGTACATATGTATGAATATAAGTACGAGTAGTTTTTAATATTGGGATTGGCCTTAATTTTAATAAATTTATATGCTAAACGAAATTTTAAATGCATCTCATAACACTATGAATTTAAATCAAAAATCATATTTACAGAATAGAATTGAATTAAAAATTATTTTTATAGTATGTATTTGATTAACGTATACGCATTCAAAGAATAATATTATAACGACGACTATGCGATTACATCATTTTCTATAATACTTTTATTATGTTTGTATAATAATAATAACAATAATTATTATTTTACTATTGCTGCTAATGCGATATTTGTTGACCAATATTATTATCGATATCAGTATATGTACATATGTACATGTATTTTCGAAAAATTACAGAATATATTGAGCTTTCAAAAATGCATGTATACATTATTATATAGGCAGGCAGGTATGCCATATATGCATACACCACATACTTTGTGGTTGCTGTTTTTTTTTCTACTTTTTTCTTATTTTCTAGTACCCATATCATATTTTAGATATGTATGTTTATATGTACGTACTATTTAATATATATGCATACAGAAAGGTAAGATTGTAATTTGCAAGCAAATAAATAATACTCTAATGTGATGTTACGTAAAAAACTACTATTTTACATTACTTATTTAGACTATAATACATTTTCTTTATTTTTTTTTTTTTTGTATTTTTAGTTTAGAATCATGTTGCTGATTTTTTTTTTGTGTGGCAACATCGCTTTCTATGCAGATAATATGAAAATTAGTAACAAACCGAACTTGAACTGGACAACTAAATAAAAGAAACATTTTTATTACTTATGTATAAATGTAACTAAATGATTATGATAATGATAATGACTAAATTATATGATATGCTATTGTTGTATTACAAATAATTATGAGCAATACTGAAAATAGAAGTGCTGCTGTTAACGCAAAATCCAATATTAATACGATTTGACCTTACGTGCAAGGTACATACATACGTTTATGATATCACAGTAAATTATTTAAAAAATTACTATATAAGTATGTAGTTACATCGAGGTTGATTATCTCGCCATTTTTAATGCAATAAGTACATATATTAATAATACAAGTACATACATATCTTTCGTTTCGTCAGTCTTGGAAATGAAATTAAAATAAATATAAGCTACAAAGTGCACATTATTGTATTTATACTGATATATAATGTATGTACATATATATAATACCTATACAATACATATACTAGATCATAATAGATATTTTTTTGATGAGTAAACAACAGGACAAATAACATGAGAATGCGAAAATAATCAATGCAAGTTTTTACATATATAGAATGATGGACGAAACGTTATCATATTCGTATCAATTATAAATGTACATATGTATGCCAAACATATAATATTTTTCCTTTTTTTAAAAATGTCTTTGTACTGTGTGTAATGAAATTATCAGCATTAGAATCAATGGCAAATGGAGAAAAATATAATATTTTTTTTCTTCCATAAAAGTCAATATATAGTATATACCAATAGCTACAAAAATATACTTATGAGTTCAATATCATGTACGTGAGAGTGTATATAAAAAATTCACTGACATATAAGTATACTCTTTTCATTTATATATGTAGATACTTTTAATATGTATGTATATATACGAATACTTGATTAATAATAATTTATACGTATGTACATTATTATTATGTGTCCTCAAAAGAAAAAAAAAATAAATATATTTTAGCGCAATTATTTAAACTGATAAGCAACTTGGATTATAAACTATCTGCATTATAATAATATACATATATGTATAAGTCCTGCATATATGTACATATATACATGTATACATATATATAAACGCAGATAATATGAATGATATAATTAAACGTATATATATGTACATGTATATAAATGTATGAATATACAGCTACTTGTATAATGTTAAAATGATAACATTAACCTGCGCCTTAGAATACTTATGTACCGTACATTTCTGAATAACATTTGAATGGTGTTATATTTTTTAAAAGTTTAATAATATAAGCTTCAAAGAGCACAAACGTGCCAATTTATATTCTACCAACTATAAAATAAATATCAAAAAAAAAAATTTTTTTTTTTTTTTTTCAGAAAAAAGTATGATAAGAATTCACTCATATATTATGTACATATATACACACGTTATTTGTATACATACTTATATTACACATATGTGTAGATATTTGTATGTGAGATTTTTTGAAATAATCAAAACAACAAAATAAGAACAAAAAACAAAAACTGTAATAACATCACATTTTCATTAAATCAAAATTAAATATATATATACGAGTATGTATATATGTATATATACATATCCGTGAAATACGTGTAAGTATGTATTATATTTATTAGAAATTATTATATATGTACATATAGCTACCTAAATATGTACATATATGTATGTATATGAACATTATTTCTTGTTCTCCTAAATATGAACTTTAATTTTTTTTTTTCTTAAATTATTATGTGTTATTGCTTCACTAAATACTACATATATGTACATAAATGTATGTGTAAATATATTACGAGTACGAGTGTATATTTTTTAAAAGTTTTATGATTTATTTTTGCGTAAAATATATGGTTATTGGTTGGTTATCATTGCGATAATTGCAATTTCGATCGTTCTCTTATCTGAAATAATGATCGACTTATAATATCATCAAGTACACATTCTATACAATTTTATTATAAATAATACGATTATAAAATATACATACAATTAAGTACGTATATACATATGTATATGTAAATGCATAGAATATTGAACACGAGTAATGCAATGGTACATGCATGCATTCATATAATGTTTAGAAATAAATAATAGAAAAATGCATAAAATAACCTTATAAATTTATAATTATAATAATAACAAGATGGATGGATTGATAAGAACGGATGCAATTTTTATGATGATGTTGATGATGATGATCATGTTTTTGATATTTCTATATTGCTTTTGCTATTAATATATTGCTGTTGCTGTGTTATTATTGTTGCTGATGTTGATGATGATGATGACGTGCATATAATAATTTACTCTACATGAATACATTTAAATTTCATTACATGTCATATTTTATATATTTTAAATATAATATTTTTGCAAATAAATCGACTGTATTCAAAATCATGACTGAAGATCACTATATAATGAGGTTTACATTTTTCAAGGCCAAATCTAATGCATTTTATATACATATTATTATTTTATTATTTTTATAGACATATTATGTATGTATGTGTATCTGTGAGATTATAGAAAAAAGAGATAAAAACTATATAAAATAATACATACATATATATATATATATAACAAAATATAGAAATATAAAAAACAAAATTAATAAAACATCAAAACAGAAAAAATAAACAAACGCATAGAAAAAAACAGCAAAACTTTTGCAAAGACAATTTATATATGTATGTATATATTATGTAACTCGGCACATGCAGCTATTACTTATAATAAAAAGCTCGTTTTTATAATTTGCATGTTCTTTTTGTTGTTGATGTTGTTGCGTTTTGTTTCTGTTCAATAATTTTTTTTTTTTTTTTTTTTTTTTTTTTTTAGAAAATGATGTGAATTTTATTTTTTTTTTTCTCTTAAATTTTTACATTTATAATAATGAAAAAAACAATAAGAAAATTAAAAAAAAAAAATGCAATTCACTACCGCAAAGATGGCCTGGCCTGTATATATTAATTGAAAATTGGAAACAAACAAAAAAATAAATGTCTGAAGAAAAACCGCCATATGACATGAATACATATATGTATATATCTATGTATCTATAAGTATACTTACATAGTTATCTGTTATTTTTATAGTATATTAATGTTGTGAAGTACTTATACACATAAATACTTTCTGGTTTTATTGTTGTCTATTATATTATTCACAAAATTTATAACTATTCATTGTATATAGTATGCATAGAGATGCATAGATATTATACATGCACGGGAATATTATAAATAAAGAAATAAAAAAAAGTTGCTTTATAACATACATATACATGTGTATGTGTACTACCTACATCAGACTGTTGCTTGTAGAAAAAAAAATATTTCATCATTAACACAATATAACTCTATAAAATATGTATATTATTATAAATAATACATATATTTATGTATATATACGTACAATAACATATATGTATATATGTATATATATATATATATGTACATTTATTTATAGTTACATGTCTATGCAGTCTAATAGGCAACTATGTATATGTACATATGTAGTATAACTATTATGGTAAGCAGATATTTTTTTCTCTGTACTTAATTTTATTTTTTATGATTATTTTATTACAATATATCAAGTTCAAGGTCATATAGAAAAAGAGTTATAAATCTTTTGAAGTTATAACTTATTGCAACTAAAGTTAATTATTATTTTCCAGCTCTATCAACTATAACTCTATTATATTATTATATCATGTACCTACATATACATACATATGTATGTACAATATAATGTATTTATAAATGAAAATTTAATAACATACATATATACATATACGTATAGTTCGTATAAAAATTATTATTTTATAATATTTTGCGTATAGTGTATTGTGCATATTATTTTGTAGGTATAGAATGAGTTTTTTTTTTTTCTATTTATTTAAGTATGTATTTTATTAGTCAATTTTTATATTATTATTGCTCTTTGAAATGAAAATTCCATACAATAAATATTATATATCTATACAGTGGTTTTTTTCTCATCATTAATTTTATGTTAGTCGTAATGTAATTATATAAAAGATATATCGATATGTATATACATTCACATTCACATTCATATACCTATGTATTAGATATATTAATACACTTATGTGTAGTTATAGATGTTTTTTACTTTACTTTTCTTTTATTAATTTTAATTTTTATGTTTTTGTCTCTGCATCTATATATTAAATGTTAGAAATACGCTGGCGGTAATATGATGGTATATAGTGATGGTATTTTTCTATATACATACATGCAGTTTTTTATAAAACTTAGTGTTATATGTATGTATATCAATGTATCGTAGTATGTGTAATGAATATATAATTACATCTTCATATACATATAATTTTATATTTTATGGGAATTAAATACATACATGGAATATGAATACTTATACATATATAGAAATAATGATTGCATAAAAAAACTCATGCATATACATACATTATAGACAAAACAATAAAAAAAGAAAATTAGTTAGACAAAATATTAAAAGAAAACATTTATAAAAAAATTTTTCTTGTTAATAGAAATTAATTTTTCTTTAAATTGCACTTTAAAAAAAAAAAAAGTTGAAAATTTAATAGTTAATAAAATACTCACTTATAATATGAATGGGTATACATAATACTTATATATGTTGTACATCATATGTATGGAGCATAAAAAAAATTGTACATAGGTACATAGTGTAATAACATTTAGATGTACATACATACATTTGACAAATTGTATTACATTTATACATTATGTATATACACATAACATACGAGTGTATTATATACATATGTATAATATGTAATATGAATTTACAATATAACAAGTTATAATAATGCATTAGACTTACTATTCTGTATTTATTATTATTTAAATTTATATATATACATACTTATTGATTTGTGAGACATTTTATTACTTAACTTATAATTTATAATCTGGCTTTATTAATTGATGTTGAAAAATTATTATGATGATGATGATGATGATAATGACAATGATGGCGATACAAAGATAATAATTATAATAATAATTATTTTGATGATCATTTTTCATATTAAAATATAGTATTTATATACATATATGTATTTATTAATTTTATACACACCTATGACTCATATATGTATATATGTATACATTATATGGATGAGAATTATGTTATAATGTTTTATGTATATATATAGTATTCATTCAAGTAAATTTCTCTAACATCTAAATTAAAAATAATTATCTGAAATTTATTATAATTAACTAATGTTTGAAGTTGATTTCCTTAAAATTGCATTGAAAAAAAAAATAATAATAATTGATATATTGTTTTATGTTATGTATATACAGGTATGTATGTATATTATTATTTTTATACAAAATAATTATTTTCATTTTGTTTATATTCATTTAATTTATTTATGTTTTTTAATGATTTTAATTACAATTAATAAATATAGATTTTCAGATGAAGATTCAAAATCAAATGTATACGTAAGTAGTATCTACATGTACCTGTAGAAGTATAGGTATGTAATTATCTAATACAAATAGCATATAATTGTATGCTTTAACTTGAAGAAATCCTGTTAAAAAAGGTGTTATACAATTTTTTTTAAAAAGAACTTTATCAAAATATGAAGAAAACATTTTTTTTATTTATAAAATTGCCATATAAAGAAATAGAAAATTGAAATTAAATTGAAAATTAAGTTTATCCATAAATGAATTTATATACATGTTTATATTTTAATATGTAAATGTACCTACACATATACATGTACATACATACATATATTCCTTTTGCTATTATAGTTTTATTCTAAGCGAATATGTATGAATTGTTTATTAAATTGCTTTTAATAGAATTAAAGCATTTTATTTTATGAAATTATAATGATGTAATATCCATAGAAACATGTAAGTACCTAATACAAAAATTCCATATAATTTGTATATTCTATACTTTAATATAAAATTATTTTGAAAATAAGAGATAATCTTTAATATTTAATACACTATAATCTACATAATTCCATCATCGCAGTATTGAATTTAATTGAATCCAAAAAAAAATGTTATATAATAAATAAATCAATATAAAATACCTACTTATAGTAAATTTATAAATTTGGTATGTAGATAGATGTTTGTATGTACCTACATTTAATTTTTTAATAATATAATATATGTAGTACATACAATACAATAATTAAATATTAACGAACTCCAAAAAAAAAGTTATACCTTTCGTTCAAGATGTTTCATTTTCAGACTTATAATTTTGACAAGTTCTCTTCAAAGCTATGAGTATTATAGGCTGAACGTGTATTTGTATATACATTATCTTTTACAAATAAAAACATGATTATTAAAATATTTAAAATTTCATAAATTTACAATAAATTACCATCAGTTTCAAGTCTATTATTTAGATAAAAGAAATATTGTGTTCTTTCCCTTACAGGTTATGTGCAAAATATGTTTATTTTTATATCTGTGTTTGTGTATGTACTAGCAAATAATATTATAATTAAAATTAATTATATAAGTATATACATAGTAATGAATATATTAATACATATTTTATAATTAATAAAATAAAACTTACCTTCTAGACAATCAATAAGAATTCATCTGTATACGAAGTTAATAATGATGAAGATTGAAGACAAAAATTTCTTATTTGTTTTGTAAAAATTTTCAAATTATTTAAGTTACGACACATTATTCAAAAGCAAGTTTAATAATTAATATTGATTCTTATAAATTAATTAAAAAATTTCTCAAATTTTCTTCACTAATCAAATTTTATTTTAAGAATATGTACATATTATTTTTTGTAAAATAAAATTGTGGATATATTTTTTTTATATAAATTGGCACAAAATGTGTAGAAACATTTGATTTACATATACGAGTATGTACATAAATTATGTAATTTAATATTCACAATATGTATAAAAAAAAACAAGTTTTTCCTTTTGTTCTTAAACTTTTACGCTTTTACTGTGCGCTTCATTACATGGCTTTTGAACATATTTTTAAAAAATTAGTCACTTATTAATTACATACCATATATCTAATGAACATTTAATTTGTTTTTTAAATTTTATATTTTAAATTGACTTTTCACGACTAGGAAAATAATATTATTATTAAATTTTTGTGTAGAATTTTTTTTTGTTTTTTATTTACAATACAGTACATATCAGGTAGATGAAGAAGATGAAACCTTTGACTTATAATCTTCTTAAAAGTAACAAAAAGAAAAAGTGATAAATTATCTTTTCACTTTCTTTTATTCTGATAATTTTTTTTTACAGATTTTCTTGCCAAGTGTACGTTCAATATTCACTCCTTTGCTTTATGTTAGCTATTTTTTTTTACTCTTGTAGTATTTCAAAGCACATTATAATTAATTATAAAATTTTATAGAATTTTAAAATTATCCACCTTCAATTTTTATTATATTTTATTTACTTATTTTTTTTTTTTAAATGATAAATGTTCTTGTAAGCTTAGTACTTTACCGCAAAGAAAGAAAATATGTTGGTATGTAATTGAAAAAAAAAACAAAAATTTATAAAAAATGTAAATATTATGTAAATATCATTGTTTTATCATTTTGTAATAAATTTTTCACTTTTTTATTTTTACACACAGGAGAATATTAGGTAAAATGAAAAAAAATATGAATTTTTATTGCATTTCCTTTTTATGTAACTGAATTGGCATATAGTTAATTTCATAATTAAAATAACTTTATTTCACTTTTTTACTTTATTTTAATTGATGACACAATTTTTCAAAAAATCGTTTGGTTTTAACGTTTTTATTTTTTGATTAAATTTTTCTTTTACTACTTTTATATTACTTTTAACTTCATTCAAAAATAATTTTCTGTCTCTGTTGTATTATAAGATTGTGCTCTTACTATACATACTTTTTTTTTTTTTTATCATGAAACTTGAATGTTAATGAATTGTTCACTGTCACTTTTATCGATTGATTTCCAGCACCATACTATAATGTGTATAAGATTGCTGGTTGCTGCTTGTTATCCAAGATCCAAAACTGCTAATTTTAATAGCAAAAAAAAAAAAAAGGAAAAAAAAATTTAAATAAATAAATAAATATGATGTGGGTAATACAAAAATAAATATGTTAATAAAAATTGAAGATAAGAAAACAACAATATAAAATACAAAATAATATTAAAGATCATCACACCATACCAATAAAAACGAACTGCTGAAGATCAATGCGATGCGATGCGGATGCTTAATGAAAAATAACAAAAAACTATAGACACTCACTATACAGACACAGAGTACACATCAATGATATTTTACAAAGAATATGAATACAAAAATTACCATTTAACAAATGATCACGATTCACCATCCATCCGATCCATGATCATCTCTATAAAAATAAAAAGCAAAAAAAAAAAAAAAAAAAAAATAAAAGTGGGCAGCTAGCTATATAACGAAATAACACTAACGAACAGCAGGCAAACAAAATAAAATAAAAGACGTCTTTCATCAGTAAAAAAAAAAATACTACAAAAGTATAAAAGACCAAACTTATTCACTCAGGCAGGGAAAAGAATATCGGTCAGCAAAAGCACGTAGCAGAGATAACTTTTAAAAAAAATGTATGTTATTATCATCGAAATGAAAAGTGATCAAGAAGAATACGTATAATATGTATATAAGTGGAAAGAAAAGAAAAGAAAAGTAGACTACTACGAGCTAACTGAGAGCTATTATACATATTTACGTAATACATACACACAAGACACGTAATTGAATGAATGGAAAAAGACAGTGCACGATAATAATAAAAACTACTAAAATTGAAACTTTGTGGTTTTTGTATAACTTAAAGAAGATGATGATAAGACATGATAATATAAAGCGTACATTCATCCGTTATTTAATTTAAACCAGCAAAAGATTTAAGATACTTTCAGCATCTTTCAGTTTCAGTTTTTATAAATAGAAAAATGAATAGAAAAAGAAAACTGTGAATAGAAAAATAACAGTCAGCCAAAAAATATCTTGGGTAAATGATAAATAATGATGATCATGATTTTAGCAGATTGAATGAATTATCTTTTAACTGAGTCAATTGAAAGAGCATCATAAAGCCAAATTACGAATGTGAAATGAATTTTTTTTCGTTTTTTTTTTTTTTACCGCGGTCATACAGCAGATCTAATAATGCAAACTTAATTCTGTTGAATTCTGTTGTTGAAGAAGTCTATATTTATCAAGTATACACATACTGACATACGCTATGCTAGTGATGAAGATTTTTTTTCTATAGAAAACAAACACGAAAAAAAAAATGATTTGGTTAGAAATGAAAAATTTCCGCACACGTTTAGAAAAAGCAAAGATTCAATTTTATTAAATAGTAGATAGTAGCTGACTAAATTGCGGTAGGTAATAAAAGACATGATAAGTTGGTGGTAGATGTCGTCAAAATTATTATTAATTAATAATTATTCCGTTATGTAGATTTATATTTTTACATAATTTAATATACATAAGATGTACACATAATACGCGTATCCTTTAAATTATTTTTCTATTCTATTTATTTGTCTATATATAAAAAAATATATTCTTCATCTCATCGTCAACATATTTTCTTCACGCGCTTTTCAAAATTCTTGTAGAAGATTTTATTTGGATCATTTTCAAAACAAGTCTTTGGTTCAATTAGTATATTATACATGTGTGAACTATACATACACGCATGTACATATATGTATTCATTTATATCACAACATACAATTATGTATGTATGTACGTACATACATGTTTATAAAAAAAATTTATATTTATGTTGTTAAATGTCATATCGCTTAAGAAAATTTTGATTGGAAAATTGTTTTTTTGTATAATGACGACAATAATGTGTTTAATAGTTGTTGTACATATGTGTGATGATATTGACAATACTTTTATTCTTAAATAAATAGAAAAAGAATGTATATAAACAAACTAATACTACTTACAATCAATTTGTTATACATATATTATTTTACACTGTACGTATATGAATGGTATACATATAATTTGTGTAAGAATGTATGTGTATATTTGAGAGATTATAAGAAGAAATATATGTACATATTATGTATATACTACGAGTATAATAATATTTTGTTAATTGATCTATACATTATTTTGACCACAACGCAAATTATTTCATACAAAGATATAATAAAATAAACGAAAAAAAAAAAGAAGAAAAACAAAAATTATTTCTTTTATTAAAAAATTTTCATTTTGTTTTTCATGTTTTTAAAAATATTTCTTTTGTCATTATTTGTGATATTTGGAACGCAAACATAACATACCATTCATTTTCAATGTAAATGCTTATAAAGTAGTTATAAATAATCAAAAGTAAAAATTTCTTTTAATAACAATGTTATTTTATTTATATGTAATTTCCATAATAAACATTATATACACATCAATACGTACTTCATATATAAAGTATAGTATACATATACATACATGATATATACATACACCATTTATAATAACATGCACGTGAATACAACACACATATAAATATACAAAAATATATTTATATATTTTATACATACTCGTAATTATATGAATATGTGTACTCATTGAGGTTACATTTTTGTACATTATTTCTTTTAGGAAATGTTGACTTGATAATGATGATGACGATGATGAGACAATATTAAACGACAATAATTTTCTTATCAGTCACTGGGTGTATGTCAAATAAAAATCATCAACAAAATTCATTTACGTACAGTGATAGTGTAATGTACCATTGAATAATAAACCAACAAGTGACAAACATAATGTACATACATACACATAAATATCATATTAATAATGTACTTATTTATTTGGAATTTTTTTTTTTTTTTTGATTTCACAATATTGTAGACTCGTATGATAAAAATAAGAGTGGATTTTCAGAAAAATATTATTTCTTAAAAATTTTTAATGTTATTATGAATAAAACCGAAAAAGAAAACAAACAATCTTATGAATATGATACTCCTTCAACAAAAAAAAAAAAAAAAAATTATCTATTTACAAAAATTACGACGAAAATATAATTTTATAAGAAGAAGAAAAAGAATACGAAAAATAAAAAATTTTATACACATATCTACATACATATTATGTACGAGTATAAAAAATAAAACACCTTCTTCTTGGCAAACACGAAGATTTACGTCGTTATCTTTTACCATGAATAAATGAAATAAAACGAAACAAATAAAAAATTAAAAAAAAAATAATATTACCAAGAAACAGAAACACAAGCAGAAAATAAAAAGAAATAAATTATTTATGTATATTATTTTACATCGTATACTTACTAATATTGCTGGGACTATATGAACCACACAAATTTTAATCCAATTTTGAACAGAAAAAAATAAATTAGGAAGCAGATACAGAATAAAAAAGGAAAAAAAAAACAAAACACACTCAAATACTTATTTAATAATTAAAGAAAAAGTAAAAACTCAAAAAACACCTAGATATTTTTATTATTGTATTTATAGATAGCAAATAATAAAACAGCTTTTTCTTCGATTACCAACAATAACAGCAGTCACTCAAGAAATGAACAAAATAACACAACACTGCGTGTATACTTATTATATGCTATATGCTATATACTGAAGAATAAAAAATTCATATACACATGTCGGTATCTGTACTGTACTATATATAGTTAAATGTAGATTATCGATAATAAGGTGTACTACTTCTGGTGACTCTGACTACTGAGTATTATAATGTATGTAGAATATTCTGTAAATACCACAAGTTTGTTATTATAGTAGTTTATTATATCATTATAATGTTTGTTTCTGATTTTGTTTCACTTGTTCTATAACTCTACACATACGTATTCATATTTATATGTAGTATAATATAATGTACATACATCTTATACTTTACATTCTGCAAAATTTAATTCACCAATAAAGTGAATATAATTTTGTTATTATTTTCTCGATTATTTTTTAAGACCACAAAATTCACTTACTAAATAAAATTAAAATGTTAAAATGTTCTATCCTATCAGTTCTTCTATCTTCTATCGCGTTAAGTCGTCGTATTTTTCGTTATATGTATATATAAAACGTCTTCGTTTCGTTCTGTCATTAAAATTATATTACATTTGTATATCTAGCTGTATGTACGTACATATATTATAGATAAATTTGTGTGTATAGTATGTACATACATATGTTCATAAAATTTTCAAATTGGAACAAAAAATTTTTGGATATACCATAAAGACAAGAAGATACAAGACAGACATTATAAACAAAACAGAAATAATATGGCCAACAGGCAACATTAATCGGGTTTATGGTTTATTTCTGTTCGGTCAACAACAAAAATAAATTTTGACTTTACTTAAAATGAAATTCACTTACAAATATTATATTATATGAGTTATGTATGTACATTACATCATATAAGATAAATTTTCTTTATGCACTATATTACGCAGAACATATGTGGAATAATGCACATACTTATATACTACTTGCATATATTTTAGTATACCATACCACAAAGAATGTATATAATGTATAGTCGAAGATGGACTATTTTGTCCCTCATGCATACATAAATGTTGATCTTGGTGTTGGTATATGTAACACGGCACGGCCGATTCTGTTATAGGTATGCATACACATATACATATCTACATAAATGCATAATTATCTATCACATCAGATACCGGTGACAAAACAAACATTATAGCTATATACAAACGATAAATAGATACTATATAATATACATATTTGTCATATTTACATAGCACACACATGTGTATGTATGAATGTCTGTATAGCTATATAGTATTTATGCGGTAGAATGATACATATGTATATGCATATGTACTACACACCTTATTGAATTCAATTATATCGTACTTTATACACTGCATATGATATACTCTATTTTATATAAAAATATACTCTACTTAAGTTTATATTAATTCACATATAGAACTATATGAGCAAATATGTATATGTACGGTAGAGATACAGACATACATATATTTATAGTATAGTGTTAGATTATAATGTTTTCATACTTAATTCATCATAACACAAACACACAACAAAATTATACGAGAAAATGGACTTATGACATCCATCATATACGAGTAACATAGCTAACTCATACAAGAACTAAATTTAATGATATTAATAATACGAGTATATGACGAGTACAATATTTGTCGCCTATCACAATATAACAGCAGTCATAATCATAATAATAGGCTCTTTAACTATTTTTCACAATATTGATAACAACTACTATTACAAATTCATATCAATATCTTTTGTATACTCAAGAGTGGAAAAAAAAGTACTTACATATTTAATTTTAACATTTGATTTACTTATAAATATTTTGCTTCTAATTGTTTTTTTTTTCTCTTATTTTTTTTTTGTTCTTTGAAAAATTCTTCGTTAACACAATTTCACACACATATGTACGTGTACGATATGTAAAATACACATTATACTCTTTTTATTAAATCGCATACATATCGCATCGCATATCGTACGTGCATAATACGAGCGATATGTGTTTTGCTTTTGAGTGAGCAACAGTTTTAACTCTTAACTTTGATGTGGTATAATATTATAATGGTAAATTGTTGAACTATATATAAATTATTTATTTAAACACATTACACACATATGTATTATTATTGTTGGAATATAATGATTATATATGTTTTGTATGCATAAATTATATATTTAATCGAAACCCCCCAAAAAGACTACATAAAATTGAAGCCTTACACGATAATAAAACTAATGACAACCACACGATATCACTTCATTTTTATTCATATGAATATGGGGTAAAATCTTATTCTTTATTTTTTATTTAAAAATATATAAAATTAGAAAAAAATGCTCAAATTCGCATAGATTTTAAAGCTCATATACAGATTTGATGTATTGCAGACTACCCGGTACCACTATTACTATCAAAATCGACTGGATATGGTATAGAAAGATAAAAAAATTTTAGAAAAGAAGATATATTACATATACATTAAGTTTTAATGAATAAAATAATATTTTAGGAATAGACAATGTATACACAAATCTAGAAAATCAAAAATATAAAAGAAAAAACTTGTGAAAATAAAACTTATAAAAATGACGTTAGAAAAGAACAGATAACAAAATACTCGATTATTTTAGTAAATTGTTGTTAATTTTTACATTGAATAAAGAAACGATAATTTAGAATAGAGGAGTGGAGTATACAAACACTATTCATGCCTGTTGGACTATTTTGGAGCTGACATGCGCATATTGCATAAACATATCGGCGGTCGGTGGAAATTGTTTTCAATTTTACAATATTACATTTTATGTACAAATATTTAAAAATGAAATTTTTACTATTAAACAGTACATATTATATCAAATTGTGTTCGAAATCAGTAATCAGCTATTCGAATGAGAATGTTAAAAGCATTAATTATAGTATAGTAACTATGTTGTGTATGTCTGTTTGTAGGTATTTTATTTAAAAAATTTTTAAATTAAACACAAAACATCAAAAATAAAAAAATTGTTCTTATTTCGAATTAATTAAAAATGTTCATTCTATGATAACAGATGGATAATGAATATTTTTCTTTTATTTGGGTGTTAGGTTTAGGTATTACAGTTTATTCTACCACCTTTTCATTTGATCAGTTACAATATACTTTATTTATTATAAGTACATATATCCGGAGATTGATTTTATTTCAAAAGAGATGACCGGAAGAGGCTGTATACTATTTTTGTCTTCATATGATTTTGACGATGTCAAAAGCAATGACGAGAAGTCGAGAACTACGACGACAACGACGACAACGATGATGATGATGATGACGATGATTACAGCAACAGCACAGTTGTATAAATGGAAATATAAATGTATGTACGTAGGTATGTACATATGATGGATATAAGAATTATATAAATTTATTGTTAAATGTCAACTGTACTGGTGTACGTAATGTAGTACGTGGTACAAAAAAAAGATGTTATAAATAAGTACACACATGTATGTATATGGATAAATGATATTTACAATATGTGGAATGAGATAAATTGTTATATCACAAAGACCACCTACTACTATATAACCAAACATAACGGAGCAATAATATACACACACACATTTATAAGCATTTATATACTTCTGTTGTAGTACCTTAATAATTTGTGTTCTCTTTATTTTTAATAACATCCGTGGTAGCTAGTTATTCTAAATTCCAATTGAAGTTCCTCCACTGATGATGGCTAGGTCTTTCGGCATGAATGAGAAACGTTTTATACATTTAAATGGGGTTGAATGGATGTAACAGTGACGAATGGATTTTCATGAAATTCTTGTGGGCGATAAAATGTGGGTGGGTGGTGGTTAGACACACTTACAATTTCAATAAAAAAAAAGAAACAAATAAAACAAAATCAAACGAAAAATAACTGAAAAACAATAACTGAAGATGTAAAAATGGAAAGGTGGTGTGGTTAAATTTGTTGTCAATATTAAATGTATTTAAACATTAAATTCTTCTGATACACATTCATACATTATACAACCAGAAAATGAAAATACAAATAAATAAACAAATTAAATTAAACAAAACAAAAATAAAAAAAATTTTTTTTAAATAAGAAACAAACAAAAAAACAACAAAATTACAATAAAAACACGCAATGTTTTAAAGGTCAAATTCGAATTATTGTAGATATTCCACTATACAACCGATAAAATGAATTAAAGATTTTTCATTTTGGTAAGGGTGTGTAGCTGTTATTATTATGGTTATTCTTTACTTACCCTTGCTTGATTTGACCAGAATTTAAAATTATTACATTCTATGGCATATGTACATTTATGCACAAATAAAAAAATATATTTTTTTTATCAACAACACAATCAAATCACTATTATAAATAATTTTTCACCTTGTTTTTAATTTTCTTATCACTTCTTTGATAAAATGTACTTAAAAGTTCTATATAATAATAATAATAATTAATGCTCGTATATGTATGTATCTTTTTGTTAATAACTACTTATATTTATAAGTAAAAAGTATCTTTTCTCATTCACGATTCTCAAACGACTGACGGAGTGACGGATGACGATGACGACTTCAACGTTCAATTATTCGGTATCGGTATCGGTATCGGTGATTCGGTCTCGAAGAACTTGAAAAATTGAATCACATTTTTTTTATATGAAAAAAGTGAAAAATACCAACAGCACAGCACAAACACAACACAATATTACAGAGGAAAAGCAAAAGCATAACATTATAAATAAAAGCAAAAGCAAAGCAGCAAAAGCAGCAGACACGCTCAACTTAGGGAGGCTCAATAAAAGTGAAGCCAAAAGCAGCCAACAGCAACCAGCAGAAGTATAGTACAATGTACAATATGGTACAATATTAATATTACCATATTACATACATAAATTTAATAATAATATATGTATATAGAAATTGTATAGAAATATTATATGCATGTAAGCTTTTGTGTGCACTTTATATTTATACATATACGAAACAAACGAGCAATATTATGTATGTATACATGTATACATGTTCCAACAAAAACAGAACCAAAAACTTTGATAGCATTACCTATCTTATTTTAGCTTAACTTAACACAACTGTTAACAGAGGGGAATAACAGAACAGAATGTTACTTAAAAGTTGGTATGTATGTATGTGTACTAGCGTAGTAGATGGTAGTAGCAAATCGGCAGCAGAAATTTTATAAAAACAACTATTTTGGTTGATTTAAGATAAAATATGTATGTATGTATTTTTATTTGGCGTATATATGTATTTTATATTCTATAACTGGGTGTAGTTGTGTAGTATTATTATTATTTTTTATGTGTATGTGCTATGTACATGATTAACACAGCAGAACAGAAGATCAGATACATACATACGTATACATTTATATGAAAAAAAAAAATCAAATAGGAAAATGGAAAATCCAAAAGAAAAACATACAATATATTATCAAAAAAGATACAGAGCTCTGGTCTGCATTGGTGATGATAATCAAGCAGATAATTATGATGATAAAGAAAACTATAACTAGATAATGATTATAGATTGCAGTCTGTTCTAACTTTCGAATACTCTTCAATTTATTTTAATCTTTATATGAATACGATATACATATAGCAATGGATAACTAATTCAAAGTTAATGATACGGTCTGTTTTGAGTCATATATCCTTCACGATTTCGTTGATAGTATGGTTTACCAGAAAAGGAAATATGTAGATAGTTTCAATAACAATAATGGTATTACGTTGGTATTGTGGTGTGGTATGACTGTATTCTTCAAAAAAAAAAATTGGTTAATGCATTTTTTTTTTATTATTTATTGAAGCAAATTCTATTTGAATCTTTTCTAAACATTTTGAAAAAACCATTGATTTCATAATAATATAGACATTAATTCCCGTATACATAATTATAACGTACATCTACATAATATACTTTGTGCATCTTTCATGTTTTCAATAAACAATCTTGCTATTTGTTTATTTTGACTTTTGACTGTAAACAGATGTGCATATTGATACAAAAATTTATTATCATAACATATCCATCCATATATCATTATTACCAGTCTTTTAATTTCAGCTAAAAACAAAATGATAACATTGAAAATTAACCGGAGGTATAGTTAATTTATTTATAAGGTCACAAATTTTATTATATTTATGATGTTTTATTTGTTTGATTGTGTTGCATACATTATTTTCATTTTGGTTCAGTTCGGTATATTTTGTTTGCCAAATTTTTGGAAAAGATTTTTATTGCAAAATTTAATTAAAACTTTTTCATCTTCTCAAAATGATGGTATTGCATGTTATGTACGTATATGTATTAATGTGATGAAGTGTAAAATTTAAATTTGTTCCTATATTAGTATAATATATATCATATATGTATGTTTATATTCGCAGCTATAGACATACATATATGTATATGTAATTTTCATGTAGATGCCTATACATATATAATATGGTCATTTTGATTACTCGTATCACTCGTATGTTCATCAATATTCGATTCGGTCTAATCGTGTGTGTACATTGTATATAAATAATAATTTTATAGTGTAAATTTTAGTCGATTATAAACGTGTATGTATGTAGTATTTCATATAGCGTTAAATTGTATGGTATTATAATCCAGTTCAGATTATATGGAGATCACATGCGTTAAACAACGTTAAACATATATACATACATATGCGTGTATATTCGTAAATATTCGTATATCATATTTTACCATAATTCTTCATATATATACATATATACGTAGATACATACATACATTATTATGTATGTTTTATTATCTGTTTTTCTTAAATATATTTGTACAATGTTTATAGGTGGAAAATTTACATTTGAATCTTAAATGTGTAATTCCTCCTTTGCACCAATGATTTTTATCTTTTTCTTTTATTCTGATTAGCATATTTGAAAAAAAAAGAAGCTTTTTTTCATAATCTTTTGCATATGTTTCTAGATTTATTAGCCATCATGTAATAAAATGGTTGAATGGATGAATGGATATACGTACGTACGTACATATAAATATATAATGTGGTACATATACAAATACTTATATAGATTTTATTAGCAGGGTGCTTTAATTTTTGTAGAAAAAAAAAAATATACTGCATATATGGATGAAAATATAGTAGGTATAGAAAAAAAAAATACATATTCATATTAGATATTCAAAATTTTAATGAAGCATTAAATTTTTTTACAAATCATTTTGAATGATACGGATAATAGAAATTAATTGAAGAATTTTTCATTTTTTTTTTATTTAATTTTTCTTTATTTTAAGTTAAAATCGATGAAATTAACTGTGAAAATGAAATAATATGAAATGAGATATTTGTTTTTACATTCATTTTACGTTGTTGTACCAGTTGTACCTACCTATTATTTGTTTTTTTCTTGTTTTATAATTAAATTGATTTTATAGCTTGATTTGTTGTCAGTTTGTCATTCTATTATAAATATACATATGTATATGTAGGTACATGTTATATATGTGAATGTGATGTAGGTTATTTACATATACATATGTAAGTATATATAAATATCTGGTGAATTCAGTCAACATACGAGAATGTATTTATATATGTAATGTGCTGTATCATTAAACAAAATAGTAAAATTTTTATGTATAAAAACAAAATTATTTTCGTATGCGAAAGGAATGGGGTGGTTAAATAATGAAAATGAGAATATAATATGTAACTGGTGACCCATTATTTACACTGTATTTTTAATATGAAAATATTTACATACATATTTTTAAAAAGTTTATAAATTATTATGTACAGCACATTTTTTTATATCATATAGCTATTCATATATGCATAAAGTTTTTTTCATTATCTTTTGTTTTGCTTTTAATTTCATCTATACAACATATTGTACGATATATAGTGTACACACACACAGACACATATCAATGTGAAAACATATACATATGTATGTAGCTACGACATATCATTTCTCCTTTATTTTAAAAAGAAACAAAGTAGCTAATCAAAGTCTGTGTTTTAATTTTTTTCTTTGTCATCATCGGTGTTGTAAGTTTTTTTTTTTTTTTTGGTTTTTGATGGAAATGTAAACATATTCTTTGCTAAAACCAGGTTAAAACCATAAAATACGAGAATGCATATAGGATTTGATATTATAAAAAAAACATAAAGTGTATAACATAACATGCATGCAGCAGGTTCTGTTTTATTCTACAATAATATCAAGTGCATTTAATATACATTATGTACAATATTATATTGCCAATAAATATATGATATGTACATACATATGTATTTTACATTCGTACTTATGTAATTTTTCTAGAGATAGAGAGATACCAAACCAGTATAATATCATCATATCGATTGCACATCTACTGAAATTATTGCTAATATGCTGGATATACGTTATGTATGTATGCACACCCTATATCATTATCATGACTGATACGAAATATCATCATCATGAACGTGTTATAATATTCAATTCATGCATGTTTTGCACTTTTCCAGCTGTTGTTTTATATTTATTTATTTATTTTTTTCATTATCTACAGCCTTTCTTCTCTATTTTCGAATATCTTGTGTAATTGCAATTCAGTATCTGTTATAAATGAATAGATATACATATATTTTTTTTCTGTCGATGATGATTCAATTTATTTTAACATTACATACATGTATGTACATATACATATATGAGATTATTAAGAAGGCATTACAAACAACGTGATAGTAAATGTAAATCATATGAACTACATCTTCTGTATATGTACTGTACATTCATTCTGGAATGATTTCGGATAATTATATGTTTTAAAAAACACTTGTATGTACCTACCAGTATTTGCATGTAATTGTTTTAGTTTTAAGATATGTAAATACTAATTCTTATTTAGTGCCACTTTATGGTTGTATGTATATATTTTTTTAATTAACTTGAAAAATTTATGTTCTATACCTTTTTAGTGCTTAGAAATACGTCAAAGATTTTCATCGTTATTAAATTTTTTTTTTTTTTTTAAAAAAGTGAAAATAATAAATATTGCGATAAATATTGAAATATTCGTAAGATAAAAATTATTTTGCTTTACATAAAATGTAAATTAATAAGACATTTGATATTTTTCTGGCTATAAGGATTTACAAATAAAAGCGGTGACTGAGAAATGAAGAATCTTTCTACTTCCTTCGGTACAATATAATATTTTATTGGCTTTTTTTTCGTTCACATTGCGTTAATGCATGTCTACACAAGCAAAGCATATTCTTAAGAGGCTAGCTTTTGGGCACATGAACATGTTTGAATATAGAAAAAAATACGGAGAAATAATGAGTTGGTGTAGGTAGCTATATGGTAGCTATGGACTTAAATAAAAACAAGAAGATAAGATAAAATAAAATAAAAATAAAAATCACCAAAATGAAGACGAATTGATTATTATACGAGTATTATGTATTTGGACAGAAAAATTCTGTATTAGGACAAGTGAATTTGCAAAATGTTTATAAAGACAAAATTGAAAAAAATCATGAGCATGACATTTGATTGTTTCTTAAAAACCATAGAAATGGTCGAAGTAATAAATAAAATGAGAATAAACAGATTAAATACATAACTGATAAGAACAGATCTTATACACTTTGATCTTAGCCATACGGCCGAAAATACGTGATGAATTTAAACTAATGAAGAAATTTTAATCAAATACATATATAGAAGAAAAAACAAATGTTAATTCATCTCTTTTATTGAACTTTGTTAGATTATATTCTATTTGTCACGTTTAATTTTCGTAATTTATCTCTTTTTTTAGAAATTATCATAAAAATTTTATTTAATGAAATAAATGTTATATTTTTGTCATTGAAACATTTCACTAAAAATTACTTAACAAGCAAACCTTACTGTTGAGATGCATATTTAGTCATCAAAAAATTCTTAAATTTACATTTACAAATCTACAAATGAAAGTCGATTACAAGAAAAATCCTTGAAAATGCTGATAATGATGATGATGATGATGAACACATGAACTTGAAAAATTTCCAATTTCCTATACATTTATCACTTCTCATGGTAATTTATAATTTTAAATGATTTATATGCAAGTAAATGTGGTTGGTATTGAAGAGTTTTTACTAAAAATTTCCACTTACATACATAAATGAATCCAACCGCGAATATTATTTAAAAACTTGTATACAAATAAATGTTTTGACTCTTTGATTTCTCTTTCAAAAGTCTAAAATTCATTTTTTGTTTAATAATTTTCTTTATTATTAATTAATTTCAAAAATATAAAAAATTCAAGCTTCTATAAATATTTTCTAATGTCTTAATTGCGGATTCTTTGTTTGTTTATATCATAAAATTCTTTACAGAAAGAAAAGTGTTCTTTAAATTAATTTTCTATTTTTGGTTCTCAATTTTCTTATTAATTCCAGTAAAATAAAAAGCATATACATTTTACGTTTATACACGATATACATTTTAGAATATTTGCGAATCATACAGACAGACAAAGTAAAAACAGTAGAACAGAACAAAAATTAGATGAAAACAGCTGAGTAATACGAGTACACAATTTTTTTTTTTTTTTTTCAAAATTGAAGATTTTAGTCTAGAAATTTTATAATTTCATTTTACATCTGTATACTAAATGACCTAGATTTTTCTCTCTAATTTTTTTTATTAATATTCTTTTTTTTTGTTTTTTGCTAATTAATTTTATTCTATTTCTTTTTTTTTTTTAATTTGCAAATTTATTTCAAATATACAATCATATTCTTCAATCTAGTACTAAATACATGAATGCTGCATATGTAAGTATGTATATGTATTTAATGTACGCGTAAACTTATTACATATAAAATAATATCAGATTTATAAATTTTTAAAACAAAGATCCTCTTCACATAAAATTTCTAGGAAACATCAGTTTCATCATCAAATCTATATAAAAGATGTAGTATATACGAAAATTTTATGTTTGTTCATTTTTATTTGTTTAATGGAATGAAGCTTTGTATAACAACAACACCAAGTGTACGAGACCAGTGTAAACTAAATATAAAATCTCCTGCACATATGTATGGTATTTTTGCACATATCATACGCGAGAATGCAATAACAGCATGTATTCGTATGTATGTTTGTGCATATATAGCATTTGATTTGATGTAATATACTACTCTGATCAAAAACTAACCAAGAATGATAGAATAGTTCATTTAAAATGTGCAATCATGTCGTATAGGTTAAAATTTTTTTTTTATTTAGGTTGATAGGTGATCTTTTGAAATCATCTCTTTAATTTTCACGCACGAGCGACGAGTTTTGATAGTGCTGAAGCTGAAGTGATGATAAAGAAAAATTAAAAAAAAAAACAAGTTACTCAAAAAAATTGAGTTCAAGAGGTGTTTCCAGAATCAAAATAATGAGCATAAATATACGGAGTATACGTTGCATTACACGGAGAGAACTTTGAAAGAGACAATATAAGAATATTGTTAAATTATTTTATCCATATAGTATTACACTCGTATTTAAGGGAGAACTATAATCGACATATGCGACATAGGCTATGACATATTTCGTAGCCAAACACAGCCAAATCAATGAGCTAAACTATAATTGACATTACCGACATTCGTTAAAAATTCGTTTAACATAAGCTCGACATAAGCAGTACGATCGAAAGCGTACCGTACATAACATAAGTAACATAAGCCATAACCTCATTTTGTGAAATTCGTATTGCTTATGTTTAGTATGTTATCTATGTTATTATAGTTAACCAAATGTGACGTTTTAACATTCGTTATTATTTCTCATGTTGCCCATGTCAGCTATGTCAATTATAGTTCTGCTATTGTCGAGTTATTTTTGATCAGAGTAGTTTACTATGTAACTTGTATAATTTTATTTTTATATAAAATGTGGTGCATATATAGACATAATGAATAAAATGATGTCAATGATGATGAATATGATGATGACAAAGACGAGTGACGACGGGTATAATAATGATGATGATGATTATCATCATTATCGTCTTTCTTGATTTCTATATACGGATACATTATGCACTGTCCCATAATTAATTTTGCATTATGATTTCATTTAGCTATTACTTATTAGATTATTTGGTTTATTTAAGTTTAATGGTTTTATATATAATTATATTAAAAATTTAAAAACAAAAAAAAAAAAAAAAAATAAAAAGTAGTAAATAAATTTTTATTCATAAAGAACTAATATCATTTTTTGAAAATCATAGAATCTGAATTCGATTTGAAAATGATCGTTCTTCATTTGATCATCTAGCAAAATCATATAGAAAATTTAAGAGTATATAAGTATCAAAAGATCAAGAAGAATATGTACCTATTTAGAATAAGATTTGTAGGACTAGTATGAAAATTTTTCTATATTTTTTATTTTAGATCCAATCACTCTGCTGAACTTAATTCAATCAGACTTTATAGTCTATGGTTCGATTGCTGGATATAAGGGAAGGCATAAATTCTTTTAATGTCTGATTATTTTTGTGATAAGTTTTCACTACATAAATAAACGTAATATATAGTATATATACATACTCAAAAAAGTATATCTATGTATTGAATTTTTATTTATTACTCAATTTATTTTTCTTTTGTTATAATTTTATTATAATAAAATCGAAAATTTAAAATTTCAAATAATATTGTCGCATCTTTTATTGTATAATATATGGCATAACATTTTATTGTTTTCAATCTTTTTAAATTCTTCTTCACATTAAATTTATTTGGGTCAAAAAATCATTCCCTATAATAAAATAATTCTTCTTCCTTCATATAATAACAAAAATAAAAAAAAAAAATAAAAAACTGAAGTAAATTTATACATAATTTTGTTCACAAAAAAAAGCTGTGTATAGTGTATACACACAGATATATGTAATGTACATAAATAGAAAAAGAAAAAAACATTCTAAACAAAACCTATTTTGTAACATTTTTAAAAAGAAAATCGAAGGAAAACCAAAAGTGTAAAATATAACGAGCAAAGAAAAACGAAAAGCACAACATTTCAAGACATGTATGTTATTTGCTATAAGTATTATATTATCATGTATTATGGTATAATGCATACATATACGAGTATATATATAGTGTAATGTGCCTATATATATCACCTACACATATACATATGTATGTATGTATACTCAAATATCATCAAACATGTATGCAGAGAAAGAAATAAACGTTTATTTTTTAAAAATTTTTTTCCAGTGTTTGTTTCTTTCTTTTTCTTATTTTCTTCTTCTTCTTCTTTTTTTTTTTTGTTTTACATCTTTATTATTCAAAGATTCAGATAGTGTATACAGTATAAGTATATTCTAAGATATCTAATATTTACTCGACACCTAAAAATTAGGTCATTGAAATATGTTTAACCAGTCAGTGTATATTATAATACGAGTAGTGTACATATAATGCATTATTTAGAAAATATAAAATAGTAGTAATAATAATAAAACTGAACAAAGATTAAAATATTTATGTACGTATGATACATTTATAGGTATACATGTATGTATGTATGTTTGTCGAATTTATATAAATGCAATCACATATATATGTATATATGTATGTATATACTACAGCCTATATATAAATTTATGTATGTAAATTTTGTATGTTCGTATGCATGCATACACTACAAAGTGTAATGTATATAATAGCGAGCAACAGAGCAGACTTCTTTGTTATCAAATTAATTCAGCAACCAACAGTTTCACTTAATGTAAATTATCATCAGATCTTATAATATGTGTACATATGTACGTACGTTATACTGCTACATGATGCAGCCAGCCACTAGAGTCACATTCACATCTGTTTCAATATATACACGTATGCATGCATATGATAATAATAATAATAATATTATTATTATTATAAAAATATATATACGTATATTTACACACAAATAATGTGTACATATGAGAATGTGCATAAAAATTAGTTATTTAGTTTTGTAAATAAGTCAGTCAGTCAGTCAATCAGTTAATACAGAAGCTATGCAATTTATTAAATACAAAAAAAAAAAAAATTAAATTCAAATTAAAATTAAACATTAATAAAAATACGAACATACATGTGTAATACAGAGAAGATATTATACTGAGTGTGTACATACGTAAATGAATTTAAAGTATATATGTACTTACACCTCTAGGAGAAAATGAATAATAAATTGAAAGGATAAAATTGGTTATAATAACTAACACCTATCCTATCAACGTTTTTTTTATAAATAAGTAATTCAAATTTATGCAATCTTCTTGTCATCAATTATTGATTTTGCGGTTTTATGCATTTGCTGTCACCACTTGTATTTTTTATACATCATATATGTATGTATGTAAATTGTGTATGCAATGTATGTGGATCAATGTGGATGTACCTTTATCAGTCAGTACATTTCCTTATCGTTAAAAAAAAAAAAGTTTTATCTGTAAAATGTTACATGCATATACAACCATAAAAAATTTTATACAAAAACGTAAAGAGATGCATTTAATTCAGTGTCATTTAATTTTTATATTTTCTAATACATAGATGTATGTTTCTTTTTGTTTGTTTGTTTGTTATTGCTCAGCGTTTTTCCATCATTGTATGAATATATGTAAATGGAAATTCTACATTATTTTAAATGTGTATACATGTACATATGTATGTACAAATAATGTGAAATATGTTCCTTGTACGAAATTTTATTTTAAATTCAGTCAGAACTTTATGAGTGTAAAACTACAAAACTATAATAAAGTTGTATGTACCATGTATGTACCATGTAAGTATGTACATTGTATAAGTGTAAATTTAGTTTTTGTTTTAAATTTATAGTATGAAAATGTAACACATATTCACGAAACAAAAATAAACTTGCTGCTTAATTTAATTCTAAATTTTTTTTTTGTATAATATTCTTTTACTTTTTTTCAGAATCTTAAATGAATCTTTCGAAAATTATGTGAATATTTACAAAAAAGCAAAGCACATACACTACACACACACATATTAGAAAAAACAAACGATACTTTTTTAAGCAATGTTTTGTAGATATAGCCACATTTATATTGTAGATAGATACGTGTACTTGTATATGTAAGGTGCATAAAAATCTTAGAATTTTGATCAACAGAAATCATCTAAACTGTAATTACCAGTATGGCTATTCGATTATCAAGTACTTAGAATCTTAGAATTTTTATATTTTTTTCACATTCATATACATATATATACGTACATATAAACATATGCATTTGTGTGTATATCTGATCTGATATGAAAAGTTAATTATATTTATACTGTGATGCTGGTGGCTATTGTATGTGCATAAACATGAGTGCATCTAATATGTATATATGGTGCATGTATTCCTATATGGACATGTTCATGTACATTCTGAAAGCTTTTTATATGTGCATTCAAGATATTCTTCTCGGATTTTTTTTTCCTACTTTTTTTTATTGCTTTCATTTATTTATTTATTTTTCTTTTTTTTTTTGCTGCTGTTACTTTAGACTGCATAGAAATGAAATTCAGTCTCACGTCCCTGATTACAATAGATCAACAAATTTCTATGGTCATGTTATTTAGCTTAGCTATTAGCAAAGTAGACAACAACTATTACCAATACTATGTACTATATAACACATATTATGTAGTTACAGATTACAGACGATGAAGCTTAAAGATTATTTATGTATGTAGTTGTTTGAAAAATTTTTGTAACTTGTAAGTTCATTTTGATATTTTTTTCTTTATTTTTGTTAAAATGATTTTTAAATTTTTATTATAGTTTTGAATATTTTTAGTTTTCTGCTTGTAGTTTTCATCTTTTAAAAAGATAAAGGAGGTACTGGATATTGCGGTGGTACTACATGTTCATATATACATACATATATACTCGTATATATAGGCATAAGACAAGCAGGCAATACAACGTGACTTTTCTTTTCATTACTCGCGTAATCTTGTAATATAATTGTATATATGCATTTATATGAGTATATGAAAATGTTGCGATTCTTAGAAAAATAAAAATAAATGAAAAATGCTCTTAGTCGAATAAATCATATTAAAGTATATGTGTACCATATCAATATACAGATACATACACTCTAAAATATGTATGTGCATTGTATATGTTTGTACATATTGTACAGTACAGTGTACATAATACATTTATACATAAAATGTACATACAGTACTGAGTACTTCATATCGCCATTATAAGTAAGATTTTATTATATGTATTTTATTTTTCTATTGAGTTTTCACTCTTTCTATTGTTGATGGAATAATTTTACTTTAATCTGGCAGAATACTTTTAAAACGATTCAATTCATTAATTGAATTTAATTCAATTCGTGGTGTTTGGCCTTGCTTTGGTTTTTCTAAAAAGCATAAAAATTTATAGAAAACAAAAAAAAAAACAAAAAAACGAATTCCAATTCATGTTTTATGCATTTTTATTATTATAGACTTTTTTATTTTTTTCATTTTTCCTGTACACCATACCAACCAGTGTGTATGTTCACATATATCCATGCATGTAACATTATATGTATGTAATGTAAGAGTACGATTAAGTTTTATTTATACAAACAACGACAAAACGACACAATATACATACATACATACATTATATTGACATATAAAAGTCTATTATTTGTTGAAAACTCTTTGTTAATCATCTCTGGTCATAAAATTTTATCAAAACTCATTGTAAATGTACACCTTTTAATTGAATGTTTTTTTTTTTTTTTTTATGAAAGAGACCTTTGTTTCTTTTCTTATTTTGTTCATTTTTAAAATCATACATTTATATTATACTCTGTACTGTACTGTATACATATGAAACGATATTAAATCGTAAAAATTTCCCAGTTACAACCTATGTATAACAGTAGCAGATTATTTACGTATACTAATTGATAAATTGCAGTATCGATAGCAAATTGTTCATAATAATATCCAATATTTTTTTTCTTCATATGTTTAACTATTTTCTTACATTTTTTTTTTAAATAAAAGAAAAACAAAAAAAGAATAAAAAATAAATAAAATAAAATATAATTTAAAAAAAAAAAAAATTGTTTCACTCTTTGTTTTTTCATTTTGTTTTTTATATACTATATATTATATTATGTACAGATGCTTTAATGTTTATTTAACGCTTTAAAAATAACATAAGTCAGTGCATTACAGATATGGGTCCTCAATTCTACAATTTACTTCTTTCTTATAATAGTCTTATAAATACCTGGTCACCTCGGACCTGGTGCTCATGGCCAAATATGCATGAATAAAACAAAAGCTAAAAATAAAAAATCGCAAAAAAAAACAAAATGTATATACGCATAACATATACACAAATACATATACAATGTGCGAGTATATGTGCATTGCAATTGCCCATTTTATACTTTAGCACTTACTTCTATAGCAAAATGTTGATAATGTTTGTACATCAATAAAATATTTTTGTATTTCACGTACTATTTGCAATTTTGCAAAATAATTGTTAATTATCTTAGTACGTTTGCACATACCCTCTACACTCTTTATAAGTATACTTACTTACATGCACATTTATTGTGTATGAACGAAAAATGTTTATGAATGCACGATATGTGTCACCGCATCATTGAAGGTAAAAAAGAATCATAATGCTATAGTTAACTATAGCTATCTGTATAAATCTACCTTTACACCTTTCTATAGGTGACACAATGAAAGTAAATTTGAATTTTTTGTTTTTCCTTGTGTATTAAATGTATATGAATTGCATGTATAAGAA
The DNA here is from genome assembly GCA_951394055.1 of Villa cingulata. Classification (NCBI taxonomy): domain Eukaryota; kingdom Metazoa; phylum Arthropoda; class Insecta; order Diptera; family Bombyliidae; genus Villa; species Villa cingulata. The sequence continues at coordinate 47,685,190 of OX596018.1, forward strand.
AATGTTAAAAAAAAATATATAAAAAGATAACAAATACGTGTACATTCTCTGTATATGCAGATAAGTGTTTATAGATAGTCATCTTTAGAAACAAGAAACAATCATTGTTATGAAAAATATACGAGTACATATACCTACTTACGATAAAAATGTCTGTTTGTTATATGATGTTGTTGTATGAAGAAAAGTTGCTTTCCCTAAGATTATATTCAAAAGAAGCTGCTGTTTACAGGAAATAAAATTTACAAAAAGAAAAATGAAAAATAAAAAAAAAAAAAACCAAATAAATAAGTAAAAACAGAAATTCCCATAGTAAAAAAAAAATATTTTTCTTGAATTTCATTTGTCAATTGAATACACATACAGATGCACATATTAACAATTATGAATATACGAGCATATTATGCATAAGTACAATTTAAGTACAAAGTATAACACCTTTATTATTGATAGTAGTACACCATGCGGATTCCATATTCAATTATCAATAATTTTACATTTTTGTTTATATGGTTGTACGTACATATATACATTTATGTGCATATATCGAATGTAGCATAAATTATTATTTACATATATATTATGTATAAATAACCGATAAATATAATTTTTAGTCTTTACTCGATGTATTTTAATTTATTGTTTAGTTATCAATAAAAGAAATTGTTTGAGCGTGATTTTTTCAAATATTTCTTGATTCGGACTGTTACATTTTCATCGGTGCACTAAACAAAAACTAAAAACAAAAAAGAATAAATAAATGCCATATATTTCAAAATTGCTTTTCCATTTTCTTAATATTAGTTATGAAAAGTACATATACTTATTTACGAGTGTACAACGCGAAAAAAGAAAAATTATGAAGAACAAAAATTATTAGCAATTTCTATTACTTACTTATATATTGTTCTCACCTTATTATGTCTGCCAAAAAATTAAAAAGAATTTAAAAAAAAAAATTATCATATTGGATACACAAGGAAATATTTATTATTGAAAAATTGAAAAATAACCAAAATAATCATACGTGTATACTATCGTAATGTAAAATGGTATGGTAGTGGTGAATTTATTTTTGTTCTGCAAAAGTTTCATTATGATTTTCCTTCATTATTTTTTTTCCTTGTACTTTTATTATTTTTATTAGCACTATTACTTGTAAAAGGTATAAACAAGGTACAAAAATAAATCACAGTTACGTGAAAAAAAATTATTTTAACAAAGAAAATTCGAATATCTACTTCTGCGAAAAATCAGAGAATGAAATTCAGTAGAAATAGAAAACTTTGAAAAGTAATATTCTTTTATACTTTTTAAATTAATTTGAAATCAATAATATGAATTTAATAGAAATATATTTAATGAAAAATTCTAACTAAAAGATTGAAGGACACAGAAAGCTATTCATGTACGTACCTAATTAATTCTCTGCGCAGTGTTCAGAAAAATTATATTATTTTTCACATTTTATAAAATTTTATTGTATTTTTGAGAAGAAAAAAAAAATATTTTTATTATGAAAAATGTAAAAGAGTAGGAATAAATATAGAGCTGATTTTAATGACTGCTATTGCATAAATAAATTTGATAAGGTTGTGTTATAAATCAAACAAATTATAATTACAAATTCTGGGAGATCTGTTGTTACACTTGAATGATCGCTTCTACTTATATGTGTACTTACTTTATGCAAAATTTATCAAACACAATAAATGATTTGATCTTAATGAAAGAAATTTTCTTTAGTGAAAAATAAATTTTTGTTTTTCAACGATTATTATATGTTTTTTAGTGTTTTAAATTATTGTGTCGTTTCAAGTGTGAATTATATACGAGTATATGGGAGTACAGTAGGTATATTAGATTTACATGAGATCATATTAACGTAAGCGGTACTTATGTTCTGCTACTATAAAATTCATTGTTTATATATTTTTTTTTTTTTTGCTTTTTCATAAAGATCCTTATCAACATTTTTTATTTGATCAACACCACACACCATACGATCGATTTGTGTTCAAATAATTTCTTTACTCGGTAAATAATTGAAAATTTATACATTGCTTCTTTATAGAAAATAATATATTTCAACTTTATGCATATACAACTGCATGCATAGTATGTAGATAATAGAATCGTTATCTTAAATATAATATATGATTCATAATAGTTTATGTAAGATTCTAGTTTTTAACTTTTGTGCAAAACATACATATGGGTATATACACATACATACACTTTATATGGTACAAATTGTATAAATACTCGTATGTAATATATTTTTTTACATAAATATTTAGTTCATGTAATTAAAATGAGAAAAAAAAAAATAAATTAAAATGAAAATATAACAAGAAAATTTTCTTAAGACATTTACATATGCGTACATTAATTATTATATTATATAGTTAGTAGTATATGTTTGTACAATGTACTATAGTAATTTTTATGTATGTATGTACATATTTTCTTTTAATATTTAATGTAACGGTTTGTTTTTATTTTATTTATTTTTTTTTTTTTTAAAGAAATCGTAATCTTTACTTAATTATTTTCAAATAACCATCAAGTAGGCCATTCTTGATAAGCTTAATGCGTACGTTACGTATAATATAATTTATATAATAAGAGTGTGTGTATATTGTATTTAATGTTATGTACTTTAAATGAGACGACAAGAATAAGAAGAAGAGTGAAAAAATAAAAAATAAAAAATACAAACATACACATTATAATAATGAACACATAAGTACACAGTACACACATTATTATGTTCATTATAATGTGTATGTTTGTATACAAATGTTAAATAATAATGTACAAAGTTTGTAACTAATATATTAATTTTATTATTATATTATTATTATTATTAGTATTTTTTGTTTTATTTTCTATAAATGTTGCTTTAATTCTTTAATGAAAAAGTCACAAACTATGCAATATATCATAATGTACAATATACGTACAAAATTTATTATAAAGAAGAAAAGTAAAGAAAAATATGAACAAAAAAATATACTACATTACATACATATACATACTTATGTATGTGTACATTATAGACGACGAGTAGGTATACATATATGTATGTATTGTATGTAAATATTGAAAATAATTTTTCTTATCTAAAAAAGTTTCTTTCGTGGTCTTATGTTTCTTTGTATATCCTAATCTTTTGGCTGTGATTTTGTAATAATGAAAATATAAATCGGGGGGGTATTCATATAGACTTTAGCATGCCTTTTGTGTACATCTATAAAAAAGAATTTTATTTTTTTTTATTTTTTTATTGAGAATATGTCAAAGTTTTTAGCTGATTTTCTACATATACTATTTATTAATAAATATCAAAATTAAGTGTTTGTGTTTGTGTGTGCTGAAAATTGTTGAATACGAATACTAAGTAATACTTACAATAATTAATGAATACCCGTAATAAGAAGGAAAATAACTTTTAATACACATTCGAGTAGTTCACACATAGTATATCTATGCGCGTTTATTATGTGAAGCCTATTCATATCAATATATGTCCATGTGTGAAATACATATGTATGCAATAATAGGTACATACATACATACCTATACGTACTTTTATAATGTGTCATAAATATTGTAATAAAAATATATAAAATAATCAATATAATTTGTTTAAAATATACATACATATATAAGAGTACATTATAATACAAATTTGAGTTTTTCATGTACATATATGTATATACATTATCTGTTATTTTTTTTATTGAATGTGTGTGTTCTTTACTTTTGAAAATTGGGTTCAGTAATCTTTTGAATAGAAAAATTATTTAAAAAAGAATTATTGAAAATATGTACAACAAATCACCATAATGGAGCTTCATGTTCTTATCACAAGAGATAAAAAAGAAAAAAAATTTTTGTCAAATTATTGTGTATGATAGATACGTCAACATTTATATATACTATATGAAAATATAGTGTTTTGTTGACACTAAACAAAGTATAATAAGATAACATTAATATTAATATCCTATCAAAAAAGTAACATCCACCATCCATACGCACGTACACACATTTATAATAATCAATAATTACTATAAATGTACATCATTATAACACATTTACAACAAAAAGAAAACAACAATTTTTTTTATAGTTTAATAAATTCGTAATAATTGAAGTTCATAGGTCGTAATCGTAATACCGTCATTCATATAATATCAGGTCATTGTTCGAAAGCGCATTGAATCAACGATTTGGTGCCGAAGAATTTTTATGGGCGTTAAAGTAAAATTTTAGTCACTGAAATTAACACTCAAACCATTTTAGTGGCAAGCTGATTGAAACTAGATATATGTATGAGTATGATACAAGAAAATTTTTTCCTTTATTTCTACTTCTTTTTCTACTTTTCAAATACTTAAGAATTTAATGGCAATGTTTGTTTACAAATGAAAATATAGGTCAAAACATTTATCGGGTTTTCTTGTTTACACGAATCTTGTTTCGATCTAATATTCTTGTTCGTACGTTCGTACATCCCAAATACAGTATATATGGTACCAAATACATATACACAAGAAAAGGGAAGAGAAACTACGTAGAAGGAGAAGCAGAAAGAAAAGTAGAAAGAAAAGTAGAAATAAGTATGTGCGAATAGCAGTTTCTCTTCTTATTTTCTTCCGGTGTTTATTAGATCCGTGTAAACAACAAACACCGATAAATGTTTTGACCTGTATTTTCATTTTGTAAACAAACATGGTTTGTTGAATTTTTGAGTATTTGAGATGTATAGAGAGAAATAGAAAGAAAAGCGAATACTATAATTTCCTTCTTATTTTCTTGTACGAAAAAGAATTTCAAATCGAAACATGATCCGTGATAAAACTTCTACATTTTAAGAAATTTTTTAAACAATGGAATATCTATTTTATATCTACTTATATATGGATATGTGTAGATAATAATAATATATATATATGTATGTACATATGTGTATATAAATATGTAGTACAGTTTCAAAAGAAATTTTTATCAGTTTAACTACTTTTAACGAACCGATAAAAATTGTTTTTATAAAAATCGTTACAATCATACAACCGATTTCAAGTATTATTTAAAATTTTATTGGTTCAACTTTTAGGTAAAATACAACAGCAACAGCAGCAACAGGAAAATAAAATCGTAAATTTTCTCTTTAAGTTCATAGATGGAACTTATAAAAAAAAATTTTTGAATTTCAAACTATTTTTGTACTGTAAAAAGCATTTTTCAAAAATTTTCTCAGACGTTTTGGTTTTTTTCTTTTCCAGATGGTTGTTTGCTTGTTTGTGATCTTAATAATAAAAAATTTCAAAATATAAAAGAAAATAAAAAGTAAATAATTTCAAATTCAAATTTCATGTTTCAAATTTAAAATTTTGAACTAGAAAAATCATTTTAACTGCACGAATTGGAGGTTTTTGCATTTAATTTAATAGAGGATTGCCAGATGTGGAAAAAATAATGCGCAAACTCAACTTATGTTGGTTATTTGATATTTTGAAAATGAGAAATTTTTTCAAAAAATTGCTAACAATGAAAGTTCTACAACAAAAATTAATTTTTTCAATTTTAAAATTTATTTCAGTTCAAATTCATAGAAATTTACATTTCTATATTTTTTTTTTTTTATTCAAATAAGTTAGTTAATATCTTTTTAGCAATGTTAGAGAAAAAATATTTTCCATTAGACAAGAATTCATCAATAAACTAATTTAATTTCTTTTACTGCAGTCATTCGTTTCATGTTTATTACACTAGTATATGTACTTATTTTAATTTTTTTTTCATTTCTTCAAGAAACATATGTGATCTGTCGTGTTTTTAATTAAATTTGAAATGTTCTGAAAATAATTCTTTTTTTTTTTTTTGTTAAAGATAGTTGAATGTCCTATATAATATATGATGAACACCAATACAATTTATGAGTTTCGAACATAAAATTGAGATTATGAAATTTTTTCTTTAATTTCAATTTTACTTTTTGTCATTTAAAAATCAAATAAAAAATAAAATTGGAATTTTTCATCAAAAAAAAAACAAAAAAAAAATGTAAAAGAAAAATAAAAATAAATGCTCATTTCGTTGACAGAAAAATTGGCAAATTAATTTTAGATGTATGTAGATATAGAATGTATGTATTTATGTACTCAATATGTATTTTCATATAAATTAAAAGTTTTTATTTATGATTTTTTGACATTTTGTCAAATAAACATGAACCTGAATAAGGAATATAATGTATGTATCTACCTAAATTGATTGATTTTTTAAATGCCAGTAATCAATTTCATTTCAATAATTTTCAATTTTGTACTGCTTTGATAATTTTTATGTATACCTACACATATGAAGATATATGATTGTATATATACGTATGTACGTAGACATGTTCACATTTACATATGTAAGGAACTAGAAAATAGAATTGCAAGAACATGTCGAATTATTTAATGATAATAATTTTCTTATGAATTGCATATTACGTTTATAAAAAAAAATAATGCATTTATGTTGAATAAATGTACTCGTATATAAATCAATTAAATTAAAAATTGTGCAATAAATAAACACATATTAGCTGCGTACATACACATAGAATTCCTCCTTGTAGGCACACTTAATGATGCAAGTTTATTTATTTGGTAAATACTTAAATTTCGCATTTATAGATCATCATTAGCGTTCGAAACATTTCAATTTTCGTTGAGATATGTTCACAATAATTGCAATATTTTGCATATTTGATTTTTTAATTTAAAAAATATTTAAATTATTTCATATTTGAACATTTAGAAGTAGAATAATATTAACATATAAAAGTACATATTTCTTTTAAAATTTTTATATACATATTTTGTTTTTAACTAACTGATTCATAGTTCTTCATTTCAAGTAAATCACATTAATAAAATATAGTGAGTATGAGTGAAAAAAATTCTGTTCTAAATCTGTTACCATAATTTTAATAAATATGAATTTTAAAATACTCGCATTTAATATAGATATGAACATTTCATGTCTGGATTGTGGTGTACTATCAAAAATTTTTATTTTTTAATTAAGAATAATTTTGCAAATAAATTAAAAAAGTTAATTTTTTACAAAATATAAGAAAATATTCAATAATATTTGAAAAGATAATTGAATGATTTTATTTGTATTATTCAAATTTTTTTTTTCGAATTTTAACAACTAAATATTTTATAATAAATTGCACACATATCTATATGTACTCGTATATCGGCACACTTTTAACAACATATCCTTCTTGATTTCAATTCAAACATTCAACTTTATAACTGTACAATAATCTCTAGAATCTAGTGTAAATAAACAAATAATATTGTATGTTTATTTCAAAAAATATACATATATAAAAAAATATATAAAAGTAAATCATAATTTTACTATGTGTATTTTTATCGCATTTTACTTTCTTCTATGTAAATAATTATATTTCTATTTTGTTTTCTTGAAAGTTTACTTTTGTATATATGTACGAATTGAAAATTTTGTTTAATTTTATTTTTTGTTAGATTAAATATTATTTTTGGCAAAATATAAAAATAATAATATAGAAAAAATCTTGAACAAAAAAAATAAAAAAATAAAAAATTTCTAAGATAAATTTTTCAAACAAGAAAAAAGTTTCGAAATTATTTAACCAAAAAAAAGAAACATACATAAAAGTTACACATATAAATATATTTCTTTTAAAGTAAATACATACATATGTAACATAAAAATTTATAGAGAATAGCATATATATACGTACATATGTAGTAAATGAAATAATATACACAAACAATAATAACAACAACGACAACAACATAAATTAAATTTCTGAATTTTCATTCTTCCTTTTTCCTATGCTATACTTACTTACATCTATACACACACACATACAATCATACATTATGTTAACATATTCGTATAGTCGTAATTCGTAATCCGTTATTTTATGTGTGAGAAAAAATATGAAAATTCTGTTGACTTTATAACGAAATGCTGTTCGTTAACACTGGATGAACTAAAATTTAAGATAAACATAAATACATGCATGTAATAGTACTTTTATAAGTGCATACATACTTATGTAGTATAGAACAGAACGAATACTCTTCATTAATGGATAATGAATATTACATCTTTGTATAGATACATATTATGGTTATGTAGTATACGAAAATATTATGAAAAAAGAAAAAAAAACATTTTTTTTTCCAATACGCTCTTACGTTTTACATTTATTACTATAATTTTATTGTTAGAAAATTGTATAGGTGTACATAATAAAAATATGTGTGAGTATAAAGTAAGTATGTATAAACGAGCAAGTATATAATAATACAATATATAGTGGAGATTAATATTCAAAATTCATATGACAATTTTTTCTTATTTTAATATATTTTTATTTTATTTTTTCTACGCATATAACAACACACAATAATATTGTAATTTTAGTTTTTTTTTTTAAAAAAAAATAAAAAAAAAACAATTTATTTTTAATTTTGGTTCGTTAAAAATTTTTCAACAGATAATTATTATTTTTTTTTTTTTATATATTTTGCTAAATATTTATGTATATATGCTTCATTTAGTTCAGTTTAACGGTGAACATCTAAAGACAAGGTTGAAATTTTCAAAAATCAACTAAAGTACTTGAAATAAAAATTTTTTTTTTTTTTATATAAAATAAACGAAGATTAATAGTAAAGTAATTAAATTTGAAAAAAAAATCGACAGTACTTATATCAAAAATTTATAGAGTTCAATGATAATCTAAACTTACAGAAAAATCAAAAAAAATAATAAACGGAAATAAACTTCTTAAATACACGTGTAAGTTCATTTAATTACACAAAAATTAAAAATGTACTCTAGGAATATTTAAAAAAAAGGACATAATTTTTATGTAATTACATTTGTACATATGTTAAATATGAAGAATTTATGTAAAGCTGAAGGGTATTTAATTTTAATTTCTTCATAAATTTTCAACTTTTGGAATCTAATGTGAATTTTAAATATAAAAGGAAAATAATTCTAAAATATAAGAGCAGTGCTAAAAATTTAATATGTATACTTATTTACTACTCGCAGATAAAGTGAAAATATTTTCTAAGAATTGAAATTAATAGAAAATAATTAAAAAATTTTCAAATAATTTATAAAAATTATCTTCTGGATTTTTTAAAATTTATCTTAGAAGTTTTTCAAGGTCTAGAAAGAGTTTCTATGACGAGTTTTGCTGTAGAAAAGACGAAAATTTGTTTGAAATTTCATTGAATATTTTTAGAATAAATAAACAGGAGTTTTTTTATAAAATATTGGTATGCTAGATACCAAATGGGCTTTCTAATTGATACGAAAAATTACTTAAAAATTACTTAAAAATTTCGATTTGATCCACATTAAATTGAAATTTGATTGATAAACGCATTTAAAAAGTACAAAATTAACAAACTAAATACATATTCTAGAATGAAAGATTAAATCTGATGAAAAAATACATCCATGTGATTTGTCATTTTCATTTAATTGAATTTAATTTATTTTTTTTTCTTTCATTTTTTAAAAATAATTTGAATAATGTGTACAAGTATTCCCACAGAAAAAGGATAGAAATTGACATAAAATTATGTCACATAAATAATCAAATTATTTTTTTTGAGCACTTTATTTAATGAATGAAAAAGAAATGAAAATTTCGAATAAAATCTCCTCTATAAATAAAAATAAAATAAAACTTATCTATAAAATTTCAAAAATACATATGAAGGTCAAGAGTTTCGTATTACTCGTAGTTTCCATTTAATTTATATTTTGAACTGAATTTAATGTTAATTTGTTTCTACTTAATAAATTTTCCGTAATTTTTTTTTTTTATTTTTTTATTTTTCACACTTCATAACATTATACAAGCCCATAACATGGAATTTGTAAAATTATTCAATTTGACCAAATTGAAAGTCAGAAATAAAAAGAATAAATTCTAGAAACAAAATATAGAACGACAAATCTATAAATAGACTGCATATTTCAATAATATTTTACATTCCGTTCATTCTGTAATAAATACAAACTAATGCATGTATTTATAAGCAAGCGTATGTACAAGAATATTTTGGATAAAATGCGTTTGCGTTTATGTAATTATAATATTTGATATTTAGATGTACATAAGTACGAGTACATATATACAGGTATTGTAAAAGTGGTACAAGTTGTTGATTGACTTTTACAAGCTCTACATTTTTGAACTGTCATATTTGAAAAGTTAAAAGAAGAAAACCATGTAAATACTGAAGTGTTCTCATTACATCATTGTACACACCTTAGCCTGATGATAATTATGATGATGTTTGATCATCATCAAAATCAATTACAACATGTGTATACCACCTAATGATAATGAGCCAGTTAAGAATTGCATTCTATATTTTTTTTTCATTTTTATAGTTGTGGTGTGCATATATTTTCATATTTTCTGTTCCTAACATTAAGGGGATTCATTTCATGTCGTAAATTTCGTAATCTTCGAGGTTTTTCAGTTTTCGTAGTTCATTTCCATATACATTTACAAACTACGAAAGTTTTGAAAAACTGCGCGAAGGTAAAATCATGTAAAATGTTTTGCAGTAACGCAGTTTCTAAATTTTATATTTCGTAGTTTCGTATTTAATTTTTATATTTCTTAGAAATAAAAATTGGCATAGTAGGCATAGAAATTAAAGTATGTATGTATTATGCCGCTTCTACATTCAATGCAGTGACTTTAACTTGGACTTCGACTTTTGACTTCACAGCATGTTTAACATGTAAAAGTAGCTGTCAAGTCTACTGCATTGAATGTAGAAGTTCTA